>CM053269.1:51959869-52651006 GCA_028583415.1 Protea cynaroides | reverse complement strand
GGTTCATCTATACCAAGTTACAATAATCGAAGAACCATTAATGGGTGACTGATCGGTCCTGTGGTATCATGTTTAGTGCAACCACACATCGTGCAGTCGATACGTATGGTCCTGCATAATGCGACCACAGCATGCGACCATACATTTCCTCACATCTTACTGAATAGCTTTGGTCGACCCTGTGGTCACATATCATGGGACCACACGATTTCTGGTAGGTTTCTCTTTCAATCAGAGTTCTTCATGAGTCGATTCCTCGGCTCATCAGTAGGGTTCATCCTAGAATCAATATGGGGCCATCAATTCATAGTTTCAGATATCTAATTACCCTAACCTACTCTTCATGAGTCTTCTTCAAGATTTACTTAATGAATCTTAGAGTTGAGAGCTTTCATTGATTCAACACCTCAGTTTACCATGGAAATCATATTCTAAGCTTATAGAGACAAGGTTCATACCTTAACCTGATGTAGAGAACTAGGACCTTCTCCGCAAAACCTCCTATCTTATCTTCTTCTCCAAATCTTCTTGTCATTCTATTCTTCTCTCTTTCTCTCTTAGGTTTAGGGTTAGAGGTTGTTCCGAAAGAGTGAGAGATGTTAGAAGAACGTCCTCTATATAGAGAGGAACTCTCCATATAAAGCCCTCCTAGAATTTTGAAAGAAATCTCCTTTGATTTGGAAAGTTTTCAAATCTTGGAGTCTAATCTGGTAACGTACGGTGGATAAGTGTGGTCGTAAAATCCATCGACCACACCCCTCATAGGTGTCGACCACATGTCTATTTTCAACTGGTCTCTTGTCCTTCTCCTTCACCCTATGGTCGACCATACCAGCTAAGGTAGTTGACCATACGACCTAACTTGTCTGTTTTGGGTCTAATTAGCTTACCTGGTCTTGCGGTTTCTTCACACGATTGGTCCACTCGATCCGACTATGATGGGAATACCTGGCACGTCACGGTTAGACCGGGTTAGTAGTGTGTGGGTCTTACAAAAGGCACCTACACGGGCTCACGTGGCACACCTATAGAGGCTCATGGGTCATGAACCTCAAGCATGGCCAAAGAACCAAGCCATTACGCCAATGGAGATAACTATGAGGCGACTGGAGCCGAGGCCTGCAAGATGGCCAAGGCAGGGATCAATTGAAGAATGGTGCTCTTAATGGCAATCGATATGATGGGTATTGGGAAGATGGGTTACCTAAAGGGAATAAAAATTTTAGGTGGGTTGATGGGAGTTTCTATGTGGGTACCTAGAGTAAGGATCCTAAAGAACAGAGTGGGACTTATTATCCTTGTAGCTCCTCATCGGAAGGTAATTTGGATAAGGATCCCCAAGATGTTTTCTCTGTTGGTTTGAATGATTGTAAGATTTGTCCCGGTGAGAAGATGATACGAATGCACTTGTGAAAGAAGCAGAACAGGTGGCTGAAGATAATTCCAACGTGGCAAGCTCTAGCAACGATGTGGCAAACAACCACGTCCCTGCAGCCAATGTGGCGCCAAAAAGAGGAAACCACCAAAGGAAACGATCCAATGCTTTGCACGATTATGTTTAGGCATGTGTAGGAATAATAATAACCATATTCTATTAGAAAAGTTGTTATAGGTTGATTTCGTAGAGAGAGAATATCATTTCTGTAAGGAGAGAGAAAGTATCTGACTGTATAAAGTAGCTCTGCTAATAGGGAATGGATATACAGAAAGTTTTTACCCAATCTCCTTTTTCTTTCTCTTCTCTCCTGGAGGCTCTACCCTCGAAGTAGCTATCATTTGGTGCTTTCATTGCTTCCTCCCATGGCTGACGGTACTCGATTTCGGCTATTGGATGAGGCAGTCAAGCATCTTAGTGAAACGACAACAGGCCATAGCTCTCTTCTTGATTCCATTCAAACAACACTTTTCGACCAACAAACAACATTTGCAGACCTTTCCCTTAGTCTTGCTACTTTGAGCAGTAGAATCAACCAAACCAATTCCCTGCTCCACCACCAGAATTCCCTGCTCCCATCACCTCTACTTCAAATCCACTTATTCTAGCGATTCCTTTGTAAACCCGCACTATCCGTTTGGAATTTCCTTGTTTCTACGAGACTAATCTAATGGGTTGAATTTTTAAGGTCGATCACTTCTTCGATTACCATGGTACTCCCCCCCGATTAGAGATTGCTTGTGGCTTCCTTCCACATGGACGGGCCAGCCCTCCAGTGGTTTCAATGGATGAATTGGAACAATCAGTTTTCATCCTGGTTCATTTTTACCCTTGCTTTGGAGGTCCGATTTGGCCCCTCCGAGTTTGACAATCCTCAAGGTGCTTTGGCCAAGCTTTCCCAGACTTCTTCAGTGGCCGCCTATCAATCATAGTTCAAGACATTGGCCAATCGTATATCGGTTGTTTCCCCAAATTTCATGATCAGCTGTTTCATTTTAGGTCTTCAACCGTCGATCAGGAGTGACATTCGGGCTTTTCGCCCCACTTCCATAGCTCAAACCGTCAAGCTAGCTCGACTGCACGAAGCTAAATGTCACACCCCAATTCTGGACTAACCAATGGCATGATGAACCGTCATGAAAATCAACGGTTTAAACCAGGATCTCGTATAGGCTATGCTACCCATGTTAAACCAAAACACATTCCACAGTAATATCAAAGATATTTGAGTAATAGCGAAAGTCTTATTAATAATGAATTGAAGTCTATATGATAAATAATTAAATGATCCACTTATCTCCAATTAATCAAAACATAATTAATACATATTACAAGTATCAAAATATGAAAGTTAAACACTAAGCATAATCACGGTGGAAACACTCGCTTGACGAGTCTTGCTTGTCCTCCACAGCTTGTACATCCATAGCCGCTACATGTCCATATGTTGGCGTATCCATGTAGTCTTCAACAGTAAGACCTGCAACATCAGAAACTAAAAATAATTGTGCGCGAGGGTCAACTCTCCAACTTGAGCTCAGTGAGAAAACAAAACAATGCAACAAACATATGCATGCATTCAATTCATATCTTTGATCTGATTTTAAAGTTTGTAATTTGCTATAGAAAAGTTTAGAGGCCCCCGTACCTCTATACATGTGTGTGTGAATTTATCCAATGGATCAAACACCATTGTCGTCCCACATGCACCCACCATGGAATAGAGATAGAGCTAAAGTGTCCGGATCACACACCGCCAACACTTTCCCTGATGCCCTACCCATACCAACACGTAAGCCCCTATTGACGAGGGCTTACAAATTGGGTTCACAACTAACCAATCCTAATCTCATCCAGTGTAACAAAGGCCTCACCCCAGCATCCCTCAATACGTCCATAAAGATAGCTAGGGCCCCCCAGTAGAGTCAAAGACTACACGGTCCGAAACCACCTTTTCTGATGCCTTACGAAGTAATAGTTCTGCTAAGGTAATGACGATACAACGATGTCAGTGAACAAGATCTGAGTAGAGATAGAGCTAGAGTCTGGTGAACAGGATGAACCACAATATCACGTCCTTCCCTTGATGCTCCACTCGCATAAAGTACACTGACCACACATACATCATCACATGCCTATTCCTAGCATCATCATCACCATCATATTATAAATAGACAGAAATAAATATGCATGAGCAGTAATAACAGAAATATTGGATGACATGTGAGATGTACATTACAAGCATAGAATCAATCATGGCATTGGACTTAATAAAATAAACAACTTGTTATTAGTCAATTAGTTTAGGTTATGTTCCCTCACCTTTGATCAATGTTTATTCATCTGCCAAGCTTTGGAAGTCACTTTGAATCTATTAGGAACCTAAACAATTAATGTATGTAAGTTAGGGTTCAAGTTTACCAAGTTACAATAGTCAAAAACCTTGTTTGGTCTCAAAATATGTTTGTTGGTATCATGTGGTCGGACGTGTGGTCGTAATATATGCGACCACACATTGTGTGGTCAGACCCTATGGTCGCATGTTATGCGACCACACCCTACGACCACACCTTTCATGGGAACTTCCTGAATAGTTGTGGTCGATCCTCTGTGACCCTGCAGTGGTCACCCTGCAGTCGACCATAGGTTGTGACCACATGATGTTTGATTGATTTTACTTCTCATAGAGTTCTTCCTCATCGCTCATCAATGGGATTCACCCTAAGATCATTCTATGACCTCTAATAACAGTTTTTCCCTCATCCATTATCCCTAACCTATTCTCTACGATTTTCCATGGAAAACCTATAATCGAATCATTGTATTAGGTTTCACACATCAACTTGAAAATAACTTATTCTATCTGATGTACCCTACAGAGTCAAGCCCATACCTTAAGCTTGCTGTAGGGAGCTAGAACCTTCTCTTGCAAAACCTTCCTCTCAGTCTTCTTCTCCAAATCTCTTTCTTCTTCTTCTCTTCCTCTCTCTCTTTTCCTCTTAGGTTTAGAGTTTCAATTTGAGTTCTAAAAGAGTAAGAGAGACCAAAGAATGTCCCTTATATAGAGGAAAACCTCCTTATAGAGACCCACTTTAATTAGGAAAGAGATCCCTGAAGTTTTATAAAGTTTCCAAAACTCGGAGTCAATTCAGCATCTTGTAGTCGCACGTGGGGTCTCAGAATCCATCGACCACACATCTCAAAACTGCGACCATACATCACAGACTCTAGTGGTCTCAATATTCTGAGGTGTGGTCGACCATACCTATTTAGGTATGCGACCACACATCTCAATTAGATGATTTTTTGTTCGAATTACATACCTAGCCTTGTGGTTTCTTCACACACTTGGTCCGCTTAGTCTGACCATGATAGGAAGACATAATACAAGGTGGTAAGACCAGGTTAGTAAGAGGCACGGGTCTTACACTAAACTCACTGAAACTCACCGCATTTGGTCACGACCTTCTCCCAAGTGCCCCCCATTGTTGCCAACTCCATCATCAATCTCCACCCTAGCCCTTCTGCCACCACCACTTGTTCCTTAAATTCCCATCAAGAGGTTGACCTCGGCGAGAGATGCGGGCTCGCCGTGAGAAGGGCCTTTGCTATAAATGTGATGAATGGTTCAGTCCAGGCCATCGCTGCAAGTCCCGCTAACTATTTTTATTGGAGTACAATTCTGATGAAGACAACTACTTACTAGCATGGTTCAGAGTTTCGGCCGAAATTTTGGATTTCGGCCGAAACATCTCGGTTTTGACCTAAAACGGTACTAACATGGTTGCCGGTTCATTTTTTACATAAATTCGGTTTGAAATTTATGTTTCATCGAGAGTTTTGGATCAAAAGTCATGTTTCGATCAAGATTTTAACAAAGCTATTTGGCAAACAGTTTGAGCACCCCAGACAAGTTGCGACCAAAAAAAAAAAAGGATATAGCAGAGCATTTCGTCAAAGGAGATAGAAAAGTGTAAAGAGCGTCACCGAAGAAGACTTGGAAGTTTGGTGATGGAGAGGATCGCCACCGGAGAAGATGGCCTTTGAAGAAAGCTTGCCTTGAACGATCCCCGAACTAGTGGTTTGAGTTCATACAACATTAGGGATTTCAGCTCTCATTTTCGCGATTTCCTTCTTGACTGAGTTGCAGACGCTGAAATAGTTTAGTTTCCTTCAATATCTCCCCTTCTACCTTCTTTCTTCTTATTTGTTTAGAGGTTATCAACCATGATTGGTAACGATGGCAAAGGACCTGTTGAAGAAGAAGCACTGTGGAATTCTGTTTTGGATCTGAGAAAAAAATTAGAGAAGCTTTGGCCAGGGTCGGATCTTCTTTCAAAGGAAGTGGAAGGTTTCTTTCGGGCCTGCAACCTTGGAATTGTAAGTTGCGTAATATAGTTGGTTTTTAGTTCTACAGTTTGAGTTATATTTGGACTCTATGTTGAAACCCCTTCGAACTTTTACTTCTTTTAAATACCGTAAGAATGATTTAAAAAACCAGAGACCAAGTCAGTGTTCACAGCAGAAAAAATAATCCAAGAAAAAGAAACTTCAGTTCCTGCAATTCTCTCATCTAAAGCTCAGTGACCAGGTCAGTTTTACTTAGCATTCCAATACCCTGTGTATCCTCTGTTTTAGGTCTATTTTCCTAAAACTTTCTGGAACTTGAATCAGTCGTGGAATGGTGCATATTTTCTCAAATATAGTCTTGACTGGCGACGCTCTGGACATTCCATGGCTTACCTTAGTGCCTTTATATACCTCGGGGCATGTGTTTACGCTCCTTATGAGAGGCAGCATTACTGTCTCTTATATGTTATTAAAGTTCCTACTGGCAGTGTTTCGTTCAAAGTTCCTTGTGTTTGGTGAATGAACTTTGTGATGTGCTTATGTCTTACAACTATTTGAATTTCTGAGTTTGGATGGGTAGCCAATTTTTATTTTATTTATTTGTTTCTGAATTTTGCTAAGTATGTGCATACATTTTATCTTTTCTTATATAAGGTAGTAAAGTTGCTTTATTTCAAAGATTGTTTCTATATGTTTCATTGGTGTAATGGCTTTTATGTGGGATATGGATTGGATGTTTGCCCAACCAAATTTGGGCCTTGATTAGTTTTTTACCCCTTTTGTACCATGCCATCCCTCTTGTAAAATATGTAATGATGGGATCAATGCAGATAAATCAGAGAAGTGGACTTAGTGCTTACTTAGTGGAAATAAGCCTTGGGTTGGGTTTTATCCATGCTGGTTCTTTGGTCCAACGGGTTTTGATTATAATAGTTCTTCTTAAAGGGCCTCAAATAAAGGTAGGAGCTATGACTACAAGATTAGTTAAGCACAGTCAAGCATAGAATTATTAGGAATTTGAGTCCAGTATTCATTCTAAGCCTATGTTCTGTTTTTAGAGTCGTAGTTTGAGTATGAATGTCAAATAGTAATCTGTTTTGGATATTCCAAGTAGCGGTTTGAATTCCATGTCGATTTAAGATTGCTAATGAGTTAATTTATGAAATTTATATATAGATGTAGTAGCCTATGGTCTCGAGACACAAAATTATGAAAATAACTTTTCGTTTTTCTAAAGTTTAGCTTCTTTGGATTCGATAATATACTTGGTGAATTCCAAAGGGGGCTTAGGTGGATTCTTACCCCGGTTATCAATTTTATCTATCTATCTTTACGATTCAAGATTACAGGTTAATTTTCCGCGTTCTACATTCACCGCAAAGCACCCCCTTTTTACGTACGATTCATTCAAGTCTTTTAATATTATAACTTCGATTCTTGTCTTGAGTTAGCTACAAACTGAGAGATAAGGTTCTGTTTTTCCTAACTTTTTCCCATTGTATTCTTTAAACATACTGTGAAATATATTCCATTTACTAAAATATTATAGTGATTCTCAACTTGGTTGTTTCTGCATTGTTGTTTACTAAAATATTATAGTGACATCTAATGCACCCTCTTGTAGTCCTGAGTCTGATTTTCCAAATGGTAAATTATAATCAGGCTGAAACTTATGTGAATAGAAGACCTTGGTACCTACATATGTCTTCATTTCAGCCCCATCTGAGCTTCCAAATAGCATAATCAAGGCCATGGTTACAGTGTAACTTGTAACCAATGTATTTACAACTAGAACCTCCCATAAATAAATGCCTGAGTTAGAATCATTCCTAGAGCAACTGCATCATGATTTCATGAAGAATTGCACCATCAATCTATGACATTTTCCATTTCAAGATGTGCTAAGTAGAATTCTGCATGAAACACACATATCCAGGAGTGAATCTTGATAAATATTTCTTAGATAAGTTTCATAGGTTGTATTTGGTTCAAATTTTTTTTTTCTTTTTTCTTTTTTCTTTTTTCTTTTTTGGAAGATAGATGAGTATTTAATTAACACATCACAATAAAAGCAACCTCTGCCCTAAGGCTGCTGTACAAATAACATTCCATCCCTTACTCATGTATAATCATTCCAAGGATCCCCTATCCAATATGTATTAACGCCCAACAAACTCTAGAACCATGAACAGCTAACAACAGGCCATTTCTTACTTCGTATCTCCTTGAAATCTGAAGATACATCGAAAACCAAATATGGAATAACATGAAATTAATCATACAAACTCCAGCTCATCTCTAACATTAAAAGTATAAAGATATTTTAATATGTTGAAAGCAAATAATCCCCATACATACAGAATTGTAATGCGGAACCCTTGAGAACAGTTGATGAACTTTGTTCATCTTACCCTCCCATCCTTCGGAAGTCCATTAATATGTTGAATCCGCAAAACGGAAATTATGTCAGCCCTACATTTACTATGGATTCACTTAGTTTGTATGACTCGACATGGTAATTATCGAGTTTCTTGCATGTGTATCACACCGACATGAACAAGCATTATCTCATTTGTATAGGGTTGGTCTGTACCTAAGATATTTGTTAACTTCACTTTGTACTATTTCGGATCACCCGAGTTGTAATTGCATGGATTGATGCTTGGGTATCCATGCCCTCATGCTTCGTAACTTCAGTCCAGTGCTTATTGTAGACATGAATCGGAAAACCGGGGCGGAATTAACCAGGGCCAGAATTATTTGTAGCACACACACACACAAAAATAGAAACTTTAAATGTAACTTGCAGCTGGCATCCTTGGCGCACACTCTAACAGATAGCTTCCAATATCCTCTCCATGCAAGCTGTCCTTAACCACATATTTATGCACAATGTTTGGTTTTCCAATATCACTATTAACCACATATTTCTACAAGATACAATACGTTTTCCTAATCAAGTCCTTAATAGTTTATTTAAAATAAGCTTCCTTTGGTGGATGACTCAATTCGTTGTAACCCCGTTTTGTTTTTCATTTATAGTTTGGGTGCTAAATTGCTAATTTAGGATTTCATTATTGTTTACTTGTGTTAGGCTATTAGCAGCATAATGTCTGTCTCATAAGAATCCGGAGACCTTGCATGGAGGCATGGTACTCCGCCTTGATGCTAACAAGAGGACCTCCCAATGCAACTACACCAGGATCTAGAGGAAGAGAATGTGAGACGAGCCATGAGTGCCAATAAACATACATTAGAGATAGATGAGGATAGGAGGAGGCAGATGTTCAGGGGAGCTAGTTCTAGTGGACATGCTGCAGAGCTCTAGGGTCGGACATAGAGGAGGAGGAGAGAGACAGTAGATCTAAATCCCCAGCCACAGATCCCACCACCATTTAGGAGATCTCAAAAAGGCTCAGGCTTCTGGTCATCATCACAACCCCACTACCACGCCATGGCCCAGTGAGTAGACATCCTCTCTAGTGATCCTGCACTATTTCCCAGGCAAGAAAAAAGACAAAAAAATCTCAAGCGTTATTGGACAAACTCAAAGGAGGCAGTTGGGTATGCTATGGCTAAGTGGTTTTTTTATAATAATATTCCTACACATGCTACTACTAGTCCATATTACCAGAACATGATAGATGTGGTAAGCCAGGCTGGCCTAGGAACGAAGGGGCCCACAGCTCATGAGCTCTACAACACATATTTACCACAACACAAGAAGGAATGCGAAGAGTATGTGAAGCATTTGAAGCCATTTTGGGAGAATTATGGAGTTACAATCATGTGTGATGGTTGGACAGGACCCACTAGACAATCTCTCATCAACTTTATGGTGTCATGTGATGGAAAAACAATTTTTATAAAGTCTGTGGATGCTTCAAAGCATAGAAAAGATTCAACATATATTTACAATCTACTGAAGGAGGTGGTTGCAGAAGTGGGGATAGACAATGTTGTCCAAATTGTCACAGATAATGGCAGCAACTTCAAGAAAGCTGGGGAAAGATTGATGAACAATCACAGGTATAAATTATTTTGGACTCCATGTGCTGTTCATTGCATAGACCTTATGTTGAAAGATATGGGGAGTATTAGTATTGTCAATGATGTTGTAGAAAAGGCAAGACATGTGAGTACTTTTGTTTACAACCATGGCCATGCTCTCCAATTATTGAGAACAAAATGTGGGGGGGATTTAGTAAGACCAGGTCTGACTAGGTTTGCCACTAATTACATTGCTTTAAAAAGCTTTGAGACAAAAAAGTCTGGTCTAAGATCCATGTTTGCTTCAGAAGAATGGTTTAATTGGCCTGGGTCTTCTACTCCTCGTGGTCGGTTAGCGCAGTCAACAATTTCAGATGACTTATTCGGGATGATCTGAAGAAGGTTGTAATGATATTAGAGCCAATTGTCAAAGTCCTAAGAATGGTTGATTCACAAAAAAAACCCACACTACCGCATTTATGGGCAGCAATGGAACTGATGAAAGCCCAAGTTGTAGATGCCTACATAAGGGGTACTGTAGGGTTTATCAAAATCATTGAGAAGCGCTGGGAGAAGCAACTCTCACATCCACTACATAAGGCTGGTAAGGAAATAGTTCTTTATTTATGTTACATAAATTTAACTTCTTGTAAGTTGTAGAGGATTTGTTGAATTTGAAAATATTAATTTTTATTCTCTTTAGCATATTATCTCAATCCCAAGTATCAATACAAAGACAATCTTGGGATGAGACAGGATTTGATAGAGGCGGTTCAAGATGTGGTGGCAAAGCTTAACCGTGATCCACGTATCCAATCCGATGCAAATCAAGAAGTGAGTGTTTAATATATCTTATGGTAATATCTAATATTTATTATGGAAAGTTACAAGTTGCAAAATAATGCTAATACCTAATGCAATGGATTTAGATCAAATCTTTCAGAGATGCAAGTGGATGTTTTGGGAGGGAGGCTGCAATTACTGCACGTTCAACAACTGCCCCTGGTGAGTCTTATGGTTCTAATTTTATTTATTTTTAATGAATTATATATTAGTATTTTAGAATATAATTCTAATGCAACTATTTTATGTTATCATGTAGCTGAATGGTGGGTCTTATATGGAAGAGACTCCCCAAACCTGTGCAAGATAGCAATTAAAGTGCTATCACATGGAGCACATTCTCCCTCATACACACAAAAAGGCGGAACCGTTTGGGTGTTAAAAGGCTAGAGAGCCTCGTTTATGTCCACTACAATATGAGATTAAGCGAAGAAAACATTCGCTTCGGCTTGGAAAAAGATATCACCCCGATCGAATTGAGTGAGATCTTCGAGGTGGACGAAGAGGTGGAGGATCCCTTGTATGAGTGGGTGAGGGATCGAGGTGAGTCTGTTCTAGATGAGCCTGAAGGTCGGCCTAACAGTCAAATTGCTTTCCAACTTCGAGTGGATGTTGATGACTTTATGGCATCGGAGGGTAACATTCACTCACAAACACGCAGACCATTTGAAGATATTAGTGATGATACCACTCGTTCACCTACTCCCACACAAACATAGACACAAACACATACACAAACCAGTGATGATGATGACAGTGATATTGGTGGGAGTAGTGATGGTGGTGATGGTGGTGCAGGTGGTGATGGTGGTAGTAGAAGTGCAACATTAAGGGAGATAGAACATGACATGGAGACGCAGCCCGAGCCACAGCCAGATCCCATCAGATTCACAGGAGAGAGTCTGTATCCTGGTTCCACACAGGATGAGGACCATGGTGCACGCATTGGTAGAGGATAGCTGGTCCCACATTATAATGTGAGACACGTATGTGATGCAACCGTTATCGGCAACAACAATGGTATCAGGGTCAGGGATTAGATGTGCCTAGACACTCGTCTTGGATTTGATTCATTTTAGTAGACTTCTTTATTTTATGTAATCTTAATATTAAAGTTAGTGTTTTGGAATGCTTTTGAACATTAAATTTTTTTTTCTTCTTTAGTTTTTAATTTACTATCCTTTTCAATGTTTGCGTACGTTATCATGTTATAGTGTCGACATAGAATTATCATTTATAATGTTGTTTTTGTGCAAATGATTTAGTAGATATGTTATAGAGGTAAAAATTGCATTACATAATAAAATTGAACTCAAAAAAGCATGTTTTATACCCATCGAAACCACATCCGAAACTATAATTTTTTTTTTACCATGTTTCCCCGAAATTTTGGCCGAAACCACTGAAATTTCGATTTTGGGCCTGGCCGAAACCAGGCACGAAACCGAAATTACGATCCTTGCTTACTAGACACCCTTGCAGATGACTCTCCCATGGTACTGCCAGATCCTGGTGAGGATCCCTTGCCTGCAACAGAGTTATCCTTCAATGCAATGGCCGGTCAGAGCTCACCGGCGACCCTTCGTTTCACTGGATCTATTCATGGATCCTCTGTCCAAGTGCTCGTCAACAGTGGGAGTATGCATAATTTTATCCAAAGTCAGATCGCGCATTATCTCGATCTTCCGATTGAGGCCGCAACTTCCTTGAATATCCTCATTAGCAACAGGTCTTCTCTTTGTAGTGAAGGTATTATTCGTCGGCTTCCTCTTTATTTGTCTACTCACCTCGTTACAGTCAATGCTATTGTATTGTCCCTATTCGGTGCCGACTTGGTACTCGACATACAACGGTTGTCGTAGCTCGGTCCTATTGTGTTTGATTATAAGAACATGACGTTGGACTTCAATCAAGATGGTAAGGCCATTCATTTGCACTGTGACAGAGCTTCTTCAGCAACGCAGTTATTTTATCAGAATGCTCGACGCCTGGTAGACACTAATTTTGTGGCAGCCCTTTTTCGATTGGAACTCATATACCCCCTAGCATCTGAATCTCTCCCAAGCAGCAAGGAATTATAGAACTTATTGGACCAGTATGCCATAATTTTTGCTAAGCTTTCAGCCCTTCCACCCTCGCATGCACAAGATCACGCCATCCACCTGGTTCCAAGAGCACCGCCGATAAATGTAAGACCATATCGCTATCCTCATTTTCAGAAGTCAAAGATTGAACGTTTGGTTGTTGAGATGCTTCAAGCAGGTATCATTCAAGCCAGCACAAGCCCATTCTCTTCGCCGGTCCTACTCGTCAAAAAGAAAGACGGCACATGGAGGTTATGTGTCGGCTATAGGACTCTTAATGCTCTCACTGTTCACGACTGATTTCCCATTCCGACAGTTGACGTGTTGTTAGACGAGCTTCATGGGGCTACGTTCTTTTCCAAGTTGGATTTATGGTCCGGTTATCACCAAATCCTGGTTCGATCGGAAGATGTCTCCAAAACTGCTTTTCAGATGCATGATGGACACTTTGAATTTCTTGTTATGACATTCGGGCTTACTAATGCCCCGTTCACATTTTAAGCCACCATGAACGAAGTGTTCTGACCATTTTTACGGCGGTTCCCTTCGGTGTTCTTTGATGACTTGTTGATCTATAGCCCATAAAGGGAAACACATCTGGTCCATTTACAGAAGGTCCTACAGACTTTATATGACCACCAATTATTTGCCAAATGCTCATAGTGTTCTTTCGGTTAATCTTCCAATGATTATTTGGGTCATATTGTGTCAGCCAAGGGAGTGCCTATGGACCCGTCAAAGGTCTTTTGTATGGTCGACTACAACCTAGATGACTTTTGATAATACTTTAACAACAGCTCATGTGTTGTACTTACCCGATTTCTCCCAACCATTTACTGAGGAAGCAGATGCCTCTGAGTCGGGTATAGGTGTTGTGCTTAGCCAAGGGAAACACCCCATCGCCTTTTATATTAAAAAACTATCTCCTTGAATGCAGGCTAATTCAGCTTACGGGGGCTATGTCGGGGACCCAACAATGGCTATGATCACCTGCCAAGTGTCTTGACATCCAAGTTGTCATCGTCAACATCTCCGTCAACCGAATCAGCGTCTGGAACAACGATCGTCTCCCTATCTTCGAACCAGGCCTCAATGATATCGTCAAATCCTGATAGAGCTTTCGTCTCTCCACAGCACAATAGCTTTACATGGTTAACGATATTGTCAAGGGTGTGATGCTCAGCAATTATCGGCAGAAGCAAGTAATGCCTTGCAGAAGATGTGATCAGAGAACAAATGACTCAATTTCAATCCTCTGTTGGTATAAAACAATTCAGGTATGTTCCCATTGTCATCTCCATTGCCACTGCCGCACAAAGCATCGTCACTGGCGCTGCCAGTCTCTGATTTGGTGGTACAAGGAGAGAGAACAGAGGAAGCACTAAGGATTGCACAGTTATCAAGGGTCAATCCGTGTTGGAAAAAAATCGAAAGTTTTTGGGCTGGGTTTATAATCCGTGTTTTATAAGCCCAGTCCAAAACATGTCCATTAAGAGTTCGAGTTGGGGTGGGCTGCGCTGGACACAATAACTAACGGGCTGGTCCGGTGTCGGTTTGTTATCGGGCTGGATTTATTGAGGTGATTTCAGGTTGGTTCGGTCCGGAAAGGGCTTATCGGGCTTATCAGGTCCCTTTTATATGTAAACTATATAGCTTATTTTATTGTTTTTATCTATAAAATTAGCATTATTCCTTCCATATGTATGTAATTTAATAAACTATAACAATTAACATAATCTTTTCAACTATAGATTCACATAATCTTCTAGATCATGAAGTGAATTCTAATAGTGTAACACAATCTATTAAAATTTAAAACCATTAAAATTAAGAAATTGGGCCCGAACGGACCTTATCGGTGTTGGGTTGGGTTTTATCGGTTTGGGCTAATTCGGGCTTCTTAACGGATCGATCCGATTTGGTTTCGGTTTGGGCTGAAACGGTGTTGGACTTTACAAGCTCAGACCAAAACCTGTCCATTAAGGCTCGGTCCGAGCTGGGTTCGGGTTATATCAGGCTGACTCGATCCGTGCTACCGGGCCAGGCCCAGTTTTGACACCCTTAATATATATATAGGTATAGATATCTACATATGCATATATTATTGATATATATGTGACTATTATTTACTACATAATTATTCTATTTCATATTATTCTAGTCCATACAATATATAACTGTTGCTCTATTATAGCCCTATTTTTAACAATCCGAAATAAGCTCTCCATTTGAGTAAACACCAGAATCGATCCCTAATTATCCTTGGGAGCTCAATTCGGAGCCGACGGATTTCATTGAAGTTCTTTAGGATCTACCACCCCATTTGCTTTATTTATTGTTTATTATATATCTCGCACCTTGAAGCCATAAGCTCGAAGTTTAAACACAAAGGCTGCGTTTGGTAACGTTCTCGCCTGTTCTTGTTCTGAACCGGAAGAGATGGTCTTTTTCTGTTCTGTTTTGAAATAATGTTCTTTGGCTGTTCTTTTGGCCTTAAAACTGTTTGACAAATATGTTCTAGAACTAGTTTGAAAACATTGTTCTAACTTGTTTGTTGTTTAGTAAAATTTGTTCTAGAACACTTTTTTTCAAAGGATTCAAATATTACAGAATTACCATTAAACCGATATCTTATCAAATTAATTAATATTAATGTCATTTAATTATAAATTGTACCAATGGGTTGATGGAGATAAGTTGATCAATTAAACAAGAAAATTTTCCAAAAAATAAAAATAAAATTTCATGCATCTAGAGCCGCAAACCTTTTTATATTTTATTTTTTATTTGTAGTTATCATTTGGGTTCATGCCAAAAGAATTTAGAACACAAATAATTCATATCTGGAATTTGAAATAGAAAATAAAAAGAACAAAATAAAGTCAATACTGACGTTTTCAGTCGATATTTGATAAAAAAATTAAGCACAGGAATAATAATCAGGAGTCCACTTGATTATCTTTTAGTGAGTACAACCAAATAGATGTGAATTTCACAGAACCAGCAAAGCATTAATTTCTTAAATCACAGAACCATCTACACATTGTTTCAGATCCAAATCTGCAAACCCGATGTACTGATTTAGATAGAAATCCCCTGGTACCGTGTGAGAGAGGAAGAGGGAAAAGGAGAGGTGACCATCCCTAAAACAAAGAACAAGCAAGTTGCAGAGATGGAGACGAAACAATAGTAGATTTACCTGCTCGAACAAGGAGTAGTTTCTACAAAAATGTTTAAAAAAAATTCAGACAAGAAAAATGGAGATGGAGGAGAAGTAAAGACGATAGAGAGAGAAGAGAGAGAGAGAGAGAGAGAGAGAGATGAGGGGAAAATAACTGTTGTGCTTGCAGAGAACGAACAAGGAGGACGTGCTTCTTCGTGTATGGAAGTAGGTAGAAAGGGTGTCAGGTTTTATTAGGCACAACTTAGTTTTTTGTTCTTTTCAAAATTGTTCTATAACGTAAAAACATGGTAAATCATGTTCTGAAATTTTCATTCTTAGATGTTCTTTTCATCTGGTTCGTTCTGTAAGAACAGAAGAATAAACCAGATTTGCCAAACAGTTTTTAACTGTTCTTGGCTATTTTGAACAGTTTTTCTGTTTTATGAAGAACAGAAGAACTGTTTTTTGAGAGAGTTACCAAACGCAGCCAAAGCCTCCTCGTTGCTTCCCATCTCTGATGTTCTGTGGCTCTCTTGTTCACCCAATTTATTTATTTATTTATTTTTTTTACCAGCTGAAATATCTTCAACTATTCCATCAAGTTCCACCTCAAAGCGATTTGAAGCCTCTTTAAGTTGTGTAATTTTCCCTGTTTCTTATTTTAGGAGATTAAAAATGCATCAAAAACATCTACATGAGCTATTAAATGAAGATCAAGAACCTTTCGTTCTACAAAACTGCATTGAAGATAGACGTTGCCAGTTGAAAAGATTGGTACCTAGCCTACAGGTTAAGAAACGGAAACCCATCTCCTACAACTCTAGTTTTTCTACTAGCTTCTGTAAAAATGCTTGCGGGTGAAGACGAGTCTCTGGCATATTCTAGCAGATTACTTTCTGTTGACCAGAAAACATGAGTTTCTAGCATATTCTAGCAGATTCTGCTTTTGATTAATACTTGAGTAATTTGTTGTGATTTAATTTTTACCGAAAAAATGTTGTGGTTTATAACATGTGGAATCTGAAATGCAATTGATCGAGATTTTGTCTGCGGGTTCACCGGAGGGATTTTTCACCCAAGATGGAGGAAGAAGAAGAGAAAGGAATTTAAAATTAGGAAAAAAAACATTTATCTCTCATATAAATTACTTTATTTACAGTTCACCTCTAATGGTTTTGAAAAAGATAGTTACCTCCTCTAAACAAACTATTAAAATTCAAATAGCTCCAATTTTTAACATTGTTGCCAGAAAAAGAAAAGAAAAACCCCTCTTTCACTCTGGTGGAGAAGACAAGAAAACAGAAAAAATTGAAAAAAAAAACTAATGAACAGGAATGAGAACTGAAATGCAAGGTCAGAAACAAAATAACTCCAGTGGAACGATGCAGATTGGGGGGAGGGGTGGGGTTGATTCTGAAATTTATTGTCTTTTGACTATAAAATTGGAAGACAAGTGGTGTGGTGTTGATCAAGTGATGAAATCAAAAATTAAATCTTAGGACAACTTCCTACACAGCTCTACCCAGAGTTGTGGATGAGAAAGACATTTCTATTCTGATGATGAACCCCATTTGTGCTGAAGAGATTCCAACTCCGATCTGACAAATGGCCGAGGTGGGGGAAAGCTCCACTAGGGTATGGAAATCTTCGAAAGGGGCATAGCTTCAAATCAAGGCGTAGTTTCAAATCATTCTCCAGAAACTACGCCGTTGTTAATCTGTGGGTTGAGATCGAAAAATTCACTTTCAAGGTCGAATTTTTTTCTCAGTCGAAAACTGGATTTTAAGAATTCAAGTTTGTGGAATGAGATCTGTTAAAACAAAACAGAGACGGAGAACTCCGAATTTTCAAGAATCACGGCCGGAGAAGATAAAGAATCATGGCCGGAGAAGAAATATGAAATCCGAAAAGAAATTTCAAAGAGAAAAACTGATGACAATGCATTTTTGTGGAGTTTGAGAACCAAAATGATTATAGAAAATATGTACCTCTGTAATGAAAAACAAAGAGATTGTAGAATATCAACAAATAGAAAAACACAGACTCATGCTTAGCTGAACAAGAAATAGTGAAGCAGAACTTCGAGAGAACTCTCGAAAAAAAAAACTGATAAGACTGGCTACATCATCTTCTGCACCATCCCTTGGAGATTACAAACACTGAATCAAAAGATTTCAAACTAGAGAAGAAGAAATGAAATTAGGGCAAGAACGCTTCAGAACCTGATTTCTAGAATATGTTTTCTTGATCTAAACAACTGTGAATGTGACAAAACAAACTATGAAGCTTGATTCAATTTCTTGAAGCAGAGGAGTAGAAACAACGAATCAAGCAAATAATGCTGAACAGAAATCAACAAAGAGAACGAAGGCAAACAACAAGCATAATTTTGAAAGATGACCAGTCACCAAGAAATGCAAGAACACAGATCCAGAAAAAAAATAGATCTGTGGAAGAGAAGAAAAAAAAATTCTAGAGCACCGTCAGATGAGAGAGCAATGGAAAAAAAATCATGGACACCGCCATGGTAAAGCTAACCATCTCCTTGGGGTTTTTTTTTTCCTTCTTTTTGGTCAAGAGAAAGCCCACCACCATTTTCTCCTTAGCCCTTTTTTTTTATTTTTTTATTTTTTTAAGTCAGTCACCCTTGTAATGGGTTAATTTGGTCATTAAGGAAATATAATGGAATATTCTTAACGACGTGGGTCTATTTGGATTTTAATAGTTTGTTTAGGGGAGGTAACTGTCTTTTTCAAAACCATTGAGGGTCAACTGTCAATAAAGTAAGTTACAGGGGAGGTAACTGTCTTTTTCCCTTAAAATTAAAAGGGCAAATGATAAGTTAACATATTGATGGGGATAGTATTGTCATTAATGAATTTTGGAGGGTGACACATCAGTTAACGATCATGACCTAACAGAGGGGGTCTGACTAAACCATTTTTTCAAAAGTAGGAAGTGCTAGTGATATTATGATGAAAAAAGGTAGGTGCGTGATATTAAGCTATACTACATGGGGTGTGGCTAAAATTTTCTCTAATCAATATGCAAGTACAATAACATATATCATAGATATTGGATAACATGTTATACAAACAAGATGCAACATAGATATGTAAGATTCATTAAAAACATTCAAAAAATAAGTTCAGAATCTATCCCACACCTGTTAAGTGAGATCTACTCGCCATCTGAATGTCAGAGGCTTGTCCTTGACACTCACGTTGCACATGTAGTTAGAGTTTCTGTTATTATCATTTAGGATCGTCCTAGTTGAGTTATAACATCCTAAACATATTTAGGTATGGTCCTTGGGCAAGAAGGTGGGGTTCGTAGCTCAAAGTAAGTTCCAAGATCAAATACACCTAGTCTAGGTTTGTCCAGTTGCAGAGGCTCCGACAATAGTCTGCGGCCAGATACAGCTCTGGACTCTACTGGGGCTGTCCGACTGCAACTCCGGTCTCATCAGTAGTGCTACTGGACATTCAATTGAACATCTCCCAAGACCCTTTTGTGGATATAAGACAGTAGCTCCGGTCATAACATGACATGCAATCGGACACCTCCCGAGATGTCTCCTAACTTACAGACCTATCCGGTTGCATGAAATTTGCAACCGAAAATTCAGCCGAACATCCTCCGATTGTTTTCTTAGTCTGGATTTCTGATCTGTGTCTCTATGTCTAGGTTGTGGTCACTCCCTTCCTAGGTCCCGGTACACATGGGGTTTTATACCCGTTACCAATCCTTTGTCATACACATAGGTTTCCCTTGTTAATTATGTGTTACACCCTATGGTCAAGTTTCCGTCAAACCTGATCAGCACTAGCTATGATAATTGTCTAACCATTAATGGCCGTCGAAGGTTTCACGAAACCCTCAAGGGTGGTTCCATCCTTTGAAAGGTTTATCCTAATCTAATCCAATAACGAAGAGGTTAATACTTATACTTGTTGGTTTCCTGTGTGATGGGTACAAGTATTCTTAAGAGAATACTTGCAGAACTTCGTCGTCTTCCTCTCTAGCTCTTCCCTCTCATTGGCAACACTCCCCTTGTGCTGTGAGTGTGTCAGAACTTTTGAGAGATTCTAAGCTGTCGTGCATATAGGGGGGGAGAGAGAGAGAGAGTTCTAGGGAGATTAGAGTCTTCCATTCAAGTTGTAACTCTAACTCCCTGGGAAGAGGAGGGTCCCACGTGACAAATGTCATGTTGGACACACCCAAGGAATCCCGTCTCCCTCATTTAGTGGGAAAGGTTAGTGTAGGGTGGGCCCACACTAACCCAACATTATGTATACTCAAACTGATGATGAATAAAGGCATATGGGAGGGTGGGATGATGTCAAAATATAGCCCACATCTGATGGTCAGATCTGAAAATACTTGAGATTGAAGATCTTGCTAGAAATAGTCTCTAAACACTAAACCGTGAATTAGAAAAAAAAGAAAAAAGAATAAAACCTTAGGAGTCTCACGTAAGATTGGTTGCCTCCTAGAGCCTAAGAAACTCACTTGCCATTGCAATGACAAGCTTTCTTTTTTTTTGAAATCATGCCATGCTTTGTCCCCTTTCTTTCATATAAATAGCCAAAAGCTTTGGTTACAAAAATAGAAAGTTTACAATGGCAACTCTTGATGAGTCTTCTTAGAAATAGAAACTTCCTTTTACATCCTTGCAAAAAATAGAAACTAAGCGAAGATCCTTTGAGCTAATAAAAACTTTTTAAACAATGAAATAGCAACTCACTAGAATAGTAACTTCATAAACAAAGAATTTCTAAAATAGAAAATAGAAACTCTCTAAAATATACTAGCTAATGGCACAAAGACTGTTAAAACTAAAAATAGAAACTAAGAAAGATAGAAAGTAAGAAATATGAAACTTTAGTAAACATAAAGTTTTTAAAACTGAAAATAGAAGGTATCTTGCTTGGTCAACACTTCAATGAAATGAACAAGTAGGACCGGGATCCTCTGTAGTGACTGCCAAGCGGCAGTGAGGATCCCGGCCGCTTATAGTGCATCTGCACGTATTCTGATGCATTATGAGCGGCCGGGATCTTCAATGCCGCTTGATAGCCAGACAGAGGATCCCTACGCGAACAATTACACCAAAAAAATGGTTACTGATATCACTTGACATATAGAAAAGATGGAGAATAGTTCGCCTACATGTACTTGAATCCTCTTTGGGATTTGATCACCGTTCATATTTGGTAGTCCCACACTCTAAAGGTGGATCCCACACCACATCAACGGTGACGGAAGTCCATGAAGAATACATGTAAATGCAGGTGATGGGAACTCGAAAAAATGCCCAAATAAAATGCATGATGAATTTAATGAAAGAAACTAACAGAAAAGAATTGTGGGAACTTCACTGGCAAGATGCATCCCCATTCGAGGCAGGGCCTGTCCCTCCATCATCAAGAACAGTCCGAATCTCCTCCGCCCGCCTGAGGTACTCCATAAATTTCTGATTGATCGCTTCTATAATCTTAGGATTCTTTTCGTACTTTAAATGGGTCTTGAAGTACTCCAAGGCGTTCATGTAAAGGGGAAAAGCCTTGCTGTAATTCCCTGCATCATCTTCATGAACCGCCTGCTTCACGTATTCTATAGCCTGCCCCGTGAAGTAGTACTCCTTGAAGTCGTTCATGTTAAGGCTCGACCTAAGCTTATCTTGCTCTCCATCTCCTCCTTCTCCGTCCTTGGGCCGTGTAGCGACAGCGGTATCCCCATTCGAGGCAGCGCCGGTTCCTCCATAATCAAGAACAGCCCGAATCTCCTCCGCTCGCCTGAGGTACTCTGTAAATTTCTGATTGATCGCTTCTTTAATCTTAGGATCCTTTTCGTACTTTAAATGGGTCTTGAAGTACTCCAAGGCGTTCATGTAAAGGGGAAAAGCCTTGCTGTAATTCCCCGCATTATCTTCGTGAACCGCCTGCTTTGCGTATTCTATACCCTGCTCCTTGAAATTGCTATACATCTTGCATAAAACGCAAAATCTTAGGAAAGGAACACACAGCAAAACACTCCAATTCAAACCCTAAATATTCTCGTGCTAATATACCGAGAATTCACAAAGTTGCAGGCTTCGACCTCGCGCGATTGGTGATACTGCAAATTACAGACACAATGAAACCTTCAGCTCTAACCTGTCCTGCAGTTTATCAAGGTAGAATTGAAGAATAGACAAGGAATTAAAGAAAACAGACCTTGGTTTCGTGCTTTGGACTCGCGATCAATCAACGAGGTATCTGCTGGTTAAGTTCTTTCCTTTAATTGCTGCGTGAACCATTCTTTATAGAAAACGAACGAAAAAGAAAAGAAAAAACAAAGGAATTCCAGAGAGTTATACCTCTTGCCAGTAGATTCCAGGGGGCCAGCGATTCGAGAGTCTAATTCGTTTCCATTTATTGGAGATTGCAATCGCTAACTCAGCCATTGGAGTTAATTGGATGCGTCTACTGATACAACGAGGAGTCGATCGTCGAGGAAGGTGGTGTTGGGGTCAACTCTCCTCGTAGAAAGAAAGGAACATGATGCAGTCGCATCCATCGATTTTTCCATTTTGCACGGCAGAATTCCTTCATGGTGGGCTATAGTGGTGTTTGACTTTGGCAATCATGTGATCAGAACCGTCCGATATGGAGAACCACTTCTTGATTTTTATAGTCAAAATGAAATGATTTGGAATGGGATTTTTTTTTTTTAACCTATCATTTATTTTCAATTATTTTAAAAAGGGATAAAGATCAATTACATTTTTTTATAACTTGTTTAGTATGAATCCGATTATAGATTGGTAATCGATTCATTACATGTAAGTCAATGTCCTATTTATAAAGACCGAACCAACCAATTAGTTAAATAAATAGCATGTTGAAGGTTCTTGGACTTAAAGCGGTGAAAACTTATTAGACTTGATCGAAACCGATCGATTAACACCAAGAGAGGGATTGTAATTGTAATCCCTAAATTACTCTTCCATTTGAGAGAGGACTAATGTGCGATGCAAGTTCACCGGCTCATTCAAATATTTTTTCAAAGCTTTATTAATACCTGTATGTGAGGGTACAATTTTTGAACCGAAATCTGATTAAACCGTTTACACATGAACCGAAAAATCGTTCAGTAAACGATTCGATCCTTGTTGGGATTATTCGATCATTTACTCGATCGGTCTGATGCAGTTTTAGATTGTTTATACTAGTGGTTCACACCGATTAGACATCGATTAACCCAAATGAGACTTAACCATTTAGACTATTTAAACCGATTCCTAACCATAACCCTAAACCTTAATGTTTAAAATATCTCATTCTCTCCAATTTGAATGTTGAGTTCTTAAAAGGCGAAAGCTACTCGATCCACCAAACTTCTTTGGCTCGTACGGTCACACCAGTTAGAGTCTACAAGTCTACAACTAAGGGATCCACATCTTCTCCTCCAAGAGAATCTGGAGGAGAGGTGGCGCCCCATATAGATGGGCGACATCTGGGGGTTGGATTAATCCGACCCCTCCATTTGAGCCGACACCCACTGTCGGCTCAGTTTGTTGGCTGGGAGTCGGCTCGAATGGAGGGGTCGGATTAATTCAACCCCCAGAAGTCGTCTATCTGTATGAGGCGCCACCTCTCCTCCAGATTCTCTTGGAGGAGAGGATTTGAATCCACAACTAAGAGGGTAGATCTCTGGCTCCACAAACTCAATCAGGCAGCCACTGACGTCAGAAGAACCTTTCCCATGCTTGCATAGGATGACGGCTACGGCTGTACTTCTTCGGATGGGTCTGGATCATCTACAGCTGCACAGTCTCTATAGTCACCACTGACAGTCCATGTACAGATGCAATTTCAATGGTCTTAATACAAGGCAGAGAAAATTCAGGCCTTTGTTTGGCTGGATGCACATCGTCTCCTCCCAGTGATTTTGGGAGGATGCGGTAACCTATCTTGGATGGCTGCCATGTGGCTCTCGGTTGAATCCAAGACCCACGTCTGAGCCGACAACCCCTGTCGGCTTGGCTTGTCGGATGGGTGTCGGCTCAGACGTGGGTCTCAGATTTACTGAGAGCCACGTGGCGGCCATCCAGGATAGGTTGCCACTGTCCTCCCAGAGGTTCTGGGAGGACAGGATGCGGATCCTGTTTGGCTCTCCTATTCTCCTCTCGTGCCTCTCCATCTCCTCATAACTCCCATCTCTCTCCTGCCCACTCTCTTTGTTGCATTTGAAATTTTTGTAGAGCTTATTTTTTGGGTTGGGGTTTGGGGAGAATGAATAACAACCGTCCATGTGATGGTACCAAAACTCTGCCAGGTTTCCAACTTGATCCATTTTCAGCGATTCATCCCAACGGTGAATGGCCCCCCAAAAAAATATCATAGGCTGCAATTCTTGGACTCCTAGTTCCCAATATTAATTAAAAAAAAAAAAAAAAAACAAAAAAACAATCATAGATTGGTACTAGCGCAGGAAGTGATGACTCATCAATAATAGAGCCTAATGGGTTAAATTGATTTAAAAACTGCTATCAAACAAAAAATACATCCCATCAATCAAAAACAATCAAGGGAAAAATATATCCCCCACCTATAACACATGGCACAATGGCACAATGGCACAATGGCACAATGCTTAAAAACATGATCACAAATGCCCAGATCCACCTCCTCTCCTTCCATAGGCTCAAGAGGAGAGGGGGTGGCCTCCCGTTAGATGGTTAATATTTGGGATTTGAATGGAGGGTTTTGATTCATTCGAGTTTTAAGTATCGGCCATCTAACGGGACTGCTGTCTTTCCTCCAGAACCTCTAGAAAAAGAGGATTTGGATACCAAATACCCACATTTAGAAACGATATTATTCTATCAGTGGTCGTGGAATCGCATACTCCTGACACGTAAAGAGTCCCATTCGTTATAACACGACAACAATGAGTTTCGTTCCTTATAAAACACAAAGATAAGGACAAAGCCATCACTCTTGGATATTCTCTGTCCTTATCAAGAGTCATTTTCTAATAAAATATGAATTTAAAAAAGGTAAACAAAAATTGATTACTAATCACTTTCGTTTAATTAATCAATTCTGTTCAACGATAATAAATCGATTAACATTCTTAATAGGGAGATAGCATCAATCAATCATTCAATGTGGAGGACAATTTGGGAATTACACTATCCTTTGGGTTGTTCGGCCTACACTGATTTATGATGTGACAAATGTTAGATGGTCTCGTCCTCTAAACAGACTATTTTATTTATTTATTTATTTTTTTGTTAAACTTTAATCAGACTAAAAATGTCTTATGATACTTTTATTTGTGTACTGCCAAATTTTCTTTTAGAAACCAAAATTTAATTAATACTCTAATTTTTTTTCCCCTTCTTCTTTAATACTGAAATGAAACAGTCATGTTCTTCTCATAATGAATGTCCCATTCCTTTTTCTCCATTATTCAGATTGATGGTTTACACAGGAATTAGAAAATCGTTCAGTAAATGATCCGATCCTGGTTGGGATTATTGGATCGTTTACTCGATCAGTCTGGTGTAATTTTAGACCGTTTACACAGGTAGTTCACACTGATTAGACATCGATTAAGCAGAATTAGAGCTTAACCATTTAGACCGTTTAAACTAGTTCTAACCATAACCCTAAACCTTAATGTTTAAAATCTCTCATTCTCTCAAATTTGAAGGTTTGAGCTCATAAAGAGCGAAAGCTACTCGATCCACCAAATTTCTTTGGCTCGCATGGTCACACCTCCTAGGGTCTGCAAGTTGACAACTAAGAGCGTAGAAATCCAACTCCACCAACTCAATCAAGCAGCTACTAACATCCGGAGAACCTTTCCCGTGCTTACAGTGGGTGACGGTGATGGTAGTACTTCTTTGGCTGGGTCTAGATCATCAGCAACCGTACAATCCTTGTAGTAGCATCTGAGCCATTGGAGTGCATCGGATCATGTGCAAATGTATTCCAACAGTCTAATTGCAACTACAAAGACTAAACAACTACAGAAAATCCAAGTCTACTCTAGCTCCCCCATTCCCCTCTATTGCTTCTCCAGCTCCACCAACTCAATCAAGCAATTGTTAACATCCGGAGAACTCTTTCATCTGTTATGCTCATGAATGAGGATTTGAACCGCTCCTTTAGGCGACCCTACAATTGTTAACATCCGGAGAACCTTTCCCATGCTTGCAGTGGGTGACAATGATGGCAGTATTTCTTTGGCTGGGTCTAGATCATCAGCTACCGTACAATCCCTGTAGTAGCATATGAGCCATTGGAGTGCATCGAATCACGTGCAAATGTATTATAACAGTCTAATTGCAACTACAAAGACTACACAACTACTATGGCTCCCCCATTCCCCTCTATCACCCCCCTTTCTTCTCTTTCCAGAGTTTGTTGCATTTGCAGAGCTAAGTTTATGGGTTAGGGTTTTGAGAGGACGAATAACAACCGTCCATGTGGTGGTACCAAACTCTGTCAAGTTTTCAATTTCATCCATTTTCCCTATTTTGTTGGGATAAAAATCCTCTCCCACTGCAGGAGGTTCCTGCGGCTGATCCAAGGGTTGTGGATTAGTTGGCTTACCTACCAATACATGGGGAGGTAGACCGACTGAAATCCCGCCCTTGACAGATGGCAGGTCGACGAGAGAGGATTTCCACACATTTTGTTGATAGTGATTCATCCCAATTATGAATGGCCCCAAAATAGCTTTTCTTGGACTTGATATGATTGTCCCTAAAGTCCAAAAAAAATAAAAAAGAACCCAATCTTTGATTGGCACTTGGGCTGGAAGTGATGACTATTCAATAATAGACCAGGGTTAAATCACCTAAAAACCACAAACAAAACTGATTAATAAAAAATTAATTAAAAATAGATAAATCAATATCTATTATTAATGATTCCTGGTTTAAATTTTGATACTATTTAATTAATTGGTTCAATTTGGATTTACCTTCTATGCAACGACTAGACTATTTAACTGATAATAAACTGATTAACACCCTTCAAATGGGTCAACATCATCCAATAATTCAATATAGATGGACAATTTGGAAATTACATCTTTATCCTTTGAGTTGTTCAACCATATATGACAAATATTATATAAATTTATTCATAAAGAGAGTTGTACAAGCTAAGCATCATTCATATATAATTCATGAAACCAATAGGAAGAATTTGACCACTTGATCATGCCGTCAATGTCAAGATAATGAACTACTGTGATAGTTCCCTATAAAATAAAATAACATAAAAATGCCACAAATATTAGGTGGTCTGGTCCTTTAATTAGACTATAATACTTTAATTTATGCATGGCTAAATTTTCTTATAGAAACGAAAATTCTTTATAACCAATTTTTTATTTTTTCTCTTCTCTTGCTCTGATCGCTGTGTTTGTGTTTGATTGCAAGGAGAATGGAAGGGAAAAGAAGAAAAAAAATTTCACTTAAAAAAGAAGCTTTATAATTGTAACACAAAATAATTAAATAAACAATCTAAATTTTAAAACATATTTAGTAATGATATTATTTTATAAAAATAAGGAATTTAAACGCAAAATAAGATGTAAATTAATAATGATTTAGAAATAATTAACATATATTATAATCATTACAAATTTTTTTAATTAAAATTTTTAATTTACCTACCCTTTAATTGCCCGTAAAAAGATGTCTCCAATCCATCCAGCCGTGGACGGACTGACTGGATTTAAAAGACAGCCGCATGTAATAGTATGTACTTTTAATCCAGTCCATCGTGAACAACTGACGGACTGAAGAATATCCAAGTCCTTAATTGTCCTTGCAACTAAACGCAGTCGAATCAATTGTCTCACTCATTTTTCCCCTTTATCCTGATGGTTTTTTGTGCAAGAACTGACCTCGCAGATGTGCAAAACTAAGCCCAATTTACAGTATTGATGATTGAATCAAACTTTGAATCAAGAAAAAAAAAATTAGGAGTTCGAAACATAAACCAAACATGAAATATTTAGAAGCTCTTCATGTACAATCTAACTTAGAATTAGTAAACTATAAACAATTAAACAAAAAAAAAAAAACAGAAAAGAAAAATCGAAAGAGACTGAAAGAGACAGTGATAAACAAAATAATGAAAGATGAAGAAAGTAATTCCCCGCCAACGAGCGAGCTGCACCTGCAACATCATGCGATGAGGCTAAGATGCGGCTCGAATAGTCCGTGGAATGGGAGTGGGAGTGATGGTAGGAGCAAAAGGCAGATTTCTGAGAATGAGGAAGCGCACACGCCTTGGGAAGAAGGAAGCACCATGGAAGAGACGCACTAAAATCCTAGACAGGAACACCGTGTATTCCTCCAGTAGCTCCGCCAAGACCGCCACCAAAATCATCTTCAAAAATGGAAAAATTCCTCTTGATTTTGACAAAATTTCCTTTTCTTCTCTCACAAATCACAATCTCCTCCTCGATTCCTCCTTTCTTCAGATTAGACTGGATCAGAGTAGCTTTTCCGATGTAAAGAAAGAAGACACGAAGACCTAACTTGAGAGACTCCACAGTGGTTTTGAAGATTCTAGGAGCCCAAGCCGGCGCTTTTATACACATACCATGGAGGCATGGACACATGGAGGGCCAGATTTTCCAGATGGAATAGAGAGAGAGAGAGAGGGAAGAACGTTCCCAAAATCCACCGACCCCGGAAGCCAACTGTATAGGATGAAACGTGGATGAGTCTCGTGAACTTCAACAGACAGAGATGCTGTCGTCTTATTCCTTCTTATCTTTGTTTATCTCATAAATATTAAAATAATAAATCTCAAAACCCGCCTGTGGTATTCAAAAATTCCCCACAATTCCACCGCTGGTATAGGTCGCCACGGACTCGGCTCCACTCAAGTCCAACCACTTTTCAAGTTGTCATCCCATGGCTGAAGTTTATTCTGTACACATATCAATACATTGGTTTATGTGTACAACTGACTCTAGCCACTGGATCACTAACTTGAAAAAAATTGAACTTGAAAGAATCTTTTTCCCGATCACCACATAATTTGTTTATTTATTTTTGTTTTATTCACCTAATCATCATTACAAACATAAAGAATCTATTTTAATATTATTATATACTGAGTCAACTTTCCAATGGACTGGTACACCGATCTGGATCGAATCGGTTTTAAATAATAATCAATCATTTCAATACCAAACTAGGTATTAGGTAAAATCAATCATTTCGGTATCATGTCTATACTTGAATTTAAAACCTTGGGCTGGATAGGAATACCCATCCTTATGTATATCAATTTACTTTCTCGAGAGGGTTCAATTCGTTTTGGACTTGATCAAGTCTAGTCGGTCATAGTTAATTTAATACATGAAACTATGATCAGTATGTTTAATTAATCGATCCTCATTTGTGAGATATTGACACATTTATATTCAATCAGATATATCTTATGTTAATTGGTCTAATCAATCAGATATATCTTATGTTAATTGGTCTAATCAGTCTACTAATAGGCTTCAATGATGCAAACCAACCGATTCATGATCGATTATGCTATTCAGTTTAATGCTAATCATCCCAATTCTGCCAATCAAATCACAATGGAAAAAAACACAAGCCTTGGCCCATGTTCTGTGGTTTCACAACATAGTAATCTATGTTAAGTTTTTAATTAAAAAAACATAGCTTAAATGGAGAGGGAGAATGAAGAGGAGATATGAGAGACATTTAGCCATTTAGGGTTTAGGCCGGCCTGTAGAGAATTAGCTTAATTGTCATTTAATCTGTTGGTCTCGATTTCATTCCCTAATCGATTGGTGCGGTCGGGCAACCGACGGGTTGCAACCTTACATCGTGATCGATTGATTAATAATCGATCCAGGCCTAAGCCTGACATGTTTAGTAAACATTGTAATTCGATCCTAATTTTAATCGATTTATCCAATTCAGAGGACACGGTGCAAGCCAAAAATTGACACCCACATAGATGCACAATTTAAGAAGAAAAAATAATTAACAATAAAGAAAAATTCTTAAACATTCCTATACTTATCCTATATTTATTAAACCTTTCTTATTCGGAACTTGTTTTTTTCATATTCCCCTAAAAAAATGAACTTTCTCCTCAGTTTATCACTTGAGATTTCAAAAAACCTAAATTAACCCTTCGTTTTACATTCAACCAGTTTCATTTCTTTAACTAAATAAACCGTTTCAATGATAATGAATTTGAATTACACCAAACATATGGTTAGATTCAAAGCCAAAAGTCTTTTAACAGAGCCATTTTTCAGCTTTTTTCTTTCTTCTTCTTGGCATATCTATCTGTTTCTTCATCTCTTGATTAGAGTCAGCTTTTCACTTGCCATAGTTGTGGTTGCTATTAGCTTAGCCTATTATGTCTTTGTATACTCCTCCTCCCATTTGTTTTCTTCTTTCTCTAGTTAATTAATTTGGGTCTCTTCCTGTCACACTTCAATTTCAATTGAATCAGAAATGTGAATGAACTGTCACTGAATCAACGGTTCATATCAGGATCTCAATAAGACCGTGTCCACTCATACAAACCATTGCACATCACCATAATCAGAATATAATTAAATACAACGGAAGTCTTAAATTAAATGAACTGAGTTATCTATTGATAATTTAAATAAAATATCCAATTATTCAAAACATCAGAACGTAAATAATTATCCTTATATCACTTATAAATCCAATTGAAAATAAATAAAATAAACAAATCTAATATCCTAGAGGTACATGTAGAAAGGGCACTCGCATGAAGCGTCATGCTCGTCCTCCCCTACTTGCACTTCCAGGGCAACAGTTATTCCATATACTGGAGCATTCACATAGTCCTCAACAGTGTAACCTGCATCAACATCTAAAAACATGTATATATACAAGGGTGAGCTCACAACTTAACTCAGTAAGAAAATCAAACAATGCAACATACATCATGCATGAGTAACATTCACATTATGGTCTGATTTTCAGTTTGCAATGTGTTATAGAAAGGATTGGCGGTCACCGCACCTCTATACATGAGTGTGTGAATCCGCCCAATAGTTCAAACACTACTGTCGTCCCACATGCACCTACCATGGAATAGAGATAGAGCTAAAGTGTTCGGATTAAACACCGTCAACACTTCCCCTGATGCCCTACCCATACCAACACGTAAGTCCCTATTGGCAAGGGCTTGCAAACTGGACTCGCAACTAACCAATCCTATATGTCATCACAATAGGTCCTATCCCAGCACAGCTCCCTACGGCATAGAGATAGAGCTAGAGTCTAGTGGCCAGGTCGGAGATCATAGTGCCACTTCATCCCCCTGATATCCTATCCACACCAAGCATGCTAAGACATAAGCGATACGAAAAGGTACTTGTGTGGGGGAAGATCCCAGACCCCAGGCCCTTCCCACTCTACACACCAACGAAAACAATCACATGTCTAACAGTCACATCCCAGTATAGCGAGTATGCATGAACAATATAATAACTGAAAGTAAAGATGACATGCGAGTATGCACAAACACCATTCCACATAATCATAATTACTAAGAACGTTTTACTGTTATTAGGTTATTAGGGTTTATGTCCGATTCCCTTACCTGACGCTTGATTGCTAACTTGCTCTGCGTCGCATAATCCAAACTCGCTATCACAAGGTCCTACATGATGTTAGGGTTGAATTAGAATTATTTTCTTAGGATTTACGTTGGTCGAAAAACCAACTGGGTCAAAAACACTCCTCACAGTGCATACCGATCGCAGTACCGATCGCAAGTACCAATCGCAACACTGTGGGGAAAGGTGCGACTGGTATGGTTGATCGGTCCCCCACAGACCAGTCTCCGAGAGGTACCGGTCGCGGTACTGGTCGCATATGGTGCGACCGGTATGCCTCCGGAAGACCATTAATTCTGTGTTCGCCTTCCGTCAGTCACCCCCTATTGGTTATAGGGTTTCTCCTATACATTCTAGGGCTAAGCAATGAGTTAGAATTGTTTCATGTTCCATTTAAGTCTTAGTTTCGATGATCCTTAGCATAGAATGCGAATCGAGGCTTCATCGACTGTATTAGGGTTTGACGACGAATTTAAGGGTTTTAGATCAATATCTCACCTTGCATGGTATTGATCAATTCATGATTAATCATCTATAACGCTTAACTTAGAGGAAGGTTCAAGCACTTACCGTTGGTTCGCAATTATGGTGTTCTTTGTCCAACGGCAAACGACAGCTCTCTCCCTCCTTCCTTAACTCTTTCTCCTTCTTTGATCTCTTTCTCCTCTTTAGGGTTTGTGAGGATCAACGAAAGAGTTATAAGGAGGTTTATGGGTCATTAAATAGACTATGATAGAGTTTATGAAGTTTCCTTACGTTAGGAAAGTCCATAGACTCGAGATTTGGAAAGTGAGACCCGTAGAGATCCGTTTCCTGATCTAAGTAGTCTGCCCGCGCAGACATACCAGTCGACCGGTACCATCGACCTGTATGAAACAATATCATACATTAGGTCCGTTTTTGTACCTGGTTGTCATCCGTTCATCCCGTCTGGCTCGGTGATGATTGTAAGATCTGTTACGACATGAATTAAAGGTTTAGATCGGATTCATAGAGTACGGGTCTTACACTTCCAATTTTCCCTCTCTCTCTCTCTCTCTCTCTCTTCATTTATGTTTGGTTTGTCTCAATTTCTTAGGTTTGTTTTGCTGTACTACAATATAAGATTTAGGTGCAACATTGCCTTTAACATGTTGCATATGTTTCTCTTATTTAAAATAAAAAATTATTGTTTTTATAGGAAAATCCATATAACCCTACAGTGGGGATTTTTTTTTTCATAATCTCTCATATTATTCACATTCTTTCTTTCCCTATCTTGTGTGGGGTTTATTAGAGATATCAATTCCTGCATAGCCATTTGTGTTGTGGGAACAACTGGAAAAATGTTATGCATGATGTTTTTAGATAAAATTATTCAGAGAAGAGAGGGAGAGAGAGAGAGAGAGATAGAAAGGGAGATTCAGACAAAGAGACAAAGAGGGAGGTAGGGGGCAGATATATCTAAGAGATTTAGGTATGTCCGTCTTTTTTTTTCTTCCAAATTTTTATAGACCTCTCCTATGTGATACCTGAATAATAATAGAGTGCATCCTCCATCTAGAGTCATTCCAGTGGACATCCCTTGTAAGTTAGTAGTTATAACACTAAACCTCACTTTGTTAGTTAGACTCTATTAAAGTATGGTTAGTACTGTTTGAAAATTTTAAATGCCAAAATTACCCATAGTGTGAAGTTATAAATTTTCCCTTTTCATATCCCTCTTCTCTTTTACGAACCCCATCTCTATCTTTCTACCTCTGCAACCTTATCTCCATCTCTTAGTCATTCCCTGCAACCTGCAACCTAATCTCCATCGGTGTTTGTGCAGATGTTCTGTGTTTTGTTTAGAGCGACTACCGGATTTGCATGAAGTTCACCCTTCTTGTTGTTGCAAGAGTAAACAAAACCAGACCAATCAAGGGCTTAGCAAAATAATGAATTGACATCGATGCCACAAAGCAATAGCCAATTCAATAATGGACGAAAACAGCCCATCGTTCCCATTTTTTCCTTGGTTCTCTGCCTCCAATCCTTTGACTCCTCTTAATCCATCATCTCCTTCTCCTGATTAAGGATGTTAAATGGTTTATAATCGGTTTAATGGTCCAGGCTGGTGCAGTGTATAGGAGGATAAAATCAAAATCGAACCGACTAACAAAACGGTGTTAAAATTGAAACCAAAACCGATTAGTGGTCGATTTTAGTTTACTGGTTTTTAAACGATTTTTCATTAATCGGGTTTGAGTTTATAGACGGTTTAACGCATCGATTTTTTATTGATTTTCCATTAAAAAAAAAAAAAAGTGCATTCTCAAGCAATCTTACACTCTCCTTGTTGATGTAGACATTCTTGACCACAAAATCTATAAAATAAATTATTAAACACATCGATTATAATCATGCTAAGTCTATAAAAATTGGCCTTCCCAACACAAATCCAAATAAGCATAATGGAAACCTTATATGACTTAAAATCAGAAAAAGAACATCAGCCACTTGTTCCATGAAAACACGATCCCCTTAAATTGAATATCAATTTTTCGAAGAAGAAATGTCATTGTTTTAAAACTTTAACAGTCCTTTTCAATTTGATTTATCTACAACATTAGTATTTTTTTTTTTTTTTCTAGGTAAATAACAACTTCATAATTATTAGGGTGAGGACCCACATACAAAACACCCCTTAATGTGGGGAAATGGAACTTCACATAACCAAGTGAGGATTTATTACATGAAATAAGAGCAGGCCCATCCATGGCGCCATAATAGGAGAGAAATACTGATGCATCAGGTCAGAGGATATGGGACATTATTTACAAAGATAATTGTCAGTCTCTTTTTTACAATAAAATATTATAGATAACTTGATATGCTTTCATACAATTCTGCCACATTTTAGTGACAGAAAAGGTGGTTTTTCTTATGAAATACATGTTAGAAAAGCAATGCTTTATGATTATCACAATGTTGCTTCGGCAAAAATCTGTCTTGTATCTGTTGCTTATATATTGTATTGTATTGTGTAGAATATACCTTCCGACTTCTAGAACTGTTGCAGTGGAGAGCAAGTTGCAACTAAGCAACAATAGTCGAAGACGAAGCACTGTAGCCGGTGGTAGCACCATAAGTCCATAGGCCGTAGCATAGTAGCAGCGGGGGGAAGAGCAGTTGATCAAGCAGCCTTCGGCCTCCAGTAGTCCAGCGGCTCAAACTTCAAACAGGAAGCTGGAGAGACCGAGAGAATGACATTTTTTCATCGGTGCATGTGAGACTATCTGTGTGTTGCAACCGAGGAACAACGGTCGAAGATGGAGCACGGTAGGCCGTAACACACTAGCACCGTAAGTCCATAGAAGCAACAAGCAACGAGGGAGGAGCAGCTCTGACTTCCAACAATCCAATAGCTCGGACTTCAAACGGGACGGTAAGACAGTGTGCTTTAATGTTTAGGGTTGGGGAAATAATAGGGAATGAGATTAAGTTTAGGGAATTAAACGGTCCATCTCTAAAATAAGGGTCATTGGTTTAATTCTTCGAATTATTCTTTTGAATTAAATAATACGAATAAGTCTCTCGAATTCGAATTATATTCAATAATTCTAAAAAAATCTCGTATTTTTTGTTTATAAATAAATATTACGAATAATTCTTTCAAATCCGAATTATACCGAATAATTCTTATACTAAAAAAACTATTATTATCCTAGTGGAGGACCAAATGCCTTAACTACCATTCTCAAACAAAGTTTTCTTAAAAAAAAATAAAAATTAACGTCATAACTATTTGCATCTTTTCCGATCTAAAACTAATTATAAGTCTAAAAATTAATCACGTTATAATGCAAAACAGATCATTAATTTCATTTTTTTCCCTATGTGAGATTAAATATAAGTATGAAAATCAAATCATAATTCAAAGCAAATCATTAATTTAGTTTGACGATGTAGAATTCAAATTTTTTTGTTGGTAATAGTGTATAATTAAATATGAGTATAAAAATCATACCATAATACAAAGCAAATCATTACTTTTTTATACTTTTCTAATCAGGATTAAATATGAGTTAAAAATAAATATTATAATACAAACCATGAGGAAGTAATTAATGAGCATGAAAAAAAGATGGATTTCATGAGGATGATTGGATTAATTTATGAAAATGTTTGATTTTATGAACATCAGTTCCATTAAATTGGTATTGTAATCATAATAAAAAAAGAAAATCTAATGATCCACATTATATACTATAATAAAATCTAACAAATCCACCTTTATACACATATATTCATCTATTATGTATTATATTATTATTTATTATAATATCACTTGTATATTATGTAGGTGTGATAATTGATTGATAGTGTGAAAAAAGAACACCAAATATTAAAAATTAATATCCGATTTTTTTTCAATAAAAGAATAATTATTGAACCGATTCGAATCTGAATTTTATTTTAAGTTCGTTTTTTCAACAACATCTTTGATCGAATTCTTAAATTATCAAAACGATTAAACGATTCATTCCGAATTTTACTCCTTTCAAATAAATCCCGAATCTGAATTAAATAACTATGGACTTGACATCGGTATCCGAAGCTAGGGGTGTCAAAACTGAGCCGAAACCAAAAAAGTAAAACGAAGCATCCCAATTTGGGCCAGATTGATCTGAAACCAAAACCAAACCTTATTGGAATGTGTTGGAAACTTGGAATGATAGATAAGCCCAAATCAAATCAACCCAATAGGCTCAAACTGAAACAACCTAATAGTACACCGATAAGAGCCAATTAAGCAAATATTCTTTTACTAAATATATATGTAGGAAACCCAAATTGAACCAACTTGATATTGGTCCAATAGAACCTATTAAACCAACTTGTTATTAAATATACATATAAGAAACTCAAACTAAATCGATACCAAACTGGTAAAAGCTCAGAAACAAAATTTTCTTATTGGGTTGTTATTGGACTTGAGTGTACAGGATCAAAATCGAATTTGCTTGGTCCAAACCGACTGATTTAATGTTATAATTTTATGCAATAACCATAAGGGCTTTGTTTGGTTGCAAGGAAAATTGAAGGGAAAGGAAGTGAAATTTTTTAACTTTAAAATAAAACTTTTATAATTGTAAGATAGCATAATTGTATAAAATATTTAAATTGTTAACATATTTAGTAATGATAATTGTAAAATGTAAAATTTATTTTCCTTTTCAAACGAAAGTGATTTGGATGGAAAGTCAAATATAAGTTAAATAACTAAAATATAGAATTATTTTGAATCAGTTATATAGTAATGTAATAGTACGTGCTGTAATAATTACAAAAAGTTTATTTTAAAGTTAAAAAATTTCATTTCTTTTCCCTCAAATTTTCTTTGAGACCAAACAAAGCCGAAGGATCAAAATCAAAATCGAGAGAAATCTCACAATGGGCTACGAGATGGGAGAAAAAACAGGACAACAATGGGCTTGTCCACGAAGCCCACTCAAGCCCCTTAGCACTATATAAACTATAAACTCAAACCAAGTGAGACGATAATACAGAGCTTCACTGTCTCCTGGTTTCATGGATTCCATGGAAAAAGCGGCAACCGCTCCTCAGCCAACGGAGCCAACACCACCTTCAATTTCAACTGCCCCCGCATCATCATTTGCAATAGCTTCCGGGACTGAAACTGTACTGTCAACCTCTTCTAATCTCAACCCTAGCACTAACCCTAACCAAAATACACAGCCCTCTATTTCTCTTCAGCCTCAGCCACAGCCACAGGCACAGCAGCAGCAGCAGCCGCAGCTACAGCCACAGTCACAGCAGCAGCAGCAAGCGCTGCCACAGCCACAGCCACAGCCACAGCCACCACAGCCGCAGCCGCAGCAGCAGCAGCAACCGCAATCACAACAATCACTTCCACCTCCTCAACCGCAACAAAATTTGCAGCAGCAGACGAATTACCAACAGCCCCAAATTCGGCCTCCTGGCGCTCATCTGAATCGGCTTCGACCGCATTCGCCTTATCAGCATTTCCCGCAGCATCTCCCATCTCTCACTTCTTCGACAACCTCATCTCCCTTGCCTCCATCCTTATCATCGGCTGCCTCGCCTTCCATTTCCACACCACCCATACACAGAGGTGGTATTGCAATTGGGGTTCCCGCGCACCATGCCAGGCCTCAGCAGTCCACCTCTTATTCGTCTTTTTCGACGTCTTTCAACCAACCATTTACTGGGTTGCCTCTGGGTTCAGTCAATGTAACTGACGCAGGTACCAGTACGACCAACGCTACTACGGTGAGTACATCCACCAAGAAAGAACAGTCAAAGAACCCGCCCTCGAAATAATCCCCTTCCCCTTCTCTTTCCGGTTCTTTCTGTGGTCTTTTATTGGTGGTGAATAATTATGAAATTGGTTATGCAGAAAGTTCAATCTCTCTTTTTGTGGTAAAGTGCAGTTATCGAAAGTTTAATTTCCGTATGTTATATGTCAGGTGAGACCAACAATGCAAGGAGTTCAGGGTATTGGCATGGTGGGATTGCATGGTTCTGGTCCTCAATTGCGGCCAGGTGGGGTTTCTGGACATCCTCAACAGAGACCTGTTCAATCATCAATAAGATCTCAATCTCCATCCAGTAGCCAGTCTTTAGCTAGTCAAGTCAGTTGTAAGCTTTATTTTGCAATTTTTCATTATCCACTTTCATTCTAAAAGTGGAACTTGTTCTGTTCATGAAATCGAGAATTTTTTTATGCGAGGAGTTTGTGGCTTCCCTTGTTTAAAGATATATGTGGTAATCATATTTAAACTCTTGGAACTATTATGTTGCATTTTGTTAATTACAAATCCATGGGTATTAGTGCTTCCAACTCTTCAAGAAACTGGGTTCAGGAAAAGAATTTAGAGAGGAACTTTTATCTCTTTGGAGAATAAATTTTCTTGAGTGATGTTTAAGGGTTTAAATGTTTGTTTTAGGTGTTGGACTGCTGTGAAATAGAGTAGTACATATAAAAATGTAGGGGCCAGTTTAGGGCCAGTTTAGAGAAGAATTTTTATTGTTGGTTTTTAGATGGAGTGGCTGTATATACCCAAAGATTTTCCCAAAATTATTTTTTTTGGGTGAATGATTAAATATGTTAACAACACCCTAGAATCAGGGAAAACAAACCTGGTTATCCCAAAATTATTTTAACTGAGCTTTGCTGCGAATTCATTAATCTCCACCTTGTATGTTCATGGAATGTCAGAGAGCTTCACAGCTTTCTTGGTTGTGAGCGTTGCCGCAAACCCGTTAATCACCACCTTGTAAAAGTGAAAGAAGAGTACAAGACTCTTTCATGGAAGTCGATTTTGAGGGGTTCAGCGATTCCAGAAGTGCAGAGTACCATTCGTTGGAGTCCACCGGAAATTGCAGATTTCTGGAGCAGAAGATTATATGAGTTTATAAATAGAACCTCTCTTTTTCATTTGCCTTGCTCTCATCTACTCTGTTCCACACTGATGCAGTCCAAGAAGCAACCAGCCCAAGGTACCGTCAACATGGGCCCGGGCCTAGCCCACACTGTTCACGTGAACACTGTTCATGCGATACTGTTCACGTGAACAGTACCAACAGCATTAGTTATGACTCTTTTGATTAGTTTCCTAATTTTCAGTTTACTTATTTCCATTGTTTAGTTTCCTAAAAATTAGGCTAGTTAGTTTAGAAGTCTTAGTTACTTGGAGACTAAGATTTGCCTAAAATCGAGTTTCTTAATTCCAGTTTTAGAAACTTTTCTATTTCTATATTTTAGAAACTTCCTAAGTTATAAAGGAGGTTTAGTTTTTTCAAATTTCGTTCTTTCCTATTTTATTTGTAATGTTTCTAAGCTATAAATAAAGAGAATGCAGGCTGGCTGCAGTAGAGAGAGAATTTTTCAGAAAAAAGGAGAGTGAAACTCCTATTTTCTGGTTGAGTCTCCAAGGTTGTAAGACTCAACCGAACTCTATTTTCTTTGTTCCTTTGCATTTAATACTCCTATTTTGTTCTTTATTGCTGGTTATATGTGAAACACTCAGCACCAATTAGAAGAAATTAAACCAAATCAGCAGCCGACATTCTTTTGAACCTGCCCAGGTTTTGGCGGCACCAGCAAGGTTACAAAGCTCATAGCTCCTTCAATTCTTTTCGGATCATTCTCAGATTTTGAAGGGTGTTCATAACTATTATAAAGGTCATTCAACCCAAGTTTCATCAATTTCTGATGGTCGGATTTTCAGATAAGAATTTTTTTCTATTACTTTTCTCAGCAGATTTTTGTGTTGGACTGAATTAAGATCCTATAGCAAAGAGGGCTTGTTAATTTGAGATGTCTTAACCTCTTTGCCACCACACACTTCCACTTTCACTCTGCTACGGAAGAAATAGTTTCAATTTCTGGTCTTGGTCTTTTTCTTCTTCTTCCTGCACTTTGAATTTCTCTTTCTCTTTCTTTATGTTAAAGAGAGTTGACCATATTGCTTCATTCATTGCCTGCTTTCGTTTGCCTTCTTCCCCTTCTCCATCCCGATTCTAAGCAGGTCTTTGAAGCATCTTTGATGTAGGCTAACCTAGGGTCTCTAGTTTACCCTACTCTAACACGACAAACTAACAGAAGGATTAAAGAAATAATTAACTAATGTGTAGGGACTGTTATGGGCAGCAACACATGATATGCTTACGAGATTAGTATCATGATAATCACAAGTAAAAAATAGTATAAAGCTAAGTAACATGATCAACTAAGCAATTATTAATCAGGTTTCATGTCATGTTCATAATAAACCATAGGTTAAGAAGTACTAATGTGCAAAAGATTTCAAAACTCCTAAAACTAACAAGATTAAATGCCTAATGATTAGATAAACCCATGAACATGTAAAAACAGTAACTTCCCAATAATTAAAAAGATGAAATCCTAATCATAACATGCTAAAATATGAAGGTTCAGCTGTAACGATGCTATCAAAGTGGCTGCCCACGTTAGTAAGCACTAACTTGGCATTCACTATGACAGAAATTATGTAGATTAGAGTTATAGCTCAACATAATATACTAGAACAAAAAAATAAATAACCCAACAGCAGGTTATCACTATGATAATGGGTAACAGAAAAGGGTGGGTATAAGGAAACACTAAAAGAACTAAGGCTTACTGTGCTGTTAGAGTTACAACAGGGATTCTTGGGTTAATTTCTTTGTAACCAATAACCAAACAGCAACAAAAAAAAAGAGAGGGGAACAAGGGGTATTGCCGAGAGCAGTATGGGAAATTTCTGCAACCAGAAAGAGGGGAGGGAGGAAAAATAAGAGAGAGAAGGAAGGAATGAATCTGTCCACAGATTTAGGGAAAGGGGACGCACCTGTCCTGATCACAGGAGAGAAACCGAGAGAGAGAGAGGAGGCTGGATGGCTTGCATACCTGAAAGAGAAGAGAGAGATGGTTGCTGTACCTGCAAGAGAGAGAGAGAGAGAGAGAGAGAGAGAGAGAGAGAGAGAGAAAAAAGAGGGAGAGAGCCGAGAGCAATTTTCTGCTTTCTATTTTTTCTGTTATCAATAATCATCATCCGAATTTTATTCATGAAAAAAGAGCCTATATAAGGCTTACACTCCTAATAACATTATGATTCTAAAATCTCAATAAAAATAAAGTCCTAAAACAACTCTAACTAAAACATACTCAATCGCGGATCACATAGAGGGGTGGGGTCCACTAATCTAAATGAGAACAAACTAACCCACGTTATTGTGTGGGGTCCACTAAACAGAAATAAAATAAATAAATAAATAAATAATAAAAAAAAACAGAAGAGTCCTAAATCAACTAGGAATCCTAATATTACTAGGAATCCTAAATCTACTAGGAATCCTAGTATTACTAGGTGTCGATGTCCTCATTAATTCTCCCCGGCTGGGAAGAATTCACATCCGGTGAATAAACTTGCACAATCCACAAACTGCTGCGCCTGACTAGGAACTCATCACCACTGCCCCTAGCTAGGTGATATCCTCGGAATGCATCGTCAACCCACAAGAGAGGAGGGGAAGTCTGACGTCTCCGTCTCCGTCGCTGGTACACTTTAAACGGTCGGTCTGCCAGGATGTCGTCATCAACTCGTCCCAGTCTGGAAGATGTCACCTCAGGTGAGGCACTGATATAATGCTCAAGCATATCCGGGTCGAGTCGCTGTAGCTCCTCCATAGAAACCTACGTACAATCAATATCTGGTCGTCTATGCCATCGAACTAAAAACTCTCGAGAACCGCCAGTATGGGTAGCGGTGACTCGCTCATCAATAATCTCCTCAATCTCCTCAACTTGCTGCTCTATATGGGGTATAGGAGGGGTAGAGGTAGTAGTATGGTTAATAGGGTCGGATGCAAAAGTATCAGCGATGAAAGGAAAAGCCTCAAGGCTATCAGGATAAACTGAAGGGGTGGTAGCAAGGTCATGGTAGGAAACCAGGTCCTCAACATTGAAAATGTTGCTGATTCCCATGTCCGGAGGTAGCTCTAGCATATAAGCATTCGCTCCCACTCGCTTAAGAATTTTAAAAGGTCTTGCACTGCGAGCATGTAACTTGCTTGACTTTCCTTTGACAAAACGCTGTGGTTTAATTCTGACCATTATCATGTCACCCTCTTGAAACTCTTGTAGTCGTCGATGCACATCTGCCCTAGATTTATATTGTTCGTTACTTAGAGTTATCGTGCGTCTAATCTCTGCATGCAAGTCATGTATGTGCTGCACAAAAGACTCGGCTGACTGGGATGTCCTAGAGCTAGATACAATAGGGATAAGGTCCATGGGGGTCCTGGGCTGATGACCTAGACAAACCTCAAAAGGGGACAAACCAGTGGTTCTATTTTTTGAAAGGTTGTACGTAAACTCGGCTTGGGTAAGGACACGGTCCCAACTAGTAAGGTGTTCGCCTATTAGACAACGTAATGCATTTCCTGAACTCCTATTTATGACTTCAGTTTGACCATTGGTCTGAGGGTGGAAAGCTGATGAAAAACAGAGTTTAGTACCTAACATGCGCCACAAAGTTTGCCAGAAATGACTAGTGAACTTGACATCCCTATCTGACACTATTGTCTTAGGTAAACCATGATACTTGACGACCTCACTAAAGAAGAGTTTGGCTACAACGGAGGCATCAAAAGTCTTTGAGCATGGAATAAAATGGGCCATCTTTGAGAAGCAGTCTACTACCACAAAAACAGAATCATGACCTCTCGAAGTCCTCGGCAATCCTAGCACAAAGTCCATACTCAAATCCTGCCATGGGGTATGAGGAACAGGAAGAGGAGTATACAGGCCAGTATTTTGCTTCTGTTGTTTAGCAGTTTGACATGTTCGACACTGGCTAATAATTCGAGATACATCCCTCTTCAGGTTAGGCCAGTAAAATCGGTCCTCAACAAGGGCAATGGTTTTATCTCGACCAAAATGACTGGCTACCCCACCAGCATGTAATTCCCAGATTAGAAAATCTCCTATGAAGTCCTGGGAATACACAACCGAGTTCCTTTAAAAAGGAATCCATCTTTGAGTAGGTAATCTGAGTGATTTGCAGATAGGTCTTCGCTCAGAGAGGTATAAGGCTCACTAAAATTTAGGCATGTAGGATACTGTTCCTTAATTTGCTCAAATCCTACAACCTCAATACTCATGGTTTGGAGCAATGCCTTAACCTGATTTTTGACTTTTTGTGGAAAGATGGGCATGTGAACCCTACTTAACGCATCAGCAACAGTGTTATCAACACCAGGTTTATGTTTGAGCACAAAGGCGTACTCTTGTAAGAATTCAGCCCACTTGGCATGTTTAGGGTTCAGTTTGGTCTGAGAACTCAAATATTTCAATGCCTGGTGGTCTGAATATAAAACAAATTCTTGTAGTAAGAGATAGTGTCGCCAATAGCGCAAAACTTGGACAATCGCGTAGAATTCTTTATCATAGGTGGAGTACCATTGTTTCGCTTCATTAAGCTTCTCACTAAAATAAGCAATAGGATGTCCTTCTTGAACAAGGACGCCACCAATCCCAGTGCTAGAGGCATCACATTGCACTTCAAAGACTTTGGAGAAATCAGGGAGGCGTAGAACGGGTGATTCAGTCATCAACTTTTTGATTTCTACAAAAGCCTTAGCAGCTCCGTTAGTCCACTGGAACTCCCCTTTTTTTTATGCAATCAGTGATGGGAGCCATGATGGCACTAAACCGTTGGATGAACCGCCTATAAAAGGTTGCTAAGCCGTGAAAACTTCGCACTTCATGGGTGTTAGTTGGTTCAAGCCATTCAATAATTGCTTTTATTTTCTCAGGATCAGCAGATACTCCTTGTTCTGAAACAATAAATCCTAAGAAAATGATTTGTTCACTCATAAATGTATACTTCTTTAAATTGACATAAAGTTTTTCATTCAGAAGTGTTTGAAAAACTTGACGTAAGTGATCTAGGTGAGTGGTTTATGTTTTACTGAAGATGAGGATATCATCAAAGTAAACCACTAAGAACTTGCCATTGTATGGTCTTTGCACCTGATTCATAATTCTCATAAATGTACTAGGTGCATTGGTCAAACCAAAAGGCATGACAAGCCACTCATACAGACCGTCCTTTGTTTTGAAGGCAGTCTTCACCATGTCTAACCCGAATTTGGTGGTACCCACTCTTAAGGTCAATCTTGGAAAAGATTTTCGCTCCAGCCATCATGTCTAGCATGTCATCAAGTTTAGGTATAGGAAATCTATACTTAACGGTGATTTTGTTGATGGCTTTGCTGTCAACACACATACGCCAAGTTCCATCTTTCTTGGGTGTAAGTAGAGCAGGTACCCCACAGGGGCTAAGACTCTCTCTAATGAATCCCTTCTCAAGTAGCTCATCTACTTGTCTTTTAAATTTGGCATGTTCCTTGGGATTCATCCTATAATGGGGCAAGTTTGGCAGTGAAGACCCTGGAACCAAATCGATAACATGTTGAATGTCACGCATTGGTGGTAGTTCGGTTAGTTCATCAAGAAACAACTGCTCAAACTCTTTCAAGAGGGGTTGAACTTTTTTAGGAGCCTCAACAAATGGATTGGGCAGTTCTTTGTTAACTTGTATGGCTACTAAAGCATAAATAACCCCGGTGTCCTTACATTCTTTTTTGAACTGTTTTGAATTCATGATGTTGAGTGTTTTCGAAGGGGTGTTCTTGGATGTGCTTCCCTTATGTTCTAGGGCTTTTATCTCCTTTGGGGGACTAGGAAACAATTTGATTTTCTTACCTTTAAACTCAAAGACATAAATATTAGCCCTCTCAAAATTAGTGATATCTCGGTCATATATCCAAGGTCTACCAAGGATTATGTGAGCAACGTCCATCTCTAAGACATCACACCACACCTTATCTTCATATCTAGCAAAGTGCAAGGGGACTAAACACCTTAAAGTGACGGGAATTGTAGATTGGTCAATCCAGGCAACCTTGTAAGGCTTCGGATGTGCTTCTGTTTTGAGCCCCATTCTCGTTACAGCATTTTGGGACACGACGTTCATGCAACTACCACTATCAATGACGACACGACAATTCTTACCCTGATGACAGGTGTAAGTAATGAAGATATTGGTGCGTTGCCAATCATCATTATTCTTGGGTTGCGACATCATACAACGGACAACTCCTAGCCTAGAGATATCTATTACATCGTCCTCATCCAAAATAATCTCATGATTGTTCTTGGGGTGTGACGCAATACAACGAAACTCCTAGCCTAGAGACATCTACCATTTCATCATCCTAATCCGAGATAGTATCATCAGGTTTATGCTCTTCGTACTCACCTTCTTGGGTATCCTCTAGAGTAGGCTCTTCATACTCTGGTTCACCCACATACAAGTTTCGGTTTGGGTCCCTAGCAAAATGACCATAACCTTTACATTTGAAACACTATGCTTGGCCACTCTTTTTGGGCGCTTCTCCCAAAATGCCTTTACCCTTATTGTCAAGTGGGCGTGGAGGGTTAGGGGTAGAAGTATTTAAAAGTGGCTTTCGGAAGTTAGACTCCCCAGATGGGAATCCGCTTTTCTTCTGTGGTGTGAACTTCATAGTCCCTTCTAATTCTAGTGCTATACGGAAAGCTTGAGGGACGTTTCTAACTAGATGAGGTGCTAGGCGTAACTGGATGTCATGATTAAGTCCCGCAAGGAACCTAACTAGTGTTTGATCAACATCCTCTCGAGTCTGGCTTCGGATTTTCAATTCGTTAAATTTAGCCATGTACTCAGTTACAGACATCTTACCTTGCTTCAGGTTAGTCATGTCTTTAAGGAGTTGGTGCCTATAGGTGAGAGGTAGAAATTCCTGCTTAAGCCTTTTTTGCATCTCACGCCAAGTTGAGATAGGTTCGTGTCCTAGATTTCTTCTTGATATTCTAACTCAATCCAGAAATCCTGAGCAGCTCCAACGAGCTTCATCTTTGCAAACCTAAACTTAAGTTCTTCAGACAGCTCATAAAATTCAAAGTACCTATCAATTCGATTGATCCAGCCTAAAAGAATCTTGGCATCTATTTGTCCATCATAGTCTGGAACATCTACTTTGATCATCCTCCTAACATCCACTCCTCTATCTCGATGTCCATAGTCATCATCATCTCTAGGAGGAGAGTGGTGTCTCTGACCTCGATATCCTCGATCTCTAAATCCTCTTCTATTCCTACCGTGGCCTTGACCGTGGAAATTGTCATCTGCCCTATCATGGTCATCAATATAATAATGATGCCTATCGTTCCTAGGGTTTTCCTTAGTAGTGTTGGGATTGTTCACTCTAGGTCTAATGCCGTGGCCATTTTGACCTTGCTGCCCATAAGCATTCCGATTGGTTGTTTCAAGGGCAGTAAGTGTATCGGAGAGGGCTTGGATACTTTGGACCATGGGTTGGAGACTGGATGCCAATGCTTCATTATTATCTTTTAATATCTCTTGTAATTACTCAGATGTTATAGAGGTATTGGATGGGTTCAACATATTTTTGTAATTTTTACCACTCCTAGTGGACATACAAGATTGACTCCACTAAGTATCCTAACCAGCACCTAACGGACGCTCTAACCTATGCTCTGATACCAAACTGATGTAGGCTAACCTAGGGTCTCTAGTTTACCCTACTCTAACACGACAAACTAACAGAAGGATTAAAGAAATAATTAACTAATGTATAGGGACTGTTATGGGCAGCAACGCACATGACATGCTTACGAGATTAGTATCATGATAACCATAAATAAAGAATAGTATAAAGCCAAGTAACATGATCAACTAAGCAATTATTAATTAGGTTTCATGTCATGTTCATAATAAACCATAGGTTAAGAAGTACTAATGTGCAAAAGATTTCAAAACTCCTAAAACTAACAAGATTAAATGCCTAATGATTAGATAAACCCATGAACATGTAAAAACAGTAACTTCCCAATAATTAAAGAGATGAAATCCTAATCATAACATGCTAGATATGAAGGTTCAGCTGTAACGATACTATCAAAGTGGCTGCCCACGTTAGTAAGCACTAACTTGGCATTCACTATGGCAGAACTTATGTAGATTAGAGTTACAGCTCAACATAATGTACTAAAACAAAAAAAATAAATAACCTAACAGCAGGTTATCACTATGATAATGGGTAACAGAAAAGGGTGGGTATGAGGAAACACTAAAAGAACTAAGGCTTACTGTGCTGTTAGAGTTACAGCAGGGATTCTTGGGTCAATTTCTTTATAACCAATAACCAAACAACAACAAAAAAAAAAAAAAAAGAGAGGGGAACAAAGGGTACTGCCGAGAGCAGTATGGGAAATTTCTGCAACCAGAAAGAGGGGAGGGAGGAAAAATAAGAGAGAGAAGGAAGGAATGTCCACAGATTCAGGGAAAGGGGACGTACCTGTCCTGATCACAGGAGAGAAACCGAGAGAGAGAGAGGAGGCTGGATGGCTTGCATACTTAATAGAGAAGAGAGAGATGGTTGCTGTACCTGCAAGAGAGAGAGTGAGAGAGAGAGACGAGAAAGAGGGAGAGATCTGAGAGCAATTTTCTGCTTTCTATTTTTTCTGTTATCAATAATCATCATCTGAATTTTATTCATGAAAAAAGAGCCTATATAAGGCTTACACTCCTAATAACATTATGATTCTAAAATCTCAATAAAAATAAAGTCCTAAAACAACTCTAACTAAAACATACTCAATCGTGGATCACATAGAGGGGTGGGGTCCACTAATTTAAATGAGAACAAACTAACCCACGTTACTGTGTGGGGTCCACCAAACAGAAATAAAATAAATAAAAAAATAATAAAAAAACAGAAGAGTCCTAAATCAACTAGGAATCCTAAATCTACTAGGAATCCTAGTATTACTAGGTGTCGATGTCCTCATTAATCTTCCAATGTCGGGCCAGCGCTGATATATGGCTCAGTTTTGTTTGTGTTGGAGAATGTCTTGACCTTAGCCATAGAGGAGAAACCAGCCAAGAGGATAACGGAAGACAGAGACTACTACTACAACAACAACAATGGAGGGGATAAGCACGGAAAACGAGGAGATAGCCATGGAAGAAGTGAAGACAGAGGAGGCGGCAATAGTCATAAAACCTTCTCTTAATAAGACAAGAAGCATAATTGAAGACAAGAAACCAGGTTGATGGACTAAGGAGAAAGAATAAGATAAAGCTAGAACCCGGATAGTGAAAACTAAAATTTTTCTAGAAAAATGTATTGTCTTGTTACGAAGCCTCATACCTCGACAATGAATCCACAGGGCTGCTGCTGGAGAGCCAATTAACTATGGAAAATTTATTTGATCATGTCAAATCTGTTGAATAAAAGCTCCTTGTATAAATTTCTTCACTAGAAACTATGTGTAAAGACTAAAGACTTGGATTTATTCCTAAATTCCTAAACATGTTTGAGTTGAAGATCATTCTCTCCAGAGACATGCACTAAGCTTTAACTGTCTTTCTGTTTTTTATTTTTTATTTTATTTATTTATTTATTTTTTTAAATCCTGGTTGCTGGTTTTATGTAATACCTGATTGCCTGTTGTTTCTCCCTACACAATTCTGGATCCCTTTCTTTGTTTCTTTGTTTCTTTCTTTTTTTCTTTCTTATGCTCCGTCTGGTTAGATGTAAACTGTTGGAAACTAATGTGAAGTTAGAAAAAAAAGAAAAAAGAAAAAAGAAAAAGAGTAAGAGACTTCTCTAATCATTACCAATAATAATTGTTAACTAACTCAATAACTTGATAGGTTTAAATCATCAAAAGAAAAGCTAATTTATTGTCTAAAATTTACTTCACTTTTCAATCAAATTACTAGGATTTTAGTAATATGTACGACAAGAAATTTTACATCACACGACAAAAGAAAACTTACTTCACTTTTGAACTACTGTTGAGTTTTTTTTTTCCTTCTCATTTCTGTACTGTTATGCTTTCAGTTTTGTTCTTAAAATATTTTTTGGATAGATTTCTTTGGAGATTTTTTTATTACCTCTCATCCTTCCACATCGAACCAGATGGGGGCCTTGCTAAAGTTGCTTTTCCCTTGCCTGTTTCACAACCTATTGGCCCCAAAAGTACTCTAATTCTACAAAGTATCCCCTGATAATTTTGATCGAACTACCTTACTTGCATAATACAATTTTTTCTTGCACACCTTAAAATTAAAATCTCTGTCTAGTTATGAGTCCAATCAGAAATCTGTTGTGACATGACTACTGGAAATTAAAGTCTACTGACTGATTTTAACAATCACTGATGTTACCCAGATTCGGTGCTCCCCTTGCCAAATTGCATGTCCATCATATGGACACAGATTCCACCATAGATGTGCCATAGACTCGCCTCATATTCATTTATAAAAAAAGAAAAGAAAAATGAAACAGGAAAGGTAGAAGGAGAGTGTTGGGATGAGAAAAAGAGAGAGGAAGTGGGATGAGAAGAAGCAGGTGGAGTATGAAGGGGGGTGTTCTGGAGACGAAAGGAGGTTAGTTGAGATAGAGCAGGAGAAAGAGGAGTGGCATACCTGTGCCAATGCTATAAACCCTATTTACAAACCATTGTTTTTGATAACTAGTTTAGAAATATAAATTGATGATAAAATATCATATTTGAAGTAGTTTACATTTATAATTTGTTTTTAAATATAACGATAACCAATAATAAGTATAAAAATATTGAAATTGTTTTTTATGTCCCTCCGTGTTGCAAGGCTATGGTTTGACAAGTAATATAGACCCTAGCCTTACAAAAGGATCTTTACAACCAGCCCTAATGATAGGGTTTCAACAAACAACAGTTGGTACCAGCAAGGTTTAAAATCTCGGGTTTCGGAGGAGTCTCGGCCTCCTCCGAAACCGAGATCTCGGCGAGATCTCGCCGAGATCTCGCCGAGACAGTGTATTTTGTCCGAGACGATCTCGCCGAGATCTCGCCGAGACAGTGTATTTTGTCCGAGACAGCTTAAAAAGGCTGTCTCGGTGGCCAAAATGCATTTTTTAGGTCTCCAACTTCAAGGGAACCTCATTTTTACATACATAAACACATTTAGAGTATAAAATTGTAAAAATAATGACTCTTTGTGGTTGTTTGGGTTTACACCCATGTTTTGACAGTCAACGCTGAAGTCTGTTATAAATTTAGGTTAATATTAGCTATTATATTCAATCAAATATGGCGAATGAGACAATAACATAATGCATTAGGGGAAAGAGAAACAAAATAATACTTCATTATAAATCATTACATCATAGTTCAAATATTCAATATTGAATGATCCCATAGTCCCCCTGTGCCCATAGTCCACAATTGCACAATCCTCATCCAGATACAATGTCTAGTAATACGTAGAGTGTCGTGGATGATCCATCCTACTATCATCATATATCTGGTAGTCTTGCACATGATTCATAAATATAACATCGGTAGGCGTCCGAAGGATACCTATCTTTGGGAAGAATGGAAAAACTTCTAAAGTAGTACTGCGGCGTAGACTCTTGTGGAAGTACCGATGGAACGGAATAGAAGTTGGTTGACCACTGGGGTTACGATAATCCCCGCAGCCCGAAGCACCACCCGTTGCAAGTTAAAAGTCCAAACAAAGAAAGAATGGAGGAAGAAATGAAAAACCATGAAAAAACTAAGAAAAAGATGAAGGAGCAGTCTCCACCGAGAACAGCCCTCTTTTTATAAAAGAAAAAAAAAAGAAGCAAAAAGCATGTTCTCGCCGAGATCTCGGCGAGAATTAGCGAGATTAACCGAGAATACCGAGATCTCGGCGAGATCTCGGCGAGATCTCGGCGAGAACATGTAAATGCCGAGACGAAAAGGGTTATCGACCCTATTTTCGTCTCGGTTAGTTGCGAAACTGGCGAAATCGGCGAGATCTCGCCGAGATCTCGCCGAGATTTCATTCCATGGGTACCAGCAAGTAATAATAAAACGGTGACTTTTGAGTTTAGAGACTAATAATCAGAATTAAGAACTTATCTGTTCTGGTTAATCTGACTATTGGATGATTGAGAAATTCTTGTCAAATGAGGGTTCATTCGAGGGCTCCTCCTGCTGTAGACTTGTACTGCATCACTCCGAGTCCTTGAATCCTATTTTTTGGGATCTGTCGAATCTGAAGCCTGTGTGAGTATTAGATTTTGGCACTGCACCGGCATCCTGGCAACATAGACAATATTCTATCTGTCCGCACTTTTGAGCACCTTATTTAAAATCAAAATTCCTTGACATGGTGCATACCTCCTCCTTAACTTAATCATTCTTTTTCTCCTTAAATCCCCTTCCCTTTTTTTCTTGTTTTTCTTTTTTACTTTTTTTTTGATTGATTACATGTTTTGTCAGTCATTTCTTATGAGTAAAAAACTGCATGTATCTGATTTCTGCTGATTTTATTCTTATAGAAGTAATTCTCAGGTTTAATCTGCTTTTACTAAAGAAGGCTTGGATTTTGGTGCTCATGTATTTGTGATTTGTGACATGATTAGTCCATTGTTTACTTTCTCTATATCTTTCAATTTTCCTTCAAATTTATCCAGATTTTCAGATTTGGTAACTGGTGTTGGAGATGTATGGAGGGCATCAATAAGGAAGGATCTTTGGGTAGAGGATGGACTAGAATGAAGTTTTAGGATGGCTGCTTTGGAGTCTTTTTTCTTTAAATCCCATGAAATGTTAAATATATGATTGTATATGCTGATATGGTGTACATTAACATGTGGTCCCACATATGGATATGGATTCAGGGGCTGGATGGTAGAGAAGACCTTCGGCCTTGGAGGCCATTGTTGATGCTTTTAGGATAGTTGATTATATGTTATTGACTCAATGAGATGAAAGGATGGGATATTTCTTTCCTATCCATTTCTGTTCTTGAGTTTGTAGTTTCTCTGTACAGTATGGTGTGAATAATCTTGCACCTCCAAACTGATAAGCTTTTTGCTGTATTTTGTTGTCTGATATGATTGCATTAGGTAACACTTTTTCATCACTAAGACATTTTGTAAACATATGTACCATATATTGTACCAATGCAATTGTTGATCAACCATACCAAAAATATGATGCAAAAGCTTAGAGTTAATTATCAACCTCACCCCCCTTCTTCCTGTTATTTTTAGCAACTTTATTAATATGATCAATAGCGTGTGGATAAGGCATGAGCAAGAGCTACTAGGGATATGTCCTCAATTCTTTTTATACAAATGGAATATGGAAGCTTCTCAAATAGAAGATCCATCAGCTTATTAATTAGCTTAACTACGCCCAAAGGAACATATGGATCTTGCATGTCTGATGGTATCAGGTTGCTCCATGGCCCATCCTCTGGACAATTATGGCTCCTTTTAAGGTCCTCAAATAATTCAATGGGATATTTTAAATTTTAGTAGGTCTTATAGAATAAGATGAATTTACTGAAGAAGACAAAAGTGACATGGACAAGATGCAATCAGTAACATATTTTCTGATGCAACAATGAGAGCCAATAGTAAATTCAATGGACCTGTTTTGAAGAGAATAGTTGTCATTGAAACTAAACTGTAGAGCTATACAAGAAGAAAGAAGATAAGAGAAAAATGATAGAGATACGTGCCAACTTGATACCCTCTTTTGATGAATAGAGATTAAAGAGAGGCACTACTAGGAAAAAATACAACATTGGAGAAAAAACATGTTACGTGAGTTCCATGTATAATTCTTCCTTGACAAGGTTTTATTTATGATTTTAACTTGATTATGTACATATTGACTATCTGGTTATTATTGTTAATTAGTTCTTATTATTTTTTGGTTCTGTTTGCAGAAGTTTCAGGGCCATAGTCTACTAAGAGTCTCATCTATGGGTTCCCCTGGTTCTCCATCTCTGAGTACACCACAAAACTCTCAAAACCCTTCGCAACCATGGATGTCAGCAGGCCAACAGGGGAAACAAACACATCCATCCTCTTTACCATCCCCTTCTTACAGGCCACAGATGAAGCCACAATCTTTGCAGCAAAGATCTCACATTCCTCAACAACAGCATCATCCTTTACCAATGGCGTCCCACCAACAACAGATGACATCTGCCCAGCAGCAGCAACAAGCATCACCATCGCAGCAGTCACAAGAGCACTATGGACAACAATATCCACCACCAAGGGTTCCCCAGTCTCTTGTGCCTCATCAACAACAGGTTACACGGGGACAAGGATCAGGAAGCCTGAAATCACCCTCTCTTGCATCAAATCAACCTACAAATGCTCAGTCAGGGCCCCAAAATATAGCAGCTAGTGCAGATGCTGGTGAGTATGGTAATCAGATCCTCAGTAAGAGAAGCATCCATGAACTAGTCTCTCAGGTTAGCCACCTTTGCCTCCCCTTTTTCTTTTCTGGTGTAAATATTGGCTTAATTGCTGTAGTTCTTGACTAGGTGTAATGGGTTAGTTAGTTGGGTTTACTAGTATGTAATTGTAGAAAATATGGATAGGGCCCAAACAGTTTCTTTTGGGATGTACAGATTTTTCTTATGTATTTGGAATGAATGCCATGTAATATCCTTCGGGGTGAGAATTCGTATCTTGGAGTTGATTTGACTGAGTTATGACCTGTGACCTCTTTTCTATGCTTTGCCTGAAGTTTTGTCATGAAAAAATGGTGCAAGGCATGCCCAACAAGACAACTAGGCTTTAGTCCAGATATGGGCTATACAGCTAATGTTGACAAGGAAGGGAGTGGATTTCAACTATAAGCCAAAGGCTTAGAAAAGAAAAGGGCTTAGCGCCAGAAAACAAGTTAGCCAAGATTAATAAGTCTAGAACAGAATCCAAAGGGCCGGTGGACAAGTATAGGACTCTCGGTTTGGCTCGTTTGGTAGGGTCAGGTCAGTCCCTCAGTTCGACCCGGCTAAGTATTTATTCGATACGAATAGTTGAAGTGGATTCTCCGAAGAGAAGATGGATTATGGGAGTGTGTGATCAATTTGTCTTATTGTCGCCCTTCTCTCTTGAAAGAGGAGTTCATTTTGTGAATCAATCGTCCACAGAAATGAGTTTCAAATGTCTTGGTGCTTACTTTGTTCATAGGCAATCTAGTTGGTGCTTAGTCTGTTGCACTTAGCGAGGCAAGAGTAGATTGACCAAGGATGGGATTTGTGCATACCAATGAATGGAGTCAATAATTTCAAAAAAAAAATAAAAATTTATAAACAAGTAAGCAAGAGAGGGTACTCGTGGACTGATTGAGACAGCAAAGAGAAGAGCCTGTGCCATAGGTGAAGGCGGAGCTGAGATTGCAATCTGATGCCCCTGGTTACACTGCTGATCCTACAAAGTGATTCAATCAGTTAACTTTTCAGTCTCGCCACAAACAACCAGCCTAATAGGTTACATCAGCAAAACATCAAGGATCAACAATCAGCCAAGTAGGAATCCTGTCGCAGCGAAGTAACTCAATTCAGAAAAATAGCAGCCTTTAGAACTGACTATTGGCTCTTCTGATGGGGCTGAAATTAAGACTCTGAACAAGGTCTTCATAGATGACAATGTCTTCAAAATATCAGCCACATCCAATGGTTGGTGTGAAGATATGATAGGCTACTTGAAATTTTAGAGTAGGAACTGAAATTAGAAACTTAGCTGCTAAGACCAATTCAACTGTTGGATTGTCTTGAAATTCTAATTGAAGGAGGCTTTATGGTGATGTTGATCTTCCCCAAAGTATTGACTAAATCGGGTGAAGGTTTCTCTATCAAAGGAACAAACTACAGTCCTGCAGAGAACCTCCAGAACAGCAACCGCAGGGTGTGTTGAGTTGAGTTACCGTACAAACTTAATATTTATAAAACTCTTCCCCCTGAGTTTTTACTGAAGCCGAAAGATATCTTAAAAGAAGGATAGCACCACAATCCACCCAGACGCAGCCATCATAAATGGTTCGTGCGACGGCGGTGGAGACAGGTTCGGGAAAGAATCCAGGGAATCACGAAGGAAAAGTGTGACGAGAATTTTCATTAAAATATATTAGAAGGTGCAAAATCAATAGGTGCTGAAGCTGCTACAATTGCTTCAGTGGGAGCCGCTGTCGGTATTGGAAACGTCCTTTGCTGATTTACTGAGATCATAACAGGTCTTCTCCTTCGATCCAGCAACTAAATGTAGTTTTAGCAGCACTAGAAGATGGCTTCAGCAGTCATCGAGCACTCTTGCACAGCAGTAGCTAACAAAGAGTAAAAATGGAGGAGAGGAGCATAGAAGAAGAAGAGGATGGAAGAAAGAAGGCTCATCCTTGCTGTAGGCCTGCAGCTGATGATGGCCAGATTACATCAGGCACAACCTTGAGACGATCCCAAAGAGACCCTTCCCGCAAACTCCATGGTTTTTAAGTAAATTTTGGCCCCATAAGTAAATTTTTTAATTAGGGGACTGGATGATTGGTTGACTGGTCCAACTGTGTTTTCTGCTTTGGTCTTGATGACCATGAAGATACTATTGTCATTGATGCTGTGGAAAAAATATAAAATATTCAATCAGTGGCAATATGTGTGTGTGTGTGTGTTTAGATGAGAAACTAACTGCAACCTGATCACATTTAGCTGGCAATGTGATCAAATATGCACACGTACACATGCAGAAATGTTTCAAGTTCCATTTCAACTACTTGCTTTATGCTTCTTGGACAGATTGATCCATCTGAAAGGTTAGATGCTGAAGTTGAAGACGTTCTTGTGGAAATTGCAGATGAATTTGTTGAAAGTGTGAGTTTTACATCCCCCCCCCGGTGGCCGCCGCCCAGCTCCGCTTCTCCCTCTATCTTATTTTTGCTAAATCTTGCAGCTATTTTGGGATTTTTTTTATTCATATAATTTAGTTCATTTTATTTTAGTGAACTTATCTAAAGGCTGGCCTTCCTAAGTTCTCGTCTCATAATGTTAATTAGCTATTTGCCTGTTCTGGAACCTTGCATTTCTTGGTTGTGTGAAGGTATATTTAACGTTATGTGCTGGACAAGTTTGTAGAAGTCTTGTGTAGAAAATAGGCCTGTGAAAAGGAAAAATAATATGATGGAACCTAGTTGAACTTGCATATCAGAATATAACTCTAGTTGCTGCAGTGACTAATGCTTCCGTGGTAACTTTCTCGAGCGTGTCACCACTCACCATTGATAGTGTTATGTACTTTACCAGTATAGCACTTTGCTAGGGCCTACCTTGTAAGTTACACACCACTTCGGCTCCTGGTTCTGGTGAGAAGTGGGCAAGGGTTTTTGCACCATGGAATGATAATTGGTAAATGTAAAGAAAGCTAGTTCAAGAGTGTAGGATTAGATTGGCATCTTGGAACATTGGAACTTTAATGGTAAAGAGTTCATAATTGATAGATATAGTGAGAAAGAAGAATTAATATAGCTTATAAACAGGAGAATTGATGGAAGGATAAACAAGCTAAAGAATAGATGAATATAAATTTTGGTATACAGCATAATAGGGATAAAAAATAATAAAAGTGGGTTGGGAATAATAGTTGATAAAGATTAAAAAATGAAGTAGATGTTAAAAGAATTGGTGATTGCCTAATATACATCAAGCTTGTGTTACGAAAAGAGCTAATTAATATAATTAGTGCTTACACACCCGAAATTGGATTACATGAAAATAATACGAAACATTTTTGGCCTTTTGGAAACATGTGGATAGATTAGTTCAAGGAATATTTCAAGGAGAAAAGATACATAGGGAGAGATCTAAATGGACATATAGCAATAAGTGACTGGTGGAACCTATGAATCAATATTGAGTTCAGGTCTATAACTCACAGCAGGAAGTGTCTCAGGAACTGAACTCTATGATTTGGGAGGCTACGGGTAGGCCACCTATGCCCAAGATATGAGGAAGAAAGAACAGAAGATCGAGGAGATCGTCCAACCAAGTGAGGGATGGTATTTTGTTTGTTGCAGGAACAATGGTGACAATTGTAGCCGCAACATAATATAAGTTAGGGAAGTGCCCCCAGTGCTGTGGCGGTTGCCAGGCTTGTGAAACTGGTGTAATTCTAGGGAATCGGATTCGACTCCTACCCCTTATCGGGCCTATGAGTCCAATTTCTCTGCATTTCTCTCCCCAACTCCCCCCTTAGGCCCAATTGGGTGCCCACTACTCATTTGGGCCACCATTGTGGTGAGGTCCCCTGGCACACAAAAAAAAAAAAAGAAAAATAAAAGGAAGAAGAAGAAGAAATAAAAGGAAACGAAAGGAAGAAAAGAGAGAATAATAATTGAGACAGAATCAGAAGAGAGAAAGTAGGTGGTAAGCTACCTGAGAGAGGATTCAAGATTTAGAGAAGAAAACAGAAACAGAGGGAAGAAGAAGAAAGAGAGAAGGAGAAACCTCCATGGCAGCTGTCCATGCACCACTTCGAAACTCAAATTTTCATTCTCAATTCTAATCTCCATCGTTGGGTTACATGAATATATAGAAAGATAAAACTGAATCTCCTACTTAATCTGTAAATAGAAATTAAAGCAAACTATGAAACTTGATAAGAGGAAACTACCTAAAAGGCTAAAACTGAAACAACTCAAATGAAGAAACCCAAATCTCCTAGCTATTTACTTCCTAAAATAAAATAAAATCAAATCTCATTACAAAAGTAATCCAAATAAAGAAATCCCTAAATATCTTACTAAATTGAAACTAAAATTGGATTCGGTTCTTCATGTTTTGGGTATCCAGATTATATGAAACCAGTCCAACCATGGACGTGTAACTGCATCAATAACACAGGGAAGGTGGGACTTCGATGACATTAATAAAGATGTCAAATGAAATGGCTACTTATTTTAAGAATGTAGCTAAAGAAGTTCTAGGTGAATCTAAGCGACATTTATCTAGGGAAACTTGGTGAGGGTGATGAAGTTCAAGCAAGCATTAAGGCAAATGAATCTAGTTTTAAAACTTGGCAAAGGACAAGGATGAAGAGGATTTAAAAAGATATAGGGTAAATTTCATGTACTACCCTTGGTGTATGGACAAATATCACCTACCACCCACTAGTTTCTGATAATTACACCCAATCCCATTTAACTGACGGTGGAATCCATAAATTTTGAAAGACAATTTTACCCTTATTGTTTTAAGTTGAGAAAAATAAAATTGACTATTTTAACCTTGAAATCCAAAATCCCTTGTGAATCACTACTCAGGATATTGTGAACTTTGCATCTCCATTCCGGAAGATCCCAAAGTGAAGTAGCAAACAACCTACAGATTGCTTAGGAGACTACTGGAAAGAATTAAAGAATGTATTAAGGATCTCCAAATCGTCTTTATTGATTTACAAAAAGCTTATGGTCGAGTTCCTAGAGAGCAATTGTTAGAGAAGAGAAGTGCTTCGAGTAAGTATGTGCACATAATAAAAAATATGTATGATGATTTAGTGGCTAGTGTAAGAACCATGGGGAGATCAGGGTAGTTAATCCCAAATTACATTTGGATTACATCAAGAATCAGCTTTAAACTTGTATTTGTCATAGATGAGCTAACTAGAGACATTCAATACTAGATCCCTTGGTGTATGCTTTTTGCCGATAATATTGTTTTGGTGGATAATACAAAAGCAATGATAAATGCAAAGTTGAAATCATAGTTGTCCAGGTGTCGATTAGGCGACGCCTAGGTGTCCGGGTGTGATCCAAGGGCCTGGGCGCCAAGGCGCCTTATTAGTGTTGAAAAGGCGGTCGCCCAGGCTCTCTGGGCGTCGCCTTGGGTGCCTTGGACACTCAGAATGCTTGAGCGGTTGCCTTGGGCCTTATGTATGTTTTTTTTTTTTTGACTTTTATTTACAAGATTTATTAGGCTAGGCAGGAACAACATTATCAGACAGTACTTATTTATGACTAAAATCATTTAGGTAAATGTTTCTGTAATTTTATATTTCATTTACTTAAGATATTATTCATAAACAAGCAAATACTCCCCTTCCCCCCATTTGAATCTAATAAAAATAATCTAAAATTCAAATTCCAGAAGGATAAAAAGTCAACCTTCCAGTTCAAGAACAAAAATCGTATTTTTGGATGCGAGGGCAATTTTCAACTTCCAAATGCTACATTTTTCCAAATATAAAAATTCTATAAATCTTATTATAGTAAACCATCACTAAAAACCACGAGCGTACCAAAATAATCTTTTGCTTTGATGCCTAAAAAATAATTTACATTCAGACGACTTTAAACAGCATTTGCATACTCCGAACAAGGTTTGACCGGAGTATAACTCTTTCATTATAACTCGGATTTAAGCAATTTCGGATTTGTTGGAAAACTGATTATGTTAGCTTTGCAACGAATTGGAGATTGCTTGAATCCGAACTAAATTAAAAGAGTTATGCTCCGGTCAAATTTGTTAGAAGTACGCAAATGTTAGTCATAAATATGTTTTTTTACGTCCTATACTTTATTCATTATTTGTTGCCTTGTTGGTTTTCTCATATTAATTAAGTTATGTCTTAAATATTGATTATTTATGTAGAATGCTACATATATATAAACATTAATATAACATTAATATTTTAAAAATAAAAAAAAATACACTGGGAACGCCTTGGTCGCCTATGCAACGCCTAGGCGCCCAGGATGGCCCCGAACATCTTGGATCGCCTTGTCGCTTTGACAATTATGGTTGAAATTATGGAGATCAACCTTAGAATCAGAAGTTTTAAGATGAGTAGAACAAAAATAGAGTACATGATGTAGGTTTAGTAACAATAAGACTGCAAGTATGGCGGTGAGCATTGATGATATAGAGAGATACCACAAAGTGAAAACTTAGATACCTAGGTTCAAATATAAATAAAGACGAAAAAATAGGGAATGCTGTTCCACAAAAACTAGAATACAGTGGCTGAAATGGAGGGGATGCATCCGGAGTGTTGTGTGATCGACGTATTCTTGTAAGACTTACAAGTAAAATTTTATAGGATAATTATACGACCAACAATGACATATGGAGCTGATTGTTGGGCATTGAAGAAACAACATATAAACGAACCTAGTGTAGCTGAAAGAAGGATGTTGAGATGGATGAGTAGCAAAATTAGAAAATATAAAATAAGGAATGGACAAATTCGAGTTAATTGAGGAGAAGCTGTAATACATGATAAGTTCTGAGAAAGTCATTTGAGGTGGCATGAACTTGTGTAGCGGAGGCCTTTGAATGTTCTAGTATGAAGGCGTGATTCAGATTGAAACACCTAAAAGAGCCAGTGGTAGGCCTAAAACAACTCTAGAAGAAGTGGTGAGGAAAGACATGCATGGTTTATGACTAGAAACAAGTGTGGATTTGAATAGAGCTGATTGGAGAAAAAGGATCCACATAGCCGATCCCATTCAGCTGGGAGAGAAGCTGAGTTAAGTTGAGTTTTTTTATTTTTTTTTGTGTGGAAGTTGTAGCACTTTACCATCTCAATGTCATGCTGGACATGGGATCTACTGTTAGAAGGCTGTTTCTGCCCTCAAGGCAAGATGATAAATGTAGTAAGCCCAAACTTTTCAGTAAAAGGGAAAAATATGTTATTACTAGGTTAAACCAATTTCTAATAAAAATATAACTTGTACTTATAATTTAAGGAACAACTACAAAAAATATACTAACAAACAACTAATAAGACTGAAACACTGAAATGTTGACATGAAGCCATGCCTTGGGACTGTTGCAGTTGAACTGTAACAACCTGACACAAGTTGCCCATGATACCTTACATAAAACTCTGTATTCTACTGTTTTACGTGGTTGGAATTGGGGAATAGAGATTTCAACCTCAAGACAACTTGCCAATATCAATTCTTTTGAATATTTCACATGAAAAGGAATAGCAGGTTACTCTAATTTACAAAGTTGATATTGTATGGATATGTAAAAATTGATGAACTTGCTCTTTCTCATTATTTAAAAAGAAGTTTCTCGTACCATCAATGTTTTAATGGTGTACCATACAAACAATGTTTCATTGGCATACTTTTGGGAAATCTTTAAGTTATTATTATTATTTTTTATTGATTTCTACCTTCTTGGAGCAGATAACAACATTTGCTTGTTCATTGGCCAAACATCGTAAATCAACTACATTAGAAGCAAAGGACGTACTTCTGCATTTAGGTAGCAATCTAAGAGTGACCCTCCATCTGCTTCTGTCTTTGGTTTATAGTTACATGGTTTTCAGTTTCCACTTTTCTTTTATTTTTAATACAGAAAGAAATTGGAATATAGCACTTCCTGGTTTTGGTGGAGATGAGATCAAGAGCTACAAGAAGCCGGTAAAAAAAAATGTAGAACTATTTACCACAGGGTGAATAGTTGTCCTTAAATCTACTTTATGGTTTCTTATGCAGCCTGATTCTCATTATTTCCTTCTTCTTTCTGATTAGTTTTCTTTTCTTGCTTTGTTTTGATGATTGCAGTTTGCAGCAGATATTCACAAGGAGCGGCTTGCAGCGGTATGTTTTTATTTCTTTCCTAGATTACATTAGTTTTCAAATGGCTTTGCTTTTCTGTTTTTTGTGCTGCAATTGGTGACATGCATTTATTTTGGAAAACAAGAGTTTGCTTTAAACATATGTCTACTCGAGTAAATCCACCGACCCTTCTTTGGATTAATCTAGGGGCCCATCTTTTTTGTTGGAAGGCATTAAATCTTTATGGAAAAACTGCCGGTCTAAAATTAATCTAATCTGCTGAAAAGTTAAAAAATGTAGTTTATATTATGGTTTTACTGTTGGATCTAGGTTTTTCTGTATTCAAGAGTTTATGTTGAAGCTTCTTATTTTTTGGCGATATTAGGTTGGTGGACTTCCTGGCTAACCTTTGGCCCTCTTTTCTCTTTTAGTTAAAAAAAAAAATGCTAAAGCTTCGACATTACTTTTATATTAGAGTGAAAAATTTAACAAGATTGAGAGAGAGAGAGAGAGAGAGAGAGAGAGAGAGAGAGAGAGAGTTTCCATGTGGAAAGTATGTCATGTTGGTACCTGGAAGGGAAATCTGGTTTGGATTTTTAGAAGGGGACTGGATGTCTACCATGTGAGTCACTGAGTCTCACTCAGTACATTTGCCTGTGACCGTCCAAATTTTGACTACTGATGTGAATTTGGTTGGATGACCAATATCATCTTGAACCAACTATTTAGACTATTAGTGTCCTTGTCGAGACAGAAGACTTACCATTGTAAATTTCTTGGGATCTGGTGCATGCCAAGATCGAATTGAAAGAAATATTAGAAAATAAGGATAATTTTATAACAAATAGGGAAGACGTTCACAATATAAAAAGGGTTGTAGGGGACCACTGAACCTGAAGGTCTCTTGGGGACTCATTCAACCCAAGTGACAAGCATGGGATTCTCACCACGAAGAGGAACTCAAACTCTCTCAAAGGGGCTTCACAAGCTGACTCCCAAAGAAAAAAATGCTCACAAAATCTTCACTAACTACCCTTCCAAGCACATATTACAAATATATAAAGAGGATGATGGAGAGAAAGGAGATGATAGAGAGAAAGAACCGTTGGGACCAACTTGGGAAGAAACACCCCCCCTGGGATGAGTTTTTTGAGTAATAACAGCATGTTTTCCTCTTTTTTGATTACATGAACAAAATCATTCATTTCTTTCTCTTCCCACAGAGGAGGAAATAATCTGGCTCCTTAATGGGCAATCTGGTTCAGTTTGTTTGTATTTGTTCTAGGTGCATTCTTATATTCTTAAAATTCTATTTTTGCATCTGCAGATTAAGAAATCCATTGTAGGAGTTGAGGCAGTGAATACGAAGAGCTCTGTTGGACAAGCTGCTGGAAATCTGAAAGGTCATGCGGCAAAGGCACCTGTTAGTGGTTCCCCCAAGACGAGTGAAGTGCCTTGAGTGAACTAGGCATCTTGTTGGAAGTGTTCTATGGGGATCTTCTTCAGTACTGAAGGTTTGTATGAAGTTCATATGCAGCAGCACTATGTTTTACTTGTCACATCAATAAATAGAGACACTGGGTGAAGAAATCTTTCATGGTAGGTTAATTAATTATGGAAAATCCTTCCAATAATAGCGTGTTCATCCTCTAGCAATGAGTAAACTTTCAGTGTTGATGGACTAGGAATGCTCAGCTAATGGTTGGATAAGCATGCTAGTGCTATCTAGCTTAGTGATGGTTTGATCCATAGTAATGCCAAAGGGAATTTGGGCACCGGCCACTATTGTTGACTGAGCTGAGCTTGTGTCTATTTGGTTATCTTTAGTCCTTACATGTACATTAGCAAGTTCCATAGATCTCCGGATATGTGGTTGTGGCTTGTCATCATGGTCATCCGATGAGGTTTAACTGAGTATGCTTTACGACTGATTATTATGACATCAAATTGATGTTTAGTTGCTGGATTCACATCTTATACGACAACATCATAATTCAGGCTTGTTAAATCTTTGCTGGATTTCACCCATTGATTATGGAATTTTTTAACTTGGTATGTCAAATGGTTATTATGTTTCATCAACTAAATTCTTACTGTTGAGATCACTGTTGGCTAGTTCTTGTTAACCATGATCCCCGGATACCTAATCCTTGCTGCACTGACTTGCTATCACCTTCACCTTGATGCTGCTATGATTCTGAAGATCTGGGGATGCATTTTTCTCTTGCCCTTAGGTGTGTAGTATTGTTTCTACATACATGAACGTAAGATGCTGTGATATATGTACCTACCTGTATGAATACATTGTACATACAAAAGTGTAAAAAAATGTCTTTGTCTTCCTTTGTATGTCAATGTAGGCCTGATATAGGTCTATTGTTGTATTTGTACATAGATAGCTTCTTCCTCTGTTGATTAGATTTCTTCTTTTTTGCAGTTGGACCTCTGTAGGGGTGTGGAAGGCAATGACCCTGATGGCATGGCGAGGGGAGCTCGAATTTTGAGATATTATCACAGTTATTATTTTTGTGAAAATCTGTGCGAAGAGAAGGATTTAGCTGTGATTTTGTAAATACAATTATTTTAATGTTCGTCCAATTAATCTTGCACAGCCCAAAATAGAATTAAATTGTAGAGTTTGATTATAAGCTGGGTTTCTGCATGCCAGGGTGGGGATTTAGAATTTCCAGGAGAAAAAGGAGATGGATCTTTGCTTTTTCTAGGGAATCAGGAAATAAAAAAGAAGGAAGAGGGGAGTCTCTACTAGTATTAAAGGATCCATTAGACCTTTTATAGGCCCAGGTAGCACCTATAGTTAGTATCCATGGCCTTAATAGGGACCATTTTGTTTTCACAGACAAGATCCGATTGAAGGAAGGTCAATTTCTTCTGCTGCTTCCCTTTTTGTCAGTTATTCTTCTGCTTGTCTCTCTTTTGAATCCTTGTTTCTTTATGCCCAAAATCTATGGTAACTTTGTCAAGGATTCAAATCGTCTCCTCCCTGTACTTCAGGGAGGAGGGAGACGCCCCCGTTGGATGGTCGACAAGTGGCTCTCGGGAAAATTGGAGTCCCATGTCCGAGTCGACATTCAGCCGACATGCCGAGCCTACAGGGGGTGTCGGCTCTGACGTGGGGCTTGGATTTTCCCGAGAGTCATGTGTTGGCCATCCACGGGGACGTCTCCCTCCTCCCTGAAGTACAGGGAGGAGACGATTCGGATCCCTTTGTCCTCGGGTTCCCTTCACACGTGTAGGTGCCCTGATCGAAGTATGGTATCCAAGTAGTTTCATGCATGGCCCATTTCGGGATGGTCGCCTGGTTTACTAGAAAACAGCTGAGTCATGGGCCAGTCAGGGCCCTAGAAAAGCCCATCACATTGAATCCAAGCCCAGTCCACTTAAAAAGCATGGCCATTGGAGTAGATTTGTATCATTATGTGTTAAGGCCCGAGAGAAGTGTTGTTTTCTTGTGATAATATCCACTTTGGGTATAGTGGCCCTGGGTAGAGGCATGTACGGTTTTTAAACATGTCTACATAGAAGGGGTTGGCCCTTGGTTTAACGAGCTCTTTTCGACATCCAAATGATGTGGGATTATCTTTAGTTGTCCCCTCCTTATTTTTTACCACAATTTATTAGAACTTTTATAAACAATCTTAGACAAGAAAATATTGAGTTTTAAAAACCAAATTCAACCATTTTAAAAACTAAAACTAAAACCAAAACCAAAACCAAAACCAACATCAGCACATTAATTAAGAAAAAAGCCATTGCTCATTTTCTTTCTAGGAGGGCCATGTTGTTTACGTGTACGATAGTTTGATCACTTTCCGATACTTAGATTCAGGAAAATTATTGTTTGAATCACACATATTAATAAATAAATTTCTTTATTACCAAAAAGAAAAGCCATAATCAGATTCACATGAGGATTTACATCTTTAACATATACCATTCTACCTTGTAAAAAAGTGCTTTTAAATTATAATACAGAATAAAATTGTTAATTCATAAAAACACACAAACATTAAGATCCCTAAGCCAGCAGCATGGGAATTTTTTCCATTGTCTTCTACTCTTCTCAGTTCTCACATATCTAACAGTCTCTTTCCTACTGATCTTGTGGACTTCTTATTGAAGATGATGTGAATCTCCCAAACCGATAGCTTATGGAACCCTTCTCCATCATTTATATGAGGGCCAGGCAAGATCAGATGTTGTGCTGGCCAAGGTGAGCCCAAACCCAATTCACAATGAAATCGAGGCAGCCAATTAAGCCAGGTTTTTTGGGGGCCAAATATCAGGCTGGGACTGAATGTACACCCCAGAGAATTGGATTCAAATTCTCTCCTCCAAGAGTTTCTAGAGGAGGAGAGGTGGCCGCCCCATTGGATGGATGACATCTCCGACTAGGGTGAATCCGAACCTTCCATCAAAGTCGACAAGTTGAGCAGACAGGGGATGTTGACTCGGATTCACCCGAACCTCAAGTGTTCTCCATCAAATGGGGCGCCACTCCTCCCGCATAAACTCCTCTCGGAGGAGAGAATGTGGATCCCAAAGAATTCGGCGTGACATTATCACCACATGAGCACAGCTCATCTCCACGTAAGTGGATCTTGTTTGAGATCCGGTGTTGCACACGTTGCACTTCCATATGAACGTGATTTTTTCCGTTAAATTTGGGTCTAGTCTATCGAAATTCCGCCAGCCGTGATCCAGCCACAGACGCCATTGAAGAAAACAAAAAAAAATTTCCTTACTTTGAGTAGTTGCAGAATGGTGATGGTGGGGAATCCACCTAATAGACTTATTTATTATTATTTTTAGTTGTAGTCTAGTCAGAAATTAGGTACACGTTTTAACGTCTTGTTCGGCAAAGGGGAAGAGAGGAGTGAGCAGGAAGAGACGAACGGCGGGGGTGGAATCTGGGCAGGTGTAGCCCATGCTTTGGCTCACGTACAAATTACAATCCCCGTGACTTTCGTAATTATCTAGATCTCGTGACTCCCAAATTTGATTGATCGTAAAGGGTCGCCTTCAGTCCCATCGCGTTGATCTTCTTCTTCCCTATCCCTCCGTGAAAGCTCCAGCCTTTTCTTCTCTTTTTTCTTTCTTTTTTGCTTTGGGTTGATCGGAGGAAGGTGAGATGGAGTGTGTGACGTCGAATTCTCATGATATAGCCGACACTAAACCCGAGAAGATCATTATTGATACTGATCCTGGAATTGGTAACCTCCATTCCTTGCTTAGGGATCTCTTTTCTCTTTGCTCTTTTCATGCTTGCTTTTCTGCTTTTCTGTTTTTTTCTGTGAAAAGATGAGCTTTGGTGGGACTCACAACATTGAGTTACTCATTCAGCTTCTGCTCCTCCCATTGGATTAGTTTCAAACATTCTAGTTATAAAAAGACCAGTGCTTCCTTCTGTAGTACTCCGAACTGCTCAGTTTCTTGAAGATTTGACCTGTTTGATCTTATGATCCTACCAATTGATTCTAAATATTGCTCGGATTCTTGATTTTAAATACATCCTCAGTCTCATATTAGTATGTTAAAGTGTTTTGTTAGTGTTTCGATACGTGTTCAGATTTCAGATTTCTGATTTCAGATTTCAGACTTCAGACATGTGGTTGTTTATCTGCTGTCTTTGGTTTACAGATGACAGCATTGCTATCTTGATGGCATTTCAAACACCAGAGGTGGAGATTTTAGGTTTGACTACAATTTTTGGAAATGTTAGTACTGAAGGCGCTACGCGCAATGCTTTGCTTCTGGTATGTCTGAATTTGGCTGCACTGGATTTTTCCTTTTTTTTAAAATACATTTATTCATTCCAAAGGCCCTGTTTGTTTCATATATTTTTAATTTTGACCTAAAATTTTATATGCTAATTTTTTTTTTCAATATTTGTTTAAAAAAAAATAAATATAATGATTTTAAGAGGAGGGAAAATGAAATTTATCTTTCTTTTATCTCTTATAAATAAATATTAAAATTTTTTTAACATATAAAATATTACATATAAAATTTTACACCTTTTTTTTTAAATGTCTTTTTTATATTTTATATTAAAATAAATTACCGAAATTTTTTTTTTTTCCCCACAAAAAAATTTCCACATGAAAACAAACGGAACCAAGTAATCTCACGCAATTCTGTGGACATGTTTATGAATACATTTACTACTCCTAATGTAAAAGGATAGTGTGACATCGCAGGGCGTCCTGATATCCCTGTCGCAGAAGGCAGCTCTGAACCACTAAAGGTAATACTGATTCTTTGATATAATTTTCTTGAGTAGCTTATTGAGGTTCAAGTGTCTCATTCTCACCCTTATGGATTTATTTTTAATTTGGATTTTGCTTCTTTCTGATGCAAAATCTAGCTCTTGAAATACCCTTTTTCCAGTCGAGCTTCATTGCAATGTGCAACTTGTTATTAATTGAATAAGGAACACCCTCAATATTGTAACAGCTGTAGCATCCGTTTTTATAATGTAAGTCTATACAACCATTGATGACTAACCACTACGTATAAGGTTGCAGTGAAAATTTATATCTACTACCTTAAAATGTTTCCCAAATTTCGTAATTCTACTAGTTTCATATGTTTACTAAATATTTCCTTCATAAGCTAAAAAGTTATTTCTAATTATTAACTTGAAACAGGGAGGAAAACCACATGTTGCTGACTTTGTTCATGGCTCTAATGGGTTGGGGAATATATTTATTCCACCCTCCAAAGAAAAGAAAATTGAAAAGAGTGCTTCTGAATTTTTAGTTGATAAGGTTTCTGAATATCCTGGTGAGGTATCCATACTTGCATTGGGACCACTGACAAATTTAGCTTTGGTAAGTGTCAATATCCTTTCCTCATTTACCAAAATAAATCAATTTCCCGTTGCTCATATATATTAACTTTCTTTGCTTTCGATTAGGCTATCAAAAGGGATTCATCCTTCGCAAGCAAGGTGAAGAGACTGGTAGTACTTGGTGGGGCTTTCTTTGCATTGGGAAATGTCACTCCTGGCGCTGAAGCTAATGCAAGTACTTCTTTTGTCTTCCTGTTTCATTAATTTGTTTAGACAAAATGCACATATGACAGCATTATTCACTCCATTTGGTGTTCTATGAGAAGCAGTGCTTCTCATTGAGTGTCACACATTTGAATTATCTAGAATTTATGCTTTGAATAGTTCCATCTTGTTTTTCTGTTCCTGTTCAAGACTAATTGTATTATATTCGAACTGGTTGAAAGTTACAAAGAACTGCTTTTCTTTACCTCGATAATCAATTTATTAAACTTGGATTGGCTATGGATAACTAGGCTATGTTATTGTACGCTCACCAGTTTGTTGTTACCTGCACATCCACTTCGCTGACTATGCTCCCTGGAGCCTGCATTTGGGCTCTAGGGAGACTTACCCAAGGACATGGTTCTGAGGGTTTACCAGTTCCTATTCTAGAGATATCATTGTTGGTTCTTCTCTATGAAGGAAAGTTAATGAGTAATGTATTGCCTCCCACACACAACATTGCCCAAGCAGAGACGTATGATTCACATTATATATGGCTGACCAATCTCTCTCTACTGATCATTGGATTGATAAACTAGTAAATGGATTCCTCTGGCTACTTCCAACTTCATATAAACAACTTAATCAGATGCCAATCCTCGCTGTGGTTTCTTTCTTTTGCTCCTCAGCTTATGAATAGCTTACAACTACTATGTGATAATAAAAAAGGGTAAATTTCAGTTACCACCCAAAAATAATTGATTAAATCACCTACCACCCAAGTTAACCATACGTATATCAAAAAGATCCAAAAACAACTAACAGAGCCGTTAGTTGCTGATGTCAGCTGTTAGAAAATACTTGAATGACAATAATACCCTTTTTGTAAGGGAAAAAAAACTCCTTTTTTTCGCCGAATCTCTGTTTATTTCTGTCTCCTCTAAACACCAAACAATCATGGCCGATTCTACTCCTCACTCTTATTCCTTCCCTAAGCTCATTTTTTTCACCGAATCTCTGTTTATCTGTCTCCTCTAAACACCAAACAATCATGGCCGATTCTACTCCTCACTCTTATTCCTTCCCTAAGAAACTTTGATTCTTCGCTCGCATGGTCGCACCTGACGCTTTCTTCAACTGAGAACTACCAGAATAATTGAAAAAAAAAAAAAAAAAAAGGCCAAAAAACTAGAAAATCGGACAAGAAGACAGACTTTAAGATAACCTTTTTTCTGTTCAGCCGCACAAAGTTTAGCTTCAAGGCGTTAGCTTCAAGGCGCTGACCCAGATCTTCCTCTTGAGAGGAAGACCATGAAGGAATCCATGGCTTTGATTGAGCTTTGCTGGATAATCATTCATAGAATTGCTGCATTTTAAGAGAGGAGAGTATGGAAACAACATATTTTTTTCCCTTAAATTCCTCTCAGTATCCAGAGCACTTTTCCAGCAGAGAGAGAGAGAGAGAGAGAGAGAGAGAGAGAGAGGAATGCCTTCTCTCTCTTCTCTTCATCTTCTCTATCCATTCTGTGTTTCTTCAGCTGCCCAAACATCAGAGTTCGCAGCGATGAATGTATGTTGGGTTCACGACAGCTACAGGGAGTTTTAGTTGAATAGCATAGGATTCTGACATGGAGTTTCAGTATTTCGAATTTCTCCAAAGCATTAGAAAATCGGAATTTGCCGTCTTTAGTTCCCCTGAAGAGATTTTTTTTTCTATTCCAAAGGGTTCATTGTTGGGACTACCATAGAGTCCACGGTTGTACTGGGCTCTATGACAGGAATCACTCTGTTTTTGGTTAGGAGGAAACTAAGGAAATAGAGGGACAGAGAACCATGAAGGCTAGGACTTGGAGTACTGGCAAAACAAAATCAGAGAAGAGAAGGAAGAGAAGAAATGGAGATGGAGGAGAAGTACAAAGAGAGAGAGAGAGAGAGAGAGAGAGAGAGAGAGAGAGAAGAAGACAGGGTATAAATGTCCACACACAATTTTAACTTTTTCCCGTCAGTCCATTAACTAACGTTTGTCTAACTTGGGTGGTAGGTGATTTTTTTAAACAACTTGGGTGGTAGGTGATTTAATCAATTCTTTTTGGATGGTAGCTGAAATTTTCCCTAAATATAATCTTCATTTTTGACTTTCAGATCTACGGTGATCCAGAAGCAGCCGATATTGTGTTTACCTCAGGGGCAAATATTGTTGTTGTTGGCATAAATATTACAACCCAAGTCAAACTAAAAGGTGCAAACCACTCCTCTCTTATTTTTATCCTTCTTTACTATTATTCTTTAGTTATCCAGCTAATCATCGTCATGTTAATCTAATCATGTTGAACACCATTCAATGTTTCAGATGAAGACCTCTCTGAATTGAGAGATTCCCAAGGGAGACATTGTCAATTCTTAGGTGAATTATGCAAATTTTACAGAGATTGGCATGTGGAATCTGATGGTGTCTATGGTAATATATCCTTTATAAACTTGACAATCAAATATCACTGCATTAGAATTGTCATGATACCTCAACAGAATATCTCATTTCAGTTTCTAAAATGCAGGTATTTTCCCCCATGATCCTGTGTGTTTCGCGGCTCTTGTCCGTCCTGACCTTTTTACTTTCAAGAAGGGGGTCGTGAGGGTTGAAACTCAGGGTATATGTGTTGGACATACAATAATGGACCAAGGATTGAAAAAGTACGTTCAGACAGCCAAACTAACATATTCCTCTATGGAATTTAACACCTTGACTTAAAGCTGTTGATATATTATGTTGCAGATGGAACACGAGCAACCCTTGGTCTGGCTATGCCCCTGTTTCAGTTGCATGGATGATCAATGTGGAGGGAGTTGTAATGTATATAAAGGAACAGCTCATGAAACCATGAAGCTATAGTGCACATGAAACCAGAGGTAGCGAAAGTTGGATTGTCTACTAGTTTCCAAATTTGACAATCCATTTCCTCTTATTTATATTGGTTAAAAAAAAAATAATCTTGGATGGGTGTATCATGTATTGGGATCACCAGTCCTCAATTCATAATGTAAGAAATAAGAATATCTCTCTTGCTAGCCACCCCAGCTCTAGATTGCGGTAAACACTGCAAGCTCCCAATAGAGTCCAATCACACGGTGGTGGAACCTGTTGGAATCTGTTGGAATGGCATCTCTTTTATGAGATCCATGGCTTCTTTGAGATTAATTACCAGTTCAACCATGCAGGTGTAGTGCTCCATGTTGGATTGATATGACAATATTTGATCATTTAAGCAAAGTATTTTTTTTCCCCTACATCTATCAGGTCTTCATGTTTACATGCCAAGATGACACCAATAAATGTTATACCGTCCAGTCTTAAGCCTTGGCTTTGTATTTCCGCAAAAATCACAAATTCCCATTTTTCCCACAACCATGCCAGAGACCATTGAATTCCATCCAATTATATCTCTCTTCTCTAAGACTCTTGAAAACTTTATGAGCATTTTCAATACTACTCTTAGCATACATGGTAACTAGGCCACTGCTTACATTTGGAATTTTCCCAATTAAATTTGATTGACAGCTTGATCGTAGAGAACAAAACAGAGGCATCATCCATTGCACCACACTTAGCATTAGTGACAATGAGTGCGTTCTAATGTTGTGATCAAATCCAAATTTTCTTCATGAATCAGGACCTGAAAATGACCCTGTTTCGTAAAGGGTAGATCCTTCACAAGAAAATGGATAGGTTCAACACCTACAAGGCTCATCTGTTAAAAGAATTCGCGTGCTTCCATCTCAAAACCATTCAATACAAACCCAAAATAAAATGGAGTTCCAAGAAACTGCATCCTTGTTCTCCAGACCTTCAACACCACTCTCTAGTTTCTCTGTAAGTTCCAACTTCAAGTAAATATTAAACTGACCATGAGCTCGAAGCTGCAAGAACACTTGCGAAAGTAAAGGAAGAGTTCCACGACGAGATGAACCATTGTAAACCCGTAGACAACGAAGGCAATGGCAGGGCATGGGGAGAAGATGGGGTGAGGGTGAAAATTGAAATACAAATTACGGAGTTTCTGAGAGTCTGCTTGATTTGGATTTCTCTCAGCTTCCAAACGGGTCATAGAATTATGGTTGAAAGTAGTTCCGAGTTTTCTAACAGCTTAGACCATTAAAAAAAAAAAAAAAAAAAAAACCCTTAGACAGCACAAACACCTGTTTTGTCTCATGGTTGACCCTTGCTTCGTAAAGCATGGGCTGAGAAGTAGTTTTCGAGTTTGAGTCTCCTCTCTTGCATCTAGTAAAGCATGGGCTGAGAAGTAGCTCTCGAGTTGAAGTCTCCTCTCTTACCATCTAGTAAAGCATGGCCTGAGAAGTAGCTCTTGAGTTCGAGTCTTCTCTCTTGCATCTATTCCCACATCTCAATGGTATAACATAGAGTAGGTCCCATTAAAAAAAAATGGTTCTCATAATATTTAAGGTATAATTTATTCTCCTAGTTTAAAAATTAGGCAAATAGCGCAGGATTCAAATCGTCTCCTGCGAGACCCTCTTAGGAGCCGCGTCTCCTGGTTGCATCCAGGCGATGCCCGACACGTGGGTGTCGGCCAACACTCATCTGTGTTTCACTTTACCAAATGGCTAGACGGTTCGAATTCAGCTAACGCCCACATGTCGGGCATCGACTGCATGCAGCCGAGTCTCCTCCTGACCCCATGACAGGAAACAATTTCAAATAGTGCAGGCACAAAAAAAAAGGGGGGGGGGGGTATTCCAAATATTTATTTATGTTTCATTATATTTTGTAAAAATTCTGAAATTTTCATTCATTTAAGAAAATGATTTTTTTTTAGTGGCATCCGCGACTATGTGCACGTTTTTGCACAAAAGCCGGGTCATTCTAAATTTTTCACTTGCTCGCCCCACCTTAGCCATAGGTTATAGGACTAGGGTTATCTTTGCTGGGCCAACTGTGAAGTGAGGAACGAGTTCAGTATACTAACCCAACTAATGAAGAGCATGGTTTGAGAAATTGGAATGGATCGTGGATTCCTGCCTGTTTGAATCGCTGATTCCTCTGGAAATATTTCTAGGGTTCAGGTGATTCTGGCTGATTCGGTTCTCGATTCCAAGACCTTAAATCATGATAAAGAGTTTATGCCAAATTATTTACAAATTATATTCAGAGACCAAAATTTTGGATTTGGCATCTTTCAAGCCAACTTATTCATGAAATCTAAAAAATTCAATTTTTTGTTTTAAATTGATTAAGATTCAATCTAAATTTCTGTCAGACCATTTTTTTAACAAATTATTCAAGAAATTTTATGAAAAATTGTTGGATGACATGGTGGGTTTTAATAATCAAGGTGACCTATGAACCCTATTTTAATTAACCATATTATTAGTTAAACCCTTTAGAGCAGGAAAAAAAACCCTCATATTGTATAATAGGAGTGGTTCTAACTACTACAAGCCATTGGCAAAAAATACCTTGATTTGCAGACCCAAGATCTCTTGTTCACATATAAAATTTTAAAACAACTGTAACAAAGCATGGAAGAAATCCAAGATTACTAAAAATGTACATGTGACTAAAGAATGCATGGAGTTAATGGGAGGATAAACAATTGAATTTAAGATCCAAATTTGACATGAGATCCATTAATATCATTTAGATTTCTATTGGTGTTAGAATTACCATATCACCTCCCACATGGCAGACCTTACGTAAAATCAGAAAATAATGAAAAGGGAGACATTCATTTTGTTCTTCTTTCTCTAGGAATGCAAAACTTGCCTAGTACTGAGTCAAATTCACAAAACTTCCTCCATAATTCACATTTCCCTACAATGAGTACACTCCTCGTTGTACATCTCCGACCAAGGTTTATGGTACAAGGTAGGTGGTGCTCCAAAGGGAGTCGGAGAAATGAAGAAACACTGAAAAAAAAAGTGCATTCCAATGGAAGCACCAAAAAAGTTTGGAAGGAGTTGGAAGTTGAAATGTCTTCCAATATAAATACAACAGTGGGAGCAAGTTCAGTTCCCAGTTCTCACCAACTTTGTGCTATACTTTTGATGGTTGGCTACATTTTCTATGGTTGGGCGATCCCCAGATTCAAGAACCACTCTCCTTTGCAGGTGGGTTAGAATCCAACTGATCCATTTGATCTGTCAGTGGTAAAGCAGTTTCCTTCGCTGGTACAGAAGAGTCCATTTGATCTGTCAGTGGTAAACCAGGCTCCTTGGCTGGTTGGGAAGAATCCATTAATTGATCTGTCAACGGTGGAGCTGTATCCGCTCCATCTATTGTTGGTGATACTGGGTTTGTTTGATCCACATTGATTTCAGCACTTTCGTATTCCGACAGGAGATCCATAAACTCATTGAGCAACCGTTGCACTTTTCTGTTTGAAGCCATGGCTGGAAGTATATCTTCTCTTAGAAGTTTGTGCTTTTTCATTCCCTGCAGGGATACAACGATTGGAAGCTTAAGCCTCAGAACCAATTTGTGTGTGTCTGTGTGTGTGTGTGTGTGTGTGTGAGAGAGAGAGAGAGAGAGAGAGAGAGAGAGGCACAATAACAGAATACAAAAAGCCTTACCAGCACACAAGGATCCCACGCTGCACAATTGGCATCTGATAGTGTGGACTCTGCCATGCCTGTTGGAGGCCCAAGAAAGCTCTCACAGACTTCCCGTAAGCGGGACTCATCTGATTCTCTGCAGTAAATTGATAGAAACATTAAATTACTAACAATAAAGCCGAAGTAGCTATTATTTATCATAAGAGAGTTCTGTTCCAGAATGCTTTGAAGATTAAACATTAGGGCAAATTATCTCTGAGCTGGCGGTGTGGACTACACCCTCTGCTCAGTATTTTATTCATTTTTTTTAGGGAGGAAAAAAAACCGCAGCATGAGGGGACATAACCTACACCGCCAGCTCAGAGTTACTTTCACTGAACATTATATTATAATGCATCCACAATTACACATGAAGTAACAAACAAGAGAGGTACTATATAATTATGAAGATCATCTTAATTTCTTATTTTCTACACACAAAAAAATTCTTAATTTCCTATTAGACAGTGATATGTCATGTTGCATGTATATTTGCACCTAAATAATGGCAAAAGTTCAACTTCATACCATATATGCCCAATAGGAGAGAACCCAAGGTCATCAATAGTGGGTATCATTCCACAAAACAATAATGTAATTGTATTTTCAAGTATCCACGCATACAGAAGGAAAGGTAGACTTCAACGATGAGAACCATTTGCCTTCTCAAGTTCTCTTTTGGGTGAAATTTGTAAAAGATCATAAGGTTCCCAAGTTAGAAATGGAAAGGGATTTGAGCAATACCATAAAATGGAGATACGGAGAAAAGCTCAGAACAAGAAAATGATTATCCACATTATTGGAGAGGTTTGATCTTCAGCATGTTCCTCGAACATCTAGTTCTACCATGTGCATAGAGAAGTGACCAATGTCACAGATGGCCCAGCCAAAACCAGGGACAAAATTTATAATGGTAGTGTGGTACTTCTCTATTTTAAATCACTGGAAGTCACAATTGGACTCAAATTTCCTCCTTTATATTGGCACTTCTCTTCCATTATATAATAGGATTATATTTCCTCTCTTTCATCCGTGCCCCCACTATCATCTTAAAATGGGAGGGAAAGAAATTTATTGTAGAACTTCTCAACCTCTCAGCATCAACTTCTCTCTGTGTGGCACCAAGTGGATTCCTTGAAGATTTAAGCCTTTAGGCACCACTGAAAAACCTTCCAACTGACCAGCCAGCATCAGCACCTAAACCCTCTGTGGCCATGTGGAGTCATGGTTATGAAGATTAATTCCTTGAATGCCTATACAGATCTGCACATAACCTTCCAGGTTCTAATTGACCATCCTGTGAAAAGCACTTATAATCTTTAAACCATTAAAAGCACCTAAATCTGCACCAAACCTTTCAAACAATCTGCTAGACCATTCTCTAAATCTTTCTAATCACCATGAATGCCCCAGGCCTTCAATGCATTCAAGTTCCACCTATAGACCAGAACTGTAGCGAAGCATATACCCTAGATTCAATTGATTCTGAATCTTGAAAAGTTTCTTTAATTAACCTAACAAAGCCTCATAAAGAACTCTTTTTACTCAAGCACCATTCTTTAACCTCTGGAATTTACCATAACCCTATTGAGCTTGAATGAAACCTGAGACCAATTTCTACCCAAGATACTTGAGTTGAACTTATTGGACACCTGTCTTCCACCAATCTCATTAAATTTAAATTTTCAATCCAATACCAGATAATGAAACGGCTGACCTCGTCTTCAGAAGTTGGGTACCTAGGAGAACCTTGTCTGATGCACTTTACTGACCTTTACCTCACATAATTATTTTACATGGGCCAGCTTCCATCTTAGGATTGTCACTTTTCAATTTTTCTGTATTTCTTTAGAATGATAATCCTTCATTAACCATCAAGGAGCAAAGAGGTTAGGATAAGGCATAGTGTATGTATCCAATGAAAGTTCTATCATATTTTAACCCTCATAGAATGGGATGGTAATCTTGGGCTTTTGTTGCTTTGGCAAGAGTAGTAATTGCAACAGGAAAGATTTAATTGGTCAAATTGACCTATGACATGCTTTTTAAGCTTTACTTGAGTCAGCTTGCTTGGTGCATGCATTTTGCTGATGATATTGTTTTGGTGGAGGAGATGAAGCAGGGATTAACGCCAAGTTGGAGTAATAGAGACCAACCTTGGAATCAAAAAGTTTTAAGATAAATCGGACGAAGACAGAGTATATGGTGTATAACTCTAGTCACATAAGATAATGAGGTGATGAAAATTGATGAGAGGGAGATACCATACAGTGAATATTTTAGGTCTCTATGTTCAATCACAAATAAAGAAGGTGATGTGGCAGCCCCAAGAATTATAAAAAAGAAATTGTAAAAAAGTCCTCCTCCAAATTCTTCCACAGAACTTTAAGATAATGACTTAAACAAGAAAAAGAACTTTATAACCAGAGAAAGATATAGAACCCTCCAATTATAGCCAAGTATATAGCAGAAATTCAGTAAGAGAAGCAACCAGGATAAATAATAAAACTCCCTAACCTTGCCAGAAACCGTATATAGGAAAGAAGGCACTGACGATATTCGTTAGGGGACTTCAATGCCAGTGAAGAAGCCAATTGAGCCTCCAGATGTGCCCGTGTCTGCACCCCATCATCTGTCACTCTGTATCCACAGGCAATAATAAATCAACTCGGATCTGCTAATCAAATATCAGAAAATGAAGAAATAAATAATTAAGACAAGAAAATAAAGACCTGCTCCAACTTGGTTTTCTAGCCAAGAATTTCCCAACATCCACCTGCAAAGCAGCTAGCTCACCACTCTGAATTGAACCCAAATTCCATGAACTTGCAAAATTTGATGCTGGGAAGCAATCATCTGCTATCCTTAGCCAACACATCAGGCTCATATCAAAGAGGAAAGCATGACGAGTTGCCAGAACAACAAGAGGTGAACCAGATTTTGAGAACCTCGCAGATATAACTTTAATTGCACCTGAAAGCACAGGGATAATCAACACCAGAACCATTCAATATAAGGATTCACAAAACTAGGAAACTATCATCAAGTCTGGACTTCACATGGACCAGAATACTGATGAAGCAACTAAATAGAACAACAAATGACCCATCCATCCCATTCAGGTTACATGTTGAGGGAATACCTGTGTCTTTGGTGGATGAGCTTGGACTTGAAGTGATCAAAGAAGACAGTGAGTCATGCAGAATACAGGTCCTTTTGAACAGGTCCCATACATATAATGATCCCCTTCTTGTGACAAGCAACAACTTCCAACACTCATCACAATCTATAAATACTGCTGCAGATCCCATCATCATGGTAGGCATGGCTCGTCTTCCACATTTTGTGTATATCTACTCAAATGGCAAGAAATTAAAAGTTTTATCAAAAAAGACAAGACATAGAAAGAAGTTTACAAATGAGAAAGGAAGAAGAAGAGAGAAGATCAATGCATTACTCTCTCCCCTAACTGGATATGCATTTGTATTACATCAACTAAGTTTTACCATTAAGCATAACTAGTCAAGGTTTGCTGTTGTGACAGAACAGGAAAAGAATGCTGTTTCCTAAAAAAAAGTCGCACATGGAGATAAGTTGGAATTCCAAACATGTCCAAGTGTTCCCCAACTCTTCTTTTTTTTTTTTTTTTTTTTTTTTTTCACATAGGAAAAGTTCAGCCTTCTAACTCTATGCCATCAGGTAGCAAAAAATGCCACTTCAACCTTGTATACCACCAACTAAGGAAAATCAAGAATAACCAACTGTGTTATTAATAGAGCAAAAAGTGACATACAAGATCAGCCATGGGGCTGATATTGAGAAGAAGGCTCCCTTATTTAGATGGTATGGTTGTCACATGTGCCCTCACATGGAAAAGAACATTGTCACTTAAGGCTTCACAGACTTTTGACCTATATATTTAACTCCTATATAATTGGTGAAAGGATATTACCTGAGTCAGCTTAGCCCGTGCAATCTATAAATCTGTTTGTACATTCAAGATATTCTACTTTGTCTGTCAATATATAAAGTTAACTTTGCCTCTCCACTCTGTTCACAAGATGTTCAAGTTTTCAAAGTATTCATTTATTTGGTAAACACACTATTGTATTTACTGTTTCTATGTGTACCTTTTTGACAGTGAAAAGTGGAAAGGTTTTCCTTCAACAGCCTGAAATATTTCGCCAATTTATGTCAAAATCTCAAACACTGCTATATAGTTATTTCCATTATTACTTTTAACTTCTCAAAAAAGAGCTTTAAAGATTGTCATTCAGAAACCTTTGTATTGAATCTATTTATCAGCATCATATTCACCAACATGAGGTCATTGAGAACCCATGACCCCCAACTTTTTAATACAATAAAGTCTAGGAACAGAATTATGTATGTTAAAATTTAATGTCTTTCAGGTGTTCTTATTTAACACTGAGGTCAAGGCTTTGGTATATCTACTCATGTAATCATGCCTCAAAGTCATGCCAAACAAGTAGAGGTCCTAAGGCTACTTTGCACAAGAAAGATCCTCTCAAAAAGCCCAGGATACCAAAATAGGTATTAAGTCTTAGTGAATTGTGATACAGACCTGCGTGCAACCTAAAAAGTCATCCTAACCACCAACCTGGTTGCCTATCCACCACACACATAGGAACAAGCACAAGAGAAGAATAAGATTGTTTATTTTTTTACATAGTAAGAAGCTAGTTAATGTTGTCGAGTTTTGACATCACTTTTGATGGGAAAGCACTACATTAATACAATAGAGAGAAGTTATAAGAAGATGAGCCTTAAAACATTACCTGTAGACAGCCATCTTCACACCCAACAGCCCAGAAATTGGAATTTCCAGCTAATACAGTTACTTTCCCAGACACTCTGTCAGACCAGAGTGTTTGAGCCCCTCTTGTGCATATAACTTCTGTTTCTTTAGTCGTAAATGTATTTCCAACCCCAACCATGTCATTAACAGCTCGCTCTACAAAGCGAGCTTCCAAGCAAACTGGGATGCAATCTTCCCCTTCTTTCTTATCAAAGACCCTGATTGAAAGAGCAGTGCTGCAAGCAGCCTCTGAACCAGAAGTCTTCACAACCCCCGACTTTTCTACACTGATTGTTGTTCCATCTGCACCTGCAGAGACTGGAACCTTCTCAATAACAAGGCTTTCACTAATGGTTGCCCTAGCAGTAATCCCGGAGCGCTCCTTAACTCCAGAATGGTTTGCTTCAGAGTTCCCACTAAATGGTCTTTTAAAAGAACCTTCCCGTGGGCCAACATCAGCAAGAACCTCCCCACTGTCAACTTTTTGCTGATCCACAGGCTGGAAGTCAAGTGCTTGAGCTGTAGTCCCACAGGAGATATTTTCCAGATGAACAGGCACACCAACTGCTTCTGGAATAATCCTCTTTCTGCCATCAGGCCGCCTATACTCCCGTTGCTTCACTGGACTAGAAATTCGGGTAGAACTTGCAACTTTATTTAACCCCTCACCACTTGCTCCTCCATTTTTCTTTCCATCATCAAGTTGGGAATCAGACTTTAGAATTGTCTGACTAACATTCAGGTTTCCAGGATCCCCTGAAGATTTTACAGATGCATGGTTCTGCTGGACGCCGGAAGTGACCTTCTTGCCAGCAGATTGCTTGGCTGATGCTGCTTCAAGCAATAACTGAGCTGGGCTTTCAGCTAAGTTTGCCTGTCGTCCTCTAGCATCCCCATAGCGGTTTCTTTTTAACTCATCCAATTCAGCATCACTTATTCGATGTCCAAGCTCCTTAACCTCAAAGTGGAAAGTTGCCACTGTCCCATCCAAGGAACAGGCAAAGAGTGAATAACCATCAGGACTCCTGTTTCAGGAAAAGAAAGATAAGCATTTTTTTTCCGTGGGGAGGAAGAGGTCCAAAAGCAAAACAAAGTCAGATTAAAAAATGTAAACCATTAAATTCAAGGAATATGCCAATTATCTGTGGAAAAAACTATTACTACTAAAGAGCTACATACCAGGTTAAATCTACGACACTTTGAGAAAAGAAATGCTTGGCAACAAAAAGAGGACGAGCACTAGCAGTTGTCCATACAGTTACAGTGCGGTCCTGACTCCCAATTGCAATCACATTGTAAGGCACTGGCAGTGATTCTTTTGGTGCAGTTTTAGAGGTCCCATTAGACCATCCAGCAGTTGCAGCTTTTACTTCCAGACCATTGGTGAAGTTCCTCCGGAACATTGAGTGGTTAAACCTCACAACTATAACTGGGGCATTATGACCTAAGAAATCAAAAGTAGCAGACCATTCCCCCCTTTCCAGTACCGGTGCCGAATGCCTGGGCTTCTGAAAACCATGAGTTGTGGTGATAAAATGGCCACAAGGTGACCATCCAAGCCGCCTAAAAAAGGTTGAACCAAGCTGAAAAGACCCTTCTCAAATTAGACATCAAGAAAAGAAAGGAAAAATAAAAAAAATAATAAAAAGGGAAAAACATCAGGTAAGGTGCACATACAGATTTTGCCCAATGCCCCTCTGTCTTATGGGCAAGACTCCAATCACTTGTTCGCCAAATAATCACAGTCTTGTCATCTGACTGGCTTGCGATGAAAGAACCAATGGGATCCCAAGCAACACCTTTAACAAGGCTTGAGTGACCCCTTAAGACAGAAGTGCAGATTCCATTGCTCATGTTCCAGATGTGAACTGTGTTATCCAAACTCCCACTGGCCAATATTGAGTCATCCGGAGACCAATTAAGATCTACCTACTTCAACCGTGGAAAAATAATTCTTCAATTAGAAATTGATGATACCACTGGACATTTTGACAAGACACTAAGAGAAAAACTTATGATTACCACGTCTGCAGTGTGTCCTCTCAAAGTCATTATGACTTTCCAATTCTCAACATCAGGAGGCTCTCCACTACCAAACTCAGTGGTGCCTGACCCTGGCTTCCTCTCATGAATCAGGATCACCTGATCATCGGACCCTGATGCAACATACCTGCCATGCTTTGCCCACCTAACACAATTAACTGACCCAAAGTGATCACGGAGGGTAGCTAGCAGCTTCTGAGTGGATTGGTCATTTTCTGAATCCTTATCCAGACATTTCATATTCCATATCCGCACCTATATTTAGACGTAATATGACAAAAATATTAGCAATTACACAAGTATAAAGCACAACCAGTTGCAGTTAGTCCATAAATACGTGTTCATCAAAATTACAGTTAACAAGAGATTATTGTCTTGGTCTAACACTAGCTTTCTTGTCCAGTGTCCTGACTCGAATTTGAATTATAAGCAGTTTAAAGGGTGCATGATGTTGCTGTTTCCCAATCGTAAATTGAATAGGAAGTACAGAAGATCGATCGCCGGTTCAATTTCACAGTGTGGCACCATTGCATGAAGCTGCATTATACCAAATATATGTATGTTCCAAAGCTCCAACAAATACATCACGACGCATGACGGTTATCCATGGTTGTTAGTGCAGTAGATAAGAGCTATAAATTCAAAAATTATAATTGATCAAGCATCAAGAACTGTTAAATTCCGGACAAGAGAATGCCCTTGAAAAACCCACATGAACCCAAAATTTGAAAAAAAAAAAAAAAAAAAAAAATACTGATGAACTAGCGACAAAGTAGCAATCAAACCAAGCCAACTAAACTGAAGCAAATGAAAAAAAGACAAAGAAGAGGGAGAGAGAAAAGATGACTCAGACGAGGAAATCTCTACCTTATGATCTCCGCCGCCAGTTGCAAACCTAAGACCACCAGGTTGAATGTCAATGGAAAATATTTGCATCCCTTCATGTCGAACCCAAATTGGCTTGTCGCATCTCATTTTTGGTCCTGTTGCTGAAGTCCCACACACTTATCGTTGCCTCCCCTTCCCTTCAGCAAACAGCAACAGAGTTTGCAAATCCATGAATCAAGGCCAAAACCCTAAATGGGTTCATCAGCCTCGACCATGTCCTCAGAACCCTAGTTGGATTCCAAACCAAAACCCCTCTCAACCAGGTAAACCCAGCAGGAATAGAACTCAAGCTTCTTCTCTATAATCGTCAAACACTGGATTCTCACGTAAGATATTGTTTCCCAGAATCAAAACTGCAAAGAATACAACTAAATAAAAGAAAAAGAAGGCATCAAATATAAATGCATAATTGCAAATTGGGAAAGCGAGACTAGAGTGAGAAATAAGGAATAGAGAGAAGATCGTAAAGTCGTAACATCCTAATAACTAATAAATAATCTTTTCTATTTTAAGATATTGTAAAAACAGAGACGCATGCTTTGAATATTGTTCTTCATCTCCCTCTTTGGTTTTTACCAAAAGAAAATACAGAAGCTGGCTTTTAGGTTTCTGTAACTTGTAAGACAGGTAACCGTTCCAAGATTGAATAAAATGACATCAAAAGCGTATTTAATAAAATAGCTTTTAATACGCGAATTATATGCATGCAAATTTTTATATGTGTTTTTATGAATTATTATATAGATTTTTAAAAAATTAAAGTAAATTATAGGTACCTTTCTTTTATAGCTTGCCCTACAATCAGGTATACTCTAAACTAAGGGTATCAAAAATGGGCCCGGCCCAGTAGCACGGACCGAGTCGACCCGATATAACCCGAATCCAACTCGGACCGAATCTTAATGGATAGGTTTTGGTCTCTGCTTGTAAAGCCTGACACCGTTTCAGTCCAAATCGAAGTCAGACCAGACCAGACCAGACCAGCCCGTTAAGAGGTCCGAACTAGTCCGAACCAATAATACCTTAACCTGAACACCGATAAGGTCTATCTGGGCCAAGTTTCTTAATTTTAATAGTTTTAAATTTTGATGGATTATATTACACTGTTATAGTTCACTTTTTGATTCGAAATATTATATGAATCTATAGTTGAAAAAAGTATGTATTAATTGTTACAATTTACTGAATTACATACATATAGAAAGAATGATGTTAATTTTATAGATAAAAATAATAAAATAAGTTATATATCTTACATATAAAATAGGCCTGATAAGCTTGATAAGTCCAGTCCGGACCGAACCAGTCCAAAATCACCTCAATATGCCCAGCCCGATAACAAATCGACACCGGACCAGCCCGGTAGTTATTGTGTCCAGCGCAGCCCAACCCAGCCCGAACTCTTAATGGACATGTTTTGGGCTGGGCTTATAAAATCCGACACCGATTCAACCTGGGCCGAAACCGGCCCGGACCGACCCGTTGACACCCTTACTCTAAACTTTTCAAAAAATTCTAAAAACACCATCTTAAATCAAAATAAATTCTAAAAAAGATCCATTCTCGAAGTGAATTTCTGTTAACTAACGACAAAAGTTAAAAGTTAGAATTTTAATATCTAAAATACCTTCATGCATAAGTTAAAGTACCATTTTACCACATTTAAACCTCTCATTTACACAAAACTTACTCCCATAAATTAACATAAATTCATTCACAGAGTGGGTTTTAGATAAATGAAAGATTTAAATGAGGTAAAGTTGTTCTTTAACTTATATAGAGGGTATTATAGGTATTAAAATTTTAACTTTTAATTTTTGTCGTTAGTTAACACGAATTCACTAAAGGAATGGGTTTTTTTTTAAATTATTTTGATTTAAAAATGTATCTTTGAAATTGTTTTTTTTTTAATTATTTTGATTTAAAAATGTATCTTTGAAATTGTTTGAAAAGTTTGGAGTGTACTTAATTTAAGGTCAAACTACAATTGAAGTACCTATAATTTACTCAAAAAATTATATTGTTATATTAAAATATATTAAATATGTTTTAAACATATATTATCATATTAAAAATGGAAAATCTAAAATAACAAATCCCCTTTTCTCTTTCTCTTTCTTAATATTTTGATTTTTTTCCTAATTCTTGAAACCCTACTACCGAGCAAATCCTTCCGACTTTGATATATATATTTAACGTCAATGAAATGAGGATTTTTTGTGAATTTCATAGATTGCAAGTTATATATATATATATATATATATATATATATATATATATATATATATATATATATATATATATATATATATATATATATATAGTATGTATGAATGTTGCCATATTAAACGTGTACGTATTAGTATTAATTAATGGTGTTAAACGGTTTATAATCTGTTTAACGGTCTAGTCCAGTCGGATGCGGTGTATAAAGGGTAAAATCAAAACTGAACCGATTAACTAAACGATGTCAAAATTGAAACTAGAATCGATTAGTAAAATCGATTTCGATCTATCGATTTTTTAACGGTTTTTCATTAATCGATTTTACTTACGGCTTATAAACTGTTTAATGTATCAATTATCAATCGATTTTTCATAAATAAAAAAAATATGCATCCGATCAAAGCTGATACTTCCAAAAAATATCAACACTAAGAATGAGTTATTAATAATTACAATTTCTTAGTCTATTCAACCTAAAAAAAATACAACTTAAATGAACAAAATCAAATGCAAAAAACCAACCATAATGGCTAATGATAGCCTACTAGTGTTTTTTAGTTCCATAGTTTAACTTTGAATATTGTTTATACCCAAGAAGTGAGTAAGACTGTTGGCTATTGGTATACGGATACCATTATACGTAATGACTAATGGGGTTATGTTTTATAGAATTTTTCTGTTTTGGTTTAATGATTTAGGCCCTTGGGAAATAGGGTGGGGGTATTCGAAAAATAATTTATTAATTGCAATTGGATTGGGATTAGGGTTTTTATTCTTTAGTCTTTGGAAATAATATATTAATAATATAGAGAACGAGTTAACTTTTAAAGAATTAACGATTCATATTCTATTCAGTTTAATTGATGTCTAGCCAGTGTAATCTAACGGTTTAAACGGTTCAAAATCGAACTGAATCGATTATGTAAACGGTGTAATATTTGAAACCAGAACTGAACCGATTATTAAACGGTCTTTTGGTTCCAGTATAAATGGTTCGGTCCGATTTTGATAAACGATTTCGGTTCAAATGTTGCACCCTTATTAATGCCATATGTGTTTTTCTGAATCGAATTTTCAATCCCCTTATTCAAGTCTAATTACATTTAATACATTTACGTATCTATACCCGAATGTTTGCCTTTTCCTAACTTATTAACTATGTTAGATCTCTATAACTTGTAACTTGATTTCAGGGTAGCAAACACAATATCAATTGATGGCAAATTTGATCCGATACGAATATGGATCATTCTGACATCCAATGATTGAATAACACATGGTTGATCTAATTTTAAAAGTAATTAAAAATAATAAAAAATCGGAATAGTTCATAATTTTTTACTAGTACAAATCAATCAATCCAATTGATTCGATATTGATATCTTTCACTATACTTGTAAGATGTCCCTCAAGTTTGCCAAAATTGAACATTCAATATATATTTAATGAAAATTAATGAATAAATAACACTTATTTTGTGTGAACTTTGAAATCTCTCCCCACTCACTTTGCAATATACGCTTTCATGTGAACATAAGAATATAAAAAAAGAAAAAAGAAAAAAAAAGGTTTCTCACATGATTTATTAGAATAGTATCTCTTGAATGAGTTACTTTATACTTTAAAACTTTCTTTTATGTTTATTCCAATAAAGCAAAATAGCATAGCTGACTCCCTTGTTAAGGAAAACGATTCGTGATGAATTACACATCGTGGCCAAATTCCGCTCATTAGATTATTGGGACTTGTCACTTTGAATTCTCGAGTCTTTCACATTCAATTCAATAAAATTCTATTTACCCAAAAAAAAAAAAATTATTGAACGAGCTGTAGACATATCTAGTTTTGTCATATGAAAAAGTGGTGTAATGAATTCGACATTTGTATGTAGAGGGAGTGGATTAAAAGGTTATGTTTCAAAATGTATTTCTATTGAATCATTTATTTTTCCATCTAATGCCATATTTCCTTTTCTTTTTATGTCCATTTTATCTCTATTGTAGTTTCATGCACCCTCTTAGTAATCCTAGATATTTTCAATTCATTACTTGCCACTAGGAAATATCGGCATGTGATAAAAGGGATTTGGTATTTACTCATAATATTTGAGCTCCATTTAACCTGTCACATAACATATCTAGATGCCTACATCTATATAGAAAAACTAGGTCCAAAGAAGCAAAAGTTTTTCTGATTGATAAATTAGGTATCAGATACCATGATCTGCCAATATATACCTTCAATCCTGCACAAATACCCTGTCCTTGTATAGGAAAGATAAGGACTGCCCTCTCCTAACATCCCTGCCATTTCTGTGGTCTTTGGACCAGAGAACCATTAGTTTTTGGGTTCATTATGTCATTGCAGGTATTTAACTCAATATTCATGTTGGACCATTAAAGTCCCTTATAGATGTTCTTAGGGTTTGAAGGAAATTCCATTCTATATATTAGAGAACTCTTTTATGTTCATGGCACTCTTTTTATTGGTAAGTATATAACTCCATGCTTCTCTAGTTGGATTTATGGTTACCCAATGGTTCTCTTGGCATCAAATTTAGGCTCTGTAGGGATGAACATGGGTCAAAGATGCATCGATGCAAAAGTCAAATTACTTCTTCATCATGAACAATGGATTATCGGGCTGGTAAGGTCAAAGATGCATCAATGCTGAAGTTAAATTGGTGATGGGTTTTATAGAGTCAGAAACATGTTCAATTAATAAGAGGTTTGGGCTGGATGGGTTGCACTGTAAACAGTGACAACTGGGCTGATCTGGTTTTGATTTTTTATCAGGCTTGGCTTATCGGGTTGGTATCGGTTTGCTTTAGTCGGGTCCAGTTGAAAGCCCGATAGGAACCATTAAGGCTAAATCAGTGAAGCTAAGGTTTTAATATTCGGTATAAATCGGTCTGGTCCGGACCATTATTGGGTTCGGTCTCATCGGTCTAATTTTTCAAGCTTTTATAAAGTTAATCCAGACCGAACTAGGACCGGTAGAATATGTCATACCTAAACCCAAAACATGACCAATAACATTTTGATCTTGTTCAGTCTCAGGCTTAATCGATGCGGCTCGATCCGATCAATTGGTTTTGGACCCAACTTTAACACCTTTAGTGGATTCTTCTTGTTTTCTCTCTCTCAACTAAATTCTATCTATGCCTTCTCCTTGCTGCTGCTGCTTAAATCTTAATTGTCCACAATAATTTATTATGCCTTCTCCTTGCTGCTGCTTCTTAATTGTCCATAATAATCTATTTTAGACTGATCTAAATTTCCACTACCAAGAGATGAGAGATTTGAGAGTGGATCTACAACTTTTGGTTAATATAGAAGTTGAAATTTTGATAAAAAAGAGTGTAAAGTTTATATCCTAAAAGTTTGAGCAGTAGGTAAATGGATTTTCGAGTGTATAAAGTGTTGGTAGACGGTGTAGGATTAAGCTCCTAGCACTTTGTCATATGAATGACAACATGTACTACATACATGTAAAGACTGAAGACGATGAAAACTTTCTCTGATACCATGTAAAATTTCTATCCTAAAACTTCGAAACTTTTTAACTTAGAGAGAGAGAGATGAGAGAGAGAGAGAGAGAGAGAGAGAGAGAGAGAGAGAGAGAAAAAAGATTATTTGTAGATGTAAGTAATTAAAGAAGCATATTTGAGACTAAAAGAATTGTAGTTGACCTATATCAAATATAGTCTCACCAAATAAGGGTACCATCATCACCTCTCCCAAAGACCCAAAACCATTATCCCAAGTTAATCTCAAAATTTGTTCATCTGTACCATACCAACCACTACTACTCCTCAATTGCGGCTTTGTTGATGACTTTATCATCTTTTTTAAATAAAAAAAAAAAGAGAGAGAGAAAAATACTGATGGTTTGGTTTTGGTTTGACCATCATACTTTATTCCAGTTTGAACCTTCTCCATTAGAGGAGACATCACATTAATGAAGTTGGATTAGCCCATATGACTTTTGCAGCCCAGCCTATCTTAATGAGACTATTAAATTAGGTATTTTCATATTAACGGTTGACATCAGCGATCCGTATCCGTTGGATTAATAAAAACTATTTCACCTTTTCCGTCTTAAATACCAAAATATCTCCAATGATATCTCATGCAAGAGAATCGATGTCCATGAAACGATGGACGCAAGCCGATGTCACATAAACAGACCCAATTAAAGTAAGCAACTACCATTCTCTCTACATTTCCTTAGTCCAAACCCAAATGTGAAAAGGGAGAAGTTGTATACTTGTGTGACCCAAGACAGACTCCAATCCCCAACATTTCCTTCTCATTAACAATTACCTGCTACACTGAAGCAACCGTTTCAACTCCCAGGACTAAATCGAACAACTCCAACGACCAAGAAAGGAGACGGAATTTCTTAAAGTTTAAATAACCTTGAAACCCATCTTGAGATCTTGAAGATCATAAGCTCAAATAAAGCTTTTAAGAAGCTCAAACCAGCAACCAGACTGACCTGAAATCTTTGACAACCATGGCGAACTATATCTCTTCCTCATCGTCTTCAAGTGCAGCATCAGTTGCAGAGAAGTTCTCCTGGTATTGTGCTTTGTTCCTGCTGGTGCTACTCTTGTTGGATTGTTGCGAGCCAGATGAAGGAGAATTGCCGATTGATGAGATGCATCTGACGGAGAGGATGATGAACATCAACAACAACAACAACAACAAGGTTTGTGATGAGATTTACGTGGTCGAAAAGGGGGAGACTCTGCAAACAATCATTGAAAAGTGTGGTGATCCTTTCATCGTGGAAAAGAACCCTCATATCAATGATCCGGATGATATTTTCCCTGGTTTTGTGCTCAAGATTACTCCCAATGTTAGGTAGTTGTCTTACAAGCTACTTTCAAGTGTACCCATAGAGGAGAACAAATTTTTTTCCTGTTGTCTTTTGTGAAAATCCTAATGAAGGAAATCATATTGTGCAGTACTAATTCCTTCCTTCCTTACCCCCCCCCCCCCCCCCCAAAAAAAAAAAATCTCGTTTGCAAAGAGATATCCAAACGATAGTTATATATCTGTGACAGTTATATATCTGTCACATGACAGTTTAGATAGGATCCAAAATTTGTGTGGAAAGTGCAATCCAAGGACTTATTCACACGTAGAGTTAAATCAATTTGGATTTTTTTAGACATCAAATATAAAAAATGAAAAAAAAATTAGGGTATAAGAGAGTGCAGGGTTGTTGTAGTAGTAACAATAGATGTGCATATTTATAAATAAATAAAATAAAATAAAAATTCATGGAAAAAAACATAATGTATGTCAAGAATGATATTTTGATTGAATTAGATTTTGATATTTAATACATGTACATGATTTTTCAAATTGACTACTTATAGGAACTTTTCTCTTTTCTATCAATGAATATAAATGACACACGACCATAGGATGGTGGGCTCTTCGTCCATGTGAAACTTCCAAACTCCCAACACCCCTCTAGTGTACCAGAAAATCATGATGCATTTTGTTTAGTCAATACCACCAATATTTTTTTTAGGCTAGGTATTTTATTTATTTAGTCGTCCTCTAATTGGGCTGAAACTTGAGAGATAAACAAAAAAAACATTATCAGAATCTACCTGTTCATACAAATTGAGCCCCAATGACATGCCACATGGAAGATTTTGGCCCAATTGACTAAGATTGTTGGGTTAGACCACCCCCCCCCCCCCCCCCCACCCCAATCTCCATCACATGACCTTTATATGACCTATTATTTTTTGGAATAACAAAGATATACCATATGTCAACAGTCTCTCAACATCCTTTCGTCTATGAAGGTATCGATCCCAAGAGTTTACTATTGCCAATTGAGGCCTTTACCAGTTGTACTAGCCAACACCTTTAGGGCGTTTCTTTTTCAATCTCATGCATGGAAGGCCTCTTAAGTCGAAGAAACCGTTCAAGAAGTTTACATTGGACAAGGCATATGTCAGGTTTGGATTCAATTTGGATCATGGAATATAATCCACTCCATGCAAGTCATTTACCCCAATAGCTTGGTGCAGAAAGTAGTACTTTTGTTCATCAATTTTTTTTAATATTTTGTAGCTCACATCTTCATGTGAATCGGGCTTGGATTGCAATGGAATATTTGCATTCAGGGTTGGTTGTTTTCGGTGAGGCACTTGCAATCAAGCTTGCATTTCATGCTGCATTAAGTTCCGGTATAGATTGTGTGACAATCTATTCGGACTCTCAGACTCTATCCACTGGAGGTATTCCACAGAATCAGGTTCTTGTTGTGGCTGAGATTCAATTCTTGTGTCTATCCTTTGTTGGATTTTATAGGGCCTGATCAAAACATGCTATTAAGAGGTTTGGGCTAGATGGGCTGCATTGTGCACATTAACTAATGGACCGGTCCAGTATTGGTTTTTTATTGGGCTTAACTTATCGGGTTGTTATAGGACCTGTTTGGATTGAAAGCCCTGATAAGAAACCCATTAAGCCCATTCGGAAAGCTAAAGTAGTGAAAAAGGGTTTAATATTCGGTCTAAATCAGTATGGTCTGTGCCATTATTGGGTTCGGCTCATCAGTCTGATTTTTCGGGACGGTGTTGGGCTAGTCCGGACCTAACAGGGATCAGTAAGATATGCCATACCTCAACCAGAAATATGTCTAATAACAGTAATCCAAATTGGTTTCAAATTAATTCCATCCAGATCGATCTGAACTATGGGTTCGGTCCCAAAATGGACACCCCTATTCTTTCATCAATTCAATGGATGATGCATGATTGTATAGTGTGTTAACCTTTCAAACTATACGTGACTCAAGTCGCACCACATAGGTGAGGAAAATTACTATCCGCATAGGCTCCAATATTATTAAATGTCCTAATTAATAATTATCATGACGTAAAAATTTTCGTATATTATTTTTCAAAAATAAAATAATAGAGAAAAATCTTTCGTTGCTGTTAGTGTTATTAGAAGTTAGATTGAGCCCAAAACTGAAATAGACCAATTCAGTTCAGATCGATTAGAAACTTGTTAAGCCGTGTTGTTGAGTCTTGTGAAAAATCGAAACCAAACCAACTATGCATATAGGATATCCTAAACTGAACCAGTCTGATAGATGCCTAACAGAGCCTATTAAGTCAATTTATTACGAAATATACATATAAGAAAACTGAAACTAGAGTCACCAGACAAATAATGGACCAATAAGAATCCATTAAACCAGCCCAATAAAAACCCAAAACTAGATTGAAATTAAAGTTTTCAACTAAATCAATCTAGATTTCAGACTGAACCAACACACAGAGGAGGAGGAGAGAGACAGTAAATCTAGATCCCCAGCCATAGATCCCACCACCATTTAAGAGATCTCAGAATGTGAGACCATATACTTCAGGTTCAGGCTCAGGCTCAGGCTCAGGCTCAGGCTTCGGGTCATCATCACGGCCCCCACTACTACGCCATGGCCCAGCAGTAGACATCTTCTCTAGTGATTCTGCACTATTCCCCAAGCAAGAAAAAAGATAAAAAAATCTCAAGCATTATTGGACTAATACAAAAGAGGCAGTTTGGAATGCTATGGTTAAGTGATTTTTTAATAATAATATTTCAACACATGCTACTACTGGTCTATATGTTCAGATCATGATAGATGTGGTAAGTAAGGTTGACCTAGGAGTGAAGAGGCCCACAACTCATGAGTTCTACAACACATATTTACCACAACACAAAAAAGAATGAGAAGAACATGTAAAAAATTTGAAACCATTTTGGGAAACCTATGGAGTTACAATAATGTGTGATGGTTGGACATGACCCACTAAGTAGTCTCTCATCAACTATATGGTATCGTATGATGAAAGAACAATTTTCATAAAGTTTGTGGATGCTTCAAAGCATAGAAAAGATTCAACATATATTTACAATTTATTGAAGGTGGTGGTTGCAAAAGTGGGGATTGACAATGTAGTCTAATTTTTTTTTTGGGTAAATGACAATGTGGTCTAAGTTGTCACAGATAATAGTAGCAACTTCAAGAAAACTGGGGAAAATTGATGAACAATCACAAGTATAAATTATTTTAGGCTCTATGTGCTGCTTATTGCATAGACCTTATGTTGAAAGATATGGGAAGCATTAGTATTGTCAATGATATTGCAGAAAAGACAAGATAGGTGAGTACTTTTGTTTACAACCATGGTCATGCTCTTGTGAGGACAGTGATGTCCACCCACGCTGAATGGACGATAAATGATTCGGAGTCGCCACCTAGATTAAGGTCTAGGACCTAAAATGTAGCCTCATCCTGAGATAAGACTTCTATTGACTCATGACCCAACATATCGGCTTTGGTCCAACAGAGAACGGGTAAGCGTTCAAAGTACAGTTTGGAAAGGTGTTAGGCACCCAAAGCTGCCCGATCCGAAAATCGGCCTCCTATATGATTCTACTTTCCTTAGACTCTATGGTTCCGACTGTTCATGGTCAATGGATGATGACTAAGGATCATGGGGGATCCTATGCCAAGTTGCTAAGTTCTTCAAGCTTAAATTCAGTCAAACATGTTCTTAAAGTAAGAAAAACAAATAAAATGATGTACAATAAACCGAACCAAAGATGGTTCGGTGATGGACTGAATCTGAGATGTCCAAAACGTCTCAAATTGCCTACGTATTCCAATCCTGGAAATCAAGTCCAAAAACGTAGTTCGAAACGGAAAGTGATTAAAGTTTATGGATGTGGATTATGATTAAGCTTTCTTAGATTCAATTTATTCAAGTTGAAGTTTATGCTTGATGATGATTGAGATTGAATCTAGAGATAGCCTAAATGGATCGAAGTGAACGAGGATATGGATATGGGTATGGATATGGGGGACCTAAGGATACTAAGATGGGGTACTGTACTTGGAGAGTCATCCAAGTTGCCTACGTATTCCAGAGGTCCTGGAAATCAGGTACAACGTAGTTCGTTACATGGGTTGTACTATCAGGGAGTGATGTTTGTACTCTCAGGGAGTAAGGTTTGTACTCTCAGGGAGTAGAGTGTGGCTCTCAGGGAGTCAGATTTGTACTCTCAGGGAGTAGGGTGTGGGATAGTCTCGCAAGACTAAGGTGTGTACTCGCAAGCACGACTTCAATATAGAGCCTCGCAAGGCTAAGAGGGGTGCGTGCTCGCAAGAACGACTTCAAGATAGAGCCTCGCAAGGATAAGGGTGCGTACTCGCAAGCACGGCTTCGGGATTGAGCCTCGCAAAGCTAAGGGTGAGTACTTGCAAGTACGGCTTCGGGATTGAGCATGTGTACTCTCAGGGAGTAGAATATGTATGTGTGATTCAGGGAGTCAGATTTGTACTCTCAGGGAGTAAGGTTGTACTCTCAGGGAGTAAGGTTTGTACTCTCAGGGAGTAGGGTTGAACTCTCAGGGAGTTGGATTTGTACTTTCAGGGAGTAAGGTTTGTACTCTCAGGGAGTGATGTTTGTACTCTCAAGGAGTAGGGTTGTACTTTCAGGGAGTTGGATTTGTACTCTCAGGGAGTAAGGTTTGTACTCTCAGGGAGTAGGGTTGTACTCTCAGGGAGTAGGGTTGTAATCTCAGGGAGTTGGATTGTACTGTCAGGGAGTTGGATTTATACTCTCAGGGAGTAAGGTTTGTACTCTCAGGGAGTAGGGTTGTACTCTCAGGGAGTTAGATTTGTACTCTCAGGGAGTAAGGTTTGTACTCTCAGGGAGTAGGGTTGTACTCTCAGGGAGTAGGATTGTACTCTCAGGGAGTTGGATTGTACTCTCAGGGAGTTGGATTGTACTCTCAGGGAGTTGGATTTGTACTCTCACGGAGTAGGGTTGTACTCTCAGGGAGTAGGGTTGTACTCTCAAGGAGTTGGATTTGTATTCTCAGGGAGTAAGGTTTGTATTCTCAGGGAGTGAAGTATGAGGGCACATTGATTGATGTGTGGAACCATATCTGGGAGTTTCCCAGACTACCTACGTATCTCAGGGTATTGACCTGAGAATCAGGATCCGCGTAGTTCGAAATGGCACTGTTCATTGGGTGACGCACTTGGGTCGGAATATGGGCAGTCCAGTCGAACCGAAAGATAATCCTAGATGATTTGTGGTTGGATTCACATTACACCTATCTAGATTCTGCATCCTAGGGGAAATGAACTGAGGGGTAGGGATCGTCCTAAACTACCCTTGTCACTTACAACCCTGATTTTGGAATTGTTGGGCTAGGCTTCATGATTCTTGATTAAGAATTTTATCATTTTTCCATTATTACCCTTTCCACATCTAGGAATGTGGGTGCCTACATGCACGTCCCCACATCTAGGAATGTCTTCTATCAGTGTACATGCACGGCAGTTCGACTAGGGTGTAGCGAAAAGTAAGTTTTTGCCAACATAAACATCATTCAATCATGGCATCAGCAAATGTATCAAACATGACAATGTGCACAATATGACAGTGTAAGCATGTGGACATGTCAAATGCACGAATATGACAATGTAGACAATATCAGATCCTCAATCTAACCGTTAAGTCTCTTCACAACATTGATAGTCATGATCAACACTCAGATTCATCGAAACAACCAAAATCATTGGCTCATATCTTGCATCAAGCTATAATCATGATCAGACTAAGAAATCAGTGGCTCAGATCCGTCTAAATCAATTATGATCCAGATTCAACAGTTTATATAATTCAAAATTCCCACGATGACAATCCAACGGTTCAAATCACTCAAGATCATAATCCAACCGTTCAGATTCATCAAAAACACTCATGATCAAGATTTAACAGTTTAGATTGACCAAAATCACTTACGATGACAATCCAACGGTTCAAATTGCTCAAGATCATAATCCAACCATTCAGATTCATCAAAAACACTCATGATCAAGATTTAACGGTTTAGATTCATCAAAATCACTTACGATGACAATCCAACGGTTCAAATCGCTTAAGATCATAATCCAACCATTCAGATTCATCAAAAACACTCATGATCAAGATTTAACGATTTAGATTCACCAAAATCACTTACGATGACAATCCAATAATTTAAATCACTTAAGATCATAATCCAACCATTCAGATTCATTTAAATCATTCCCAAAGATAATCTAACGGTCCAGATTACTCATCATGATAATCCGACCGCTCAGATTGATTAAAAGCAATTCCAAAGACCATCTAACGGTTCAAATTGTCAAGATCATAATCCAACCATTCAGATGGATTAACATCCCTTCTAAAGATAATCCAATGGTTTGAATTAATTAAAATCCCATCGAATTTCAGATCAATGGCTTTGATCAAATCATGAAAATTATAATTATATGGTCATGATCAATTCTCATAAAATTCAGATCATGTGGTTGGATCAACCACACTAAAATTTCGATCATATGGTCGAATCAAATCACACTAATTTCAATCTCATGGTCGGATCAAATTTTCATTACATAAATTAGATCTATGACATTAAAACACATGGCTGGAATGGTTGTGATGACTGATCAATGGTGTAAGAGATGATGGGATCAAGTGGTTGTGATGTGAATCATGTGGTAATGGGATCACACGATTGTGATGTGAATCCTGTGATTGTGGGATCAATGGGATCAAATTTAATCATAATCATTCACAAATCAATGGGATCAGATTTAACTAAAATCAAATTAATCGTGATCAAGATCGAATTTTACATCAATGGACCAGATCTGATTAAAATAATATACATGGTATCAAAGATTAAATACAAAAAATGTACACAATATGTAGATACCAATCAAGAAACATGCAAGAAATCAAGAATAAAACAAATGAAACAAAATAGTTACATATAAACCGAGAAGAAGAAGAGAAACTAACCTGGTTCGAGGCATCGACGATGGCCGTTGTATGACGTCGCGAGATGATCGAACGTTTGCCGACGATGGCTGCTCCTTCAAATCTTATTCTTTTTTTCTATTTTTCTTTCTTTCTTTTTTTTTGGATGAGCAGTAGTGAGGCTGCTCACTGCTGCTCCTCTTTCTTCCAAGGCAGCGGCGATAGTGCCGCTACTTTCTTCCTCTTCTCTCTGCCTCTCTCTCTTTCTTCTCCCTTCTCTGTTTTTTTTTCTTTCTCATTCCTCTCTATCAGCCTCCCTCCCTTCTTCTCGGGTCTCACTCTCCCTCCTCCTATTTTTTTTTCTTTTTTCTGGTTCGCCTCCCCCCACCCTCTTTGGTTTGGTGGACTGGGGGGTTTTTATAGGAGAAGATCAAAACAGGGGTGGCTACGGTTGGGGTTTCAGGCGGGTGGCTCAAGGTGGCAGGTGGCGGTGAGGGAGGGGCATGGAGAAGATGGGGTAGGTGGTGATGTGTCGATGAGAGGTGAAGATATGGGAGTGGGTACCGTAGTGGGGCTCAAGGAGAGTGGGTGGCGGTGAGGGAGGGGCATGGAGAAGGAGGAGGTGGCAGTTTTTTTTGGGGGAAATGGGTATGGGGAAGGTAGAGGTGGCAGCACCTCCATCTTTCCCTCCCTCTTTTCCTTCCGCTCTCTCTCTTTCTCCCTCTCTCTCTTCCTCTCTCTCTCTCCCTCTCTCTCTTCCCATTCTCTCTCTTCCTCTCTCTCTCCCTCTCCCTTATCGGGGTCTTCCTTTTGTTCGGATTCATGGCCGAATATATATATATATATATATATATATATATATATATATATATATATATATATATATATAAAATAAAATATAATAATATATAATATAAAAAAAAATATATAATATAACATATAAAATATATATTATATAATATATAAATGTATATATATTACACATACATAAAGTGCATACACATGGGCCGACCCGACTCGATCTGGGCCGGTTTGGGTTGGGTCAGGTTGGACTGATTGAGTTCGACGGGATTGGACTAAATTGGGCTTGAGTTGGGTTGGGCTGAGTAAGAATGGACTGGATCGGTTTCTCTCTCTATTATGGATCCTCTCAGCTTGCAATTCTGCATGGAAAATTTCGACGGCTTCTGTCTCCGATTTTCCACGTTCACTTTGAAGAGGACGGACAAAGGAGCACACTGGTGCTCAAATTACCTGATTCGGATGTCAGATGGACAAAATATGAAGAATTGAAGCTTTAGCGATAATTCGGTTAGCAACTTTGCATTGGACCTGCAGACGGCTTCTGCCCAAAATTCTTTACGTCCGCTTTGAAGAGGACGGACAATGGAGCACAGTGGCACTTAAATCGTCTAATTCGGACTTTGGATGATCAAGATATGAAGAATTGGAGTTTCGACGATAATCCTACCGGCAACTTTGCATGGGACCCGCTGGCGGCTTCTGCCCAAAATTTTTTACGTCCATTTTGAAGAGGACAGACAATGGAGCACAGTGGCGCTTGAATCGTTGGATTTGGATGTCGGACGATCAAGATATGGTCGAATGAAGTCCGATCGATTTTAATCATGATAATTTACCCAATAAATCCATAATTTATGATAATTTACAAAAAAACCCTTGGATTTAATAAGCCAATTTCACTCTGACTAAAATCGTGACATCTTCTTCGTTTGATATCGGAATTGAGTGATTCTGGTATCATTTCGAAGGTATTTTCATGACCTTGCTGTAGGGTCCGCCAACATCAGCTTTGAAATCACCATTTAGCATCCAAACCTTGAATTGACCCGCAACCCTTCTGGATATGCCCACCAAGACTCTTGTACATTGGGGACACTCTGGCTCAACCCAGAACACCATAGAGAGCACAGAGGAATTGATCGACTATTGGTTTGAGAGAGTTTCACTCGCCTCCCCTGTATTTTCCAAAATTTCATCCCCCTCCGCTCTCCAATTATTGAGGACAAAATGTGGGGGGGGGGGGGTTTAGTAAGACCAGGTCTGACTAAGTTTGCCACTAATTACATTGCTCTAAAAGGCTTTGAGACAAAAAAAAACCTGATTTGAGATCTATGTTTGCCTCAGAAGAGTGGTGTTTGATTGGCCAGGGTCTTCTACCCCTTGTGGTTGGTTAGTGCAGTTCACATTTTTAGATGACTTGTTTTGAGATGATTTAAAGAAGATTGTAATGATAATAGAGTCAGTTGTCAAAGTTCCAATAATAGTTGATTCACAAAAAAAAAACCCACATTACTACATTTATGGACAACAATGGAACTAATGAAGGTCCAAGTTGTAGATGCCTACAAAAGGGGTACTGTAGGGTTTATTAAAATCATTTAGAAGCGTTGGGAGAAGCAACTCTCAAATCAACTACATAAGGCTGGTAAGGAAATATTTATTTATTTATTTTATTTAAATTTGACTTTTTGTGAGTTATAGATGATTTGTTGAATTTTAAAAATATTAATTTTATTCTCTTTAGCATATTATCTCAATCTCAAGTACCAATACATAGATAATCTTAGGATGAAACTAGAATTGATAGAAGTAGTTCAAGATGTGGGGACAAAGCTTAACCCTAATCCACGTATCAAATCTAACGCAAATCAGGAGGTGAGTGTTTAGTCTATCTTACGGTAATATCTAATATGCCTTATGGCAAGTTACAAGTTATAACATAATGCTAATACCTAAATGCAATGGATTTAGATAAAATCTTTCAGAGATACAATTGAAAGTTTTGAAAGAGAGGCTGCAATTACTGCACGTTTAACAACTGCCCTTGGTGAGTCCAATGGATTTAAATTTTTTTTTTATGAATTATATATTAGTATTTTATGCTACAATTCTAATGCAACCATTTTATGTTATCATGGAGTTGAATGGTGGGTCTTATATAGAAGAGACTCTCCAAATCTATGCAAGATAGCAATTAAAGTGCTATCACAGACGTGTTCTGCCTCCGATTGCGAACGCAATTGAAGTACATTCTCCCTCATACACACAAAAAGGAGGAACTGTTTGGGTGCTAAATAGCTAAAAAGCCTCATTTACGTCCACTACAATATGAGATTAAGGGAAGAGAACATTCGTCTCAGTTTGGAAAAAGATATCACCTTGATCGAATTGAGTGAGATCTTCGAGATGGACGAAGAGGTGGAGAATCCCTTGTATGAGTGGGTGAGGGATCGAGGTGAGCCTGTTTTAGATGAGCCTAAAAGTTGGCCTAGCAGTCAAATTGCTTTACAACTTCGAGTGGATAATGACTTTATGGCATTGGAGGGTAGCAGTCACTCACAGACACGCAGACCATTTGAAGATGATATTAGTGATTATGTCATTTGTTCACCTACCCTCACACAGACACAGACACAGACACATATATGTATACACACCAATGATAATGATGATAGTGATATTGATGGTAGTAGTGATGGGGGTGATAGTGGTGCAGGTGGTGATGGTGGTACAAGTGATAGTAGAAGTGCAACGTTAAGGGAGATGGAACATGATATGGAGAGACAGCCCGAGCCACAACTAGATCCTATTAGATTCACAGGGTAGAGTCAGTATCCTGGTTCCACACAGGATGAGAACCATGGTGCGAACACTGGTAAAGGAAAACTGGTCCCACATTATGACGTGGGATACGTATGTGATGCAATCAAAGAACCTCTATCCGCAATAGCAATGGTATCAAGGTCGGGGATTAGATGCGCATCGACACTCGTCTTGGATTTGATTTAAAGTTAGTGTTTGGAATTTTGTTGAACATTAAAGTATGTTTCTTCATTAGTTTTTAATTTACTATCCTTTTTAATGTTTGCGTATGTTACTATGTTATAGTGTTAACATAAAATTACCGTTTATAATGTTGTTTTTATGCAAATGATTGAATAGATATGTTAAAAAGGAAAAAATTGTATTATATAAAAAAATTGAACTTAAAAGCATGTTTTTTTGGCCACCGAAATCACATCCGAAATTATGTTCTTTTTTTTATCAGGTTTTTCTGAAATTTTGGCCAAAACCACCGAAATTTTGGTTTCTAGCTTGGTCGAAACTAGGCATGAAATTGAAATTATGATCCTTGCCTGGAACACATGGCATCATATCTTGGAATGTGGGAGTAATGAAGTAATCACATGGAGATTTTCTTTTGGGGATAGTTACGTGCCAAGGAGAGTTGAACTTGAGACTTCTTTATTGCGAGGTATTGATCTTTGTCAATTGGGCTACCTCTTGAGATGTAATCATGAGGATATGATCCGTATAGATAAAAATGAGGAATTTGACGAACGTGATGTCAATTATTTAACCATGATTTTCACCCTGGGGTTGTTGCGTGAAGTGTTAAATCCATGTTAACTCAAGAATTCTATGAATTTCTTATTGTATTTCATCAATGTGAATTAAAGAATTTATATACAAAAGAATAGAGATCTCTGGGCAAGTATTGTAAGACATTTTTATGAGTTAAATTAATTATAAGGTTAGTTGGTTCAGTGGGAGTCTAGTTACAGGTAGATCGGTTTAAGTATGATTAGAGATGGACCAACCTGGTCCACTGTGGGACTGGTCCAGGATTGGGGGTAGTATTATAAATACCAATGGTTAGAGTCCCCACAGCCACGGTATTATTTTATTCTCATGTTCCCATACACAGAGAGAAGGCCAAGAGATCCCGACAGACTGTGGAAGACTTTGATCCAAACATTCAAAGCAAAAATAACGATAAAAAATCAATCTGCAGCAAGAGGTATGTGACTAATCATCTCTTTTCAATACTCATTGTATTCTAGTAATCTGTGTGGTGTGTTCGTTAGGGTTCATAAGAAATTCCATGGGAAAAAACTAAAGAGGATCTAAAAAAATTTTACAGTGGTATCAGAACCACCTACACAGATCTAGAATCGATGGGAAAGCATTGTTAAAACTTTATGTTTGATTGGATTGGAAAAAGGAGAGATTTTTCTATCAAATTTTTCGTATGAACCAGTCTAGGGTTTGGACCCTCGAAATTTTTTTTTCGGACCGTTAAAAAGTAAAATAAATTTTATAGAATTGTAGATCTCGGAGAGATGGAGCTGGCGACATAAAGTTGGTCGTCGGAAAATATCTGACGCGCTCTCATGCGCCGCCTGAAAAAGCGGGTGAGATCCACGCGCCGGTGGCAATTAAAAAAAAAAAAAAAGAAAAGGCAAAGTAGGGCTGACGTCACCTGGTCAGCCCGTACTGGACCTAGCCGATGTGGGCCAATCCAGGACCGAACCAGGGCCCAGACCAGCCCGGTCGGGCCTAAGGGGTCCCATGAATCCGACTTTTGACCCGATAATCTAATTTTCTGAACCGACAATTCGATCCGAAAACCCGATTTTGACCCGCCAATTTGACCCACTAACTCGAAACTTTGGTCCGGGAATTTGACCCATCAATCCGGAACAGTGGGTCCGGTGACCCGGATGATGATGGTTGATTGGGTCAGCGGTTGAACCGGTGGTTTACGGTTCAATTTAAAGACCAGATCATTTGGTTTGGTCATGACCAAAGCATTTAAATATATATATATATATATATATATATATATATATATATATATATATATATATATATATATATATATATATATATATATATATATATATATATATATATATATATATATATATATATTTATATATATATATATTTATATATATAATTTTTTTTGTGGGTTCGGTCCGCCCATAACCGAGCCCGATCAGACCGAACCGACCTTGGCTGAACCGCCCAGAACTGGTTCAGGATGCAAGAATACATAGGCCAACTTTGATCGGCGATTGTGGGAGCTAGGAGCATCGGATTTTGATGCGGTTTTTTGCGTTGGGTTCGTATTTTGATGCTTTATAGTTTGGTACATAGTTTGACACAGTTTGATGATTTGAGAAATTTATTTTTGATTAAAAGGTACCCAAATTAATTCGATTTGTAGTTTTTTGCTTATTTATCAGTTATTTTTGTACCAGATACTTGTAAAAGGTTATATGTGCGTGATATTTTATTTATTGACCCACAATGTGCTGTAAAGTAGGGTTTGAGAATATCACTGTGGAATTAGGTGGAACCCACCAAAGTGGTATATCTAGTTTTATCATGATGTCTTCAAATTCAAAGTTCAGGAATTTATAAATGCTTGTGTAAGGGCGATGTACACCCAAATGTGGCATTGTCAAGTTTTGATCAAATTAAGGTTTGTGAGTATCATGTGAAGATTGGGTAGAATCCACCAAAGTGGTACACTCAGTTCTAACATGGTGGTCCTCAAACCTTAAATTTGTGTATTTACATATACAATAAATGATATATTTTTAATATCTCCATGATGTGAAAAGCAGCTAAGAAAGACAGTGTTGACCCAAAGGTGGTATTGTCAAAGTTAAAGGTATGTTCATGCATATGAATTGAAATGATTTTGACTTTAGGGGGTCTCACTAACCCAAAGGTGGTGGGATTTTCGAGAGTCAATATTCTTTCGCAGTCACTGCACAAAAACTGAGAAGACCACTGCATGTTTATCCCAAAGGAGAATGTGTAGTTGGTTAACTCTTGAAAAAATGATATTTATTTGCATGAATGGTTGATATGGTTAGTGCGAGTAAATGGTGTATATATCAAATTTCTATTGGTTGATATGTATTTAATCTCATGCATTGATGGTTTCATCTAAGTATGATTGTCCCAAAGAGGATTTTGATGTCTATTTCTTTTTATTTGGGACAAAGTAGAAGTAAATATAATAGCATGTGTTAGTATGAGTTTCGCATGATTTTCTATTATTTGATATTTTTGTTTGAACTCATATGGTGATGATGGTTTGTGTAAGACCTGTGTCAATTTAACCCGGTCTTACCACCTTGAACCAGGTTTACCCATCAGGGTCGAGTCAAATGGACCAAGGGCGTGAAGGAGATCGAGATCCCAGGTATCAAATCGACCCAAAAACACTTAAAATAGGGGAAGGGTCGCATACCCAGCTGAGCAGGGTCGGACCTCCCAAAACAGAAAGTCAGACCCTCGATTTTGGAGGGAGGGTCGGACAGCTTTTGAAACCTAGGGTCGACGGGATCATCGACCCTCCCATCGACCCTCGGATCCTGCCGAAAATAGAAACTAGGAAATTTTGATATTTTCGATTGGATTCCTTCCTAATCTCAAAGGGGTTTATTTTAGGATGTTTATAGCCTATTTAAAGGACGTCCCTAAGCCACTTTCACTCCTTTCATAACCCTAATAGAATTGAGAGAAAGAGAGGAGAAGGAAAAGAGGAAGAAGAGAGGCAAGCAAGAGAGCTTAGCAAAAAGAAGAAGAATTTCAGAGAAAGAGTAATCTTCTCAGGTATGGATACTAATTCCATGAGTTTCTACAGACCTTAGGATAGTTATTGGAGAGAGAGTGATCTCGGAGAAACCCAAACCATCCATCCATGGTTAGGTTTTCATGGAAAACCCTAGGAGAATGCATGAAAGCCATCTAGGAGGATGATTCATGGTTTCAGACCATGGAATGAGTGTGGAATGGAATGTAGAAGCAAGCCATAGGACCCCAAACACGAAGAATGGATTAAAAGTGGAAATTGGACCAGAGTGCACCGATGGTCGCACCCAGGGTCGATAGGCCATCCGACCCTAGGTGTTTCTGACCATTGACCCTCAGTATTCGGGAAGTCCAGAATGAGGGGAGGGTCGATAGACCCATCGACCCTAGCATCGACCCTCAGTTGACAGAATGATTTTTAAATTCAGAATTTATTCTAATTAAATTTTATCGACTTTGTTAGGTTTGCTAGCAATATAATAACAATATAAAGGTGATTTTAAAGCTTGAAAAAGTATCTTATAGCAAGCTAAGGTGAGGAACCTTAACTCCAAACTAAATTGATTAATAATAAACTGTTTTCTATTTCTTGAGTCCTGTGCTATGCTTGATTCTATGCGAATATGTTTGTAATGTGCATACAGCATGCCATCCAATATTTCTATTACTTGTTCATGCATATTTACTTTACTGTTTATAACATGATGATGATGATGATGATAGGAATAGGCATGTGCTTGTATGTGTGTGGTTGATGTGCTTGATGCGAGCAAGTTTCAGGGGAGGTGTGATGAGAACGTCAATAAACGTTAACCTTTGGCGGGTTTCAGCACTTTAGCTCTATCTCTAACTCAAGTCTTGTGCATTGGCATCGTCGTATCGCCATTACTTTAACAGAACTATTATGTCGTAGAGTATCAGGGGAGGTGGTCTCGGTCCTTGTAGTCTCTTAGCTCTATCTCTGTGGACATTCTGAGGGATGCTGGGGTGAGGCCTTGGATACACTGTTTGGCATTAGGATTGGTTAGTTGCGAGCCCAGTTTGCAGCCCTCACCAACAGGGGCTTACGTGTTGGTATGGCACTATATAGCAATAAACGTAACATTTGTTATATAATGTTCATGATTGGGTGCATGTGAGTTGACGATAAACGTGATCTTCGAGTAACGTCACACACTCGTGTATAGAGGCGGAGTCAATAAACGCGACCTTTGGCTATCTCAACCTTTCTATTGCATACTGCAAACTTTAAACCGGACCAAAGATATAAATTGATGTGCATGCATATGTATTGTTACATTGTTTTGGCTACTCACTGAGCCGTGATATGTGCTCACCCCTCGACGTCGAATATTTTTAGTTGATGATGCAGGTTATACCGTTGAAGACTATATGAATGCGTCTGTGTACGGGAACGTGGCAGTTATGGAAGCTGGAGCTGAAGATGATACACACGACTCCTCTTGCGAGTGCAACTCGTGTGTATTTGATTAGATATTTTATAGGTTTCTTTTATTGAATTTAATAAAGACTTGTATTTGATATTTAAATATTTATGTCTCAGTTGGAAACAGAATAATTTACTATTAAATTATTGATATCATCTTAGTTCTCAGTTCATTTATTTATAAGATTTTCGCTATTGTGTATTTACTCTGATTATGATTATGGATGTGTGTAAGTTTAGATAACGCGGGGATAGCCTATTTGAGATCCTGGTTGAACCGTTGGTTTATTAGCGATTCATCACACCATTTTGGTTAGACCAAAATTGGGGTGTGACAACTTGGTATCAGAGCATCTCAGGCCTTGTCCGCTGAACTAGCATACATTCAACACAATTGTGAACTGAGATAGGATAAATTAAAAGCTTTAATATAAACACACTGTAAGCACAAGTGATGATTGAGACGAAATTTAGAGAGAATAATATATCTATTAAAGGGAAAACAAGTTACATTCAATGAGAGAGAGAAACAAAATGTATACACATAATGAAAGCAGAGTACAGTCCACAACCCGGACAGTTACTCTATAGTACAAAGAAAAATAAAAGTACACTCAGGAAGCTGGAGGCGAAGGAGGAGGCGGTGCCTCACGGTTTCTGTCGTAGTCCTCAGCATAGACTCTAGTCAACCAGGCTATCTGAGTCTGGGTCGTCTGTAGACTAGCTATGAGACCAGCTATCCTCTGATCAGTTGCACGCTGCACCTCTAGGAGCTCTCCCATCCGCGCATCTGATACGTGCTGAGCAGCCAACAACTCATCCATCCTCAGATCAGATATGCGCTGAGCATCCCTGATCTCCTGCAGCATCTCCATCATGGCTGAAGGTGGAAGTGAAGGATCAGCCGAATGGAAATGACCAGCCTCAGGTGCGGGAGCCGCCGCAGAAGAAGTACCAACACCAGCCGCATGTGTGGGTGAAGGTGGTGGTATCGAGTCGACATCCATATACATACGGTCATCATCGTCGACAGGATCCCCACGAGCTCTAGTGGCGGCAGCAGCAGCCTCAGCATCAGCCATCTCGACACGAGTGTGAGGGCGCACCATCGCGTTCCTCTCCTCATCACTAACCTCAGCATCTCGCAGCCCCATCTTGCAGATAGCCTCCCAATCTAGAGGCGACGAGAAGGTCTTCTCCTGGATCTTCTCATCTACCAGATCCACCCCCAGACGAGTCAGTAGCACAGTAATCATGCGTCCATAGGGTAGATTACCCCTATGACCGGACAATGTAGCACTAATCATCGTCCGCATGATGATGTAAGGTAGGCAGACTGGCTGACGAGTGCAGATGCTGTAGATCAAGAACTGTGTCAGTTGAGACACCCTCTCATAGTGCCCACTCTGCGGAATCAGATTATGCTGGATAATCTTACAGAAGACCCGTGGAGCTGGACGCAAGTAACAGGCTCTCATCTGCCAACGATCAGGACGGAGCAACTGATTATCGATCTCTGCTCTCATCTCAATCTCAACAAACTGTGGCTCTCCCGGTGCACAGTACACCATGGGGCCATCATAGGGAATGCCCAACAGATCGGCCAGCTGCCGATAATCAAAGGAAATGTGCACCCCCTTGACGTAACTGGTGATGCGCAACTCCTGACCATGCTCAACGTCGTTGTAATTCCCCACCACCTGGAGATTACAATAAAACTGGCGCACCAAGTCTGGACATGTGCACGCATGGTATGTGATGACAGGGAGCCAACCCATATCACAAAATGCTCCCTCTACATTGAACAAGGCTAGCTCAGCCAAATTCACCATGCGACCCCCTTCAACCTTCTTACGGGCATAGTCAGCATACTGTGCCTCGGCTTCATTCGAACGAAAGCGAAGTGGATCACGCACTCTGGGTACTTTGGTACGGGCCATAGTATCTGTAAAATAAGAAAGAAAAAGGAAACAAGGAGTTAGCAGGATAAAAATCCAAAAATTTGATTTAATAACGACGTAGGTCGACCATAAAACCCCATTTCTCACCATACAAGTGGGTATGAGAACCTACGTAGGTTAAAACATGTCCTACAACCCACATACAGTAGGAAATTTTAACTGACGAAACTCAATTTGAAGAAATTCAAGAAAAATCAAAATTTCGACAAATTAGAGCAAAAAGAGAAAATTTTAAGTTTCTCGATAACCAACCGATGAAACTCAAAATTTTTTTAGGGCTTTCGTTCCTCGAGACACCAATAACAAAAGCCCCCAATAAAAATCGAATTTTTACGGTTGGAAAAAGTTTAATTTGGAAAATATAAGTTAAATGGGTAAAAACCTAGAAAAGAAAACCTAAAAACAGGTAAAGATGAGAGGATATACCTGCAGGGATGACGTGGACTTCGAAACCCGGAGTTAAACCGACCAAAAATAGTGGAGTAGCACTGTAGCAACTCAGAGAGTAGAGACGAGTCGAAACGGAGGAGGAATAGTGAGAAATGACCCAGAATCGGATCTTAAAAATCTGATTTTTGGTCCGAGGGTCGGATAATTCGACTGGAACCATCGACCCTCGGATCGACCCCCAATCGATCCTCGGCTCTCGGGAATCTGACAGAAAATCGAGGGTCAGAACTGAAGGTCGGATACCCATTGACCCTCGCATCGACCCTCAGCTCTCGGGAAGAACATGTCATTCCCAGGGTCGGATACCAAGGGTCGAACATACCATCGACCCTCACCATCGACCCTACATAGAAAAGACAGTATTTTTCACAGAATGAATTGAAGATTTTGAATTTTATATCGGTTAGCGTGCCTATATGAAGTATAAATGATTTCTCACTGATTTTGATGATTTCAGGCACCACCCATTTCAGAAGAAAAATATGTCTGGAAGAAGAGTAACCAGATAGAGCCGAAATGCAGTCCCACCACCACCGCCAGTGGAGGAGACTAGTCAAGAGAATAACCATGCACTGGGAAATCCAGAACCGGTAAACCCTACAAATTTGCCACCTTCACCACCGGAGCTAGCAACTGTGGTTATGAACCTAGCTCAGCAGCTACAACACATGCAACACGCACAGGCCCAGATGCAAGTTGCCATGGGCATTATGTTTCAAACTACTCAGGCTGCACCCATGCACACAGGACAAGCCAGTGCGGCACCGGCGGGTAACCACCCAGCTCATCAGACACCGCAATAAACTGCTGCACGCGTATTCCAATGCAGGTTCGGAAGCGGCCACGGGCTAATTATCGGTATCCACCCCCTATGTTTGGGGCATACCAAAATCGGATGGATCACTTTCGGTCGAGAGGTTTTTAAAGATGAAGCCAGGGAATTTAATGGCAAACCGTCTGATCCATTATGGCCAGCACACTGGATAGACGAGATGGAAAGAAATTTTCTTATGATGACTATTACAGAAGAGGAGAAAGTATTGTGTGCCACCTTCATGCTCAAAGGCGACGCACATCATTGGTGGAAATCGACCCGGGCCTATCTATTGACCAAGCACGCCCTACTGACATGGGTTGTTTATAAAGAAGCTTTCTTCGAGAAATATTTTCCACGAAGCTTCAGAGATTCTATGGAGAAGGAGTTTCTGAGTCTATATCAGGGGCAGATGTCAGTGGATGCGTACCAACAACTAGTTATGAAGAGCTGTTTTTCTTCGCACCACTGAGTGTGCAAGAAGAAGAAACCAAAACCCGTAGGTTTGTCACGGGACTGAGAGGAAGCATCAGAGAACACGTTCTGGGCTTAGAAAAGAAGATTTATAATGAAGCTGTCCAGATCGCTCGAGTGATTGAATCGAGCCAGAAGGAGAGTTATTTTACTCAGAACAAAGGCATCAAAAGGCCAGCCGGGAATTCTTACAACGGAGGCAATAACAGGACGTATAAGCCTTTTCGTCCACAGAATTTTAATGCTGTAACCAAGACTAATTCAACAGCTCAAACTCAGCAAAAGCCAAATTCTGAAGGCCCGAAGTGTTTTAACTGCAACCAACCGGGACATATAGCAAGAGAGTGCCCAAAGCCCAAGAAGCAATTCCATCAGGGACGTGTATATGTTGTTACATCCGAGGATGCGGCCGCATCACCCGATGTGGTCACAGGTATGACTGAAACCTTTCAAGTTATAATTACATTGAATGAGCATGTAGACTAAATAAAGAGAAATCACAGGTATTGTACCTATAAATGGCGTACCCGCCGGAGTACTCTTCCATTCCGGAGCTACTCATTCATTTATATCTGTGTCATTTGGAAATAAGATAAACTTACCCATCAAGACATTAGACTACAAACTACTTGTACGGTCACCGATGGGGTTAGAAGTGGAACTAGAGAAAGGTTATGGACCATGTCCAGTTCTCATTGGGGAACATATTTTAGATGCAACATTGATACGACTTGAGATGGCAGACTTCGATGTCATCTTAGGAATGGATTGGTTAGCTCGGCATTCGGCAAATCTGTTATGCGCCGAGAAGAAGCTAACGTTCAAAGACAAGGAAGGGGCAGAGTTCTGTTTCTCGGGAACCAAACTTCCCCGGAGACGCAAGCTCATACTTTCAGCATTAAAGGCTAAGAAGTGCCTTGAGAAGGGAGCAGTCGGGTATCTAGTATCAGTGGTTGACCTAACCAAGGAAGCACCACGAATGGAAGACAATGATGTCGTATGGGATTACCCTGACGTATTTTTGGAGGAACTACCCGGATTACCACCCGACCGTGCCACCGAGTTTGTAATAGACCTGATACCTGGAGCCGCACCAGTATCAAAAGCACCTTATAGAATGGCTCCTACTGAACTGAAGGAATTAAAAGTGCAATTACAAGAACTGCTGGACAAGGGTTATATTCGACCCAGTATATCTCCGTAGGGGGCACCGGTGTTGTTCGTAAAGAAGAAGGATGGTAGCGTTCAATTATGTATCGACTATCGGGAGTTGAATAAACTGACAATCAAGAATCGATATCCACTACCTCGGATCGATGACTTGTTCGATCAGTTACAAGGGGCAAAAGTATTTTCTAAGATCGATCTTCGATCAGGCTATCATCAGCTGAAGATTAAAGAAGGGGACATTCCAAAGACAGCATTCAGGACTAGATATGGACACTATGAATTTTTGGTTATGTCCTTCGGATTAACTAATGCACCGGCAACGTTCATGGAACTTATGAACCGAATTTTCCACGATATGTTGGATACGTCGGTTATAGTATTTATTGATGATATATTGGTATACTCCAAGGACAAGGAAATCCATATCAAGAACCTAAACGCAGCCCTACAACGTTTAAGAAAAGAGAAGTTATATGCCAAATTTTCAAAGTGCGAGTTTTGGCTAAGTGAAGTCGCATTCCTAGGCCATGTAGTATCCGCTGAAGGAATCAAAGTGGACCTCAGCAAAATCGAGGCTATTGTGAAGTGGGAAGCACCAAAGAGCGTTTCAGAAATAAGAAGTTTTCTGGGTCTAGCTGGTTATTATCGGAGATTCGTAGAAGACTATTCTTGGATTATCGTAGCTCTTACCAGTTTGACTAAGAAAGGTGAAAAGTTTGTGTGGACTGACAAATGTGGGAAGAGCTTCCAGACATTGAAGGCCAGATTGATATCCGCCCCGATTTTGACCATTCCCGTTCCAGGACAGACATTTACTTTATACACTGATGCATCGGGATTGGGATTAGGATGTGTGCTTATGCAAGGAGAACAAGTAATTGTTTATGCGTTAAGACAGTTGAAGGTACATGAGAAAAATTATCCCACTCATGATTTGGAGTTAGCGGCAGTAGTACATGCTGTCAAGATATAGAGACATTACCTATACGGGGAGAAATTCCAGATTAAGTCGGACCATACTTATCTATTTAATCAGAAGGAGTTGAATATGAGACAAAGAAGATGGCTGGAATTATTAAAAGACTATGATTGTGATATCTAGTATCATCCGGGAAAAGCGAACGTGGTAGCAGATGCATTGAGCAGAAAAGCAATGATAAAATTCCAAGGAGAAGTTAGCACGACTGCAGCAATGTGTACCAACGGAATAGTATTCAATCACGGCAACGAGCAGTATGTGATAGATACAATGGATGGATCAGCCAATCAAGGGTTTATTCATCGGTTTTCAAATATGTTCGCGGCATTGAAGATTATACCAGATATAGTGGATGAAGTGAAGACAGCTCGCTATCAAAGCAGATCCTTATCTGAGAACAATACAAGAAGATATTGAGAAAGGTAGGACGAGCCCTGAGTTCACCTTGGATGACGAGAAAGTACTGAAATACAAAGGAAGAATATGTGTACCTGAAACAGAAAGTATGGACATTAGACACCGACTGATGAAAGAAGCCCATACCACCATCTATTCGATACATCTTGGAAGTACAAAAATGTATCATGATCTAAAGAAACTATATTGGTGGAGGGGAATGAAAGCAGATGTAGCTAAGTTCGTGTCTTAATGTCTCAATTGTTAGAAAGTAAAGGCTGAACGACAAAGACCCGCTGGATTGTTGCAGCCATTACCAGAACCAGCATGGAAATGGGACTGCATCACGATGGACTTCGTCACGGGACTACCATTGACTCATCGAGTAGTTGACGCAGTTTGGGTGATTGTGGACCGTCTGACTAAGACAGCTCGCTTCATACCGATACGACCCCAATATACACTCGAAAGGTTAGCAAAGCTGTATGTGGATAATATTGTTCGATTACATGGTGTTCCAGAAAGCATTGTGTCCGATAGAGATCCACGATTTACTTCCAAATTTTGGGAAGGACTGCAAAAGGCTATGGGTACAACATTGAAGTTCAGTACTGCATTCCACCCACAGACAGATGGACAGTCAGAACGCACAATTCAGATTCTAGAAGATATGCTACGAGCATGTGTGATTGATTTCAAAGGATCATGGGATGAAAAGTTACCATTGATCGAGTTCGCTTACAATAATAGCTATCAGGCTACCATACAGATGTCACCTTATGAAGCATTGTATGGCAGGAAGTGTCGAACTCCTTTATTTTGGAATGAAGTTGGATAACGTAGTATTGTTGGACCTGAATTTGTTGAAATGACTTGTCGAGTGGTCGACATCATCAAGGAAAGAGTGAGAACAGCTCAGAACCGTCAGAAGCAATATGCAGACACTCGACGAAGAGATCTAGAGTTCGTCGTAGGTGATAAAGTATTTCTGAAGGTATCGCCTATGCGAGGATTGAAGAGGTTCGGACAGAAAGGGAAACTAAGTCCAAGATATGTCGGGCCATATGAAATTCTAGCTAAGCGTGGAAAAGTAGTTTATCAGTTAGCACTACCACCATCTATGTCAAGTGTACATGACGTATTTCACATTTCTCTATTGAAGAAGTATGTCAAGGACCCAATGCATGTCTTGACAGTGGATTTTCCAGAATTGACTGATGATTTGACGTTTGAAGTAACACCAACAGAAATCACTAGTCGAAAGATTCAACGTCTACGCAATAGAGATATCTACTATGTTAAGCTCACATGGAACAGTAGAGACATGGAAGAGATTACATGGGAATAAGAGAATGCTATGCGAAAGCAATACCCTTACTTATTTGATTCAGAAGGTACGTACAATTTCGAGGACGAAATTTTTATAAGTTGGGGGGAGTTGTAAGACCTGTGTCAATCTAACCTGGTCTTACCACCTTAAATCAGGTTTACCCATCATGGTCGAGTCAAATGGACCAAGGGCGTGAAGGAGATCGAGATCCCAGGTATCAAATCGACCCAAAAACACTTAAAATAGGGGAAGGGTCGCATACCCAGCTGAGCAGGGTCGGACCTCCAAAAACAGAAAGTCAGACCCTCGATTTTGGAGGGAGGGTCGGACAGCTTTTGAAACCTAGGGTCGACGGGATCATCGACCCTCCCATCGACCCTCGGATCCTGTCGAAAATAGAAACTAGGAAATTTTGATATTTTCGATTGGATTCCTTCCTAATCTCAAAGGGGTTTATTTTAGGATGTTTATAGCCTATTTAAAGGACGTCCCTAAGCCATTTTCATTCCTTTCATAACCCTAATAGAATTGAGAGAAAGAGAGGAGAAGGAAAAGAGGAAGAAGAGAGGCAAGCAAGAGAGCTTAGCAAAAATGAGAAGAATTTCAGAGAAAGAGTAATCTTCTCAGGTATGGATACTAATTTCATGAGTTTCTACAGACCTTAGGATAGTTATTGGAGAGAGAGTGATCTCAGAGAAACCCAAACCATCCATCCATGGTTAGGTTTTCATGGAAAACCCTAGGAGAATGCATGAAAGCCATCTAGGAGGATGTTTCATGGTTTCAGACCATGAAATGAGTGTGGAATGGAATGTAGAAGCAAGCCATAGGACCCCAAACACGAAGAATGGATTAAAAGTGGAAATTGGACCAGAGTACACCGAGGGTCGCACCCAGGGTCGATAGGCCATCCGACCCTAGGTGTTTCTGACCATCGACCCTCAGTATTCGGGAAGTCCAGAATGAGGGGAGGGTCGATAGACCCATCGACCCTAGCATTGACCCTCAGTTGACAGAATGGTTTTTAAATTCAGAATTTATTCTAATTAAATTTTATCGACTTTGTTAGGTTTGCTAGCAATATAATAACAATATAACGGTGATTTTAAAGCTTGAAAAAGTATCTTATAGCAAGCTAAGGTGAGGAACCTTAACTCCAAACTAAATTGGTTAATAATAAACTGTTTTTTATTTCTTGAGTCCTGTGCTATGCTTGATTCTATGCGAATATGTTTGTAATGTGCATACAACATGCTGTCCAATATTTCTATTACTTGTTCATGCATATTTACTTTATTGTTTATAACATGATGATGATGATGATAGGAATAGGCATGTGCTTGTATGTGTGTGATTGATGTGCTTGATGCGAACGAGTATCAGGGGAGGTGTGATGAGAACGTCAATAAACATTAACCTTTGGCGGGTCTCAGCACTTTAGCTCTATCTCTAACTCAAGTCATGTGCATTGGCATCGTCGTATCGCCATTACTTTAGCAGAATTATTATGTCGTAGAGTATCAGGGGAGGTGGTCTCGGTCCTTATAGTCTCTGACTCTACCGGGGGGCCTTAGCTCTATCTCTATGGACATTCTGAGGGATGCTGGGGTGAGGCCTTGGATACACTGTTTGGCATTAGGATTGGTTAATTGCGAGCCCAGTTTGCAGCCCTCGCCAACAGGGGGCTTACGTGTTGGTATGACACTATATAGCAATAAACGTAACCTTTGTTATATAATGTTCATGATTGGGTGCATGTGAGTTGACGATAAACGTGATCTTCGGGTAACGTCACACACTCGTGTATAGAGGCGGAGTCAATAAACGCGACCTTTGGCTATCTCAACCTTTCTATTGCATACTGCAAACTTTAAACCGGACCAAAGATATAAATTGATGTGCATGCATATGTATTGTTGCATTGTTTTGGCTACTCATTGAGCCGTGATGTGTGCTCACCCCTCGACGTCGAATATTTTTAGTTGATGATCTAGGTTATACCGTTGAAGACTATATGAATGCGTCTGCGCACGGGAACGTGGCAGCTATGGAAGCTGGAGCTGAAGATGATACACACGACTCCTCTTGCGAGTGCAACTCGTGTGTATTTGATTAGATATTTTATAGGTTTCTTTTATTGAATTTAATAAAGACTTGTATTTGATATTTAAATATTTATGTCTCAGTTGGAAACAGAATAATTTGCTATTAAATTATTGATATCATCTTAGTTCTCAGTTCATTTATTTATAGATTTCCGCTATTGTGTATTTACTCTGATTATGATTGTGGATGTGTGTAAGTTTAGATAACGAGGGGATAGTCTATTTGAGATCCTGGTTGAACCGTTGGTTTATTAGCGGTTCATCACACCATTCTGGTTAGACCAAAATTGGGGTGTGACAGTTTGTATCTCCCAAGATGTCCATCCCTGTGACTATGCCAGGAGGTTTGGTAGTTACTATTCCTTTTTTATCTGGGATGAGTTTTAAAAGGTGGTATGAACAGCTAGAAGCGACTCTAGGTTTAATTGACTTAGATATGACGCTTAAAGAGGATAAACCTGCTGCCATCACTAATACTAGTTACCTAAAAGAGAAGGAGGAAATGACAAGATGGATGACAACAAATAAAAAGTCTATGCTACTCATGAGGCAGACCATTCTTGAAACCATGCGTGATGGTGTTCAAGCCAAGGAAACGGCCAAAGAATATTTAAAAGAGATCAAAGGGAAGTTTGAGCTTTTTGACAGAGGACAGAGAAGCACCTTGATGAACAAGCTTACTAATGCAAGGTTTGACAGTAATGGAAGTGTCAGAGATCATTTCATGGAGCTTGCTGCTACTGCTGAGAAGATTAAAGGTATGAGAGTAAACGTTGATGATGAGTTCGTGATCCATCGTGCGTTATCCTCGTTACCTAAAGAGTATTACCAGATACAAGTGGCGTATAATACTCAGGAAGAAGAATGGGATATGAACAAATTAATTTCTATTTGCACTAAAGAAGAAATGAGACTAAAGAAAAGATTTGAAAGTGTCAATGTCACTAGTCATCATTCTAGAGAAGATATGGGTAAAGAAAAGGTTGGGGTAGGACCTTATAGAAAAGATAGACACTCCTTTAAGAAAGGAAAATCTTATGATAGGGATATGAGTGATGTTGAATGTTTTTGGGGCCATAAGAAGGGGCACATGAAGAGAGAATGTAAGGCAAGAGAAGCTTGGTTAGAGAAAAAGAAGAAGGAAACTGAGACATCAGAGAAAGAAGACACCAAATGATAATGTCGTTTAATACAGTTGTCTTTAGATTATTTTTGAATATTTATTTATTGATTTATAGTTCAGTTATTTATTTTAAAAGATTTTATTTGACATGTTTTTGATAGAACTAAATTTCATATTAAATTTAAATGAAGACATTTTATTAGTTTATTTATTCTTTTAAAATTTATAATTTCTATGGGAGTCTTTAGATTCTCTTAGTCAGTGGGAGTGTTCAGATCTGCTTGATTAGTAGAGATCTGGTAGTTGATGGTTTATCAGTGATTGTTTATGTTGCATATAGTTTAATGGGTAGGATTATTGGTAAGCATTAATTTCATTGCTTGTATGTATTATTGATTATTTAAGACATGTCAAAATTGTAAGACGGTATTTAGCCAAAGAAGGCGGTAAGCCAAAGTATGATATTAATTCAAATTGGAGGCGGTTTTCCTATATAAAGTTGGATAATATCAAAGTGCGTTGACCTATAAGGATTTTAAGGTAACGGGATCATGATAATTCGATCATTGGACTCAAGTATTCATCTCAAAGTGATTTATGTCATTAAGTAGACTTTTGTATGTGACTAACAGAAGGGAGTACACCGGATGTGTAGGAGTACTTTCCGCTGTTGTTTGACATTGGTAGGCTTAATGACTAGATCAAAGTAAAAGTTGGTTTTGATGTAATTAGATTCCATGGCCACATTGGATCAATGGTGAATTTATAATTAATATAGCCCAAGTGGGAGATTGTAAGACATTTTTATAGGCTAAATTAATTATAAGGTTAGTTGGTTTAGTGGGAGTCTAGTTACAGGTAGATCGGTTTAAGTATGATTAGAGATGGACCAACCTGGTCCACTGTGGGACTGGTCCAGGGTTGGGGGTGGTATTATAAATACCAATGGTTAGAGTCCTCATAGCCACGGTGTTATTTTCTTCTCCTGTTCCCATATGCAGAGAGAAGGTCAAGGGATCCCGACAGGCTGTAGAAGACTTTGATCCAAGCATTCAAAGCAAAAATAACGATCGAAAATCAATCTGCAGCAAGTGGTATGTGACTAATCATCTCTTTTCAATACCCATTGTATTCTAGTAATATGTGTGCTGTGTTTTTTTTAGGGTTAATGGGAAATTCCATGGGAAAAACCCAAAGAGGATTTAAAAAAATCTTACAAGTATCTCTCCTATGGTCTAATTTTTAGGTTTATCTTTAGGCTAGAGATCTCTGGGCAAGTATCTCTCCTAGTAGATTCTATTTTTAAGCTTATCTTTAGGCTAGAGATCTCTGTCAACTACAATTTTTTGGATTGTAGAGAATCTACAGAATATACAAGGTAGCAAATATTGTACATATATGGAACATAGATAGTAAAAAAACCCAAAACCAGACTGAAACTAAAGTTTTTAGCTAAAATCAATCCAGATTCCAAACTCGATCAACACATTGACGCCCTTAGAACACAAGGCATCATATATTGGAATCTGGGAATAATGAAGTAATCACGTGGAGATTTTCTTTTGGGGATAGTTACGTGCCAAATTGAGTTGAACTCGAGAGACTTTTTAATTGCGAGGTATTCGTCTTTGCCCATTCAGCTACCCCTTGAGATGTAATCACGAGGAGATGATCTACATTTTATTTTCACCAAGGCTTTAAATCCAGGTGAATGTGGTAGCAATAATTTCCAAAACCAATCGAATCAGTGTATGGATCCAATAAAAAATTAACACGTAATCGATGTTATATATAATAATATTAAAATAAGATTGAATCAAGTCCAAAATAGATACAAATGAGGAACCAATTACCTAACCATGATTTTCACCCTGGGGTTGTTGCGGGTTGTGAAGTGTTAAACGAGCGTGTGTATTTTCGCTCGGTGTCATTGAGATTACGGCTCTCGCGTGTGTCACACTGCCACGCCGCGTGACGGATCCGAATCGTCTTCTCCTTGTACTTCAGGGAGGAGGGAGATGCCTCTATGAGATGGTCGACACGTGGCTCTTGGGAAAATCCAAGCCCCACGTCCGAGCCGACACCCAATCGACAAGCCGAGTCAATAGGGGGTGTCGACTGGAACATGAGGCCCGAATTTTCTCAAGAGCCATGTGTTGGCAATCTGACCGGGAGGTCTCCCTCCTGCCTGTAGAGGGAGGAGACGATTTGAATCGGTGTGGGACATAGTAAACTTAATTTTTTACACAAAGTCTCAGATTCGTATTTAACTATTTATAGTGGGCTCTAGTCATTCTTCCACTTGGGGATTTCTCTATCTACCTCTCTAATGGCGAAAAGACGGGGCTGATTTTGTTCTTTTACCTGCTCTCCTCGTTCGCTCTTCTGTCTGGTATGAACATTGTGCCGCAGAGATTAGGGTTTCGTTCTTCTTCTCACCGTTTGTTATAGTTTGTTTCTTCAATTCTTCATTTATTTGGTTATCGTCTATTACCATCACTGATTTTGGTTCTGGTTTATAGGAATCCAAAAGGTTGAAAGTTCATCAATCCAACATCGACGACACAAAAGAATCTCAAAGCTGTTTGTCTTCGGAGACTCTTACGTTGACACAGGGAATCTCGGAAAATCAGTATCAAATTCTTGGAAGCTGCCCTATGGAATCACTTTTCCTGGTAAACCTACTGGCCGTTTCTCCGACGGCCGCGTCTTCACCGACTATGTAGGTGCGTCTCTCTCTTTTCTTCTTTAATTTTATCATTGATTCTTCTGTTCATCCTGGCATCTTTCGTACTTTCTATCTCTTATCTTTTTCTCTTTTTTGAGAAGGTAATGAGCTTACTTTAACTTTGTGCTTCGCATGATTTGTCTGTGGGTTCCATCTCCTCTCCGTGTAAGAGAGAAAAAAAAGAGTAAGAGGATAACTGTTGTATGTTTCTTGTAAAAATTAGGTTAATTTGGGTTCCTCTTTACCTTTACATTCATCTTATCATCATTATCCAGATCATTCAGATCAGGGATTCAAATCGTTTGAAAGAAGGAGATGCCAGGAGATGCCGTCATATGGCCGACACGTGGTTCTTGGGAAAATCTGAATCCCACGTCCGAGCCGACACCCAGCCAACAAGCCGAGCCGACAGGAGGTGTCGGCTTGGACGTGGGGTTCGGATTTTCCTGAGAGTCACGTGGCTTGGACGTGGGGTTCGGATTTTCCTGAGAGTCACGTGTCGGCCATCCGACGGGGCGTCTCCCTCCTCCCTAAAGTACAGGGAGGAGACGATTCAGATCCTTTTCATCCACGCCTTTTCTCACACGTGATTTCCTACTTATATGTCTCCTCGTTCTTAGATACTATGCTCTCTACACCGGAAAAAAAATCCTCTATAGTATCTGCCAAGTGGCAGTGAGATTTTAACTAGTGTTCAACGTACTTCGAATGATCAGGATCTTACTGTCACTAGCAGTCACTACTGAGATCCCCGTCATCATCATTTTTTGACTTTCGTTAGTGATTGCTATTGATTTCTCTCTAGGTTTTCTTTTCTTGATATCCAAACATAGTCCTAATTTTTTCTATTCTTTCATGAGGTTCGTACTTTTCGCTTAGGTGCGGGGGTTCGTCTGTTTTGAATTTTGACACCGGATTTTCATACTAACTATTGTTTGACTTAAGGATATATTTTTGTGTGAAACTGTGAGGTTAGATGTCCAAACCCTCCTATCTTAAATCTCAAACAAGTTATCCGACTCATTGACACAAAATTAAGGTAATTTTGGCACCAACTGGTGATCTGAAACAAGTATTAATCCATTCATTGGCACGACCACATAGAGTGTCAGAAGTGCTTATAACACTGGTGACTGCTAGGGAAGTCGAGTGTTCGATTCTCGTATCCCATTGAGTAGCATCATAGTTCAAGTAATTGGTATTAGATCAGTCGATTCGTATCAGTTTAGACTTAATCAATTTTCGATCTGATCCTATTTTAATATTATTATATACAATATCCACCATGTAAAAACCTTGGGTGGGTATGCCACCCACCTTCCCCTCGGGTTCACTAGATTCCCGATTCTCCTGGGCACCATTGTGGTGGACTCACCTTGGCAAAACAAAAATAAACCACATAACTAGGGCATCTGTGATAATGGGGATTCAAATCGTCTCTTCCCTGTACTTCAGGGAGGAGACGCGGCAACCCCACTGGATGGTCATCATGTGGGGGTCGAAATTCTTCCGACCCCTCTATTCGAGCCGACACTCTCTTGTCTGCTCGAACGGAGGGTCAGATTCATCCGACCTCCACATGACGACCATCCAATGGGGTCGCCGCCCCTCCTCCCAGGGAGGAGACGATTTTGATCCGATAATGGAGGGGTGGTGGACTGGTAGGCATTTATTACGAAATGTATTTGGGCAGGTGATATATTTAATTTTGAATGGAGAGTCTGGAGACGGATCCGCATCGTCTCCTCCCAGTGGTTTGGGAGGACAGTGGCAACCTATCCCGGATGGTTGTCACGTGGCTCTCGGTGAATCCGAGACCCACATCCAAGCCGACACCCAGCCGATAAGCCAAGCCGACAGAGGGTGTCGGCTCGGACGTGGGTCTCGGATTCACCGAGAACCACGTGGCAACCATCCGAGATAGGTTGCCACTATCCTCCCAGAACCACTGGGAGGAGACGATGTAAATCCGTCTGGAGACTGGGGACGCAATCGTTTTTCATTAATGAGAAAAGAGTCCCAAATGTAAAATTGACTAATGATCACTCATATGTGGGTGTGGGTATCTATTGTTACCTAATTACAGTTTTTTAAAAAATGTTACCTAATTACTCGATACCCATGAACGTTTCTCCCAATTGTGGGGTTTAAGTAGATTTGTTCATGCCAAATAAAAAATTGAATCAGGTCCTACTAGGAGCAACAGTAGCAACACAAGTATCTAAGTTAATCACTAGTACCAAGATCGGATGCTCTTCTCCATGAATTGGACCATCCATAAGGGTTGGTTAAACTTATACTTCTATTGAAGTACAAGCGTAGTAAATTGTATTTGAATGATGCCAAAATTTGCGTTTTTTAGTATGTAAATGTAAAAAGACCCCTGCACCTTTTGCCTTGATAATGCCAAACTAGTTTGGAGGTGGTCTAATGACCAAGGAACAATTTGTCAGAGCCTAAGAGTTGACCAATTTTACGGGACAAGGACTTTAAAATGTCAGGTTTTCCTTATATAGAAACAACGGATTCAGATCGTCTTCAATCTGTCTAATTTGTTCAGTTACAAATGGATGGACTAGATGTAAAAGATACATATATCAATACATTGGGAGGCATGTTTTTTAAATCTAATCCATCCGTCCACGACTGGATGGACTGAATGACTGGAGACGATCTTTTTCCAGAAACAACCCCCTCCCCCCTCCTTAAAAAATAAACTCTCAAGAAAATCAAAATATCATTTTTTCATGATATTGGTTCCGGTTCTAAAGCCACTTAAAATACCAATAACCATCAGTTGACAAATCAAATGGGTTCTAATTTTATGGACAAGTAGGGTGTTCTATCTTTTCACATCTTAAGTTTTAGTTCAATCGGGAGTGTGCCACGTAGTAAATAAAACTTAAATTTATAAGGTATAATATGAGATAGGAGTGTTAAACCCAAAAACAAAGATCCTCTGTCTAGTTGTCAAGCGATAGGATTCCAACTATTAGTTGTACATCAATATGTATCTCGATGCATTATGAGTGACTAGGATCATCATTGTAGCTTGGTAGTCACTGCAGAGGATCTCGGTTCGTTAAACCCATATTCTGTCTGCACTCGACTTGTTGAGCAAAGCATGGTCAAAACTTTGCAAATGGGCTATATATTAATTATGGGTTTTTCTTATTGACACTGATCCAGCAATTAGTGTTTGTCAGATTCCTTCATGAGTCATGTCTAAAATACCAAAATTTTTGGGTATATTAAAATTTCCGTGATGACCCAATGACATCCCATGAAAGGGGATGGGTGTCAAATGAGACCCATTAATTATTAGCAATGTCATCTCCACTGGCCGGAGGGTTTGGCATACGGTAAGCTTGTAACTGTATTTCTTTATTTGTACAAATTATTCCAAGAATTTTTCAATAATTTCTATACTCTGTTGTATGTTCTTCCTCTGTCTACTTTAATTAAGAACATTTTGTTGGGGCTGGGAACTTGGTTATTGACTTAAAAAAAAAACAGCTAAATCTATGGGAATAAAGTCGCCAATAACGTACAAATGGAGGAAGACAGGGAGTAAATCAGTGAGACACGGGATGAATTTCGCCTATGGAGGGACGGGGGTGTTTCAGACATCGGTCCCCGCGCCAAACATGACGACCCAGATCCACCTCTTCCAACGTGTGGTCCACCATGACCGCCTCTACACACAGGCTGATCTTGCCTCCTCCCTTGCTCTCGTCTCCGTCGCCGGCAACGACTACGGTTATTATACTTCTCGCAATGGCTCTGCCCAGGTTTTTTATTTTTATTTTTCTCGCTTTCACACCTCAATCATGAGTCTGCTCAAAACAGAGACGCTCTTAATTTGTTTACTGAATGATGATGATAACAGGGTTTGCTGAATTTCATTCCATTGGTGGTTAATCAACTGGCCTTGAATCTAAAAAGCATCCATGATATGGGAGTGAAGAAAATAGCCGTTGCGTCTCTAGAGCCCCTGGGATGTCTTCCTTACAGCACAAAAACGTCGTCTTACAAGCAATGCAATGGAACTCAGAACATGGTTGTCAATTTCCATAACGTCTTGCTCCAACAAGCTGTGGCTAAGTTGAACAACGAGACTAAGGGCTCTGCCTTCCATATTCTTGATGTCTATGATGGCTTCATGTCCACAATCAAGAAAAAAGGAAACAATTCAGGTGATTGCTTCTTTACTATACAATTCTCAAGCAATAAATCCCACATTAGTCTTTAGGTTTCCTCACCTTATAAATTGATTTTTAAGTGCAAGTTTTCCAAAGTTCGTATCAGTGGTATAGGCCTTATGAAGGTCCAACTTGATGTGGGTTGATATGGTATTATTGGGTTTCCTCCCCTTATAAGTTGGTTTTCAAGTGTGAGTTCTCCAAGGTTCTATCAGCCGTACCAATCCCAATTTAGCCTTGTGAGGGATTAATCCCAATTGATTTGAGGAAAGAACTTGATGTGGGTTGATATGGTCTTATTGGATTTTCTCACCTTATAAATCGGTTTTTATGTGCGAAATCTCCAAAGTTCGCATACATGGTATCAATCCCATTTTAGCCTTGTGAGGGATTAATCCCAATTTCTAATTTGCCTACAAAAGACTTGATAAGGATTGATATGGTCTTGAGTTCCCTCCTTAAGTTGATTTTGGGGAGAATTATTACAAATTTGGTAGAGCAAGTAATTTGAGACTTTTAATTTATTGTGTAGGAAACATATTAAAGCCATGTTGCTTGGGTCTGAGCAAGGGATTCTTTTGTGGGAGTGTGGATGGGAAGGGTGTGAAGCAGTACAGTTTGTGCAAGAACCCTGACTCTGCAATCTATTGGGATGATGTTCACCCTACACAGGCGGGTTGGCGTTCTGTCTTTTCAACTTTGAAGGCTTCTCTACACCAACTATATCTGTAACCACCTTCAATTCTTCTTTCTGAACTTAATAAACTTTGCTTCAAAGTAGTTGTGGTCCATGCATGGATGGTGGTTGTTGTAAATTGCGACCCACTGTTAATGTACGCGTACGTTCTCTTTGGCATCTTCAAATGTTGGTACCAGGAAGGTGGAAAAAGATCCTCTATCGCCCAGTCCGTTGGTCATTCATGAGACGAGCTGGGATGCATAAACATGCAAGCTGAATATCCCAACCCGCATTCCATGAACGGTTGGATGACAATTCTTGACCATTTACTACAAATTGCTTGTTTTTTAAATCATGATTAGTGTCTAGAAAAAAAAGCTTTTGAATTGGAAATTTTTCTGGCAACCATCAGGTGTTTTGGATAGCCGTTCTTGTTATTTGAGTTCAAAATTTACAAATAAGTAAGGGAATGGTAATACTCTCTTTGGGATATAATTGATACGTCGAAATCTCTGGAGCTGATGGAATATGTTAAATCAAGTCCTTTAATCTATCTCATTGGTCTAATCTAGCACCCATATATTAAATCGGATCTCATTAGACACATTTCATAATCTTACCCTATTCTATGTTATATAACATTCCCAATCTAAGCCCAACCAGGTCTAGGAGGGCATCCCCAATCTAAACCCAACCAGATCTTGGGTTTGAGGTAGGCCAGTCCAAGCGCAACCCAAGTGAAATTATTGAAGCCCGTTATTGAGGGTTCAGGTTTTCTTGTATTGGGTCGGGAGGCTTCAGATTTAATAATTGAATTGCAAGCATGTGAGACTTGAAAGAAAAATAGTGACTTATTTACATTATTATGAACACAAACATAACCATATCATAATAAAATCAATTGTATAAAACCAACTTAGATCACAAAAAAACTAATACTATTTTTTTTTTTTTTTTACCATTCCTTCCAAATTAACAACCAATCTAATTAAGTAACTAGTTAACAACCAGCTTATCTTTGATTTAAAAAACTTTTGGAAATAAAAAAATGTTATGTTCTAAAAACACCTATTGAGGTGTCATTCAGGCAACAGTTCTCTTTAATTTAACATAAATACATGTATGCATCGACATAACTTAAATGTGAGCTTGATAAGAGATCTATCGGCCAAATTGAAAGGTTGACATTTAACACCTTCAACCAAAGGCAAGTGATGAATTTTCTATCATTACTACAATTTTAAAGAGTGATGTGATGATTAAGTGCTGGTATCTTTTGACAAAAAAAAGATGAAAATTTTTGGAGTTCCTTCATCTATGATGTGTAAATACTTCCCAAAAACATATAAAATTTTTATAAATTAAAATATGACTAAATTAAAATGAACAATAGAAATCTATTTGCACTATAAAATACACATTAATAAATCATCTCATTGTGGGGGCAAAACAAGGTACGGTTGGAACACATATAAATCCCATCAAAGTAACTATGACCCTTACAAAGAATTTAGAAAGGAAATTACTCTTATAAAACATTAGGTTCGAGCTTAAATAGGCATGATGTTTGAGGATCCTCTCCAGCGCATCTAGTGGCTTAGCGCAGATCCAACTCGCTTCTTGGCCCTACTAGCTCAGTCAAGAGAAAACCGGATTGAAGAAGATCCAAATCCCATACCCATTTCATTGGGTGTGTTGGATCTGCAGCACTGGGCATGCTAGAGAGGATCGGAATCTTTATGCTCGTGATCTATTCCATCTTTAATCTTGAAACCTTTTAAGGATATGTCCAAAATATTTAAGATTTGGTTATCTATTAAAATAAAAGAAGACAATCTCTCACGTAGGTCATAACTCATTCCCCCCCCCCCCCCCCCCCCCCCCCCCTCCCCCCTTTCCTTGTGAGCGATGCCGATTTGTACATCGTGAGAGATTCCCCCACAGCATCATTGCAGGGAACTCTTTTCCAAGAGTAAAAATATGATTTAGCTTCAAAGAGAGCTACTATCATCCTATAAGGCAAGTACTTACAGGTTGTTTCCCATTTAGCTCACAACTCATGTCATTGCCATCCCTAAGGCTATGTTCTGTCTTGAGGAAAAGGGAAATTTTTTTTATTGAAATGGAGAGACACACATTAATTCATCATTATATTAATCATTACGTGTATTATTTTTTCTTTCTTTCTTAGCTTCCAAACATAGCCTATGTAGATATTGCAATGGGACAAGTGCAAGTTAAATTAGACATCCAACCCTCATGGATTGGGTATGGTATAGCCATTTTCTGGTCAAAGTCGGGTATGATAATTTGAAAAAGCCAAGGGTATCCCTTCCACGCTGCCTAAGTCTGTGGATACTCATCCTGTTTTCCTTGTAAAAATTTAAAAATCTCATTAATTTTGTGTCAAATATAAGGTTGGAATTTTTTTTAAAAGGACTAGTTTTTGTGCTTAATCGTCTACATGCATAGGTCGTTCGCTGATTACAGATGGCCTTAAAAAAGTTAGGCAAAATGACTGTCGTATCTTTGTGAAATGAAAATTCCCTACCACAGTTGGATACCTTTGAACGCAGTCTCATTGTTTCCACACTAATGCAAGAGCCTCGCAACCTGACAGCGATTCCCTCCCTTTTGTTTTTATGGGAATAACCAGTATGAGTAAGAGGGGGTTGGCACTTGGGAGAGTCAGAGACCTTTAAGTGATCTGATTGACTCTATTAATATGGTCTGCATTCCATCTTTCAAAGGAGGAGATAGATGTTATCCTCAATATTCAGCTAAGGATTTTTTTTTTTTTTTTGGGTAGATAGATAATATATTCAGCTAAGATTGTTTCCTATAGAAGATCATTTAATTTGAATTGCTGCCAAGAATGGAAAATTTTCCATTAAATTTGCAATTCACCTCTTATCTAACATTCAGGATGAGGAGAACCTGTTTCAACCTTCTTCTTCACGGGGTAGCTATTGAAAGTTGATTCGTAAAGAAATCTGAAAACGCATTTGGCATTGTAACTCTCTTCCTAAAATTTGGGTTTTTCTACGGCATGCTTGCGTCCAAGGTCTTGTTTTGGGAGAAGGTTTGGTTCATTGACTAATTCATTTGGACCCTACATGTCATAGGTGCGGCATCCAGATTGAGATTATTGATCATTTTCTTCTTACTTGTCCCTTTGCTTGTGCTACTTGGTTCGGCTCCTCCATCTCCTATGTTGTTCTTGATATCTCAGATTTCAAAGTTTATCAATGGCTTCAAAGTTGGGACAAAATATTTTGCAAGTCTAAAAATATTGATCGGGAGACATTGGGTTTATCCTCCATCATTTGCTGGTTTATGTGGAAGGCTAGGAATGATTTATATTTCAATTCTAAAAACTGGTCTTCTATTGAGGTGATTCAAAAAGTAGAAAGAGTCTATATTGAATTTATTCTAACCTCTCGTCCTCATCGTCTTCCTTCAGCTCAACAATCTCCCGTGTATCAAGAGAAGCTGAGCTGTTCCCCCCACCCAAGAAAGAATTATCAAGATCAATACTGATGCTGGTCACTTTCAAAATTCTAAGACTAGAAGCATTGGTCTTGTTTTTTGAAAGCATTTCGGGGATCTGATTCATGTTGTTTCGGATATCCTACACTTTGACTTGGCTATGATTGGAAATTAGACCCGTCGTTTTATACTAATTAAATACAACGGGAATAATACTACTGCCGTATAGGATAATATTTTAGGTATTTTTTTTTGGTTTTTCTAGAATTTAATTAGGTTAAGGCGTTTTGTTTTACAGAGTTTCTTCCCCACGATCCCTCCGCAGGCTCCGCCCCATTCTCCGTTGGAGACGATAGTGTAACTGACCAGCAAGTCGATCTCTACTGCTCTGCTGTTCTTCAAGCTCTAACCATTCGAATCCATAACCCTCTATTCTCTCCAATCCCTCCCTGTATCTCTTAGAGTCCACTTTGGAATTGGCGCCATCGGTGATCGATTCTCTCCATTCCCTCCCCAACCATCGAGGGTTTCGGCTTCCACATCAACTCAACCATCGATCGTTGTCATTGCAATCTGGATCGTCGCGCGGTATTTCTGAAACTTTAGGTTGGTTTATTTATCATTAATTGTCTGTTTTTGTCTTCTGAATTCCTAGTCTAATTAGTTGCAATGTTCTTCAAATTTTTTAGGTATCTTTCTCTTAAACTCCATCCTATTCTGTATTCTCCAATCTCTCAACAGATTAATTCTTAATCAGTCTCAGGGGATAGCTTGCTCCTCCACGGATTATTAATCGGTTTGATTGTGGTAGCAAGTAAAGTTTAAAGCTTCGCCAATTGCCCGAGTTTGGTCTCTTCTCAATTTTAAAGAAAACTAACTACAGAGGATCCCGGTTTTCCGGGTGGGAGACCGAAATTTTCCGGTAAAAACGGTGGTGAGTCAACCCCAAATACCTTTCCTCTTCATCCGATTTCAACATATAGAAAAGTAAAACCCTCCTTTTTATCTTTTTCCGTTTAATTTGTGGTTAAGATAGAGTATCCTTTGAGTTTCTTAGGTATTAATCTTTGCAAAGACCCGTGAATGGTATTTTTGATTCTTTTTGCTGAAAGGCAAACACCCATTTAATTGTGGGTTCTAACTTTGGAAGATTTCATGGAGAATCGGACCAAGATTTTCCTCCCCTGGAACTATAACCGAGTTTCTTATTGGTATTAATCTTTGCAAAGATCCTGTGAATGGTGTGAATTCTTTGAATTTTGAAACCAACAGAAAAAAAAAAAAAAATTGGACCATTTGGGCTAGAGAAAGGCAAGCACTTCCATATTCAGATGGGTTCTAACTTTGGAAGATTTCATGGAGAATCGGACCAAGAGTTTCTCTGCTCAATTGGAGTCTATGTGAAGACTATCAATCAGATGTTGAAAAACTCTAGAGATAATTGATATCTTTCATTTTGGATGAGATCTCTATTCCAGCTATCGTTTCATTATCTTTCAAATATAATGGCATGTTTTCTCTTGTAAGCTCTGGTCTTGGGGATGGGCATTAATTTCAATGTTCTAATATGAGTGAATTTGCATAACTTATTCTACTACATGAACATAATTCTTTGGTTCCCTGTTACTATGGTTTGGCATTAGTTTTAGAAGTTTGGAATAGAGTAAATTTTCTGCTGCATGTAGAGTAAATTGTCATGTAAAGATATCCTTAAGGATATGTTTGTTAAAAGCCATGGGATTCATCCTTCTCACCAACAGTATAATTGTCTACTTACAATTTATAACATTGTCTCTATGATACTTCTTATCATCCGAGCATTGGTAGTTCCTTCCCCCAACCCCCACCAACCTTGTTATAGGAAATCCAAGATTCTCTTTTCTGCTAGGAGGAAGGGTGTGGTAATTAATAGAAATCATGACTACCCAAGTGTTTCGAAATGCATGTGTGTTAATATAGGCACAACACCATACCAGTGAAATAATAAATAAATAAAAAGACTGTGAAGGTAATTTTTTATAAAACAATGAAGTGTATGGTACAGGTTTAGCTTCTTAAGGCATCCCACTCCACATAGGTTTAGCTTCTTAAGGCATCCCATATGGAATGTTTCCCATCATAATGCATGGTAGATCAATTAGAAAAATCTCAAAGGTGCTTGAGAACCAATCAGGTGTAAAGGACACCAGATTTAACAATAGACTAGTAGAATAGGACAATTGTGCATGGGTGAATTTTAGGAAATCTGAATAAATTATAATATTTTATCAAATTAAATAAGCACAACCTATTTTAAATTCTCTTCTTTATTTCTTTCATACTAAATAAATAGAGATGTTGAAGTCAATTACTCCCATGTGTTTGGCAATGTTAGTGCCAATGCTTGGTCTAATTTTGTCTAATTTATAATCTTCATTAGATAGGAATCTCATTTGGATACTATATAGTCTTATATTTATCCAATTACTTTCTCGATACTTAATCTCTTTTTTGTTTTCTTTTCTTTTTCTAGATTTTGGTACTTGAACTCAGCTTGAAATATTATAATCAGCCTTGTATCTATGTGATATGTTACCTGTTTTCAAGATTGTTGGGTTGATTGATTGGTCTGGCTAAGGCTTGCACTTTACCAGACTTCCAACCAAAACTGGTTGCTGGATCTTAAGAGGTCAACAATGTCTAGGAGTAGTTGGATTGATAAAGGTTCACGGAATGAAAGGTTCAGGTTATCTCCACAGTATTTGCAAGAGGTCAAAATTTTTATAAAATTTGCATTTCTAATAATGCAAATGTTGGCCAAGAGATCTTATGTCCATGTGTTAAATGCAAAAATCGATACTGGTATTCTAAGGATTATATTGAAGAACATCTGGTTGTTGATGGATTCCACAGAGATTACGTCGTGTGGGATTGCCATGGTGAATCTTCGTCATCTCAATTGATTTCTGATGTAAATCCATTCCATGTAAATCCAGTTGGCACTGATGAAGCAAATATAAATGATGGTATACACAATATGTTAAATGAGATGTATGGAGCACATGAGAATGAAGGAGTTGAAGATACTGTAATGGATGAGCATACAAGGAATCAGAGTATCGAGACAATGAATATTAGACGATTGATGGAAGATGCAGATCAAGAGTTGTATCAGGGAAGTCGAAAGTTAACGAGATTAAAATTTTTGCTTCGCTTATATCACATCAAGTGTTTATACAAGCTGAGCGATAAAGGGTTCACAGTCTTGCTAGAGTTATTGAAAGAGAGTTTTCCTACACCAAATTCTTTACCGAATTCTTTGTATGAAATGAAGAAAATCATCAAGGAATTAGGACTCGACTATGATAGAATTGATGCATGCCCGAGAAATTGTATGTTGTTTTGGAAGGGATCAGCCAGTTTGGATAAATGTGAAAAGTGTGCTTAACCAAGATATAAATCTGGTGGTAAAATACCGATTAAGACGTTACGTCATTTCCCTTTGATCCCACGACTGCAAAGGTTATATATGTCATCTAAGACATCAGCTGATGTGCAATGGCATCACGAAGATCGTATTGATGATGGTAGGTTAAGACACCCAGCTGACTCTAAAGCATGGAAGGAGTTTGATAAGCTGTACCCGGATTTTTCCAAGGAGCCTCGTAATGTTAAGCTAGGGCTAGCAAGTGATGGATTTAATCCATTTGGAAATATGAGTAGCACCCACAGCACATGGCCTGTTGTGGTGATCCCTTACAACCTACCACCATGGTTGTACATGAAGCCGTCAAACATGATCCTAACATTGCTTATTCCTGGTCCAAAACAACCTGGGAATGATATAAATGTGTACTTACAGCCACTAATAGATGAACTTAAAATATTATGGGATGGTGGTGTTCCAGCTTATGATGTACATAAGAAGGAAAACTTCATACTACGTGCGTCTTTGATGTGGACCATCAATGATTTTCCAGCATATGGAAATCTATCTGGGTGGAGTACTAAAGGTGCTTTGGCTTGCCCGATTTGCAACGAAGATTGTTGTTCTCGATGGCAAAAAAATGGAAGAAAATATTGTTATTTGGGACATCGTCGATTCCTTCCCAAAGATCACCCTTATCGTCGTAATAAAAGGAGCTTTGACGGCCATGAGGAACATAGAAGCCAACCTAAATTGTTGTCCGGTTGTGACCATATGGAGCAATTATGGGATGTACAATTTCAGTTTCGGAAAGAAAGTATTGAAAAGGGTATGAAGAAAAAGAAGAAGCCTCAACTACCGCTTAATTGGAAAAAGAAGAGTATATTCTTTGATTTGCCTTATTGGAGATATAACTTAGTCCGTCACAATTTAGACGTGATGCATATTGAGAAGAATGTATGTGAAAGTATCATCTTTACATTGTTGAATGTGATAGGAAAAAGTAAAGATAATCTGAATGCACGTCTAGATTTAAAAGATATGAAGATACGTCCAGATCTTCAACCAAAACGGACTGATGGTGGAAATAAAACCATTTTACCTCCTACTCACTATTCAATGTCTAACAAGGAGAATGACGCGTGCGGGGGGTTTTAAGTGGTGTGAAAGTTCTCGATGACTATCTTTGGTAATATCGCACGTTGTGCTCTTGTGCGCGAGAGGATGTTATCAGGAATGAAGAGTCATGACTGTCATATCATGATGCAACAATTACTACCAGTGGCCGTACGTAATGTTTTACCCAAGAAAGTTGTAGCAGTATTGGTAAAGGTATGTGGGTTCTTTCGTGATTTATGCAGTAAAATTGGTACAGAGGGCCGGATTCAAGAGTCTTCATCAAAATATTGCCGAAACAATGTGTAATCTTGAAAAGTTGTTCCCACCTAGTTTCTTTGATGTTACGATACACTTAATTATTCATCTGGGCCATGAGGCCAGCATTGGTGGTCCAGTGCATTACCGTTGGATGTATCCTATTGAAAGGTACTTAAATATCTAAAAATTTATTTTAAGTATGTAGGCCTTATCATGTTCAAAGAAGTCAAACATTATAATTAAATTAATAATACAAATGTTGATTTGTTTAGGTTCCTCAAGCAACTTAAAGACTATGTGCGCAATCGTAGTAGGTCTGAAGGATCAATAGCAGAAGGATATATTGCAGATGAGTGTTTGACATTCATTTCTAGATACTTTGAAGGTGTAGAAACTAAGTCCAACAGGCCATCTAGAAATGAGGGGTCATTAGGCTATGAAGATCCATATAATATGTTCTCAAGAATAGGAAGGTCTTTGGGGAAATGCGAGATGGTACGCCTAGACAACATTGAAATGGAGCAGTTGCATCGCTATGTTTTATTTCATTATGATGGGATATTAGAATATCGAAAGTAAGTGCATATTACCTTCCCTAGTACCTTCCAATGTACACTATATATATACATATATTGTGCTAACTAAACATATATTTTTCAATAATATTGAAGCATGCACCGCAATGAGATCAAAAGGGAGTTAGCAATTAAATCTCACCCATGGAAGGTTGACGATATGCATAATAAAGACTTCCCAAATTGGTTCAGGAAGCATGTAAGTGTTTGACATAAATTTGTCATTTATGTGTAATTTGTCTTATTTTTTATTCTGATTTAATTCATATTTTCATATTAATAGATATTTAATCTTCGTGAAAATGGAGTCGAGGTATCCGAAATCATCAAATGGCTAGCAGTTGGACCTAATGTTGTCGCAAGAATTTACACTGGTTACATTATAAATGGGATAAGGTTCCATACTAAGGCACTTGAGCTTCGTAGAAAAACTCAAAATAGTGGGGTATTCGTAACGGCTTTAACAAGCAAATTTGCAAGTAGGAAGGATACCCAACCAATTGATGGACATGAGGATTATTTTGGAGTTCTAAAACAAGTGATTGAAGTAGAATACTCAGAGGAGATCAGAGTAATGTTATTTCGCTGTGATTGGGTCGATCCTAAAAAGGGTGTGCGTATAGATGAAATGGGGTTTACAACTGTAAATTTTAAACACTTACTGTACAGTGGACAAGGTCAGTTTGACGAGCCTTTTGTCTTTCCTTCACAGACAGAGCAGGTATTTTATGTACATGATGATTTAAATCCGGATTGGGACGTCGCAATAAGATCTAAGATTATAGATATATATGATATTGGAGGACAGGATGATGGAGTTCAAGATGAAGCATACACACAATCTAATCTTACTCAATCTATCCATCCTTCATATCTCATAGTCGATTGTGAAGGTGATGAAGATGTCAATTGGATACGGTCTGGTTTATCTGGCATTGAAGTTGACAACCCCATTGATGGGGAAAGTTAGTTCTACGTACCTTCCTATAATTCAGTTGCATTTGGATTGCCAAAGTGTAAAGTTGTATTATTGTAGTGGGCTCCAATGTTTTAGTTCTAAGTATTTGATAGTATGTGTGTCCATTTGACAATTTTGGGCCTTGAATTAACAAGTGGTGGACCCAATGTTTTTCTTTCCTTTATGATTTAGGTTTTGATTTTTCTTTTCTGTAATGATTACAACAACTATCAGTTAGTTTTCCTATGATTGTGAAGGCACATGGTGTCCCTGTTTGCCTTGCTTTTGTACGTATGCTTTGCATATTTTGTTCATCAAATTGGCCATAATTTTTTATAGGTTCTTATTTTTCTTATATGCACTTGTTTATTATAGTCACTCCACCATATTACTTAAAATAACTGTAGATCTACACTGCATGTGATAAATAGTGTCCAATAATTTGGTTTATAAGTTCTTGTTGAGCAATATGTGCATGTTTATGGAGCAATAAGTGCTTGTCTGCTGGGCTTGGTGTATGTCAAGCTGACATCAGAAATTTAGCTTGTTTTAGAATCACTGTAAATTCTCCATTTGCTATAGAAAAAATACAGCAAGGTTGAAGAGGGTGGTTGGTGAAGAGGTGCTGCAACCCAATAAGAAAGCCTTGCATTTTCGATTAAGGAAGAAGGAAGGACCAGCAACTATTGCTGCTAGCTTAAAGACATGCGAAGAAATCAGCAAGAAGAAAAAGAGGTAAGTAAAAAAAATGGTAGTAATTAGTAGCATATGAAACTTGGGTGGACAGGAGTGGGTTAATAATAAAATGAATCCCAAGATCTGTTGGGCTCGACGGCTATTAACATGCTATTTTTTTATTTCATCAAATATTCATAGTTTCGGAAGTGTTACTTAACATTCATTAACATAAACAGTAGCGGAAGCGTACGTTACATCTACGGAATTTAAAATGCTTAATAGGGTCACATATATTACAATTATTCATTGCTTTTGGTCTACTAAAAGGTTATAATACATGTGTTACATCATCTACTGTTCTTCTTGCTTTTCACATCTGGTTCAGTTCATTAATTACAAACTTTTACACAATCTCCAAAAAAAAGAGAAAAAGAAAAAAGAAAAATCATGTTAGTCCTTGTGTAATCAGTTCATCTTTGCTCTGTTGGAGCTGATTCATCTGGCTCAGCTGAAGCTTCTGGTGATATCTTGTCTTCCTCTGGTTCATAAAAAATGGAGGTATGAGCTCACAGCTCAGTGGAAGAACATTTCTCTCCACGTGTATGGCAAGATATAACTAACATTCTCTGGCATACTGCAAGCAAGCATAGAAGCAGGGTTCTCATCTAATTCACACACCTAGCAAGCAACTACACATGAATCCATATGAGCAATTATAACACATCTATATGCAACAGTCCCATATATCCTTTTTCTATGTGGCCTGGGTAACAAAACTCTGGTGTATGCTGTAATGTGGCCAATTAGCTGGAGCTGTGATCTACATGAACATCCTATGATCTTAGGGTAACTGGGCCTTCTATCATCACCCCTCGTGGGTGGTATAGTGTCATGAATTACCACTCATTACATAATCCCCTAATGAGAAGGGGCAGCAAACACTGGTTCTCTACATTTTCTTTATTAATTAAAAATACATACATACATTTTTTCTGGTGTTAGCCTTGTGCCAACACTTTTGCTTGTCGGCCTTATGACTTCACTTAGTAGCATATGAAACTTGGGTGGACAGGAGTGGGTTCACTTATAAGCTATAAGAAAATCAGGTTCATAAAAGCTGAAGTATATTTTCATCAAATATAAGCCTTGTTAGAACCAAGGTATTTGTTGTTTAATTCATTTATTTGATTGCATCACAGATTATATAAGATATTAACATGGCTGAAGAGATAGTATCTAGTACTGCAGCTTCACCTTCAGATTCTTCATCATCTGGTGAGTTAATGTACATTGAGTTATCAATATTAATGATAATTATGTATTTGTTTACACGGGTTTCTTAAATATGTTATGAAACAGGAAGGAAAAGAGGTAGAGGGATAGCATTAGGTGAAAGTACGACATTCTTAGGAGCAGGGGTAAAGCTTGACATTGTAATGAATGAGAATGGAGAGGCATGCTCTGAGTATACAGCTCAGCTTGCGAGTTGGATTGGGATTCAGGCCCGAACAGCTAAAATGCTTCCTCTTTGCTATAAAACTTGGAAGAAGGTTCCAGAGCATCATAAGGATGATGCATTTAAAAAGGTTCAGGTAAAAAAAGGTTATGTAACAATACAATTTTTTTAGTGGATGTGTATTTATTTTTTGAAGAATTGTTATATTTTATTTTAAAAAAGTGTAGGCTCATTGCTTATACATCTTTATTATGTAGGAAAAATTCAACTTAGGCAATGGAAGTAGGAAGTTCATTTATAAGCAATTGAACAAAAGGTGGAGGGAGTTCAAGCATGAGCTAAAGAAGGAAGTATATTACAAATACTCTACAGATGCAGAGAGGAGAGCTCATTTAGATAAACATGTGGATCTTTGCGCAATGGGATTACCTCCTAAAGGATTGGAATTCGGAGGAGTCTAAGGTATACTATTCCTACTCATTTTTTTTAACATAAGATATCAAAAATAGCAGTAAAACCCTCATTATTTAGCTGACATCTTCTCCCTTGGTAGGCTATGGCGACACGCAATACGGAAAATAGAGAAAAACAACATATGACTAAAACGACAGGAAGAACCTCTTATGCATGTATAAATGAGGATTGGGTAATATACACCATAATTTTAAATCCTTACTATTGTTTATACTCCAAAATTTATTTCTTTATGTTGATTTGTGAATTATTTCATCAGCGTTCAAATCATCCAGAAGGGTTGTATCCCTCTCATTTTGACCTGTTCAAAAGAGTTCATACTAGGAAGGACGGCAGTGTTTCTGACCCCGTGTCAAAAGAGAAGATGGTACGTCAGTAGAAAATTACATAACGATGTGTTCAATGTCAATTGCATAAAGATGTCATTTGAAATCATTTAATGTAAATTGCGGTCGAGATGGACGGTGCTCTCAATGATAAACCCGAAGAGCAACAAAATGACAAGACAAGAAAGGAACCCCCCCCTCTTCCTTTGCAGTGGATTGCCTTTGAAAACTATTGAAATGAATCATATGATGCAGACAGTTAGTTACAGTCAATAAAGAACTTTCTATTTCTTATCATTTGTTGGACAGTTTGAAATTGTAGATATACAGTTTGAAGTTTTAACCTTGGATATTTTTGAATTATGCTCTTTATAATAGGTTTATCACTTATAATTAAATTTTGATATCTTTGCAAGCTTTGATTTTTGTTAATTTTGGATTCATTATTATTTTTATAACATTGCAATGGTGAGATTGAATGCGAGAGTAAGATCCTACTCTACCCACAAGTAACTCGAATGGATGAAGCGAGATATTTGGTACCTAAGAACTTGAATGTTGTCATTATTTCAGGTACACTACTTTAACCATTGAGGTCTAACAAATGACATGTTTTTCAGAAAGATAAGCTTATCTTCATTCTTATGTCAATGCAAGAATAGGGTACTACTCCGGAGGTTACTTCCCTAGTGACTTCTGCTACTTGGGTAAGTTCAATAACTAAAATATGATGATTGACAATATTTACTGAAAAATATATTTATACCCCCAAATCCAAGGTCATGTATTGCAGGTCCCTTAATAGAAGAATATGTTAATGATGATTCAGGCTCACTAAAAACTTACCATACGTATATTTTGAAGTTCTTTCTTGATGCAGCGAACATCGTCAGAAATTCTTGTGAAGACATTGCAAAGTTCATGTCTAGATTGATCTCGCAAATAGAAACATTGGTTCTCAATGATCCTTCCACCAAGGGAAATGTTAGAATATTGATGTACATAAGCTTTTTAGTACAGGTAATTATTACTGGTAATTTGTAGCTAAATGCAGATTTTTCTGTCTGTTATGCTATTATATATGATTTAGGCTTAAGCAGGACCAATCCTTGGAAATGGATTATTACAGTACAAGCTAGTACTAGTAGAGGATGCAGTCAAGACAAGAGGAATCTTTTCAATGATCCCACAATACGTTGAAGATTGTCAACTCCCAAAAGCATTGGATCCAACATTGGTGGTGGGTATATATGGATCGTTCTAGGCAAAAGTCAATGTAACAGAAATCAAAAGATGTAATTGTTAGGTTGTCTTTCATTGTAAACATTATCTTGATTGAAGAAAGATTTTTTTTTAATATTTTTATTTGTTTGTCAATGAAGATGATTATTAATGTTAATGGCAATGTGTTCAGGATTGTTAAAGTTGTGAGTTTATGATTATGATACATATGATGTTTTGATGTGGAATTTGATATAGGGAATGTATGTAAATGTGGATTATAAAAAAATGTTTTATAGGGAAAAAAATTTTCAAATGAATATTATGTATTTAAAAAAAAAAAAAAAAAATTAACGACGGTTATAATAAACCGTCGTTAAAACTGACATAAAACCTAATTTACCGTCGGCAAATAGTACCTTATTCCAACAGAACGTAATTTTCGTCGTAAATACTTTCTTATTACGACGTAATTTTTCCGTCGTAAATAATGATATATGACAGAAAATAAATTCCGTCGTATATATCAAACCTTTTTATGTCGGTTTTGTCCCGTCGCTATTAAGAGTATTAACGTTGGTTTTATATTACCGTCGTAAATAGAGTTTTCCAGACGACACCCCAATCCCGTCGTTAAAATTTACGACGGCTACACTTATGACGGTAAGTGGAGTTTTTACGACGATTTTTACCGGCGTAAAAAGTTATTTATGACGGTAAAAACCTTTTACGACGGAAAAAACCGTCGCAAAAGGTGAAAATTGTTGTAGTGCTAAGGTAAGAGAAGCCTTGGCTATCAAATCTGCATTATCGTCCACTCTTGAGGATGTTATTACAAATTCAAGTTGAATCTGATTGCAATGAGATTATTAAATCCTTAGCCCAGAAGGCCTTGACATTAACAGGGATGATCAATTGGCATATTTTTTTCTCCTTGATTTCAGGATTTTTGTAAAAATGATGCACTTCAAGGTCTTTGTAAGTATAATGCCTAAGCTTGTACCCCTTCTCCTTATCAATAAAACTTCTTTTTATCCATACAAAAAAAAAAAAAAAAATTCATGCCCTTAAATTATTATTCAATTATAGTTTTAAAGGATTAACCTTTCCCGGTATGTTATGATGTCACTGGCGATCAGCGTACTCTTCGAGAAACTATTTTTTTATTTGGATAAATTTTTTGAAACTAGGGAACCATTTAAGATGAATTGAAAAACTTCCTTTCATTGGGAGTGATTGATAGAGTTGCATTAATTTTAGGGCAGTTGGGGTTCAATTTGATTGTGCTGAGTTAAATGGCCTATCTGTTGCGGGAGACTTGATTCTGGATCCAAATTGTTTCTTTTCTGAGATTCGGGAGGAGAGACGGTGACTCCACTGAATGGTCGCCATGTGGAGGTCGGATGAATCCGACCCCTCCGTTCGAACTGACAAAAAGTGTCGGCTCGAACGACGACCTCCACATGGCGACCATCCAGTGGGGGTCGCCACGTCTCCTCCCTGAAGTCCAGGGAGGAGACGATTTGAATCCCCTGATTCTAGATTGAAAACCTCCAAAACACTTCCTCTCTTTTTAGGTCAGGGACACTAGGAGTCTAGGAACCTAACTAGGTTGCGTTTCTTACACGTGTAAAATGATTAAGGGTGAAATTGTCATTTCACACCTCTATTTGTGCGTTGTGGGAAATTCACTCCCCCACCCCCCTCCAAAGTGGCGGAAATCCTCCCTTTCAAAGTGGCGGAAATCCTCCCTTTCAAAGTGGCGTTGTGGGAAACCTTCTTACATATATTAATAGAGTAAGATTCTTGAACAGCAAAGTGGGAACTACTAGCATCTCATTATTTCTATCTCGATCTCTTCTCCCTTGTCTCTAGGGATCTAAATCCTCTCCTGTGGCAGTCAGAATTGTCGACTGATCCAACAACTGGAGTTCAGCTGACGCACATACCAATGCATCAATATGTGCACTGGATGAATTCCAGTTGTTGGATCACCTTGGCAGCCGGAACTACCGCAGGAGAGGATTTCTATCCGGTTGCATGATTTGTCCAAAATCCTCGGCCATATTGACAACTCCCGAGTATAACAGAAAAAAAAATTGTTAGGAATTCTATGTAGGGTACACGTATGCGTTAGGTGAACCTACATTATAAAGATTAAAAACCAAAAAAAAAAACAGTTGGAGGTATTAAAAATTTTTGTTAGATGATCCAACCATATTGTAGTGTTTTAGCGTCTATTCAATGTTATTGATTACAAAGTAAGAAACCTCACCAAGGACCATGGACCCCCACATAGGTATTATCAATAATATTGATCACAAAATAAAAAACTTCGGCAAGGACTATGGACCCTCACAATGATCCTCGTACTCTCCCCACATAAAAGATGTCAATATATATTTTTGGTAGAAGGAAATTCTATTGATTTATATTGATTTTGGACCTGATTGACATCCTATCTGATTTTGACCTTGAATGTAATTTGTTTTAATATTATTTTAAAGAAGATCAGACACGTGTTAGTTTTCCATTGACCTCGTACACTGATTCAATCTAGATTGGATCAGTTTTAAACATGATCAATCTTGTCCAATTCCTAGATTTAGAACTTTGGATATGACTAAACTAATTTAATTCCAAGGAGCAATTAAAGAAACCGAGAGGGCTGTTTCTCCCTTCAATAGCATTTGCTTTGACAATCCGAAGCAAAACCTACCCACTCAGTCTTCTCTTTGATCTACTACTTTGGTATGCAAGCAAAAATTTGATTTGACGTATAAGATATATTTTTTTAGGAAATTGTTGGAATCCTGGCTTTGGAACGGAGTTCGGGCTCGAGCTCAGGTTGTCCTTGTTGGGAACTGTAGAGTGTTGGTGATGCTTATATACCTTTGGTGATTTGGGGTAGAGATGTTAGAACGGATTGGTCATCAACTGGTAAGTCCAATCTAATAAAAAAATAAAATAAAATTATATACTTAGAAAAAAGATTTTTCAAGTTGTCAATGTTGATAAATTTTCAACCCACATAATCAGAGAGAAAAGAAAAGAAAAGAAACAATATCAATTCAAACCCACATGTCCATAATCTATGATCACTTGGGGGAGATTATGGTCACTTGAGGGAGAGGAATCAATTTTATGAACACATATGGCCAGAGAAAAGAAAAAAAAAATGCGGATGCAGGTCCGCATAATACGAAAGTAAGAAAACAAAGAAAAGCATTCCAAATTGGCGACGTAATCCAGCTGTACAGAGTCTGACGTTGTTAACTAACACATGGTCTACATAATGGAAAGATACATGCCTACACAAATTCCAACCCGTACTTTTGACTAAAACCATACACATGGTGGTGAAAGTTACATGCATCCACCCACTCCAATTTCATGGCTTTGAAAGTGAGCAGTCTAGGGAACCGTGGTGGATAATTTAAATGCCGCATATGGCGACTCATCCACCCATGGACATGGATGGCACATTGGCATCGTTATGATCACATGCTCCATCCTTCTCCCATTCAACAGCCAGTTCTGTCAGTGTCTTTGTCCAACTGCAAGTATGGATCAGTATCAATGGAGCATTCATAACCCACTCAACCCATTAAATATATGAATACATTATTTATCTAAATTAGTTAGAACAATAGCCGTTTTTGACTTACACGGATCTCCCTTATTTGTTAAATTACTTGGACTTCCCCTTGATGTTTCGTTTACTACACGGAACTCCCCTGGTACTTATTGACTTATCTGTACTTCCTTAAAATTAACAATGTTAACTTAAACTTTTTACTAACCAAAATACTCTATGTTTTACAAAGTGAATTTATGTCTTATTTAATCAAAATTAACTCCTAGTAATGTAACAAGTGGAGAATACCCAACTTCTCCATCATTGGAGAGATGCATGATTCAACAGTTGAAGTTCATTTAATGTGTATACCAATATATTGGTATGAACGTCAGATGAACTTCAATCGCTGAATCATAACTAGATGGACTACACAACAAGAGATGATTTTTTTCTGATAATGGGGGATAGGGTTGGAGAACTTGACATAAAAATCCCACAGATGTGGCCTTATATATATATATATATATATATATATATATATATATATATATATATATATATATATATATATATATATATATATATATCAGACCGGAGGATTGACCAAGTATGTGTTCAGATCAGTTTTGATCCAAACCACATTTTCGATCGAAAAAGAAATGGGAGGGAGATCGTTGCTAGGTTAATTGCATAGCCCCAATACCAATATGATGGCAAATGGGAATATGGAAAACATCCAACATAGATGAGATTTTTCATTTCACTTTTGTTTCCATTCGAAAGAAAACTGTTCCACACCCTCGACTTTATCAACATAGTAAGGGGTCGACAAGGATTGTAAGTGGTCTCTTTTAGCAGTTGGATATTTGTTCGATCTTTTATGTTTAATGAGATCTGGGGGTTGTTTTAGCCAATTATATTTTACTATTTTCTCCTCTTTGTAGGATGATGAGCAAAAGAGTTGTTGCCATTGAAAAAATATGTACGGAGGAATGTTACAATTAATTAATGAATTAAACCCTTTAAGTTCTGCTTGGTCGCAAAAGAAATTAAAATTTTGGAAATTTAAAATGATATTTTCATAATCATTATTTATATGCTATTTAAATTTCTCATCATATTTTGTAATGATATTTTTTAATTGTAACTTTTATTTTTTCATTACCAATCCAACAGATTTGGATGCAAAAGATTGGAATGATATGCAAAACGGTACGAAGCACATTTTTCAGATGATCTTCAAAGTTGAAATTTTGTGAACAGATAGACCCTAATGTTCTCTATTCATCTCCCAAATTTCTAGTCTAATAGAAATTAATCATGGGATAAAACAAAGCATGGAAATATTAAAGACTATAAAGGGATGCATGCAGGAAAAATGCTTGGAATAAAGGTTCAAAATTGACACATTGTTAACTTAGACCGATCCCTTTTTCTAAAGGGATATTCTTTTTGACAATGATCTGATGTCAAATCCCATTAACACTGTTTAGTGTCTGTCTAAATCAATGCAAAATCCTAACTCCACCTAATACAAATACCACAAATTCCCTTATATTTATGATTACCATTTTGGATTCCGACTCTGTCATTTAATAAAAGAATGACACGTGTCTGATTTTATATTAGGACTCGTGCTCTAACATGTGTCCACCATTTGAGAGTTAATTCTCCACACGACAGATACGTGGCGATTAGCAAGCAATCTAAGTTGTTCTCCTACGATTAAAGGAACAATTCGTTAACTAACACATTTTGGTTACTTTCCAAGGAAAAGGGAGTAATTCCTGGGTTGTGCACTAGCAACTAAGCCTATAACATTTGTAAGATCATCATTAAAGGCTGCATATCGATAACTGCTCCAACATTAATTATCATCAGTTTCATAACCATCATAAGGGTAATATGGGCATCTCTAAAACAGGTGGAATCTCCTATAAATATTCACAAGCACAAAGGTATTGGGACTAATAACTTTACACTCAATTGATACTCAAACCTTACTTCATTCATTCAAAAAATTTTAGTTCTTACTTTACTTCATACTGCTTGTTCTGTGAATTGACTTAATTATCAGAGTGACCACATGATTATCCAATCCACCCCTCTGTGATTTTCTCTGTATTTTATTTCAAGATAAATCCTTGAACTCGACTAGCACATGGGAAACTCGGTCTCAATGTGTGAAATTCGACTAGACCAGTTTTCAACAGTAAAAACTATGATGGTCTAACAATCATACACCAAAAAGAATTAATATCAAATGAGCCTTAACACCCACGGGTGTCGAGTAGAAAGATCTTTTTTTTCTAAATATCCATTGTTAACATTATTACAACACTCTTTCAATTCCCCTAATAAAATAGATGCACCCACCCACTACCTTTGTCAGTGTTACCAACCACAAAAACTTTCACCTAAAATAGTTGGACTGATTTGCCTCTTAAGCTCATGAGGCTTGGCATTTTGGAAAAACTTTTTCTGACCTTGAAACAAACGAACTTTTTCTAACCTGGAAACAAACGGAGATTTATATAGTCATGTCGGTTGGTAATGGTGGTAAAATGAAAAGCAAAAATTGCAAAAAAGAAAGGAGAAAGCTTTCCCTTGTTGAATGTCGCTTCCCATTGTTGGAAAATCTTAATCTGTTTACCTTTTAAATTTAAGATAAAGATATTCTTCTTCATCATAGGTGAAAAAAATTTGAATAAAAAAAAAAAAAGGTTTGGGAGATTACATTGTCAGGATCTAAAGGTCCCTTAAACCCCTAAAAAAGAGTTGATTAAGCTTAATAAAATAAAAATACTGTGGTGAAATGAAATTGGAAAGTTTCAAGACTAAATCCTCTCCACGGGGTGGAGAGCTTCACGGACCCATTATAGTTCATGATGTATGAAGTGAGGAAAGTTCACATGCACTCACGTGTACCCTTTGCGGAATGCCATCTCCATCCATATCCAATGGTTGTCACACTCCAGAAGTGAATCCCTACCACATTGACAATGATGAGATCCCACAGAGAGTACACGTACGTATGTACATGTGAACTAAACTGAACTCATATCAAGTCCACTATATAGGTGTGAGACCCACACCCCATGGATAGTGATGGGTCCTGTGAACCTCTCCTCATGTTCGAACCGGAGTTGAAAATTAAACTTCTCCCCAAGAGGATAGATGGGGTGATTCATGTGAGATCTAATGTAAACCCAATTTTCTATTCACTCATGGGACCAAGATGGTCCCCATGTTGTAGAGAGGCTCTGCAGTAAAAAATTCCTATGTATATAGCGAATCCCATACTACACGGATTGTGTCTGGATCATCTCCCACATGGATATACCTTAACCATTCTTTCATGGGGCGTACAACTACCTTTGAAGTGTGAGATCCCATGGACATAAATCGATGATGGAATATGAATAGAATACCCATCTGGGGAGAAGATCCAGACTCGATCCCAATGGTTTTTTTTTTTTTTTTTTTTGGTAAAGGATCCCAATGGCCTTATTCCAAGCATTGATCAATAGCAGGGTTTCAACATACCACGGCACTGGTAATAAATAAAACAGCAGTATGGTTGGAGTGCTTTCATTGGAGAGCTTTCACTACCGTTGGATTGGTTGGAACCCTTTGTCGATCCAACTGTAGCCAAGGGGCAGCAGTCCTAACTCCTAAATGAGAACACTCTTTATTGCTCCCTTCCTCCAATAAATGACTTGTAAATAGGCCCATGCAAGAGCACATCAATCCCGTCAGTCACTTCCAGAAGATGAAATGAACATGGGGCTTGACTAAATGAAAGAGTACCCTGAGTCTTGACTTCTGACTCCAGACCCATTCTAATCACTAAACGCCTCCTCCTTAGTCATCTGATTAGAATCCATAATCTGATACCCTTGATCACCGTCTTCATCTATCAAACCCATTCCCATGAAGGGGGAGAAAACTGAGAAGCTTCCAAATTTCATGGATTGGGTCTGGGTTATTATTCAATCATCTCAAATCTCACACATAGCTTGTGTCTAGTGTTACTCCAAAAGTACCCTTTGATTTCAAGATGATCATCCAATATTTTTCATTTGCAAGTTTATTTTGTATCAGGTATACTTTCATATATTTCAATTAAGGGAGATTAACAGTTTTGTTGACTCTTTAGGAAGAAGGATCCTGTCTCTGACGCATCTGGTATAGAAATCCTCTCCTGTCTGAGTTTAGGTGGGAGAGTTGGTGGTCCGGATGGATGGCCGCTATCTAGTTCTCGGGTGGATTCGAACCCTCCATCCGAACCAACACCCGAGCCGATAAGCTGAGCCGACAGGGGTGTGGACTCGGATGGAAGGCTCAGATCCACCCGAGAATCAAGTGGCGGCCATCCATTCAGGCCGCCAACTCTCCTATCCAAACTCAGACCGAAAAGAATGTGGATCGGGTGGGTCTGATGCATCTCCATTCCTGGATTTAGATTTAGGAACAATGTCTAGCTCCAACCATATGTTCAACTTGCCTCTATAAATGAATTTGTTTCCACCAAAAAAGAAAAAAATAAAAAAGAAAACGTTTTCATTCAAAGAAGAAATAAAATAATAAACCTAACAACAGCTGTTAATAATTTCGGGCAAGCTATCACCCAAACAACCCCAGCCGGTAATTTTCCAAAGAAATGAATGACCACTTTCTTCCACTCAACCCCATTGCCCTCACCTGTATAAATGCACATATCCTTCACTACCTTCCCCTCACAAGCCTGGCTTTCCTGCTTTCCCCACTCTGTGTTTCTCTCTCGATCCCTCTATCTCATTGGTTTCTGCTATGGAGTTAACTGGTATTGTCCAATCTCTTGAGCACAAGACCATCTTGGTCACTGGTGCTCCTGGATTTCTGGCAAAAAGTTGGGTTCATCTCTCTCTCTCTCTCTCTCTCTCTCTCTCTCTCACATGTCTCTGTGTCTATAGTTCTAAGTTTTGGTTCTTGGAATGCAGTTTTCATGGAGAAAGTACTGAGGGTGCAACCAAACTTGAAGAAGCTCTATCTTCTGTTAAGAGCTGCAGATACCCAGTCGGCTGCACAAAGACTCCAGAAGGAGGTACTAACTACTTATTCATTGTCATCATAATGTTGAATCTATTCAAATCCTCTCATGCCTTTTATGCTGCTATGAGGAAATTCAGTAGCTGTCATCCACTTTGTGAGTATATCGATACATTGGTATGTGTACGATAAACTACAACCACTAGATTTCCTCGTGCCAACATGACAGAAATGAGATGATTTCTATCCACGTTGAATGTGTGGTAACCATGTACCATAACTCTTCTTGTTTCAATATTAATATAGGTGATAGAGAAGGATCTGTTTAGGGTTCTAAGAGAGAAATGTGGTGCTGGCTTGGATTCCTTTATTGCCGAGAAGGTGACTCCGGTAGCCGGCGACATAACTTTCGACAACTTGGGTATAGAAACTTCAGATTTGAGGGAAGAGATGTGGCAAGAAATTGATATAGTTGTTAATATAGCTGCTACCACCAACTTTGATGAGAGGTAGCTACAGTAGATTTTACATTATTATTAAATCTTACTGTGAGTAAAACTAGTTTATGACTTTTTACTTCTATGTATAGATATGATGTATCCTTAGGTGTGAATGCCATGGGAGCGAAGTATGTTCTTAGCTTTGCAAAGAGATGTGTTAAGCTACAGATGCTTCTCCATGTATCAACTGGTTAGTATTCTTTATATCTAAAATCAACAAGAAACCATATATATGTATGAATTTAGAGTGAATTTTTTATCAATGATTATTTGTTATTCCTCCTCTTTTCAGCTTATGTGTCTGGAGAAAAGGAAGGACTTATACTGGAGAAACCATTCAAGATGGGTGAAACACTTAATGGGTTACCTGGGTTAGACATAGTAAAGGAGCTGAAGCTGGTAGAGGAAAAATTGAAGGAGCTTTCGGCCTTGAGAGCTTCCAAATCAGCTGAGACATTTGCCATGAAAGAATTGGGAATAGACAGGTTTATATCGTATTTCCTAATTATTTCTTAGTTCCAAGATCCCCGCGGTTGTGTGACAATTGCACTTAGACACAAGAGGGGTTGAAATGACGGCTTCACCCTGAAATGAACAAAAATCATGCCCCTTGGATTCCCTCGTAGGAGCTCCCATTGGCCTGTTCTGGTGCAGGTCTTCCAGCAGGCTCCTTATAAGAATATGATTAGGGCAGGGTCAGATCGTCTGTAGCACTGTCTATGTCTATGGTAGTGTTGATCTTAAACATTGGGAGTGCATTGGAACACGTGACCATTGCATTCCAATGCATTCAGTTTTGTCAGGATCAACACTATTAAATAACAATACTACAGATAGACTATCTTTTTGGATGATTAAGTGGGAAACTCAAATATTATTATTATTATATTTAGTGCAACAATCACAATCCAACATCACAAGAGAATATCTACAACTTCTCTTGTTTTGGTAAACCTTATTTTTAATATATCTTCTGATCTGTAGCTTACTAAAAAAAATAAAAAAAATTCATGTACGAAATTTTTTGTCATCCCACCCCTTTTGAAATGCAAGTTCAATGGTAACCGGCATTTATTGTAGTATTATTAAATTTATATTTATATTGCTACAATAAATATGTAAATTAGATATGAATCAAGTGCATATATAACTATATAAAAATCAGATTAATTAAGGGTGTTAATTGAGTTTTTAGGTATATATTTTCCTTGACGGTAGCATAGATCTGATATATTTTAGAAATCTTCTTCTCATTATATCCATCCAAGAAAATAAGATGGATCCAATATTTTTATTCTTCACCTTTATATAATGTTTTGAAATTATTTTGGAGAAAAGTTAATTTAATTCATAAAATTAAAAACAATTTTGAAAGAAATTTCATTTATTGTGATACAGTATTTTCTGAAACCAACGCAAAAATATATCATCAGTGGCCAAATGATATTATTTTCGAGGTAAAAAGATCCCCACGGCACTAGTGTGGGATTCCTTTCTATGCCCTTTTATATTTTGATATTTTTTTAATCCTTGTTAAGAACCGATATTAGTTTTATAGCGGGTTAATCCAACAGTGGTTCTGTAAGATATTTGGTATTGGTTGATATGGTCTAGGGTTTCTTCTCTTTACAAGCCGATTTTAGGGATGAGTTCTCGTAGAAACTTATCAACCCCCTGCGTTGTTCTCTTCCTTAATCATATGAACCTTTGATTGGCTATTTTCTTTCCTGCACTCCCATTAGTGACATAGGAGATTCCCCACGGTTTTGTGGGAAACCCATTTCTTTTTTCTGAAATTATTTATGGGAAAAAGAAATAACTCTCGATTTTCTTTGAAATCCAAGCCATTTTCTCTCCCCTAAGTGACTGGTGGCTGATCTTTTTTATACTCCCATTTTCCCAGTAAGATATAAAATTCTAATATACACCGTTAGCATGTGGAGAGACTCTTAACCACAGTAGGCATGGATGATGGTCACGAGAGTCCTGACTGCTGTGACCTGTGATTAATAAATCAATCTAATGTTACTGAACGGGGTGATCAGGCCGATCAGAGATGAAAGAGCTGCACCGGCATCTCTCCTTTATAGAAGGCCCCACACAACCTTATCATCTCCTCATAAATACCATGTGTAAGAAACGTACGTACATGGACCTAGAAATCTATTCAGAATAATGGCATTCCAATCTTTCTAAGTGTATAATTGTAGTACGACTGTCATGTAATATATCAGCACCAGCTTCCATAGCTCTAGTTCTGCTGAACCGGCCAAACACCGTCCGGCTAATAAATGGGCTGACCTCAGGTGGGTCCGGACTCAACTGTTTACCGCTCAGTCGCGTCAGTCATCTATCATGAAGACTAACGGGTTGGACGACAAGAGATGATCTTTTGTTTCGAATAAAAAAAAAGAATGAATAGGGTCCTATGTTGTAGATCTATATAATCCAGTGGACCAACCGTATAATCAAGTTCAATTCATTTACATGTATATGTACTTTCCACGATGGGTTCTATCACCATTCATGGGTCGTGAGATCATCTCTGAAATGTGGCATCCACTAAATACAAACATTGATCATTGATGTATCTATGGGCAGTAGGTGCAAATGAACTCTCCTTAATTATGCAGGTAAGATAGATGTGTGACAAGTTTGGTTGCCCATTATTATCAAACTGAAGCTTCTTTATTTCTTTTATATTTTAAAAAAGGGCAAGACATTATGGTTGGCCGAACACCTACGTCTTTACAAAGGCACTAGGAGAGATGCTCATCGGACAGTCTAGAGAAAATCTACCAGTTGTTATTATTCGTCCAACTATCATAACAAGCACGTTCAGAGAACCATTTCCTGGTTGGGTTGAAGGAATGAGGTACGTAATTCACAACACCTAGCTACACTTCACTACTTGCATATCCTATTTTACAACAACAACAAAAAAAAAAAAATCGTTTTCGACTATTTTACATGAAAACAAATAGAATCTTATACAAATTTTCTACATTTTCAATGTTTTTTTTATTTTTTTATTTACGTTTTACATTAATGGAAAATCCAATTTTACAAAAAAAATTGTAGTTGCTTTTTTGTCACTTTTACATGGAAATCAAAACGGAGTCTTAATGTTAAACCCAGCCCATCTCTCTCTAAATTTGGTTTGCTATGATCAACAGAACCATCGACAGCTTGGGTGTTGGTTATGGTAAGGGGAGAATAACATGCTTCCTCGGTGACCCTGAGTCAATTATTGATGTGGTGAGTTAATTCATTTCTTCTTCTTTTTCCTGAATAATTTCGGACCCTTGAAAATATAGAAAAAAGTATTATACATGATGGCAATAAATATTTCCAAGCTCTTTGATATAACATTTAAATGATGAAACAGATACCAGGGGACATGGTGGTGAATGCGATGATAGTGGCCATGGTGGGTCATGCAAATCAACAAGGAGAGTTCATCTACCAAGTCGGATCTTCAGTAAGAAACCCAACAAATATCAACTTTTTCCAGGATTATGGCTATCAGTACTTCTCTAAGCATCCATGGATTGACAAAGATGGAAAGCCTATCAAGGTTGGAAGGGTTGCAATATTTAGCACCATGGATAGCTTCCGTAAATACATGGTCATCCGTTATATGCTACCATTGAAGGTTGGTTAATTTTACTGGGCTTTAGGTATTATGGAATATTGATAATTAAATGATAGGGGATGGTTCTCTGAATGGTGCTGTTGCCTGTGTTCGTATCGTTGGAATGATCATTCAATAGGATAGTAGGCTGAAGGAGAGAGATTGAGAGATGTGGAGATTTTTAAGGTAAAAAAGTATATAACGGACGTGGAAAGGTTGTTTCCCAGTTCGAACATAATCCACGATACATGGAGAATCTATTTCCTGATTCTAACCCTTGACCATTAGGTCAGACCATCCACCCTCGGTTAAATATCATCATCACTGCCATCAATGTCCTAAATAACTTTTTTTTTTTGTGTGGCTAAAGCTCTCTTTGGTATGATTTATGGTATTTATTTATATTTAAAATCAATTGATATAATCTAAAAAATCTATAAATAAGTTAGAAGGTGTTTATCACTATTGTGATATCTATTATTACTTCTTTATTTTATATCTAGTGGTATGAAAAAATTATTATTTATGACTCGTATTTCATTCTCATAAATGATTTTTCATAAATAACTCATAAACATAAATATCAACTAATATCAAAGAGAACCTTAATCATCTTATCTATTTATCTCATTTTTTGTGGTTATCTTCTAGATTTTGCAGCTGGTGAACATAATGTCTTGCCAGTATTTCCAAACCACATGTAGCAATCTCAATCGGAAGATCAACTTCGTAATGCGACTGGTGGAGCTCTATAGGCCTTACTTGTTCTTTAGAGGAGTGTACGTCTCTCTCTCTCTCTCTCTCTCTCTCTCTCTCTCTCTCTCTCTCTCTCTGTTTGTATTTAATCGGTTTTTATTAATTAAAATTTCAAAATAAAAAATATGTTTTATTTTGATTTTCTTAGTATATGACTAGTGAGGTGCGGTTAATGAGGTTAGGTAACGGTTTAATCGTACATCTCTCTCTCTCTCTCTCACATCCTGCTTATGGTAACCCTGTTTATTCTATGTAGCTTTGATGACATGAACGTAGAAAGGTTGAGAATGGCATTGAAGGAGAATGGGGCAGATGAGGCAAATATGTTTTGTTTTGATCCAAAGTGCATTGACTGGGCAGATTACTTCTTAAACATTCACCTCCCTGCGCTCATAAGATATGTTTTCAAGTGATATCTGCAGAGATTGAGAATCCATGCATGATCAATGAAAGAATCTGTTTATCATTAATTTTGTCTAGAATCTTTGTAATCCAAATTTCCTGTTGGGTTCAAGACAACCCTAAACGTAGTTGCATGCTACCTTAGATAGGAGTTTGGTTGTGTTATATGAATCTCTTGAACCCTCTTATATATATATTGGCTTCATGAAGATTAACATCTGGTGTTGTTGTAAGCAGGAGATATATCAGTGATATGGAAGACACTCTTAAGTGATTTTGTACTATACTACATGCACTTCTAGAGATGTGATTTGTTTTTAAATTTTTGGGTTTGATGTATTAAAATAAAAAATAAATTAAAATGATGATACAATGATGAGCTTATGTGTTTTTTTTTTTTTTTTTTTTTTTTTTTTGTTTCAATTTTTTTCTTTTCTTAGTATCCAAACATATCTTAAAGGAAAAATTTAAAGCAATATAATCTGTAATATCCGAATGGATCTGTTTTGGGCTTTTCCCCAAACATTTTGATCAACCTACAATTTTTTTATTTTTAAAATTTTTTTGGGTCTTAAATTTGTACGATTTCTGAGATCTGACACCTTCTTCAATTCACAAAATAAAAAATATATATATTTCTGTGATACACGCGCGTTTTAAGGCGTATGTTTGTTGGCTAAATTAAAGATTTTCAGTACTGAACCTACTGGTGATCATTCACAGCTCCATACGGTGAACTAACTGCTGAGTAGGTGAATTGGTGAAGGGATGCCAAACAAACATTAAAGTGCATTTATTTGGGATTTGGGATAGTCTACACTGCCGGTGTGTATAATGGGATTTATATGCTTGCTGAGCCAATGGAAAGATAGGGGACGAGCATGGCCCACACTCCATGGAGGGATATGAGATCACGCAGAAGATGCACGAAAATGCCCAGGAATCGGACTCTCTAGGGGGATATCTTATGGTCCATAGAATATGAGAAAGAAAAACCCACATGTTATGAACGAAAGAGAGTACTATTATCCTTCACAAATGGAAACTTGATGAATATTTTTGTTTAGATTAGTAGCGGTAGATTTAGCTATCTAATGTAATTAATGAGTCAATTTACTCAGTGTTCGAGAATTTGGAATCGAACATGAGTCGGTCTTATGACACTACTAGGGTGGGGAACAAGTGCAAGAGAAGAAGCTCGAATTTGAGACTTACCTCTTAGCCCATGTTTCACCAAACAAAGACTAACCATTCAACCAAACAAGTGTTTGCTATAAATATTCATTTCATTTTATTCTCCTTCGACAAAGTACACAACAATATAGTATAAATATATAGGCCTTGTCTGAATGACACCGTTACTTGATGTCCGTCAGATCGGCACAAACCCTTCCCCCTATTTACAAAGTTACCATCCTACAAAAGAGAACAGAACTACCAAACCCCCACCCTATGAAACTGGTTTTCCAGGGCTTAACTAGGGGCATATCTTTATGGGCATATGATCATGATGAATGATGAATGGAGGTTGGAAACCAGACTGTTTTCCATCACTGCAAGGGTGAAGTTCGTTCTCCTCCTGAATGGGTTCTAACCTCCTCATCTTCTCCACAACTGACCTTCTCATCCTCTCAACCTGTATGACACGCGGTGGTGCTGTTTCTTCCATGGCTACAGCTTTGGATGACATCTCTAGCTAGAAGATGATGATGCTTCTATATCTTGACCTTCTACAATCTATACTCACTAAATTCTCCCTCTCCTCTATAGCTGTATTTATAAAGAAGAACAAACCAATCTTGCTCTCACAACTCAAAACATATGGATTCCCGCTGATAAGCATAACTATAAAGAGGATGATAGCTAAAGATGCAGTCAATAAGGAATATAGCTACATGCACCTCCTTCAAATATTCAAAGTTCAAGTAGTAATTATCTTCGTAATAAATATATATGCTTTCTAATCCAGATTGGGTGATCATCACCGGCCAAATCAGTGAATATTTTGATGTGAGAGCATCTGGCAAAGGCCTCTCTAGGCCACCAAAAATATTATCCTAATCTATGCTGGCCTGTGGCCATGATATATACTCCTTTTTCATTCTTTTTCTTTTATTCGAGGGTTGATTATTCTCTCATCAAAGACTTAAAAGGTTTTAAGCTTTTGAGTGGCACAGATATGAGATAGCAACGAACCAAATGATCATCTTTTCTATACACATAAATTCATCATTTGCAAATTTATATAATAATAAGGGTAAATTATACCCAAGTACCTAATCTTTTAAGAAACTGCACCTATGATACCCAACCTTTCATGTATTGTATTTGGATATCAAAATCAAAATAAGGTTAATGAGGGTGGGACAAAATTTCAGTTTTGCCCAATCCTCCCTCCTCTCCTCTCCTTAGACATATATGGATCTAGGTTCCTCGTTACAACCCTTTTTATTTGAGATATGGCGTCTCACATATTAGGGTTTTTGCCACCATAGTTGCTTTTTTTTTTCTTTTTTTTTTTTTTTTTTTTTTTTGGGGGGGGGGGGGTTTAATTAGAAATTTTATTAGGACCCGAAAGAGAACAGAACAAGCACCCTATAAATAGCAGGGGCAAAGAACAAGATGAACCAGGCCCACTGGAACAACCTCCAAATGGCCAATAGAAAGAATCACAAAAGGAGAAGAAATCTTGAAGCCGTTACAAGTTGAACGCGGGCCCTAACAAAGAAGTTACCTTTCAATTTGCTAAGATGTGGGGATTTTGGGTTGAAGAAGAGCCATGCCACTTAAAGAGCAAACATTTGGCACGGATGAACATCACCTGAAATTGCTTTCGCACACCAACTGGCTAGTCGATCCTTCTCCTTGGCTTGTGAGTTGGGTGCCACAAAGTGACAATAGCTTTCCAAACATGGAAAGAGAAAGGACAACCGGGAAAAAAGGTGGTTAGTTTCTTGATTCCACCCCCCACCAGCAGAAGCAACAAGAAGTAGAGATCTGGATCTTCATGATGTGAAGTTGATCCGCCATTGAGAGAGCATTCATAATACTGTTGGACTTTATGTTGACATTGTTGGCAACTTGGCTGATGTGACAGTGTTTGTGAGCATACAGTCAGTGAAATGAGGAGAGAGAGTGTCCATGCAGGAGGGAGAATGTCAGTGCAAATGGGCAAAACTAGAGTAACCTCGAGCAACCTCGTAGTTGGGTTTTACAGTGTTCTACATCTCTTATAGTGTGTCTCAGATAGCTTGTAGCTAGTTAAATGACATTCTACATCAAGTTTGATGAAAGAGAGTATCTATGGGCCCCATTGGTGATGTAGCACAGTTTCTGGTGATGTGGCCAAGTTTCTGATGATGAGGCAGTGTTGCGGCATCTTGAAGCATCACATGAAGAAAGAAGATGTAGAGAGAGAATGAGGAGAGAGAAACTAGAAAGAGAAAGAGGAGAGAGACTTTGGGTGGGGCTCATGGGTGTGGTGGCAAGGTGACATGTCAAGACGGTAGCCCACGGCACTTGGCATGCATGCACGCATAGTTTGAAGTCCAAATTCCTAAGTTTTATAGACTTTTAACTTTGGGCCTATTTTTGGTGGGTTCCGCAGCAGGTTCATGGAGATCCGGCATTTGAAAGATGTAGAGCGTCGAGTTAGCTTTCCAACGCAACTTGAATTGCTCAATTCCGACTTCGGATGAGGGAGATATTGAGATTCTCGTCGAAACAGTCGAAAAATGGCAAAAATAGGAGCTCTCGGTGAGTATATATGATACAGGGAAAACAGTAATATTGTATAAAAGTTAGAGAGCCTCTTTGCAATTATCGGAAGTTAAAGGATGGCGCGGAAATTATCATTATTTGATAAAGAAACCAATTGGACGGCTAATAATAAGCCACGTTGCCAAGATCCAGATCGGATGGATCTGAAAATGGCTAGCTAATGTATATCGGAGCCGACGTGCCTTGATGCTCCCGCGAGGCTTTTCATTGGTCGGATGCAAGTTTATATAATGTATCAGAAAGCATAGAGGATGAAGCTTGATACGGTAATGCGCGCATACAGCGTAGCGGCAGACGAATTCTGATCCAGTGGTCGAGAGCTTGTTTGATCATCGCATGACGTGATTAGGCTGATCTGACGGTCCATACAAGATCCTGCCTTTTTGCAGTCAATCCAACGGTCTCTGCCTCAGATTCCATAGCGGACCAATCATAATGCGACAGCGCGTGCGCGGGCGGCGATTCGATGTAGCGCGGGTGCACATTAACAATCCGAAAAGATTCCATTTGGCTTAATTCTATTGGCCGAACTTCAAATCTACATAACTTCTTCATCCGAACTCCAAATCGGTCTGTTCAAGTTGCAGTTTCCATATTTTTATATTCTCTACCTATTGGGTGCCGTTGGAAGTCATAAAAATAATGAAAAAAATCGAAAAGAGAAATTTAAAGGTAGACAGAAGAATTTCTAGGGTTTCATGCCCTGTGGGAGTGATCAATTACCAACTACCTCTTCTCTGTGCATCAATAGAGGGCTAAATCCCTTTGAGAGGTCAGTAGAGCGTTTATGTTTATATTCATGGTGATTATGGGTTGTGTGGAAGAAATTAGAAGCCTGTGAGTAAGGTATGCTCTGTGAATCGATCTCTATCATCATTGAAGGCTGTTAGAGAGTACTTGAGAGCAGTGTGAAGCTTCAGAGAGATTGTTGGTCATTCGAAAGCATTGTTTGTGAGATTTTTTAATTTTCTATCTATTTATGCTTTCAATATATTATATGCTAGCGTAGGTGAAAATTGTTGAATACCTAGCTAGTGGGGAAAAAATTGTAAGGCATAATTATAAGCCTAAAAATTGTTATTTTGTTTCTCGTGGGTGCGAGTTAAGCGTGGTGTGTGCAGTGGGTGCTGAACACTGGCTGTTTTAGCCTGAATCTTGACGTTGTTGCGCCCTCTCAGTTTTTTGCTGGAAAAACCTAGGGTTAATATCTTTGTCAGAGACTAAAAGTTGAGTGTTGAGTAAAAATGGGGTCCGTTGGGCATTACTCCGTAGACTAGCCATCACACACTGTGTTGGTGAACCATGTATATCCTGTGTTGTGGTTTATTTTCTTATATATTTTGGAGTGCGTGGAATGACTTGCAGGATGGGTGTGTAAATCTGGTAGACCTGGGCACTGAGTGGTAGCAAGGTAGATTTGCATACGCTTATATGTGTGTAAAAGAATATATCTCCATCAGCTTTGGGAAGCAATGAAATAATTAGGGAGAATTTTCAAACACTGATTCACCCCCCCTCTTAGTGTCATATCAAGTTCATCAAATACATCGCCAAGAAATAAATGAGTGTTTAAGATATTCCTAGATATCGAGCCCTCTCATTTTGTTCTAGGCTGCAGCTGTTGAGAAAATGCCAAAGGGATGGCTTTTCCAAGAAATTTGATCATTCTCCAAATGATTACCTCGGGTGAGAAGAAGGAGATGATCCCATGCCTTTCTCAGGTCCTCACTACGAAAGAGGGGCTTTTTATTTTCTCTTTTTTTTGGGGGGGGGAGTGGTCCCATCCCATTAGAAAAAAGGAGTGTCAACTGTGGCTATTCTAGAGGAACCAAATTGATATCTCCTTCACATGGAGTGAGAAAAATAGATAATCTCTTGCGCGGATGCCAAATATCAAGCCAAATATAAGTGTTTTTCCCATTGCCGATCTTATGGCTCACTCTATCCATCATATATAAGATTTGCATTTCAGGATCTTCCTCTAGACCCAAGAGTTGTTAACTCTTTTCTTGACTGTCAAAAAGGAATCATGACGAAGATATGAATGGTAAACCCATTCTAAGCCACATGATTTTCTTCTTTGCTGCAATATGAGTTCATGTCTTTCACTCTCCAAATGCCCAACCCTCCTTCCTCATTACAAATCTTGTCCTAGCTTGCAAAGTGGATTTTCCTTTGTAAAGTTGGGCCGGCCCATAAGAGTTTAGCAAACATAGATTCCAGCATTTTAATAGTTTTACTTAGCAACCCAAAAAGCACAAACCAGTATATGTAGCCTCCTTTCAAAACACTGAGAGGATCAGTTGAATCCTACAAGCAAAAAATAGAAATCGAGTCATCCAACCTTCCAGTCGTTTTTTCACCTTCTCAATGATGGGAAGGCACTCTGAGTGAGTTTATTTTCCAGCAATCAAGGGGACCCTCAAGTATTTCACCAGGAAAGAAGCCTCTATAAATTGAGGTTGGCTGATTAGGATTTGTTTTTGTTGAGGAGAGATCGCACCAACCTCAAGGTTATTGGTTATTGATTGGTGATCCGCCTTCACAAAGACCATGAGATCATCAACAAACAAGAGATGGGATAACCCTAAAGGCTTACATTTGTATGTAAGATTGATATCTCGAGACGATACAATTGCACTTATCAAGATAGTAAACAATTCCATGGGCCAAAGTGAAGAGGTAGGGGGACAATGGATCACCTTGCCCGATTCCTCTTCTGGCCTCCTTGGAAGAATCTTGTCGGACTTCCATTAACAAGGATAAAAAACATCAAGAATTGGATACAGGTTTTAATCCAGCTAATGAATAGAACCGGGAACCCCATCTTCTCCAAAATAGCAATGATGAATGGTCTGCTAAGCGAGTCAAATGCTTTATGGAAGTCCACCTTCCCTTTGATGAAGGCTGATTGATTTTGGGATATCAACGTTCCTACCACAAGTTGGATGCAGTTCGCAATGATTTTAGCAATGAACTTATATAATAGGTTGTGTTACGGTTGGAAATTGTCTCGTCGGTCTGTGATCCGAGCAACCTGCAAGCACAGAAGTTAAACAAGGGAGTTTGGCGACTAAGCCCCGGGTACACTCTGATGCCTAAGTCAAATTTCCAATGTAAACAGTCAAGAGATAGCAAGAAGCTATCTCCAGTTTAAAGAGAGGGGAACGTAGAAAGAGTTTGAGTGTATGAGAGATAGAGTAAGTTCGTCATGTACCTTGACGGATCGTCCTCTATTTATAGGAGTAGGCAAGAAGCATGGAGGTACCAGGACTCAGGGAAGTAGATCGCCAATAGGACTGCCAGGTGTCGCTCTGAGGGACACACCCAGGTCATAGACTTCGAGTAGGAGTAGGAGACTGTAGCTAAGGAAGCTAAGTCGGTGAATAATAAGAGTGACACGTGTCACCATACGAGTGGTCGTATGGCCGTAATGGTCGGCATCGTATTGTACTAGGAGAAGGACTCCTACGACGTAACCTAGTTGCCTTAGGACTCTGGACTCCGACCGAGAAAAGTAACCCAGTAGGATTATGCCTCCGACCAGGTGCCGTGTCCTGATAAGACTATGCCTCCGCCCAAGAGACGTATTTGGATAGAACTATGACTCCGAGCAAACAAGGCCGAGCGCCACTTTATCTCGCCTGGTCCGCCGAGGTGATTTTTGATGCCATGTGTAGGATTTTCATTGGGTGATGTTTTTTCTCCCATAACAGGTTGCATAAAGAAATAGGTTGATAATCTTTGAATCCTTTAGGGGAAGCAGACTTGGGGATAAGGTATATGAAGTTGGAGTTCACTGATCTAGGCATAAATAAATTGATGTAAAAGCATTGCACAAGAAAAGTGATATATATCCTTACCTATAATGGACCAGGTTTGCTTGAAGAAATGGGCATCAACCAATGTGATACTCCAGATTTCCGACGCCATAATACTATCCTGAGAAGAACTATCAATCCAATGCGATAAGATAGATTTCCAACCTAACCGTTAAAAAACAGGTCTCTACTGATTGTAACCGTGTTGAACTTTGGATTACACTAGAATCGACGGATACTACACTAATCGAGTTAATAATATAATTCACCTTGAAATCCACCCCTTTCCATTGACGATACTAAATCTACCGGAGATGAGAGATCTGCAAAAATCACACCAGGGACGTTGTATTGTTGATGTTCCACACTTCTCTTTCCTTGATGTCCGATGATAATTTATAGATAAATGTGAATTGAATTTTAAGGAACACTCTGCACATTTTGACGCATCCTTTTGATTCTTAAGACATTGGCGGTTCTTCATTAATTGGCTCTTCGGATCCACCCCACTCGTGCGAGAAAGAGAGGGAGAGGGGAGTTGCAGGGGATTGGGTTTGAGGATGACAAGGAGTTGCAGGGATGGGGTGGCAGGAAAGAAAGGGTGCGAGAATTGAGAAGGCAGGGCCGAGGTTAGGGGGAGGCGATGGAGGGGACATGAGGCGGTTATAAGGGGAGATGCAAATGGAGCTGTGGTGGTGGGGTGGGGATCTGCATCGGCTCCTCGCAGTGGTTTGGGAGGACAGTGGCAACCTATCTGGATGGTGGCCACGTGGCTCTCGGTGAATCCGAGACCCACATCCGAGCTGACACCCAGCCGACAAGCCAAGCCGACAGAGGGTGTCGGCTAGGACGTGAGTCTCGGATTCACCGAGAGCCACGTGGCAACCATCCAAGATAGGTTGCCACTGTCCTCCCAGAACCACTGGGAGGAGACGATGTAAATCCAGTGGGGTGGAGGGTAGAGGGTAGAGGGTGGCTGCCAAAGGGGGGAGGGGATAAGGGATATTTAATGATTTTGGATTATCATGGGAGAAAGACAAGTGAAATTTTTTATTTTTTTTTGGTGAGAATAAAAAAAGAAATTTAGAATAAAAGAGTTCGAATAAATATAGATTAAATACAAGAGTAATAAAATATGAGTAATATAGACCATTGCCTCTCTGCATAATGATTTGAATGAACATATCATCTGTTCAAATTCAAATCTTCTTATGCCCTCATGCTGGTATGAGAAAATTCAGTGGCTGTCATTCACTGTGCGTATATATCAATACATCGATGTGTGTGCACAGTAAACTACAGCTAATGGATTTCTTCATGCCAAAAGGCATGAGAGGATTTATATATGATATAACAAATGCCTTGTAATATTTGAAAAAATAACAAATCCTTGTGATAATAATAATTCAAATAATTCATAAAAAAATAAAATTCAAGATATAAATATATAATGCTATAAGTCATTCACTTTTATGAGACCCTTGGATCCTATCATTTCTCATTGGCTTGTGACTCAATGTCACCAACTCATTGACCCTCATACTTATTGGACTCTGAGCAAGGTTTTAGTAATTAGTATTAGACATAGTATTAGTCCGTGCCAAAATGGATCCAATATCAATGAGGATCGAGAATAGATTTATCCAATTGATGATTGACATGTAAAATCTTATCATGTTTACAAGAATTTTTGACATAAAATTTTCATTAATATGATTAGATTCAAAAGGCAAATGCTTGTGCAGGTCAACCAAAGTTTTTTTTTTGGCACATGGTAGGTTTGGGAAAAAGTTCATCTCGTGTTGTTCTGCATTGATATGTACATTATATGAGTTCTTGCCATTGGATCACAATTAGAGACTCATGCGATAGGAGATGATCTAAACCCGAGGCCAAGATGATAGGAATTATAGTTTTAGGTATAGGTATTGAATTGATATCTTAATTTTTATAAAATAAATAAATTTTTTTTTTGATAAAACAGAAATTTATTGAGAAAAAACAGGCAAAATAAATAAAATTTTGAAGTAATCCATGATTATTCACTCTCTAATTATTCCAATTCTTCTAAAAATCTAAAATTTCATTTTCTCTGACATTTTCAAATCACCAAATTACCCCTCATCCCTATCCAAAATTCCTGCCCGTCACGTCTGTACCCGGTACTCTGCATCTCTTTTCTCTCCCTTCAGCACTCACGTGACCTGCTCTTTCTCTCTTCCCAACAGACCCTCAGTTGCATGATACAGGGAGCTGCAAGATTTTTCCTCTTCGGCGTCTTCTCTACCCTTCCTTGTAGATGTTAAAAACTTAATAAATTCCTCTCATTTAATGAAAACTGTATTTTGTTGACGCAGTATGGCTTGGCATCTTTCAAAGTTGAAAAAGAAAATTGATGTTTTGGGAGGGATTAAGTCGCATTAATGCTGTTGAAGATATTTTTTATTCTTCTTATTCTTCGTTTTTTGGTTTTGTTCAGTGCATGTGTTCAGTTCGTAACCCGCTGGTTTTTCATTTTTTTTTTCTGTATACCTTACACCTTTGTTCTTCCTCCACCTCAAGTGATTCATTAGGGGTAACACACCAACAACGACATCTCTACCTGATACTTTTGCTGTTTGATTCTTACATATTTATTCAAGTTCTACCAGAATGTCTCTCCTTTTTTTTTTTTTCCCTAGTTGAAATTAATAGAATTTCAATCAGTTTTATATCAATTAAAAGTTCTTTTCTAGGTTGGAATTGAGTGCATGTGATTAAGAGTTGAGGGTTTTGATTAGGGTTTCTACAGACTGGGTTCAGTTTCTGATGTCTTTTCTTGATTTCAATTGATACAGATGGTTAAAGGCGGGAACTGGCTCAGTCGTTCATGGGTGCATCCAAATGGAAATTATAACAGATTTAGCTGGTTAAGTTTCTAAAGTCTATTGAAATCATTCTTATCTGTACTTTTGCTCTCTGTGGCTCTTTTATCTCACCCATGAATCCCATATCTCTTTCAAATCCAGTTTTCCTTTCTATCATTGAACCCAAACTTGAACATTATTGCTATAATCCAAACCTGAATCTGAAACCTAATTCATAGATTTAACCACCCTTACTGTTCCCTGCCCCCGTGTACTGCAGGCAGAATACACAAATATTGCACATTAGGATTTGCTGAAACCCTTGGGTCGTGCAACAGTGTACAAAAGTAATTGCACTGCCTGGATAAGTTATAAAGGAGTCAAACTAATATATAATTTATTCACCTGGTTTCTTCTTTTTCGTTGTCATTCTGCTATTACACTGAAGATTGATTTTGATAGTGTGTTTTGACTGTTGGAGGCACTTTATTGAAGTGAGGACAGGTTGGCTTCTCTTGTCTTCTTTCTTTCTCCCATGCTTTCCATTGGTTAACAAGCAACGACAGCTCTTTATAGATCTTCACCCCTTGTACAGCAAGGAGTCTCTTTCTGTCTGGAATATGGAGGAAATCATTTTTCTCAATATAAAGTATCCTTGCTTTTTCGTGTGCAGAATGAGTATAGACTGTTCTCTATTCTGCTCTATTTGACATGCAGGGCATGGTCAACATCTCTCATATGGTCAGATGTCTGATGAATTTTTAGTGGCTTTTGATAATTGAAAACGAAAAATGACATCAACCGAGTGAGAATGAATAAATCTCTCATAGCAACCATGAAAGCTGCAGCTCAATTGCTCAATCATTTATTTAATACATAAATTTGCTAGTCCTAGATTTATGCAAAAGAAATATGATTTTTACTGTTTCAGATGTAAAAAGTAAGTGGGAAGTGTGGTTCTTGAGGGGGAATAAGTTGTGCAGAGGAAGTGCGCTTGCTTAGCGAACTTTGATGGGTTAAAGGTTTGTTCTGGCTTTTTCTGTTCCTTTTATTCTTTCATATTATTACTTCTGCTTCATTGCTCTTAATCGTATTCTATGGATCCCTTTTGTTTTGACAGCGAAATAGTTTGATGAAGCAAGTTGCAGCTTGAGAGGGATTAAGATGCACCTGATGGTGTTGTGGTATTTGTCTTTCTTATTGTTCTTTTTAAATTAGTCATGTAGTTAGTTTGTAACCTGCTGGTTTTCTGTGCCTTTGCTCTGTGCATGTTACACGCTCCCCCCCCAACCCCACGCACACACACCCCTTCATTGTTTGCCCTTTTGCATACATGTGTTAATTAGAAGTGATTCATTATTTCTGTAGATTTTAGAGTTTTTTTTTTCAAGTTAAATTGGAATTCTTTCACTTCCAATATGAATTTGATAGAGGTTCACACAGTTTTCTAGTTTGATATCAAGCAAGAGGCCCCTTTATGGGTTGAAATTGACGATATTAGATTGAGACTTGAGGTTTGCATGCAAGTTACTACTTACCAGGTTAAATTTTAGATGTCTTTTCTTGGTTGCAATTGATACAGAGCAGGGATGCAGGCTTCAATTCAAGATTTCACATATTAAACACTGAGGGGTGCCTCAGAATGAAAATTATAAGAGCTTTAGTTAATGATCTGAATTCTTCTGCTGCTCATCTAGTTCATGCTTTGCTTATTAACATTGTCATATCTGTACTTTTTGCTCCCTTTGGCTTTCGTTGATCAAGTATTTGGGCAGTAGCAGCAGTGCTAAGAGCAGAAGAAGAACCTGTTGTTTAATTGGAACTTTCATGCAGGGCTATAAAATGCACTGAATACAGAGCAGATATAGGAATCAATTTCTGTATCTGTTTATATATCTGAATTCAAATCACTCTATCAGATATCCAACATCCGATTAGGTATAAACAAAGCCAGAAAAATACAAATTCCTGCCTATGTCATACGGGTTTATTTTAACGAAGCTCAACCTGTGGTATGGTCTTATACATATAAATTAAACACGATTACGTTGTCCTTATAGATTATATGATTTTTATAAGCAAGACATATAATTAAACATATTGATGGTCCTAAACCTTATTTATTAACCATAATTTATATTGTACTTTTTAGAAGGGTATATATGACATAATAATCAAATAGGACATTGATCAGATCGAGTATAGGCATATCAACTTCATAATTGATTGAATTGGATACGGATCTGATCCAGATAAAATCTGATCTGTTGACAGACCTACTTTGTTGGGAACTAAGTTGATTTAGAATCTGTAATTTCTAGAATATGTTTAGTTTGTAGTAGGAGGAATTTTTTCTTCGTAATTTCTTTTTAAAATGGGGAGACGGATTCATCAAAAAAAAAAAAAAAAAAAAAAAAAGGGGAGAGGAATTAAGAATTAAAATCTGATTTTGAGTTCTGTTTTGGAATAGTCTTATTGTTGAATCTTCAGCTTCTTGAAATTCAGTAACTTGTAATTTGGTCATCTTTAATGAGAGCTCTCAGGCCCATGAGGAAGCTGTCGTAAAATGCATTCAAGGGCAATATTTGTAATTTTTCCTTTATTTTCTTTATTTTCTTTTCTTTTATTATCATTAGGGATATATCTGTAATCTTGCTTATTATGACTTCATTATAAATAAGAAGGCTGAGTGAGGAGATTAGTATCTCACTCATTTTCTTTGATTCAACATGGTATCAGAGCCACCTTAAACTATCCTAACTTCCATCGCCACCCTCTCTTCCCCTTTAAACCCTATCGCCACCCTCTCTTCCCCTTTAAACCCTATCGCCACCCTCTCTTCCCCTCGAAACTCTACCGCCACTCTCTTCCTCATCTCTAATCTCTTGCCTTAAACCCTACCGCCATCACCTAAACCCTACTATGACCCTTTTGTTCTTCCTCTCTAATCTCTTTCCTTAAACCCTACCACCATCACCTAAACCCTACCGTAACCCTTTTGTTCTTCCTCTCTAATCTTTTACCTTATCTTTGAACTAAGAACCTCTCTCCAAGGATCAGTTGTCATCTGTTGCTATATATCCCTAGTTGTAGGGATGATCTTCGAAGAGATCGCTCACATAGCCACCCTCGATTCTTCCCTGTCTGTATGAAGATCGAAACTTGTTGCAGATGTGTATCTCGTTCCCAAAAGACTGAAACACGACACCATCAATTATCGTCTCTAGTATTTCAGTAGCAGCATCTTCGTTCTAGGTATTTTACATTGTTGAACAGATATTGATTTGTTTTGCTCTAGTTTCTTAGATAGATTGTTCTTAGGTTGTGTTTATCACCATGCCTAATTCTTTTGAAGTTGTTTCTCCCACTACGGAGATCTCAAAAATAAAATTTACTGCTATTGCACTCAACCCAATCGAGTTGGATGGGACCAATTATATAATGTGGTAAAAAACGGCATACATGACGATCTCTGCAAGAGGTCTGTTGGGATATAGCACTGGTCACAAGAAGGCACCTGCCCTCACAAACCGACTTTATGACAAATGGGTGTCCGAAAACTCTATTGTGATGGCATATTTAATTGGCTCTATAGAACCTAAAATTGGCCAGGGGGGATGTATTGTTATCTGATGCTTCAGAAATTTGGAAGGCGGCCAAGGAAACCTCTTATCAGATTGGCAATTACTCTTTGATTTATGATCTTCATGTGAAGATTGGTGCAACTAAGCAACGAGACATTACTGTATCCCAATACTATTCTGAACTCCGAAGTCTGTGGCAAGAGTTGGACTACTATGACACCTTTACTGCTGCTTATTTTATCGATGCTGCTACTATGAAGCTTGCAAAGGACAAGTTAAGGGTGTATAATTTTTTGACTGGCCTCAATGTTGACATATCCTCAGTAAAGAGAACCTCCTATCTTTAAAACAGGCTTATGCCTTGGTTTAATCTGAGGACATGCACCGTACATCGATGATGCCTCCATTACCAGCAGAATGTTTAGCTCTTCAAACCGCTCAGCAAGGTGGTGCAACATTCTCCAAACCTACCTCCTCTCGAGACCCAGTTCGGTGTTAACACTGTGGGAAGGAAAGACATACTAAAGAGACTTGCTGGAAATTACGTGGCAAATTGGCTGATTTTGAGGCCAAGAGGCGTGAGAAAGGGATACAGAGATCCAGAATTCTAGGGCACCACAGACTCATCAGACAGAAGCTTATCCTCCTACTGGGACTCTTCCTATGCTTTTAGCCGAAGAACTTCAGGCGCTTAGAAATTTACTGAGGCCATCTTTTGCAGCTAATACCGGTTCATCATCTTCATTTGCCAGGTTTATTTTTTGTCCAATCAGGTATTTCTCATACTAGTCACTGTGCTTCCTCTGTCCCTAGTACTGGTTCAGCCAACTCCTTCTTGATGCAGTCCAAGGACCAGCCAGTAGTGGATCAGCTCAAGGATGTGTCAACATGGGCCCAACCCACACTGTTCACGTGAACACTGTTCACGCGGTACTGTTCACGTGAACACTGTTCACGCGGTACTGTTTACGTGAACAGTACCAACAGCAGAATTTTTCCTTCTTTTGTTATTTCTTTCCTAAATTATTCTTAGATTTTGTTTCCTAAAGTTAAGTTATGGATTGATATTTTGTAAGTTGTTTTTTTGGAAACTTTCCTAAATCTATAAAGGCAAGTTTCCCTTTTAATTTATCTTAGGATATTTTTTAGATTGGAAACTTTCCTAAATCTATAAAGGCAAGTTTCCCTTTTAATTTGTCCTAGAATATTTTTTTTTAAGAGGACTAAATCCTTCCTTATTTTGTAATCTTTCTTAAGTCTATAAATAAGATAAAGAAGAAGAGAGCCAGCAGATTTAGACCAGAAAAAAGAAGAGAGTTTAGCTCCTGATTTTTCTAGTTGAGTCTCATAGGTTGTGAGACTCAACCGAAATATTCTGTTTTATGGTTTTCTTGTCCTTTTGTTAATTCCTTCAAGTTCTTATTATTGCATACTGAATTGCGATACCATTAAGTGTTGATTTGATCAACGAAAGCTCGTGGGATTAAAGATTAAAATCATATCGACCAGCTCTAACTAAACCAGTCCCGTTTTCAGATGATAGGTAGTTTTCAAAAAATCACATCTCTCTCATCTGTGATCGGATCATCTCCAACTTTGGATATGTCTTCATAATCATTCCAAAGAGTATTTTCCATCAAGTTTCAAGTGATTTCAAGGGTTAGATTTCAAGATAAGTGGTTTTCTTCATTACTTTTCTCTGCAGATTTTGTATTGGACTGAATTAAGATCCTGTAGCAAAGAGGGCTTGTTAATTTGAAATGTCTTAACCTCTTTGCCATCACTTCTACTTGTACTCTCCCTCTTCTGGGAAAGATACAGTCTGAGTAGTAGATGCGTTTCTCTTTCCTATATCTGTAAAGGGATCCATCCACTGCTCCTCTACCCTTACTTTACAGTCTGTTCTTCACATTCCTAGTTTTTCTACAAATTTCTTATTTATTAGTAGTCTTACTAAGTCTCTTAACTGTAAAGTAACTTTTTTTCCTTCCTTGTGTGTAATTCAGGATTTGGTTAGCAGGAAGACGATTAGACATGGTAGATTGCATGGTGGTCTCTACTTGCTTGATGATGGTCCTTTGGCACCCACATCATCCTCTCCACCACCTTCACCTTAGACTACCCCATATCACCTTTATTCCGCTGTGAGCACTCTCCAGTAGTGGCATGAATGTCTTGGTCACCTCTCTCTAGTTGTTCCTCTTTTATTTAAACATTGTAATAAAAACGAGTTACTATGCGAAGCCTATATTTTGGCTAAGCAGACTCATACAACCTATTTACCTTCATTTAATAGAAGTACTGGTATTTTTGATTTAGTGCATTTTGATGTATTGGGTCCTGTTAGGACTACTTTTATCTCTGGACATCGTTGGTTTGTAACATTTATTGATTGTCATACACAAACTACCTGGGTCTATCTAATGCATAATAAAAGTGATATTTTTCAATGCTTCCGCCAATTTCATAACTTGATAATGACTCAGTTCTATGCTCTCAGCTGAAGGTACTTTGTAGTGACAATGAAAAATAATCCTTTGATGGGACATTCAAGCAATGTCAGAAAATGGGATTTTACATCAAATAAGTTGTGTTGACACTCTGGCTCAAAATGGGGTTGTAGAGAGAAAAAATCGTCACCTCTTTGAGACTGTAAGAGCTCTAATGTTTGAAGGACATGTTTTAGCCCATTTTTGGAGTGATGCTGGTCTCACTGCCGCCTCTCTTATCAATCGGCTCCCTTTGAGAATTCTCAACAACAAATCCCCTTTGGATTTCCTGTTCGGCAATACTTACTTTGTGCTACCGCCGAAGATTTTTGGTTGTGTTTGTTATGCCCGCAATCACCAATTTCCTGGCAAGCTTGATCCTAGGGGGCTCCGGTGCATCTTCCTTGGCTATCCTATCATACAGAAAGGATATAAGTGTTGCCATCCTCCTTTCTGGAGGACTTTTGTTTCAAATGATGTTTTCTTTCATGAGCACTTGATGTACTACCCGTCACATCTTCAAGGGGGGAAGAATTCAGCTCAAATTGCTGAACTTGAAGATGTGCCTCTATTTTTACCAGAAGAAGAAGTAGAAAGAGTCCAAGAAAGAGTCATTACGGATCCAGATCCGTATGTTCCAGACACAGATGGAACATCAGACCATGATTCAATACCACCTTCTACACCAGCGCCTATTCATACAACCAATCCTAATGCCAAACCTCTACAAGTTTACAATCGTGCTAGAAGCAAGCAAGGAAGGACTGTTACCATCAGTGCAACTTCACATTTCCCTTCGTCAGCCCTGGATCCAGAGATTGAGCTTCCTCCTGGTAAGGAAATTCGTCTCTTTGATTCTGATCTTCCCATTGCCATTCAGAAAGGTACTAGGTCTTGCACACTTCACCCAATTTCTAATTTCGTTTCATATAACTCTTTTTCTCCTTCCTTCCATGTATTTGTATCCTTGCTTGCTTCTATATCTATTCCTCAGAAATGGAAAGATGCAATTATAGATGAACGTTGGAAAGCTGCAATGGTGGAAGAAATGAAAGTTTTGAAGAAAAAATGATACATGGGAACTTGTTCCACTCCCATCAGGTAAGAGTGATGCAGTCCAAGAGTCAGTTCAAGGACCAGTCGTAAACCAGTCCAAGAACCAATCTAAGGACCAGCCGACATTGGTCCATGGAACCAGCCTAAAGCCAACCCCCAAAGCCAAGAAGTCAGCCAGCCCACATTGCCAACACTGTTCATGTGGTACTGTTCACAGCGACAGAATTTTTTGAAATATTTTGTTTTACTTTTTTGTTATTTCTTTCCTAAAAATTAGTTTAGATTTATTTCCTAAGTTGATTTACTTTATGAATCAGTCTTAGTTGTTTCATTGTTTAGAAACTTTCCTATTTTCTGTTTTAGAAACTTTCCTATTCTCTATAAAGGTTTAAACTTTCCTATTCTCTATGAAGGAAGTTTCTGTTTCAGTTTTGGAAATCCTATGATTTTGTAATCTTTCAAAGTTTATAAATAAGAAGAAATAAAGTGCTGGCGGTAGGCTTAAAGAACCAGAAAATAACGAAATTTTTTCTGGCTGAGTCTCACTGGTTATGAGACTCAACCGTAACTCCTCCTCTTGACCTTCTGTTTTCTTGGGTTCTTTTGTTTTCTAATCTCTCTACTACTTTTTCTTAGTTGATTACGATCCTATTGTTACTGATCTGATGTTACAAGGGCTGTGGAATCATAGTTTTCAACCAGAATTTTCATTACTGTTATAATCAGAGGCGGCAGCAAGGTATAACCTACTTTCGAAAATTCATATCTTCTCCATCAAAGGTTGGATCACTCTCAGATTCTAGTATGTTCACAAGCACATCCTAGAGCTCAATTTCTCCAAGTTGGGTGATCAACCAACGGTTAGATTTTCAGATAAGTAGATTTTTCTATTGTTCTATAATTTTGGTTTGCTAAAATACAAGTTTGAGACCTACGGGCAAGATTGGTTTCGATCCCACCCGTTGGACCAAGTTCATCTTCTGGAATATTGTTCCTTATAGCATCCGGGCGGTTTGTACAGGCCTGGGCGCCAGGGCGCCTTGTGGTCGCCCAGGCCAGACAGGAACAACATTTATCGAGCGATGACTTGCCCGGCCGCATTAAACAACATTTATCGAGCGAGACTTATTTATGACTAATATCATTTAATAAAGAAACATTTACTTAAGATATTATTCATAAATAAGCAAATACCCCCCTATTTGAATCCAATAAAAATAGTCTAAAATTCAAATTCCAGAAGGAAAAAAAGTCAACCCCCCTGTTCAAGAACAAAAACCATATTTTTGGGTGCGAGGGCGATTTTCAACTTTTAAATGCTAGGCTTTTTTCTAAATATAAAAATTCTATAAATCTTATTATAATAAATCATCACTAAAAACCAAGAGTGCGCCAAAATAATCTTTTGCTTTGATGCCCAAAAAATAATTTGCATTCAGACGACTTTAAACAGCATTCCCGTATTCCGAACAAGGTTTGACCGGAGTGTAACTCCTTCATTATTATTTGGATTCAAGCAATCTCGGATTTGTTGGAAAGCTGATTATGCTAGCTTTGCAACGAATTCGAGATTGCTTGAATCCGAACTATATTAAAGGAGTTACGCTTCGATCAAATTCGTTAAAAGTACGCAAATGTTAGTCATAAATAATTGTTTACTTAACTCTAGACACAATCCCAGGTTTTAGTGTACATTAGTAAACTTGGGTCCATATCACATATTAATTAAGTTATGTCTTAAATGTTGATTATTTATGTAGAATGTTGCATATATATAAACATTAATACTTTAGAAATTAAAAAATGCACTGGGAACGCCTTGGTCGCCTAGGCGCTTAGGCGCCTAGGCGCCTAGGATGGCCCCAAACGCCTTGGATCGCCTTGTCGCCTTGACAACTATGCTTATATCCTACGGATCAATGATCTCAAATTTTGAAGCATTCTTACAGACGGATTTGAAGTTGGGTAATTATTTATCAAATTCAATCATTCTTATTTGTTTTTAAAGTGTTAAATTTGAATTGGGTTGGTTGAAAGATCCTACCCTAGCAAGGTTTGGCATAAATTAAGGGTGTCAACGGGCCGGTCCGGTCCTGTTTCGGTCCAAGCCAAAACGGTATCGGGCTTTATAAGCCCAGCCCAAAACATGTCCATTAAGGGTTCGACTAGGGTGGGCTGTGCTGGACACGTTAACTAACGGGCCGGTCCGGTGTCGATTTGTTATCGAGCTATGGTCATCGGGCCGATTTTGGGTTGGCTCAGTTTGGTTCGGGCGTAGCGGGTTTATCGGGCCTATGCTATATAATTATTTTCTTATTTTTATCAATAAATTTAATAGAATTGTGAGCGGTTAAGTTTTGATTGATCTTAAGGGCATCTGAACATGGATAATGGATAACATATTTGCATTTATTTGGTTAGATCATTAAATATTTGGTCAATTGGTTATTATTTGAGCAACAAAAAGAATCGATTCGGGCTAGCTCGGGCTTCTTAACGGGCCTTATCGGTATTCGGGTTGGGTATTATCGGTTCGGGCTAGTTTGGGTTTCTTAATGGGCCGGTCCGGTCAGGTTCGGTTTCGGTTTGGGCTGAAACGATGTCGTGCTTTACAAGCCCAGACCGAAACCTGTTCATTAAGGCTCGGTCCGGGCTGGGTTCGGGTTATATCGGGTTGGCTCGGTCCGTGCTACCGGGTCAGGCCCAAATTTGACACCCTTAGCATAAATTGAGATGTAACCATACTTTGCCATTAAAGAGGCCAGTAGAGTGCAAGTGGGTGTTTACAGTCAAGCAAAAAATAGATGGCAAGGTAGATGGGTATAAGGCCAGGCTGGTTGCTTGTGGATTCACCCAAACATATGGGATTGATTACCAAGAAACTTTTGCTCTAGTGGCCAAGATGACGACAGAAGATAACGATAGTCCTGATTCTTTTGGCATGTGCAGTACATCATAATTGAGATTTACAACAGCTTAATGTGAAGAATGTCTTCCTTCATAGGGAACTTACAGAGGAAGTTTATATGGACTGTCCACTTGGTTTTACAGATGCGAGCACCAAAGGGAAGGTATGCAAGTTGAAATGTTCCCTTTATGGACTTAAACAGTCCCCTAGAGCATGGTTTAGTAGATTTCACAAAGGTATGATAGCATTTAGCATTTGACTATGTTCAGAGTAATGCTGACCATACATTGTTTATCAAACATACATCTAGAAATTTCACTGCATTTCTTGTATATGTGGATGACGTTGTTGTTACTTAAAATAATGAGGAGGAAATTAGGAAACTGAAAACGTTTCTGGGAAAGGAGTTTGAAATAAAAAATCTTGGAAAACTCAGGTACTTTCTTGGGATTGAAGTTGTTCGCTCTACAAAGGGCATTTTTCTCTCTTAAAGAAAGTATGCCCTTGATCTTCTCTCAGAGATAGGATTACTAGGGTGCCAACCACGTGATACTCCTCTGGATTCCAATACGAAGCCTAGGGAGAAAGAAGGAACACCAACGGATAAAGGCAGGTGCGGTTAGTTGGAAGGCTTATCTATCTATTACATACCAGGCCAGATATTACATTTGCAGTGAGTTTGGTGAGTCAGTTTATGTATGATCCCTACTTAACACATATGGAGGAAGTCTATAGGATTCTATATTACCTAAAAGTAGCTCCAGGGAAAGGGATTCTATTATCACCACATGATCATCTCAAAGTGGAAGCTTATACAGATGCCGACTAAGCAGGCAGTCTAGGTCGGAAATCTATTTCAGGTTATTGTACTTTTGTGGGTGAAAATTTGATCACTTAGCGCAGCAAGAAGTAGAATGTAATGGCCCGTTCCAGTGCAGAAGTAGAATTTAGGGCAATGGCCCAAGGAATATGCGAAATCTTATGGTTGAAGAGCTTACTTGGAGACTTGAAAGTCTAATGTCCTCGATCCATGACTCTGTTTTGTGACAATAAAGCAACCATCAGCATCGCTCACAATCCTGTCCAGCATGATAGGACTAAGCATATTGAGGTAAATCGTCACTTTATTAAAGAGAAGTTAGAAAGTGGTCAGATTCAGATTCCATTCGTCAGCTCAAAGGATCAGATGGCAGACATTTTCACTAAAGGTTTACCGTAAACCATTTCACATAATATTGACCAAGTTGGGTATGCATGATATATATGCATCAACTTGAGGGGGGGAGTGTCGTAAAATGTGCTCAAGGGCATATTTGTAATTTTTCTTTTATTTTCTTTTCTTTTATTATCATTAGGGATAGATTTGTAATCTTGCTTATTATGACTTCATTATAAATAAGAAGGCTGAGGGAGGAGATTAGTATCTCACTCATTCTCTCTGATTCAACAGAAGCCAAATGGAGAAAAACATTGCTCCATAATTTGGTTTATAGAGGCTTTTGTTTATGAAGAAAAAACAATGTTCAATGAATGTCTTTTCAGATTTTTTGGTGTCTTTGGTTTTTTCCATAGTTGCTGCATTCTTGGTTTGCTTATTATTGCTTATGACCTATACTTATACCTAGAGTCTAATTTCCAAATACCGGAATATTTTCTTTGGATATGCTAAAGGCAATTTCTTGTGAAGCCTCATTTCCACCTTCGTCATAGTTGTGATGGTGTTGCCTAGTGCCTAGGTGTTGAGGCAGTTCTTGAATGCTTAAGTGATCAATCGCCATATTGTTCAAGGCACCCAAACAGAAAGTAAGGGGGAAAAGAATGGAAAAAAAAAGGAGGAAATATGGTGAACAATAAGGAAAAGAGGGAAAATGGAGAGAAAAACCAAAGAACGAAAAATAAGAAGAAAATGGGGAAAAGAAGCAGTAGCAGCTGCCACTACCATCGGAAAGGTTGCAGCAGCACTGCCATCATAGTAGAAGGAGGAGGAGGAGGAGGAGGAGGAGGAGGAAGAGGAGGAGGAGGAGGAGGGGAGATGTTTGTACCTAGATCTCACGTTCTAACCACTACCTCTACCATTATTGACATCAAAAAGAAGAAGACCAAATGAGTTTAATTTGTTAATTTATAACTTTAAAGATGATATTGTTTAATTTTATACATTGCCTCCCATATTCACAAGTAAAAGAAATAAAACTTTCATTTTACGTATATACCCCCCAAAATTACATTTTAGAGGAAAATATCATATTTTACATTTAAAACTGCTTTGGTATATGCACACCTTAGTCGCCTAGGTGCCAAGGTGACAGACCACCGCCTAGGTTCACCTTGGTTCCTTGGCAACTATGACCTTCACCATCCAAAACATAGACTTATTTGGCTTATTGTAATTTGATCAAGGTAATCCTTCATCATAAGGATGCTTAAAATTTTGCTCCTTGCAAAATTTTTGGGAAACGGCACAGGTGCATGGTTGTCAAGCTATACCTAGGTGACATGCATTCTCTTGAGCGTAAGGTGTTCTATCGCCTTGTTTTATTCAGTAAGGGGATTGCCTTGGTTTTCAAGTCATCGCCTTGGCGTCACATTGGTTGTCTTGTTTTAGTTGAATATTTTATTATCTTATGTAGTTTGTTGAGTGCTTTTATAAATGTTTATTGATTAATGCATGATGTTTCTTTTATATGCTATATTGTTGCTAGAATATGTGTATGACATGCATACATATATACATACAAAAACAACAACAACAACAACAACAAAGCCTTATCCCCACTAAATGGGGTCAATTACATAGACTTTTGTCCACCAATCAGCTCTGTTTGATGTCATACTTGAAGCAAGGCCTAAGCTATACATGTCTTTCTTCACCACATTCCCTAGAGTCATCTTAGGTCTGCCCCTAGTTCTTTAGATCCTTCAATCTGAATCAAATCACTCCTCCGTACGGGAGCATCAATCGGCCTCTGTTGAACATGACCATATCAACTCAAACGACTTTTTCATAGTTTATCATGTATTGGCGCTATTCCCAAATCAGCTCTAATATGATCATTCCTTACTTTGTCCTTCCTAGTTTTGCCGCACATCCATCTTAACATCCTCATCTCAGCTACACTAAGTTTATCCTTCCTAGTAGGGAACATGTATGACTTGTATAGATGTGCCTTACTAATGCATAAAACCAAACTTCCTTACTCTTCTGCTTGCTTTGCTGAATAAATTGTGTCACCATGATGCCAAGGCACTCAAAACTACGCCTTGAAAACCATGCGCAAGTGCCGCCATACCAGGTCCAAGGAAGCCTTCCCCTTCCTTTTGAAAGCATTCCTTGGTATGTGAAGGGCCATTGGGGAACCTCACACTCCAAAATGCTGGTCAAACTATTCATCCCTCTAACTCAACCCTAATGTGATGTAGCACGGCGAAACAACACCTAATATAGGTGGAAATATTAGGTCTGAAGTAGATTGGTATATAAGTGGGTGGGATATGAAATGGCTGACAATGGGAGGAGTTCACCTCCTTGGACAGGCCTTGGTTTAAGTTCTGACCCAAAATTGTTTGAAGGAATACACACCTTCCAGGATTAGCAGTAGCAACACGAGAAATTTTTTCGTAAAACTTGTTCCAGAATGCTTACAGGCAAGCTCCTTATATAGAGTGGCTAGGAGGATTCTAGGCTCTCATTGGGACTATGACTTCTAGTTCTAGACTCTGACTATTTGATAAACTTTACATTTTCAAAGACTTATACAATAATCAAAGAAACTAACTTGTTGATTTAAATATCTTGTAGGATTCTTCAACTTTAGATAATATCAATAACTAACTAAAATGCTTCCCATGTTACCCACACATGCATTAATTACTTTTTGACCTTTCTTTGACTGAAACTTGGACAGAATTAATTAGGACTGGTCTAGACTTATCCAGAATAATCTCCTCAACAGGAACAAGTATCCCAGTGATGCAGAATTCCAGCAAGAAGGGTCAGAACCAAGAACTAAGTCTAGCCTAGCCCTGTGGTTTTATTTTCGGACCAGTTTTTGGATCACACCAGAACTGTTTAGTTGAGCCTTGCGTGAACCACTTGGGTTAGAAGATCTGAGAAGATTCTGATTTGATTTGGTCTTAAGATCTTAAGTTTCTATTTTTTGCTTTAGGGAGTTTCTACATTTCTATATTCTGATTTAAGGGGTTTTTTGTAACCAAGTCCGAACCAGCCCATATGGTCTATGCTGTGAAAACCAACTTTCAGCACATGTACTGACTTCAAAGGTCTATTCGGGGTATTTCCATTTCGAATTTTAAAATACTCAAAACATGAAAGTTGTAGTCTTACGAGTTTAATTCGTATAGCTTTGATATGAGATCAATCCAAGTTGTATTTAGAGAGTTATGATATTTTTATTGAGCATGTGCAGAACAATCTTTTCATGTGCTTTGATGGATGATGATGTTGACACTCTTCTTGAAACTTCTTTATATTTTATACCTTCTCCACGAGTGTAACTCTTTATATGGAATGACTAGGAGGATATTTTTAGAGTTTTCTCCATGAAACAAGTTTCTATACCTAGGAATAAGTATCAATACATTGAGACAAGTTTTTATGTATTAGAATTATTAAATCATGTATGTTTTTTTTTTATTTTTTCTATGTGCAATTTCAACCTTAGGGTTATAGGGGATGGTTGAGATTATTTTGATAAATTTAAGGGTTTGTAAGGCCTATAAATAGTGGGTAATTCTCATGTAGTAAGTAGTTGTTTATTGAATGAAATTCTTCTTTGTTGTTATAAGCATCTTTAAACCAAGATTGAGTTCATCTTTTTATTCTGAAACCTTGCTTAGTTTCAGACTTCAATCTAGAAGTATTGAAGCCATGTATAGCCTTGAAGAGCAATCTAAACTAGCCTTGAAGAGTTGGTAAGCTTCCCTCAATTGTTTTTTGGAGTGTTATCCTCATTTTTCCCGGATCCTTATCAAGTGCAGAATCCTTTCTTTGACAACCATTTTCGACCCTTTTTTATTCAAAATCTGAAAAAAATTTATTTCACAAAAGTAGTATCCCCATCTCTGAGCTTTAAAACCTAATTTGAATCATCTCCAATCTGATATCTAAGCAGGAAGTTATTCTTGATTTACTGACTATGGGTCATTCTGCTAAAAATCTGTCTTCACCTAAAAAGTGCGAGTACTTTCCCGATCCGAGTTTGAACCATCCCATGGGAGTGGTTACACCAGTATTTCTAATACCTCTAACCAGGTCTTAGACCTTAACATGCAACTTCTTAAGATGACAGAGCAATTTAATGAAATGTTTACTGCTATGGAGCACCGTACAGACTCAATTTCAATGATGGATACCCTGTTTATTCGACGGCCAATAACATTCAAAGGCTTCCGTGACAAACATATATGAACCCTCCTCCACAACCTACCTCCGAAGAACACATTAGATCCTACTTCGACCGTGGCAACCCATGTCACGTCAAGATGACATTTCCAAGGTTATGCTAGGACTGAAGGAATATAATGTGTGATGCTACCCATTGGAATTTTATGACTGGTTGTGTTCTTTGGACAACTACTTTGATTGGTATAATTTGACTGAAGATAGAAAACTGAGGTTGGCATGCACCAAACTCACGGGTACTGCTAGAGAATGGTGGTGTAATTATGAAGCAAGATTGGTTCGGCATGATAGAGAATTGACTACATGCATGGTTCCAAGTTTCGATTGAAATTAGCCAAAATCTCCGAGTTGTCTCTGTTTTGGGCCTGGATGAAACGAAATTCATGGTTGAAACTCATGGTCGTAGGACGTAGCCTATGTTTTGACTTTGAGTCTACGACCATGAGTTTCAACCTAGGTAGGCCCAAGGTCGGAACCTCGAACGAGATTTGGCATGTCTCAGTTTCAGGCTTGACAGAAACCTGCTTCAAAACCGAGATTTAGTTCCTTGACTACATGAGAGGAGATGCGATCGGAGCTGATGAAGAAAGACCCTCTCAAATTTTTCAGAGGAGATTGCATGATAAGATAAATTCTTTCAGACAAGGCTCCATGTCAGTTGAGGAGTATATGTACCAATTTGAGTCTCTGGCATGGGCTTGGATGACCAAGATGACCAGCTTGTGTCCCGTTTTGCGATCGGGTTGGGTTTATGACCTGATTTTTGTGACAAAATTGGTGTTAGTACCATTAGTGATTTAGAGGACGGTTTTGAGAAAGCTCTAAAGGTAGAAGACTGTTGAGAGCCTTAGGCTGAAGGTTTAACCCATATTCCAGTGACAGCATAGGATTTTCCAACCGCTTGGCTCACAAGAGCTGCCACTCGAGTCGCAACATCTATAGACAAAGATAAAGCACCCATGACTAATGGAGGTAACACTAAATGCTATCTCTACAACGGAGTGGACACTTTGCAAAGTTGTACCCACAGAAGCGCAAGGGCAACTCCATTGTAGCCGCAATTGAAGCCAACTCGGAGACCCAATTTTGTGAACCACCGAAAATATGATATAGTAAACACAGCTATTGATGATGAGTTATATGATGACTTGGGAGATGATGGAGAAGAAACCAAGGGTGTTAATGTTATACGCTCACTTCCATTGACTGAAACCGTTGAGGACGACGATTGTGAAGACATCAAGGAGTTGGGTACGATCAAGGTTGAAAGAATTGAGTCGAGAGATGAAGAGATCAAAGAAATTGTTCCGGAGGATTCCATGGATACCAACATTATTTGCAGTAGGTACTAATCATGAAGTTGATCATATAGAGTTTATGATTCCACCAAAGTTCTTCAAAGAGAGCTCAACGTCTTGAAGATTACATTCCTGACTTCAGAGAGCCACCAGAGTTATGGCTTGAAGATGGATGTGCACTGCATGAAGTTAATTCCTCATCTCTCCTAAACACAAGGTCAATTTTTTTTTTTGTTAAAGTTGGGGAGAATTGATGCTAAATTCCAGCAAGAAGGGTCAAAACCAAGAACTATAGGCCTAGCCTAACCCTGCGGTTCTATTTTTGGGCCAGTTTCTGGATCAGACCAGATTGGTTAGGTGAGCCATGCATGGACCACTTGGGTTTGAAGATCTGAGAAGATTCTGATTTTATTTGGTCTTAAGATCTAGGATTCTGATTTGATTTGATCTTGAGATCTAAGATTCTGATTCGGCTTGGACTAAAGATCTTAAGTTTCTATTTCTTCTTTAGAGAGTTTTTATATTTCTATGTTCTGATTTAGGGGTTTCTTTGTTGAACATGTCAATTTCTATTTTTAAAAGTTTCTATTTCGTCAGTTCTAGAAGACAGCTTTTTGGAGGATTAGTAGTTGCCAAGTATTTATTTTTGTACTCCATTTAAAGCTATTAATATAGGATTCAAATCGTCTCCTCCCAGTATTTCAGGGAGGAGACGCGGCGATCCCACTGGATGGTCGCCATGTAGAGGTCGAATGAATCCGACTCTTCCATTCGAGTCGACACTCTATTGTCGGCTCGGCTTGTCGACTCGAACGGAGGGGTCGGATTCATCTGACCTCCACATGGCGAACATCCAATGGGGTCGCCGCCCCTCCTCCTGAATCTCAAGGAGGAGACGATTTGGAGGCATTAATATAAGGGCAGGCAAAAGACCTCCTGGTTAGAGTTTTGACTTCAATATTGGCTGCTGCCATGTGTTTCCCTGTGCATGGGGTGAAAGACCTTACGGTAGAGAGAATCTACCAAGGCCTAAGGTGAGAAGCCTTAGTCTTATCTCCCTACCCTTACTCTCCTCTATTTTCCCTGACTTTTCATTCTCTTTCTCTTGCTATCCTGTATTCAAAGTACTGTTGTGGAGGAGCATATCAAATCCTTATTACTAATGACCTTCCTGCTGAATGGGTGCCTTTAATGAACACTTCAGCTGTCAAGTCATCCTTGCTGATTAAAGTTTTTCCTAGCTGAGAAATTTCCCACATAAGTTAAGACGGGAATGGGAACTAGTATCCTGCAGATGATGCTTGATCTGGCTGGGGATTGATCAGTTGATTTAGCATTATTACCACAATTTTTGTACCATGTTCGCAACTAAGAAAGGTCATTTCATCCTCGTTCATCATTCTATCCTGTTTAGAGCCATTTTTATTATCAAACCATCGAGTGACTAGCTGTCTACAGCTGTACTAGATTAAAATATCCTTAGCCCCCATTTTCCAAAGCCCAAGGCTTGATACAATAAGATCAACAGCTGATCCCTTGAATTAGATAGAGCTGTGTGAAGTCTGATGGGCCTTCCGTTTGAGATTCAGTGAACTTGACGTTGAAGAATTTGATTGGAATAGCTTTAAGTAAAGATCAGTTATTGGAATCTTAATTTCTTCTTTCAGATATTACAATACTCACTGATGGAGCTTATGACCCACTAGCCGGTTTTGCTGGTTGAGTTATTGGAATCTGGCCTCATTCAGGATATTCAATTGAACTGCATACCTCACTGATGGAATATAACCGATTAACTCGTTCTGCTGGTTCTTCTGCTTATTGGTTGAATACAGACAACAGGAAAATATCAAGCATATGTTGGATCTGGAAAAGCGACCTCCGCGCTGGAGGCAGAGATCGATCAAGGGAATTGGAGCTGCTTTCAAGCTGATTGTAGATCTACGACTGAAACAGATTATCGTTGTCGACAACGATTATGATCACTGGCCATGGCCATTTTTTGCCTTACTTTTTCAGGCTTTCTAAGTTAATAACAATGCTGTAATCTATTGTTTTATTTTCATTAGTAATATTTTGATGAGATCAAAACTCCTAGCAATGAATAAGATTATTGAAGAAGATTTGATCTCATCATTCAAATATAAAAGAGCATAAGCTTTTCTGGGGATGGATTACTATATTGTACCGAACCAGCAAACTCTCCTCGCAAATGATCAAAACTTCATAATATTTAATTGATCCACACATCATGCATGAGATAATCAATAATGTACTGGATGACGTTAGAAGGAAATCAAACTGTAGATATGCACGTGTCAATTCTCAATTATTTTATTTTTATTACTAAAATAATTTAGGTAACATGTGGTTCGTGGGTTTGACTAATGAAACTTTTTTTTTTTTTTTTTTTTTTTTTTTCTCTTTTTGGATAGGTATGATCGTATGACCTCAAGGTGATTTGAACTGATGAACTGCTTTGTTAACCCTTTGACAGTTAGTAATAAGAACTTGGTTGATATGTTTTATTTATTTATTGTTATTATTATTATTATTATTATTATTATTATTATTATTATTATTATTATTATTATTTTATAATAAAGATTAGAAAAAGAATATATTAATTAAAAAAAATACACATATATACGGTCTAGGAAATCCCAAACTATCAATGAAACACAAAAATGGGACAACCCATCTACTGCATTGTCTGCTAAACCTCTAAGCCAATGGGAGCATGGGAAAGGTGGTCATGGAGGAGTGTGTTAAGTCTTAGAGGCAACGTGCCCTGCCGCCCTTTCTTTGCCTTTTTTTTTTTTCTAACAGCATTAACCGTTACACATTTAAAGCTTTTTATTTATTTATTATTTTATTTGGGTAAAGCATAAATTCATTGCAAAAAGAAACGGGTACAAGTCAAGGCATCCAAATTACAAAGATATTGGAGCTAAGGATAGGAATTAGACTAAGTGTGCAATCCCGTAATTGACACAATCTTTCGGGCAAGGGAATGGGTTAGAACATTAGCATCCTTTGAAATATGATGAGTGATGAAAGAGACAAGAATCACAAATAGAAGTAAAATGGAGCACATTTAAAGCTTAATCTTCACATATTTGGACTGGCATATCCAATTCAACTTTCATGGTATATTATGATCAGGATCAGAGAAAAATCTGAATTTGAAATTTGAATGGATGCTAGATGTGACCAGGTTCTTAGTTCACGGTATCAACCCAGATCAGATACAGAGCCAATGATTGCATGGCATATGGCTGAGACCAATAAAAAAAATTGAAAAAAATCGATATCAAATTGGAATTGGTTATGACTGAAACTGATATGAATCGATTGATCTGATTGATCCGTTATCGATTACTAAAACCATGGATGTGACCACTACTACCTTCCCTCATCAACCCTCTTTTTTTTTTCCTTGCCCATGAGGCAACTCTGTGTTGAATGGAGCCTGCCTTGTCTTTGATTGAGTGTACCACTTTCCATGTTCTATGATCTGTGCCAATGAGATGGTCCACATTTGTTTTGTGATTTTCGAAAACATCATTTCCCATTGTGACATGGATAACCACCCAAATAATTAATAATAATAATAATAATAATAGTAAACACAAAACAAAGGTTCTCACTGAGCTTCCACTCTATTTCCAGGTCCCTGCTACCATTGCCAACCAAGTGGTGCATTTATCCACTACTATGTTTTTACCTTAAAGTTCGAACTATTAAATTGAGGGACTCTCAAGTATATAAAACATCCAATATCTTAACAATGTGGGATTGTTCCTAACATTCCCCCTCACATGTTGCCTCTTTTTTAGGTGATAGTACACATGGCATGTACTCCCTCTTTTGGGTGACTGTAAAGAGGAATTTGGTGCTCTGATACCATGATAAGTTCCCATTTTAACAACACATATTGGCCTCTCTTTTGGCTAATAGTACACGGCATATGATCCCTCTTTTGGGTGATCGTAAAGAAGAACCTAGTGTTCTGATAACATATCGAGTTTTCAGCTCAACAATACATCCTAACCAAGTGGTGCATTTATCCACTACTATGTTTTTACCTTAAAAGGTCGAACTATTAAATTGAGGGACTCTCAAGTATATAAAACATCGAAGATCTTAACAATGTGGGATTGTTCTTAGCACTCCCCCTCACATGTTGCCTCTCTTTTAGGTGATAGTACACATGGCATGTACTCCCTCTTTTGGGTGACTGTAAAGAAGAATTTGGTGCTCTGATACCATGATAAGTTCCCATTTTAACAACACATATTGGCCTCTCTTTTGGCTAATAGTACACGGCATATGATCCCTCTTTTGGGTGATCGTAAAGAAGAACCTAGTGTTCTGATAACATATCGAGTTTTCAGCTCAACAATACATCCTAACCAAGTGGTGCATTTATCCACTACTATGTTTTTATCTTAAAAGTTTGAACTATTAAATTGAGGGACTCTCAAGTATATAAAACATCTAAGATCTTAACAATGTGGGATTGTTCCTAACACTCCCACTCACATGTTGACCCTCTTTTAGGTGGTAGTACACGTGACATGTACTCCATCTTTTGGGTGATTGTAAAGAGGAACTTGGTGCTCTGATACCATGATAAGTTCCCATTTTAACAACACTTCTTGGCCTTTAGTACACAGCATATGATCCCTCTTTTGGGTGATCGTAAGGAAGAACCTAGTGTTCTGATATCATATTAAGTTTTCAGCTCAACAATACATCCTAACTAGTGGAGATCAACAGAATTGCTAGCTCTCTGATATAGCCTACACCCGCACCCATGTGGCCATGTCTGACCAACTCTCTATTCAACTGGGCCAACCTCATGCTTTTAGAAGATCAACCCCTATTCAAGCCAAGGCCCAAGATAAAGCCCAAGCTCAACTAATGGTCTACAAGTACCACAACCCATTTTGGAACCAGAACAACTAAGTCCGGACCAGCCCATATGGTTAATGCTATGAAAATCAATTTTCAGCACATGACTTCAAGGATATTTTTAGAATATCAAAAGATGTAAGCCAACCTAAGCTTCTCAAAAGAATGGATCAGGAGAGTGAAATACAAACTTACAGTAATCACAAATTATGTAGAATTTAACAAATTTTCATGACTTCAGAGAAATGACTGTAACTTCTTCAATAAATATTAGAATGATCTGATTCTAGTGGCAAATGGAAGATAACTCATGAGGCTATAACTTTTGTAAAAAAAATGTTTTCTCAAATTATGAGTGGTGGATATGTAAAAATGGGTAAAAGTGACGTGAAGTGCAAGAACGAATTCTGAAAAATTTCTAAGATACAAGAACAAGAAAGTAAGTTTGATGGAGTGAAGGTAGAGTGACTCAATTCTTTTCTAGGATGTAAATTAGTTCATTAATGGTGGTCCAAATCTTTTAATATGTAAGTGAAGAATAAAATTCCAATCTTCTAGGATGGAATAAATTTTTTTCAAGGTTTCAAGAGAGAACTCTTCTAAGCTCAAGGCATGATAAGAAAGCTCCAATTCTTTAAAGTTAAAGTAAAATTCTTCTATGTTTTAAGGTGTGATAAGAAAATTCTTCAAGGTTGAAGTGAAACTCTGCTAAGTTTCAAAAGATGAACTCTTCAAGGTTCAAAGGAGAAGACATGCTTCGATCCACTTTTTTATTCAAAAATCAACTACTTATTACATGAAAATCAGCCATTATTTATAGGCCTTACAAACCATCAAATATGTCATAATAATCTCAATCATCCCCTATAATCCTAGGGTTAAGATTGTACATAGAAAAAATAAAAGAAAAATATAATAATTTAATAATTTTAATGCATAAAAACTTGTCCCAATATATGAGTTCTTGTTCCTAGACATAGAAACTTGCTTCAAGGAAAAGATTCTAGAAAGACTCTAGAAAGACTCTCTTAGTCATTCTATACGAAGAGTCACTTTGGTGGAGAAGGTATAAATTAAACTTCAAGAAGAGTGTCCAAATCATGATCCACCAAAACACATGAAAAGATTGTGCTGCATGCACATTCTCAGTAAAAATATCATAACTCTCTAAATATAGGTTAGATTAATCTCATATTAAAGCCACAAAATTTAATTCATATATAAAACTTTTATGTTTTGAGTATTTTAATATTCAAAATAGAAATATTTCATAAATACCCTTAAAGTCAATACATGTGGTCTAGACTTAGTTGTACGTACTAGTTCCAATATATATGGACTGTAATGCTTGCGGAATATGAATTGAGCTTGGGCTTTGCCTTGGACTTCAGCTTGAATATGAACTGATCTTCTAAAAGCATGAGGTTTGCCTAGTTAAATAGAGAATTGATCGAAAACAACCACATAGATGTAGGCGTGGACTGCATCACTCTCACCCAACATGTGGAAAGGTAATAGCTCTTATCCAGCACTGTTCATTAATTCCTCGTTGTTTTGAACACGAAAGACGTATTATTGTTAACAAAGCTCCAAAACCCAAGCCGACAGCTTGACGAACTTTTACAAAGTTATACTCTTTTGGAAAAGCAAGCTGATATATACGTGTGTTTGTTGTGTGGGGTCCATTGGTCATGGGTCTTTCAATCTTAACATTAATCACATTTTCCCCATGAGAATAATAGCTCGCTCGTTCAAACCTACTTTGAGAGTCTCAGTCCAGCCACTGTAAGTTGGGCAATCGTAAATCAGCAGTCAGCCTCACTATGAGAAACAAAGTCTTCTCTGAAAGCTGAAAGCAACACTTATCAAATCTGAATCAAAGCTGTGTTCGTTTGTCAAACAAGTTGAAGACTTAAGTTTTTCCAACAATGAATATAGTGATTCTATATGATTTGATATGGAAGAAAGATAAACACAAATCATTTTAAAAATGGAAAAAATAATATTATAAATAGTCCTAGCATATTTTCTTGTTCCACTGTGGAACGTTTCTTATGAAAGAAAAAAGAAAAAAAAAAAAAAGAATATGTAATTGTATGAATTTTTTTTTTAGAATGTAAAGACCACAGTACGTATATCTAACATGCATGACCTAACAAACAAAGTTGGAATAATTATAATGCTTGAATGGGTATTTCAGAAATTTCACAGTTCAAACAATATTGTTATTGACGAATGGAAAAGAATATCCATTTCATGCCATTGCTTGCACTGGAGATGCCGGGCAAAACCATCCAAAATGAAAACCATTTATTAGGTTTTCAGTGATAAAATTATAATGAAAACACAATATATGGGCACGCAGGAGCCCTTTAATTCTTATCCAAAATTCACTACCTCGTGAGTTTAATTTGGAATGGAGTACTCCCATCACTAAAGTGTCAAGAGTTTTTTTTTTTTTTTTTTTGAGGGGATAAATTATTCTTTTTGACGTCGGCATAGCCACACATCTAACTATGTCAGATGGTGTAATCAAAGACGGACACGGCAGTCCAGTCAAAGTGTATCTGGGAACCATTTTATCCAAAATGAATGAACCACAAGAATCTCAAAAAGGATTGGTAGTTAGTCAGAACAGTGGCAAGAATGAGTGAATTAGGCCCACATTCTTTGTTGCCCAAACCGTATCTGTAGTCTCTCAAACATATGTTGTACATGATAGGTGATCACATAAGCATCCTCCATTGATGAGCAGCCTGTTAAATGCTATTTAATTTATCTAAAATTGTTTCCCACACTATCAGTGTGGAAGAAATATCTCACGCTACACCAGCGATAATATAAGAAAAGAGGGGGGGAAATCCCGAATGAGATAGTGTATGTTATAATGTTTCTATCTCAAAAGTTCAAACTTATAGATGGAGAGGTTGTTGGACCTTGTGTTGTCATTGTTGGTAATTTGACAGATGTGACAGTGTTTGTGAGCATTCAGTCAGAAAAATGAGGAGTGAAAGTGTCAGTGCAGTGGCAAAGATGGAACAACCTCATATACGTTCTACATGTATCTCAGATGGCTTGCAGCGAGTTAAATGACATTCTACATTGAATTTGATGAAAAAGATTATCTGTGGACCCCACTGGTGATGTGGCACAACTTCTCTAATGATGTGGCCGAGTTACTGATGATGAGGCAGTGTTGCGGCATCTTGAAGCATTAAATAAATCATTAAATATGAAGAAAAAAAGAAGATGTAGAGAGAGAATGAGGAGAGAGAAAGAGAGAGAAATTTGTGGGACCCAGGTGTGGGTGGGACCCACTGGTGGCCAGCTTGGCCGAGGGCTGCGGCACCACAGTGGCAACCAACCCCATGACCAGCCAATGCCATAGGCAGCAGCCATGAGCAGCAACAGCCGCAAGGCACACTGCCCAGGCCGCAAGGCATGGCAGCATGCCTCACAAGCAGTCCGCAAGCCCATAGCCGCGCACATGGCTTGGCATGGATGCCCCCCCTGACACGCACCATCATCTGTTTGATATTTTGCCTAGAGAGAGAAGGAAACTTTTTCTAGAGAGAAGTTCTCTCAGGAAGAAATCCACTGTACAGGTTTGTTTTAAAAAAAAGTTCCAGAGGCCATTTGTTATAAAGACAGGGGCGTTTTAGGAAAAGAAATTTGAAGAAGATGCGAAATCGGCTGCTAAAAAGGAGCCATGCATGACAGATTCCAAATCGGTGGCACTGGAAAATGCGAGCTCGAGTGTAGTGCGGTGACAGCGTCTAGATTCCATCGCGCGTCTCACCATTGGCCAGTCGCAATTTTATAAGTTGATCCACGATGCATGAAGGACAAGCTATCATATGGTGTGACGCGCGTGCGGTACTTCGGTGGGACAGATCCGGATCTAACAGCCTACGATGACTCTGAAGTTCACCGACGCGATTTATGCGAATCCAATGGCACAGGTCTAATCCCACCTTTCTTAAGGTTATCCAGTAGTCTGAAACGAAGATTCCCTGCGCAGCCAATGACATCTCGACAGCGAATAAAGCGGCGGCGATTTAGTATGTCGTGGGCGCACTGAATCGGCTGAAAAGATGCCTTTTTGAATGTTTTGGTTGGCCGAACTTCAAACCAACATAACTTCTTCATCCGAGCTCCAAATCGGTCCGTTCAGGTTGCAGTTTACATATTTTTGGATTCTCTACTTATTGGGCATTGTTGGGAGTCGAAAAAACAAAGAGAAAAATTGAAAAGAGCATTTTAAAGGCAGAGAGAAGGATTTCTAGGGTTTCGTGCCCTATGGGAATGATCAATCACCAACTACCTCTTCTTTGTGCATCAATGGAGTGCTAAATCCCTGTGAGAGGTCAGTAGAGCTTTTATTTTAATATTCATGGTGATTATGAGTTGCGTGGAAGAGATTGGAAGCCTGTGAGCGAGGTGTACTCTGTGAATCGATCTCTATCATCATTGAAGGCTGTTGGAGAGTACTTGAGAGCAGTGTGAAGCTTCAGAGATATTGTTGGCCATTCGAAAGTATTGTTTGTAAGTTTTTTCAGTTTCCTATCTATTTATGCTTTCAATATATTGTATACTAGCGTAGGTGAAAATTTTTGAATACCTATCTAGTGGGGGAAAAATTGTAAGACAATCACTACAACAATTCCTATTTTTAGCTACGGGTTTTAGCTACGGTAATATATTAGCCGTAGCCTAAAATAATCTATAGCTATGAATAATTGTCTACCGTAGCTAATAATATATTATTACCTACAGAATTATTTTTTCCGTAGCTATAAATATTATTACCCACCGCATTGTTAATTCCGTAACTATAAATATATTATTACCCACCGCATTGTTATTTCCGTAACTATAAGTATATTATTACCCACCGCATTGTTATTTCCGTAACTATAAATATATTATTACCCACCGCATTGTTAATTCCGTAACTATAAATATATTATTACCCACCGTATTGTTAATTCCGTAACTATAAATATATTATTACCCACTGCATTGTTATGTTCGTAGCTATAAATATATTATTACCCACGGCACTGTTAGTCCCGTAGCTATAAATATTATTACCCACCGCATTGTTATTTCCGTAGCCATAAATTTATTATTACCTACCTCATTGTTATTCCCGTAGCTATAAATATATTATTACCCATTGCATTGTTATTCCCGTAGCTATTAATGGACCCCACTGCCAAGGCTCTCATTCTCAAAGCAGGATAATCTGTAGTCTGAGGCACTAAAAGTGCATTGGGATGCGTGATGATCTACTTTGAGTGACCAAGATCTTTACTGTCAATTAACAATCACTATACATGAGGATATTTTTGCCCTCTCTCCCTTTGTAATTTCGATGAATTATTCGTAGCTGTTATTGCACATGGTCTGAGGCTAGCTAATTGGTTGACATTGTGTGGTTGTCATTTGATTAGAAATTGGAACCGCCAAATCCACTTCACGATTTTAAAAGTGATTTTGACATACTCGTTATGTTTGGATGCCAAGAATTAAAAAAATAAAGACAATTTATTTTTGGTTTATATATATATATATATATATATATATATATATATATATATATATATATATATATATATATATATATATATATATTGATGACGCCAAACATTATCGATTTAGTTTTAATGGTCATTAATCCGTTGGTGGTCTTGTTTTTAATTAGTCCATAACCGCTTGACATTCTTTTGACCGATGATTGCCCGACCTCCTTAAATTGCAATGACCAATGTCCAACATAAGGGTTGAACCCGACAAAAATTTGTAACCACGTTGTCCTATGTGCAATTAACCAATTAAGGAAAAGATTGTGAGGGGAGATTGTTTGTATGTCGATGATAAATTTATAACTATAGGAATTATAATATTATGGTTAATAATATATTTATAGGTACAAGGGTTTTTCTTCCCTAAAATCATTTATACCCACCGCAAAACAAAATACGGTAGCTAAAATGGGAATGGCCACGGTATTCCAATACCGCCGTGGCGAAAGTATTTTTGACGGTGAAATTTTATTTTCACTATTCGCGGGCTTCGTCCTTTTGGCGGTATATTATATCGCCTCTTTTCCTCTTCTTTCGCTAGTACATAACCGTCTTCTTTTCGTATACTCATAACGCTCTCTTTGTATTCTTTCCATGAGAAGAACCGATGAACCCACCGCATCTCTTTGTATCCTTTCCAGAGAAGAACCGTTGAACTCCACCACTCCCACCCTTTGATTCCCACCTGTGCCCCCCCCCCCGTCCATTATATTTTAAAACATCACTCTTCTTTTCCTCTTATTTCCTCCCACCGGAAGAAGCTCCGGAACCCCACCGGCCCCCCCCCACCCCCCCGAGCCCACCCCTCTCTCCCTTATTCTCATTATTTTTAAAGCGTTCTTGGAACTTGATCGGTCCCTTTCGATGGAATTGAGGCATTTGCCACTCCCCGGGGGGGCCTCACGCCTCACCGCAAGAAAAGAGAACAAAGAAGGAGATCGTGGACTTCACACCTACTTTTCTTACCTTAGAGAATCTAGAAGGATGGAGCAATCTGATGCTTCTTTATATAGTTCTATGAGTTTTACTTTGATTCAAAGGATGTGCTTAGTTCTAGCAAGAACAGCAAAGAAGAAAAAGATTGGGCAGTGAGAGAGTGAGAGCGAATTCCCTCTTCACCATACATGAAAAAAATAGAACACATGTCATTTGATCACTTTAGAACAACACCCTCTTTCTTGATTATATGTGGCAATGTACCCCCGTTCCAAGACCCCCCCCCCTCTCAATGCCCTTCCTCCGAACATGGGGCTACCGCCTCTTATCACCATCCCCCCCCCCCCCCCCCCACCCCTTTTTATTTTTATTTATATATTTTTCAAAAATTCTCTAAACCAATTTTTTTTTTGCCATGGTCATTGGAAATATGGACACATTGTTCATCATTGTTCTTATTGTTATTTTATTCTTCTTGGATAAAACTGTGTTGGGGGGGGGGGCCTCTAAAAACTTACTACCTTATGTTTCACCAAATGAGAGGAGCATGAGGAGCCGGCACGGGATCATGGGTTCACCAGGCAAATCGGTTTTCCTCATGCTTACAGGACTTGCAAAGGAGAGGACAGTTCAGCCATTGCCGATCCTTTCACTCCAGTCTGATTTGTCAAACTGCGTGATCGAAGAGCGAGAGACCCGAAGTGCCAAAAAACTAAATGATGCCGCCGCCGCCGATCAACCCGTTGTTTCAAAAGTATTCTTCAGCCCACTTTGTATCTACAGTGCACATGTGATTGGTTTTTCTTTGTGTTTTTACAGTTGGACCACTATTGACTCTTTCCTTATATTTTTTGTTAATGCTTCCTTTTTTCCTCCTATGCCTCTATAAAGTTTATGAGAGATTTTTATCCAATAATATCTTCTTTTATATTTTGATCTCATTCTTTTTTTTCTAGACATTGTTATGTATCTTGTGAGAGAGGCCATGTTGAGGGTGGCATGATATTCCAACCTTTTGCGAAGATTTGACTTTGAAATGTCTATTTTTCTATGAGAGACTCGCAAAGAAGTTTTTGCTTATATAGAGAGTAAACAAGACATACCGGGAAGGTCCCTGACACTTTTTCTGCTCTACTTTGTTTTTTCCGCAATTTGTATCAAGCCATCTTGATTGTGGGTAAGATGGTCATTTCCATACTTGATCATGACTAGTTTTTCCATACATTGTTTGTAAAGAAGAGTTGTTCCCTTGAGCGAGGGAAGCTTGTGATGTTGTGAACGTTGCAATCAGCTTCTTCGTCGTCTCTCCCAAGGTTTTGTTTTTATTTCCTACTTGTACCAATAAGTATATTTTTTCTCAACCGACGATCCGATTTATTTGATGTTGTAAGAATAGAGAAGAAAATCCCAATTTTAATAAAGAAAACTATAAAGAGATTTTCTAATGCATTGAGTGATTTTTATTTGGAACACTTCATTGTATTACAACCATTTGGTCTATAAATTGCCACTTGAAAAAATAATTAGTTTTCAAATTTATGACTTGAATGATGACTTTGCTGAGTTATAACTGAGTTTTGCAATAATTGATACTAGGAAAGAAGAGGTAGTTAATTGTCTACAAATTTTGTCTTTATATCTAAAATGATCCGTAAAGTGAGATACGCCTGCATTGTAAAGGAGAAAGAAACGCTAGTCGGGGGGCATGGATGAAATATAAGGTGTAGAATGCATGAGCATTGATATTTTTCCTTATTATTTAATGTAGGAGAGAACCAAAAGGATTTTGTTCTTCCTCGATCCGCTTTATTCCGTATTAACATTCTTTTGCCAATTTCTCGAAAGTACGTCTATGATGTTTGCCTTTCAATGATACCATTGGTGGTTAGAGATTCACAGCTGGTGTATACACTATACAGGAGTTTGATGCATATTTTTTGTGCTGAAAAAATGTTGCAAGATATGTAGTTGTTTTGACTTCAGAAAATTGCTGATAGTTCTATGATATTTTAAGACTCATAGTGAAGTATATAAAGTGCTATATACCAATTCTACAGGAAATTTCATTAGGGACTTTGAATTGTTGGTTGAGATTATATTAGATGGCTCCACATAGAGGACCAAAGAGTCAACCACCACATTGCAAAAGAGCGCAGACATTTAGATCTCGACTTCTGTCGCTTTGATGCAACTTTTGGTGTTATTTCCCTATTGCTTTGTGGTGGGAAGATTAAGGATGCAAGATCACTCTGAGAAGATTTTGGTGAGAGCCGCTTGCAAACTCGAGTTCTCTATGATGCTTATGCAAGATGACTTTAAGAGAATAATAGTGGTCTTACTCATGAATATGTATTTGCAGTTTTCCAGTGCACTTCATTGAGTTTATGGATCTTTATAGTTATTTGTTACATGTCTTTGAGATTGATTTGCTTATTCTGCAGCCCTTGTGTCTCTTTCTCATCTTTTCTGTTCCTCTTCTTTTTAGCAATAAGCAAAAGCACAATCTCTTTGCATTATCTCAACTACGCAGGTCCTGTTACTTGATTTTTGTTCAGCATTCCACTCTCTTCAAGGTTACACCTCCATTTAACTTGAAACCACTGTTTTAGCTCTTTAACCTTTTCGTCTTCTTTTTATTTGTACCGGGGAGGGAGGGAGGAGGAGTCTTACCATAGTTCCTTAACACATCACTTTGTCCTCTTCTTTACTCTTGTATTTCTTTTTTCTTTTCTTTTGGTTTTTCTTGCACATGTCACTCCCTATTTTCACCCGAATTATTCTTATTTTCTTTCTATTCTATCTTTTCTAATCTGTCTCCTTATATTATTTACTTCTCATACTATAACCTTTAGTTTATACGATCCCTCCTTCCCTCCATTCCCCCCTTTTTTTTTTTTTTCCCCCCCCTCCCCCCCCCCCTTCCTTCCATCTTTATGCTTCTTCATCCTATTAGGTCGAGAAAACTAGAATCCCAAATCCATCTATGTAACGCCCCAAATCTCGAACACGGGTTCCAAGGCGTGCTCAAGAAAACCCATCAAACAATCATACATGATCGAAGAGTAAAGGTAGATAACCCAACTAATGTCGGCTCGTCTTAACAATGAGAATATGGTTGGATATAACAATAAGAAATGCTGGCCAAGAGATGCAAGAATGAGGCTTTTGAAACATGATGTTACTCTCTCTCCCACCCTAATCTTTGTAGTATAGATGATTCTCATGAGATTGTAATAATTTTTATTTTTTTTTTTTTTTTTTTTTTTTTTTTTTTTTTTTTTTTTTTTTTTTTTTTTTTTTTTTTTTTTTTTTTTTTTTTTTTTTTTTTTTTTTTTTTTTTTTTTTTTTTTTTTTTTTTTTTTTTTTTTTTTTTTTTTTTTTTTTTTTTTTTTTTTTTTTTTTTTTTTTTTTTTTTTTTTTTTTTTTTTTTTTTTTTTTTTTTTTTTTTTTTTTTTTTTTTTTTTTTTTTTTTTTTTTTTTTTTTTTTTTTTTTTTTTTTTTTTTTTTTTTTTTTTTTTTTTTTTTTTTTTTTTTTTTTTTTTTTTTTTTTTTTTTTTTTTTTTTTTTTTTTTTTTTTTTTTTTTTTTTTTTTTTTTTTTTTTTTTTTTTTTTTTTTTTTTTTTTTTTTTTTTTTTTTTTTTTTTTTTTTTTTTTTTTTTTTTTTTTTTTTTTTTTTTTTTTTTTTTTTTTTTTTTTTTTTTTTTTTTTTTTTTTTTTTTTTTTTTTTTTTTTTTTTTTTTTTTTTTTTTTTTTTTTTTTTTTTTTTTTTTTTTTTTTTTTTTTTTTTTTTTTTTTTTTTTTTTTTTTTTTTTTTTTTTTTTTTTTTTTTTTTTTTTTTTTTTTTTTTTTTTTTTTTTTTTTTTTTTTTTTTTTTTTTTTTTTTTTTTTTTTTTTTTTTTTTTTTTTTTTTTTTTTTTTTTTTTTTTTTTTTTTTTTTTTTTTTTTTTTTTTTTTTTTTTTTTTTTTTTTTAAAAAATTTTTTTTTTTTTTTTTTTTTTTTTTTTTTTTTTTTTTTTTTTTTTTTTTTTTTTTTTTTTTTTTATTTTTTTTTTTTTTTTTTTTTTTTTTTTTTTTTTTTTTTTTTTTTTTTTTTTTTTTTTTTTTTTTTTTTTTTTTTTTTTTTTTTTTTTTTTTTTTTTTTTTTTTTTTTTTTTTTTTTTTTTTTTTTTTTTTTTTTTTTTTTTTTTTTTTTTTTTTTTTTTTTTTTTTTTTTTTTTTTTTTTTTTTTTTTTTTTTTTTTTTTTTTTTTTTTTTTTTTTTTTTTTTTTTTTTTTTTTTTTTTTTTTTTTTTTTTTTTTTTTTTTTTTTTTTTTTTTTTTTTTTTTTCCTCCTTTTTTTTTTTTTTTTTTTTTTTTTTTTTTTTTTTTTTTTCTTTTTTTTTTTTTTTTTTTTTTTTTTTTTTTTTAAAATTGAATTCTATAAGTCTAAAAAAAATTTATTTAATTCCCGTGGGTGCGGGTTAAGCTTGGTGTGTTCAGTGGGTGCTAGACACTGGTTGTTAAGCCTGAATCTTGGCGTTGGTGCGCCCTCTCAGTTTTATGCTGAGAAAGCCTAGGATTAGTATCCTTGTCTTGTAAAAGACTAAAAGTTGAGTGTTGAGTAAATACGGAGTCTGTTGGGCATTACTCCGTGGACTAGCCATCACACACTGTGTTGGTGAACCACGTATATCCTGTGTTGTGGACTGTCTTTACTTTCCTATATATTTTGGAGTGTGTGGAATGGCTTGCAGAATGGGTGTGCAAATCTGGTAGACCTGGCCACTGAGTGGTAGTGAGATAGATTTGCATACGTTTGTGTGTGTGTATAAGAATATATCTCCATCAGCTCTGGGCAGCAGTGAAATAATTAGAGAGAATTTTAAGACACTGAGAGGGGGTTCATCAGAGACTCCCAGTAGGTAAATGATGGAGCGTAAAAATCTTCTGTAGCGTAGTCAGAATCCGACAGTATAGTGTATTGGGTGCGATTCCTAATGCACTCTCAATTGTTGGATACTTCACCACCAACTGGTAATACTATAGAAGATTTGGATCATATAATGGAGGATGTAGACTATTTGCATGATCATCGATGAGGATAAATAATAGGTCAATCCCTAAAATCACCATTTACCCAAAAAAAAAAAAAAAAAACACTAAAATGACCAAAGAATGAACCTTCCCATTCTAGGGGGCAGAAACAGTCTAATGAAAACTTTGCTTTCCGAAAGTCACTAATAGGAAAAAAAAAAAAGACATTAAATGGAATTCAAGGCCATCGCTATCAAACCAACCAAACAGACTAATAGAAAGAAACATGTGGATCCCTTTATATTTAATGTATCATTGAGGTTCCATTTTCCTGCAGCCGTCATCGCCAACCAAGGGCTGCTTTCATCCACAAAACATCCGGACCCACTGGAGATGCTGATCATCAATTTTCCAGCTGATCTCACTCAGCTTCAGGTGGCATCTGAAAAGGTAATGGTAGTTCCTGCAACTGTTCAATTCCTCTTGTTTACAACACCAAAAACGTGTTATCGTTAAGAAAACAACAAAATATCAAAACCCAAGTCGGCAACCTAACAAAACTTCATAATCTATCCTTTCTAATCAAAGTTTTAGTCAAAAACAAAGTCCAAAAAGTAGAAGGTAGCCATTGAAAGCTGTTACCGACGTAAAACCTACATGGAAACATCTGAAAAAGACAATTAAATTGGCCATTGTCGGCCATGGTTTCTGTTGGTCCTACGTCTCTTTCGCCTAACAAGACTGATACAGTGATATTGCTTAGTCCATAATTTATGGGTTTTATTGCTTTTTTCTCCACTGTTTTTTATAGATTAATGGAAGTTGGAAAGAGTTTCAGATACTCTTTGGTGAACAGAAATCAGTTTCTATGGTTGGTTCACAGCTTACTAGCTTTTAGTATCTGATCAAGTCTCTGCTCTATACTTTGTTAACAGAAGCCACAATAATGGCAGTGGCCCAATACTACTGCTCTTCGTTCCTATCCATTACTTTATGTCACCACTAGTGGATCACTCACTATCTCCACGTACCACTCCATCTCTATTTATAAGTAAAAGAAAGAGAAAGAAATAGAGAGTAGATGTCATAAACTGCACCATAAAAATTAGTTTCCATCATATCCGCAGTTGGGCATGCATATATGTATCAAGTATGGTCACTTTCAAGCTGACAAACAGAGTGTTACCCACATCAGCTTTGTCTGATTGCTTAGATAAGAATGCCAACCATTCTTAATATACATCGACCGCAGCTAGCTCTGTTGCTTTCCAAGCTGTTTTAAATCTTAAATTCCCAGCCAACAATTGGTAAAAGTTAAATTATAAAAAATAAAAATTAAGTTAGGTCCCAGTTTTTATACATGGGTAACCCATTAAGGCCTTTCATCCATCAGGAGAGAGTAAATTTGGTATTACACACATTGTTCATCTTGTAATAACTAACAGATTGTGAAATCTTTTTCTTATCATATTGTATGATTGGAAGCTGTATATTTATAAACTGAATCAATGTAGTAGTAATTAAAAAATACAGATAGATTACACGTAAAAGAGTTTCAGTCAAGATGAAACTCTTGCTTCCGTATGAGTCTCATTTGAGCCGCAACGATCGATAGAAGAGATCTCCTCGCATGAGATTCTGATCAACAAGCAATGACTCAGCTGTGTTTGAATTTTGAAAGTGATTTTCATTTGACCCACAATGTTGGATGAGTCAGCAGTGTTTGAATTTTGAAACTTTGAAACCTCCTTATCCTTTACACATCTATTCTCTCTAATGATGAAAGACTAGAAGCAACAATCTTTGTATGTAAACGGCGGCCATGGATATAAACTTTTACCAATAAATAAATAAAGAAAATGATGGATTCCTTTTCTTGCTTTGCTTAATATTATCATATGCAATTTCACAAGGAAATAATATTTATCCATTTCCATAATATGTAACTGCAACATGGCTTTTACCCAAAAAAAAAATAAAAATGGCATAATTTTCTGAATAAGTTGTCTTGTAACTTATGCTTCTAAGTGCAACATCTTCAAAGTGTCAAATTTACAATTGAACCATTAGGATGAGCATTGGAATGTTATGTAATGAGACAAGCAAGTTGGGCACCAAGCTATATATTTTATAGCCATTACACATAACTGAAGGAAAAGGGGGTATGGAAAGTTAATTTGAGGCACTCTAACACACTCATAAGTTCATTGACTCATTTTAGTGTTACTGGCATGTCTCAAAAGAAATCATTTTATTTTTGTGTGCTACAATGCCCTATCGGGCCAGGAAATAGAATTGAGCACCCAATGGAGGCGACCTTCTTGGGGAGAAGGGAGTGAGGGAGAGATAATGGATATAATGCACTCAGATCCAAGTCCATTGGTTTGATAGATGCCACTACATTGTGGGGTGCTTCCTTATTCATATAATCTTGATGAATGGAACGAAAAGAGTCCATTTAATGCCATTGCATTTTTTTTTTGTTAAAAGTAAACAAAGAATATAGTAAAAAAATAATTTATAAGATTAACGTCTAGACATACCCATAAGAACATAAACACAACTCGAAGACAGGATCCAAATCTCCACCTTCAACAATGCCAATTGTCAAAAAAGTGAAAATGCATTCTGAGTGATAAATGATAACCCACCATGGGCACACAGTAACCCTAAATAATTTTCTTCTTATTCTACGTCCAAATTATGAGTAAGGGAATGGACTCCACCACTCAAAGTGCCCTAATTGTTATGCTTATCAAAGCATCATTTGGTCCAAAATGAATGAACAATAAGAATCCCAAATCGGAATGGTAGTTAGTCGTAATCATTGGGAAGAAAATTCAGACATCACATGCATCTTCTTTTTGTATGGATTTGCTTCCAATTAATCCAAATTCAGACATCACATGCATCTCCTTTTTGTATGGATATGCTTCCGATTAATCCAGTGGAAGCCGGTCAAGGAAAAGACTAGCTAGCTAGGTACAATGTATCAAATGTCTTCAAAGAAGGTTCTTATCGTAGTCAAAAAGTTACATCTAATAATAATTTTTTCGGGCAGATGCAACAATAACAAAAACTCCCATTGAACTTTCAAAGACATGCTTTACGAATCATTTCATACCTAAATACTTTTTACAGTGTTAGTCCATATCTGCTGCTTGAAGTTGACAAACACCAGCCATGCCACTAGGTAATTTTAGGAAAGAAAGCTGAGGAAGTACAAAACATATTGCATGGAACAGTTCGGATGATGTCACGACCATCTTCCTTGGTCTTGCTGGTTCTTTTTCATGTTACTTCTACCTATCATTCTAGTATCAAGCTAGGTTCTTTAAATTTTTCTTAATACATTATTAGGATGACTTCATATAACATTTCATATTGTGATAGTGGAACATGAGTTCATAAATCCGGTTCATAAATCCATAAAAAAAAAAAGAGAGTTTTTTTTTTTTTTTTTTTGTGGGTGGGGGGTGTTGGGGTAAGGCCCAACCCAGTACAACTAATGGAAAAAAAATCTCCACATCGATAATGTGAGGACACTTTCCCATGTCTTCTTACATCTTGACCACATGAGTCACATGCTAACACTCTCTCTTCTCTATCATGTGTGTTCCCTATTGATGAAACTGTTTCTCATGCTACAATTGATGTGCCATGAAAAGTTCCCTACAATGTTGGCAGGGGTTAATTTTCCTAAAACCAAATCCACTCCTATCTATACCAACAAAATAAAAAGATCATGTTACAATTGTTTGTGACATTACATTTTATACCATATGAGCTAACCTGGTGGGTTCATCATGTGATAGAATAGAATATGTTATAACCATTTCACTAGTCATATTCCATTTCCTTTTTTTATATATATAATAATAACCTCCCTATACTTCCTAACTTTCAGTTTGTACTTTTCTATCCCCAACCACACCCCTTCCCCCCCCCTCTCTCTCCTTTTTCTGGAAAGGATGATGACATTGGATTAAATGATTTGCTTTCTATATAACAAGTATCAGGCATAAGGTGTCTTTTTTTTTTTTTTTTTTTTTTGGTAAAAACAAGCATAAGGTATTACTAGTGTCATAAATGATGAAAGACCTTTTTCACTTTCTACTTGTTCTTTGTTGAAATTTGACGGTAAAAGATGGGATTAGTCCTCCTATCACATGGATCTATCTAAATCTATCAAAGTCGATCAAATTTTTAATTCCAACCACAGATTCCACCCTCAAATTAAAAAAAAAAAACTTGATTTAAAGATAATACTTCTTTGATCGCAATCCTAAATCTCTCGTTTGACTTCTTAGAATTGATTCTCATGATTAATAAAAATGTTTACCTATATCATTATCTACTAATTAATCTAAAGTTAAAAAAAAAAAAAATTAAAAAGTCAATGCGTTGACATTTTTTTTTCTTTTTTTTTTTTCGTGAAGTGTGAGGTGAGGATTAGAATAAGTATAAAAGTATGATTCGATCGAAAAACTTGGCCACAACAATTTAAAGTTTTTTTGGTCGGCTAACAATTACATTGGTTTAATGATAAAATATAGTGAACCATGTGGTTGAGATATAGAACACAAAATTTTTACTTTTGTTTAGTGAAATTGATTTTGGCTTTTGGTGATTGCTTCAAAATATTGGCCCACAAATTTTTTTAATATTTATTAAATGGTATTTTATTAGAAAGAAAGGAAAGCTTTAGCACGTTAGTTATAATTAAACGTTGACTTGAACCATCAGAATCAAACAGAAGATATATAATTCATGGTCTAAGGAGTCCAACCACAGGAAGATTCCCGGTTTAGACCATGCAATGATGCATTAATTCCACTGATCAAAAAAAGAAAAATAAAAAAATGGGAGGCATGAGTCAGGTCCACAACATCACCTACTTATATATATACCACCGTCATGAACCAAGATGGGTCAGATATGATCCAATCCGAGCTAACGTGCAACACACATTATATATAATATTCATTAAAGAGATCACGAGCCGGCAATGAAACCGGATTGGTTCAATTTAGTTGGTTAATCTTTTATTTGACTTTCTGTATAATCCCCCGTTGACTTCATTAATTGTATCTCATAATCCAACTTAAATATTTATCTTCAAGTTCATGCATTTTCTGTTTTTCTATGATGGTGTTTGAGATTTGAGAATCTCAACTCCATGTTTTCCTTTTAGGATTGGTTTTCAAATTCCCACATCCAATCTTCTAAAAATCATGCTTCCATAAGTCAAATATTATGGCTCTACCACTACACATGCTACCTAGCCGACTAATATATTAAAAAAAAGATGATTTTTTATCTGATTGTATGGTTCTTGTATACCAGTATAAAGACCAATGGGAACACATGTACAGGTTTTCAACTAGAGGAGATCGATCGTTATTTTCTCTTTTGTGTCTGAGCATAGGTACACACTGTCAGACATGATACAGAATTAACGTCTAAATATTCTTAGACGTCAGAACAAAGTAGTACAACAAGATTTGTTCAACAATACCAACATTAACGACAACAAGAAAGATGACCGAATATTATAGATGATTGCATCAAACGGAATCAGTTCATATATACTCGAAAGTCCAAATCGCTCTCTCATGCAAATTGATCCCTAGGCAAGCATTAATTCCCTGAAATTTTTAAATCATTATATTTTAAACTAACTTTTTTAGCGATCGGTGAGTTTAATGTTATGGTTGACTCTATTAATTTTTTACAATTAGCAAATGATAACACAATTATTGTGGGCTAAGGGCACGAATAACAAGTCCAGTTTTTTTTACAATTTTTTTGACAAATAAAAAATCCTAAGATTTCAGTCCAAATTTTTTAACGGAAACCAAAAACTATAATGAACCATAGTCTTATTACAGTTACAGACACTATGTAGTTTGGCTTACCATTTCTGTTTTCTCTTGAGAAACAACATAATTCCTTCCAATATTCGACTGTAGATTTTTTTCAAGGCCCTCTCATATAATCAACCATGGTCTTTCCTCAAACAAAATATGTGTTATTTTAAAATTTTATTTTTTTGAGTGGCATCCAGAAAAGATAAGCCAAAGTTGAATCAAATTACATATGCAAAAAAGGGGAAGGGGCATGTAACCATTCCCCCTCATTTGAAATTCACCATCAATAATTTTTTTAATATTTACAAATTTTTAAGGTTAAGAATTGACATTTGAAGAAAGGTGTACTAATGGAAAATCTAATCACCACTAGAAAAACCTTGTTTCTAAGAAAAATATTTATGTTTTATTTATTTATTTATTTTGTAGAAGAGAGACAATACACGCCAACATCAAAAGGATTAACCAACCATGGTATCGTGGAATACCAAAAATTTGTTGTTTTTGATAAATACAAAGAATCTTTGTTTTCAAACCATTTAATATAGTAAAAGAATTTTCTATTGATAGAAAATTAAAGAAATCCCTTATAAAAATAAGGAGTACATATACAAATTAGATGAATCAAATAATGAAAAGAAAAAAAAATGACTAGAATGCTAGATTAGTAATATGAATGAGAATCCTCTCATGTTGTTCAGATTCTTTAGTTGTGATCCAATGGTTCCTCACACACATATCGATGTAAAGATTAATTACATACGAATGATATCATTTCGAGAAGAAGTATATGCTTGCTTATGCTGCAAAATATTAAATAAGATCAAGTAGCTTATTCATCATTTTTCGTTACCAATTTCATGTGTCTAACTTTGACAAATTCTACTAAAGAAGCTTCTCACAATAAATTAAGGCAAAAAGATAGTATGAGCGTATAGATAGAAGGAAAATACATGTCCCTTCTTCAAATCGTTAGATGTGATGGGGCTACCTATATCAGTTTAAGCCTAACTTTCATATCGTCGATCATGTATTGCACATTTTTCTTATATTTTAAATGATTCTAATTTTTTAAATATTTTATTTTTAAGTATCTATGTAATTACTTCTGTTGTTATTTGACACGTAGTAAAATTTATTTGGACTCATAATTGACACACGAGAGATTATACAAGTTAGTGGAGTTTGCACACGACCTACTAAGTTTTCATCTCAAAAATTTGAACTAATAAATGGATAAACCCCCAAGTATATAAGACACTCAAGATTTTGAACTTAATTAATACAGAATTATCCCCAATACAACCAAATGAGCACATAACAAAATTAGGAGTTTCCTTGTTAATATAAGAAGCAATAATTAAAAAATAAACTATAAAAATATATTAGAATTTCTCCAAAACTTTATTAGGATAGGTGAAATGTTGCTTTCAATCTAAATGCGGTGGCTCTTCTAAATCGACTCTTGCAACTTAAAAAATAATATAAATTGTTAAATAAAACTCCATAAAATTATTACTATTAAAAAAATGCAAAAAAAATTATGCAACATAAGTCATATGATTGAAAATAGATCCTATTTTAATTTACCACATGGCTAAAATTATGGCATTTGCATTTATATATGCTCTTATAGTCTTATTTCTTTATTTTTTATAAAAAACATTTAAAATTAGGCAAATAAAGTATACCATTTGTTTATTTATTTATTAATGATTTTAACTTTCTTCCTTTTTGGTTTTATTTATGAAAAAGGGAAAAAGTCTTGAAAAATCTCTGAAAAAATATGAGAATAACATTAAACATACCAAAAGAAGAAAAAAAATAAAAAAAATCAGAACTTTAACATTAGAAGGCACAAACAAGAATAAAAAAATATAAGATCCAACAAGATCTAGGTTAGATGAGTTATATTATATCGATAACGTCCGGATAATTAAAGAGACTAACTCGTATTTTTCAATTGTTACAAGTAAAAGAAAAATTCATATTTAAATTAAAGATCGATTTTTATACATATAATTTGTAAATACATGGACTGTATATATATACAAAATCTTGTCAAAAAAAAAAAAAAAAAAAAAAAGTATAAACCGTGCATATGTACAATCTATACCAAATGTGATTAAATGACATAAATAACTATTTTCAATACTTAAACACCCCTTATAAAACCAACCAATGATAAAAGGATTCTCCTTTAACATTTACATTATAAGAAAAATTCTGCATCATTGCCTTCTAGCACCGCTCTTTTTCATGTAAAAAGACTAGTCTGCGCTTATTAGCGAAACCCAATCATGCATCCTCATTGGGCTGTAACACGCTGGCCCTTAAAATATTTTAGTCAAAAAAAAAAAAAAAAAAAAAATCAATATAAGAATTCCTTAATTAAATCATGTAGCGGTAGCCAACCGTCTTCATGGACCCACTAAAAGTCGCCCACAGGAATACAGCACGTGACTAAAAATAATAATAATATTTTATTACGCGTGGAGTCTATGCGTCAGATACCGACTTGGTATTTAGCACACGCGTTAATCATGCGTTATTGTTTCCTTCCAAACCCCCCTCTTTTTCCAGCGAGAAAGAGAAGGAAAACTACAAGTTGGACGATTAAAACAAAAATATAATAATAAAAACAAACTGAAATGGATATAAATGATAAATCCCCTTCTTACTTCTCCCTCACACCATTCTTTCCAAATCATTTCTCTTCTTACTTCGCCTTCTCCCTCACAGCATTCTCTCCAAATCATTTCAACAATGGAGTCCGAGGCTTCCATGTTGCTACAGCTTCTACAGATGTGCTTCTGCGTTATATTTTTCTCTTTCTCCTTCTGCTTCTCTCTGTTCTCTCTCTTGCTGCTCCTGTTAAGAGTTAAGATATGGTGTAACTGCGAAGTATGCCGTAGTTATCTCAAATCAAGCTGGTCCATCCAATTTGACAATCTCTGTGACTGGTATACACATCTTCTCAGAGAGTCGCCGAGTCAGACGATCCACATCCATGTCCTGGGCAACACCATCACTGCTAACCCAGACAACGTTGAGTACATGCTGAAAACAAGATTCGATAACTACCCAAAAGGGAAGCCCTTTTCAACTATCCTCAGTGATCTTTTGGGTCGAGGAATCTTCAACGTTGATGGTGATTCATGGAGGTTTCAGAGGAAAATGGCGAGTCTTGAACTCGGTAGCCTTTCTATAAGATCTTATGCTTCAGACGTAATCACATCAGAGATCCAACATCGTCTTCTACCACTTCTTGAATCGGCTGTAGAAAAAGAACGCGTTCTGGATCTGCAGGATGTGTTTCGGCGATTCTCGTTCGATAGCATTTGCAAATTATCCTTCGGGTTAGACCCTGGCTGTTTGGAATTGTCGCTGCCTATATCTGAGTTTGCTATGGCCTTTGATCTGGCATCAAGATTGTCAGCGGAGAGAGCTTTGTCTCCGTCACCGTTGATCTGGAAGACGAAACGGATGTTGAATGTGGGGTCAGAAAAGCAACTGAGGAAGGCCGTCAGATTGGTGAATCTGTTGGCCAATGAGGTGATCAGGCAGAGAAGGAAGATGGGTTTTGAGAAACAGCCAGATTTGCTGTCGAGGTTCATGGGTTCAGTCAACGATGATATTTATCTGAGAGATATAGTGATAAGCTTCCTTTTAGCTGGTCGTGATACGGTGGCATCTGCATTGACTAGCTTTTTCTGGTGTCTCGCGAAGCACCCGGAGGTGGGGGAAGCTATACTGGACGAGTCAGACCGGGTCATGGGGTCGAACCAGGAGGAACTAGCCAGTTTTGAACAGATGAGAGATATGCATTACTTGCATGCGGCCGTCTACGAAACCATGAGGCTTTATCCGCCAGTGCAATTTGACTCCAAGTTTGCACAGGAGGATGACGTGTTACCGGACGGTACGGTGGTGAAGAAGGGAACCAGGGTAACATACCATCCTTACGCCATGGGTAGGATGGAGAAGGTATGGGGTATTGACTCTTTGGAATTTAAGCCTGAGAGGTGGCTGAAGAATGGGTTGTTCTCTCCTGTGAGTCCCTTCAAGTACCCGGTCTTCCAGGGTGGGCTTAGGGTGTGTTTGGGTAAAGATATGGCACTAATGGAGGTGAAGAGCGTGGCTCTGGCCCTACTTAGACGGTTCGAAGTTAAAGTGGCCGAGCCAAGTTTGTCACCGAGGTTCTCTCCAGGGCTCACTGCTACTGTGAGCGGTGGGCTTCCGGTTCTGGTTCGAGAGAGACGGTAGGGGAGCAGCAGTGGTTGACATCCGTGCTTCCTAGACTGGCTAGAGACTTCAGCGCATGTTAGCAGGGGCTGCAGAACATTCTAACGTGTGCATCCACCATGTGCGGTGTGCACCTTCTTCGTGGAGTCCGTTTTGACTGTACTACAGACGGAAGTAGTACAGATCACAAGGTAAAGGAACGATTTAATGGATGGCTGTGGTAGTTCAGAAACGTGTTCTTTGTACTGGGCAATGGGCAGCATGTTCATCAGTCACAAAATGGAAAGTGGGACAATCCATGGACGGGCCCACCTATTTGTATAATACAGGGAATGAAATTTAGTGGAGAATTACATCCAAAAAGGGTTCTTTCTTCATATGTCAAACTTTTATCTCAATTGGAAAAATAAAATTTATTTTTAAAATTCAAGATTACCAAGGGAGTGTATATGATGAAATTAGCCATTTTTTAAATATCCAATTTTCAGAATTGCATGTCAGGACTCCACTGGGCATAAGGGTGTCAACGGGCCGGTTCGGGCCGGTTTCGGTCTGGGCTGAATCGGTGTCGGGTTTTATAAGTCCAGCCCAAAACATGTCCATTAAGAGTTCGGGCTGGGTTGGGCTGCGCTGGACACAATAACTATCGGGTTGGTCCGGTGTCGGTTTGTTATCGGGTTGGGCTTATTGAGGTGATTTCGGGTTGGTTCGGTCCGGACATGGCTTATCAAGCTTATCGGGCCTATTTTATATGTAAGATATATAGCCTATTTTATTATTTCTATCTATAAAATTAGCATCATTCCTTCTATATGCACGTAATTCAGTAAATTGTAACAATTAACATACTTTTTTCAACTATAGATTCATATAATATTTGGGATTAAGAAGTGAACTATAACAGTGTAATATAATCCCTCAAAATTTAAAACTATTAAAAGAAACTGGGCCCGAATGGACCTTATCGGTGTTCGGGTTAGGTATTATTGATTCGGGCTAGTTCGGGCTTCTTAATGGATTGGTCCGGTCTGGTTTCGGTTTGGGCTGAAACGGTGTCGGGCTTTACAAGCCGAGACCAAAACATGTCCATTAAGGTTCGGTCCGGACTGGGTTCGGGTTAAATCGGGCCGGCTCGGTCTGTGCTACCGGTCCGGGCCCATTTTTGACACCCTTAACTGGGCAGGATTAAGTGACTTATCCATAGATACAAGACCTACTGGATGATTTTTTTTGTTGTTGTTGGTTCTTGTTTGTTGTCATGGAAAATGATGGGAAATTATTTTTTTATAAGATAGGATTTTTTGCTGTTTGTTTTGATGTCAAATATATTAAAAAGATAGAATAGCAGCAGTTACCTCATTTCCGAGAATTTTTATATAGAAGAAGATTTTCATCTAAAATATCATTTGTACAGAAAATTTTGCAACAATTACGGATAATGCACATAAACTGGATGTCTTGACTCCAATTGTTGGTTCATCTCCAAGTTTAAATGCAACTCTAATAAGGAATAGTAGCTAGCATAATGGACAAACATAAATGGATCCAAAACAATGAAACATGGGATTTGGATCTTCTCTTATCATTGAAGGGATTTTAGCTGTGATCCAATGGTTGGAGTTTATTCGATGCGCATACCAATACATCAATACGTACACTGAATGAATTTTTACAATTGGTACACTGAATAATTTTGGCAGTTGAATCATAACGGAAGAGAATGAACAACAAGAGACATATTTTTCCTAAAACATTGTCATCCTCTTCCTTTTGCAAACTCTTTTCATCTATTAGGAATGTAATGATATTTCTTTGTGTCCTTCTGGATACTATATATATATATATATATTTTACCTCCCTCGGTTAAGAACATGCTACTATGTTTTATTTATAATATATGACATTAATTACGTCCGTTGGGAAAAGTTAGAAGTGTCACTCCAAGATTCAGATTCCATTGAAGTTTTTTCTACTACTATTCACCCTGGGTATTGTGTTGGATTAATTTTATCTTGAAAAATTAATGATCTTAGATGCCTCCCTCCGTACGTATAGCTGTTGAACATCTTCATCTAATAATATAAGTATTTAAATTAATAAAAAAAATTATTCATTTAGGTGAAAGAAATTAACCGACAATATCATTAATGACCCGTCCTTTGTAAACAAATATAGAATTTACTAATCGACTTTAGATTCAAGAAGATATGTATGATGGTCTAAATCTGCAGGACCACATTTTCCTTTTCAAGCTTTAATTCTTTATAGTTGGCCATTAATTGAATAAGCAAAAATCTACAGGACCACACTTTCCTTTTTCATGCTTTCTTTATGGCTGGCCATTGAATGAATGTACAATTGCGCACACCCATTACCATTAATCCCTTCAAATAATTCTCCTCGTACTTATGGAGAAATAGAAATGTTTTCTGATATTTAAATGCTAACCTTCTTATATGGGAAAAATTATCATTTTTTATTGTTCAGTTTCTTTCCGTCATGATTCAGTCATTGGAATTCACTCTATACATGTATCAATACATTATTATGCAGGTTGGATGAACTTCAGCTGTTGGAGAGACCACAACTGGAATCTCTCCAATGATAGGAGAGGATCCAAACCTTTTTCTATTTTGAACCGCATGTTATAGTAGTAGAATGGAAGATGAATTGCTAAGAAAGCTAAGATACAAGGCATCTCCCTATGTTTGGGTTATTATAAATAATTAAAATTCGGAAGAAAATTTCATTGTTTGACTGTGTCTCTATGAGTTCTCTCACATGGGTTGTGAAAAGCTCTTCTATTCCCTGTTCGATATTATTTTTTTTTTCTCCTATTGGATCATGTGCTGATGCAATATCCACACGACGGAAAAGAAAACACCCTTCCAAGTTCCAACTCTTGTAATGTATGAAAGCTTCTTAAACACCCATGACCCAACATCCCAACCTATCAAAAGAGTGCAAATAAATGCATTTTGATCAGCTAAAACGGAAAAGCTGTTTCTTTTATTATGTCATTATCTGATGCTATTTTTCTTCTTTTTATTTTTTCTTTTCTTGACATCTAAATATATATATCCTGGACACCCACTTCTTTTTTCAAGTTTTCTTTATGGTTGGCTATTGAATGAAACAGTTGAGCACATCTACTCTAATTAATTATATCCCTTTCTCTTCCTTAATTGAGCTTAAATGTTATCTTTCTTATGGCCTCTGAAAGGGAATATAACTAACCACAACCCTTCAAGCTTAAAGCCTTATTCAATACCCAGACAATAACTAGTGGAAAAAGAAAAGAATAAAAGAAGGTCATGCTAGAATTTTTTTTTTTTTTTTCCTTCTGAAATTTAGCAAAGAATATATTAAAAGAAAAGAATATTGTACAGAAAGGAACTAATTTACGAATCTAAATCAAAGACGGTGTTGAGCATCCCAAGCATTCTCACTAAAAATAAACAAAAGTAGAGTCTTGAATGAGAAAGAATCTCTTATCCCAACAAGTAGTTTGGATAATAAATCCACAATCATATTAACTTCTCAGTAACAATAGTTAATCTTCCAAATGATGGATGGTATATAGATAACCCAGATAAAGAAATCATTGTGGCCGACATGCACAAGGAATTGCTAAACCTATTAAATGCACCACTGATCCGTGATATATCTTCTGGCATGCATTTAGAACTTGGCATATATATATATATATATATATATATATATATATATATATATATATATATATATATATATATATGGATGATGATTTCATAAGTTTGATGCCAGGTGGGACCTAAAGATTTAAGAGAATCAATAAGGCCAAGGGTAGTTCGTGCAGGAGGTGCATGAGTTAAGAAACGTACGTACATCTGCAGAGGCCAGTTGCCATTAAAAAAGAACAAAACTTTCCTTACTATGACTGCAGCTTGGTGAATGGCGATGGTGGGAATCCCATTCACCCCAAATACCTAAACTTAATTATACTTTTATGATGTAGTAGTCTAGTCAGATTTCAGAAAGAGAGGGGAGAGGGGAGAGAGAGAGAGAAAGAGAGAGAGAGAGAGAGGGGGGGGGAACGAATAGGTAGCAGGGGAGAATCTGGGCAGGTGTAGGCCTCGCGTACAAGCTACAACCCTCGTGACTCGAAATTCTATTCATCGTAAAAGTGTCGCCTTCGGTCATATCGCCTTGATGTTCTTATTCCCTATGCCTCCCTGAAAGCAGCAGCCTTTTACCCCCGTTCCTTTTCCTCTAAAATCGAGAAGATCATCATTGATATTGATTCTCGAATCGGTAATTTCCATGTTTGTCATTTATTGTCGTTGTTAACGATTTTGCTGAGATGATAGAATGGTTTACTCACAGTGTAAAATTCCTCTCCCGCCTTCATCCAGCGACGATCCAGCAGCAGTTGGGGTTCCTCCAGTAAATATTCCGTTGTATTGATATGTGTTGGAGGAATTCGAGTCATTGGATCCCGCTGAAATTCAATTCTAGCGACAACAGAGGATTTGAGTTGGTAAAGAGAGAGATTGGCAATATAGAAGTACTAAAGAAGAAAGAATTACAGGAGAGAAGCATCAATGCAAGTGGCCGAGATGAGCCGACGGTGTAGACGTGTCTTCTGGAGCCTGAGCCCGAAAATTTTCTTATGTTTTCAATGTATATATTGCATTTTGCATTAAAACAGCGGAAAATCTTTTTTTTTTTTTTCATTTCTTCACAAAACAATTTTCTTCACTATTTTACATGAAACAAACGGAGCCGAAGTGACTTCACAATCACCCCTACGCAATTCTTGGGACATGTTTATGAATAAATTTACTATTCCTAATGTAAAAGGATTGTGTGACATGGCTGGGCGTCCTGGTATCCCCGTCAAAGAGGCAGCTCTTAACCTCTAAAGGTAATAAAGCTTATCTGCTTATCACTATACTTAAAAATACATTGTAATTTTACCAAAATTGTTCTGTATTTTTAGGTTATTTAACTTATTTTCTCTTGGACTCTGTTTAATTCTGTCATGCGGTTTCTTTGTCATAACTCATAAGCAAGATAATTATTTCTAATTCATAACTTGAAACAGGGAGAAAAACCACGTGTTTCTTACTTTGTTCATGGCTCTAATGGGTTGGGGAATGTATTTCTTCCACCCTCTAAAGAAAGAAAATTGAGAAGAGTGCTTCTGAATTTTTAGTTGATATGGTTTCTGAAAATCCTGGTGAGGTATCCATACTTGCATTGGGACCACCGACAAATTTTGCTTTGGTAAGGTTAAAATCCTTTCCTCATTTACCAAAATAAATCAATTTCCTGTTGCTCATATATATTAACTTTCTTTGCTCTCGATTAGGCAATGAAAAGGGATTCAACCTTTGCAAGCAAGGTGAAGAGACTGGTAGTACTTCTTTGCATTGGGAAATGTCAATCATGCTGCTGAAGCTAATGCAATTACTTCATTTGTCTTCCTGTTTCATTAATTTGTTTAGAGAATGCACATATGACTGCTTTTTTCACTCCAAGACTACTAAGAATGTACATGGGAATTATAAAGAATGCATAAACATATACAGTAGCTAATGGGAGGTTAAATAATTGAATTTAAGACCGAATTTTGACATGAGTTCTATTTATATCATTTCCTAGATATGTAATGGTGTTAGAATTATCATCTCTCCCATTAGAACGATTGTATATCTTATAATAGTTCGTTTGCATGTACTTGTATCATGGGATTTTATCACCGTTCATATTTAGTGGCTCTCACACTCTAGAGGTGGATCCGACATCACATCGACGATGATAGAATCCCATGAAGAGTATATGTACATGCAAGTGATCCGAACTGGTTGTGCCCAGCCCCACCTTAATGTAAAATCAACAAATGATGAAAAGGGTTATACATTTTGTTCATCTTTGTCTAGGGTTGCGAAACTTGCCTAGTACTGAGTCAAATTCACAAAACTTCCTCCAAAATTCACATTTCCCTACAATGAGTACACTCGTTGTACATCTCCTACCAAAGTTTATGGTACAAGGTAGGTGGTGCTCCAAAAGAAGTGGAAGAACCAAAAAAGTTTGGAAGGAGGTGGAAGTTGAAATGTCTTACAGTATAAATACAACAGTGGGAGCAAGTTCAGCTCCCAGTTCTCACCAACTTAGTGCTGTACTCTTGATGGTTGGCTACATTTTTTATGGTTGGGCGATCCCCAGATTCAAGAACCACTCTCCTTTGCAGGTGGGGAAGAATCCAACTGATCCATTTGATGAGTCAGTGGTACTAAAGCAGTCTCCTTCGCTGGTACAGAAGAATCCATTTGATCTGTCAGTTGTAAACAAGGCTACTTTCCTGGTATTGGGTTTGTTTGAAGCCATGGCTGGAAGTATATCTTCTCTTAGAAGTTTGTGCTTTTTCATTCCCTGCAGGGATACAACGATTGGAAGCTTTAAGCCTCAGAACTAATAAGTGTGCGTGTGTGAGAGAGAGAGAGAGGCACAATAACAAAAAGCCTTTTTTTTTTTTGGGGGTAAGTCGCTGCTGTATTAAAACCCGAAAGAGAAGAACAATAACAAAAAGCCTTACCAGCATACATGGATCCCATGCAGCATAATTGGCATCTGATCATGGTGTGGACTCTGCCATCCCTGTTGGGGATCTACATCCTCTCCTCAAAGAGAATCTGAAGGAGAGGTGGCACCCCATACAGATGGGCGACACTTGAGGATAGGATTAATCCGGTCCTTCCATCCGAGTCAACTCCGAACTGGTGTCACCTATCTGTATGAGGCACCACCTCTCCTCCAGATTCTCTTGGAGGAGAGGATTTGAATCCCCCTATTGGAGGCCCGAGAAAGCTCTCACAGACTTCCCCTAAGAGAGAAAAAAGCCGAAGTAGTTATTACTTAGCATAAGAGAGTTCTGTTCCAGAATGGTTTGGAGATTAAACAGTAGAGCAAATGATCTCTGAGCTGGTGGTAGTATTTTATTCATTTTTTAGGGAGAGAAAAAAATAATAATAAAGGCATGAAGGGACGTAACCTACACTGCCGCTGACCATTATATTATGATGTATCCCAATTACACATGAAGTAACAAACAAGAAAGGTATCTTAATCTCCTATTTTCTTTAAAAAAAAAATTTAAAACAAATTTTAATTTCCTATTAAACAATGATGCTGCATGCATTTTTTGCACCTAAATAATGGCAAAAGTTTCAACTTCAATTCATAACATATATGCCCAATAGGGGAACCCAAGGCCATCAATAGTGGGTATCATTTCAGAAAATAGCAATAATGCAATTGTATTTTCAAGTATCCACGGATACAGGAAGAAAGGTAGATTTCAATGAAGAGGACCATTTGCCTTCTCTTTTAAGTGAAATTTGTAAAAGATCATAAGGTTTCCAAGTTAGCAGTGGAAAGGGATTTGAGCATTACTATAAATGGAGAGATAGAGAGATGGAGAGATGGAAAGATGATTCTCCACATGCATTATTGGCCAGAGGTTTGGTCCACAGCATGTTCCTTGAATATCTTGTTCTACTATGTGCCTAGAGAAGTCAACAATGTCACAGATGACCCAGCCAAAGCCAAGGACAAATTTTATAATGGCAGTGTGGCATTTCTCTATTTTAAATAACTGAAAGTCAAATTGGATTTAATTTTCCTCCTTTCCATTATATAATAGGGATTATATTTCCTCTCTTTCATGACCTCTGTGTCTCCACTATCATCTTAAAGAGGGAGGGAAGAAATTTATTATAAAACTTCTCAACCTCTCAGCATCAACTTCTCTCTCTGGCATTTGGACTGTTAATTTTTCTAAGCTTCAAAACCATAGTGCTTTATGGTTTGCCATCAAACCTTAAACACTTAAATATGGGTTTTTCTAGTTGTAACAAGGTTAGTTATAACGTCTTTTTATCATCAGATTTGCACATTCATAAATGAAATATCAAAACTATTTTTTTTTTGTATTGACGTTTCCATGATAGCCCAATGAATGTACATTTAAGAGAATTGGTTAAAACTATTGGGAATAGTCCTACATTACTAATGAAATTGGAATCTTGTGATCTTATATATGGAGAATCCCTCCACTTACTAGTTCGAACTTTTGAGTTGGAAACTTGACATGGTATCAAAACTCTAGGCTCCCTCTCATAATAACCCTAAAAAAGAGAGGTCATGTCACCGAAAGAGGGATGCCAGATGCACAAAAGAGGGATGTCAGATGCACCCAAAGATGGACTATCACCCAAAAGAGAGACTATATGTCATCCAAAGAGGGACTATATGCCACCCAAAGAAGGATTAGTCACTCAAGAAAATGGACCAGTCACCTGAAAAATGTCATGTAATGCCACATATATTACCACATATACACCACCTAACGGTGGGGTTACATGTGAGGGGGAGTATTGAGAATAGTCCCACATTGCTAATGAGATTGGAATCCTGTGATCTTATATATGGAAAGTCCTTCCACTTACTAGTTCGAACTTTTGAATTGAAAACTTGACAAAAACTACGTGTTGTAAACAATCTTTGTTACATTTAGACTGAACCAATCTACGAAACCTTAACATTAATACGTGTCGTAAACAATTTTGTTACATTCAGACTGAACCAATCTACGAAACCTTAACATTAAGTCATTAAACTTAAAACCCAAAACTAGGGAAAGTTGAAACCCATTATGAACTGTTGCTATGGACAATCTACGAAGAGAGAGTGAGGAAGAATGAAGGAGGAATAGAAAGGGAGGAATAATTGAAAAAGGGAAAGTTGTTTCGGTAGGGGCTACCAGTGCTCCCACCATTACAAGAGTTTTTTGTTGTTTTTGCCACCAATGCTAGTTGGTCAGAGACAATACAACAAGAACTAAGGGGGGAGGGAGAGAGAGAGAGAGAGAGAGAGAGAGAGAGGCTAAGGTTTAGAAATACAACCGCATAGTCGAAATTCGGATTTGATTCGCATCCGTTTAGGGGAAAAGCAAAAAATGTGAAAGGAAAGAAAAATGAATGAAAAACATCCATTGTCTTATGGATAGAACTGAGGTCTTCTAAACCTTTGGTCAAATCCTATTGGATGCATTTTATTTCAATCTTTTTTTTTTTAGATTAATTTCTATATCAAAATAGATATATTGAATGATTTGAATCAGAGACATTTATCAATGATTCCTCTGAAAATTGTTTTTTTTTTTTTCCTTACGTTTGTTCCTGAAGTAGAAACCGTTCCATCTATTCCTGAATAGCTTCTTTCGAAAGAGCTTCTATTTCCGCGGTGAATGTCTTAGTAGAAGATATGATTTCTTGGAACTAAAGTTTATTGGTATTTTAGCATGTACCTTACTGAACGAGAAATTTCTTTACCGCCTGTCCAATTTCTGTTGTCGTTCCAATATAAATAGGGACTATTTGTTCGTCCACGATGAGAGGGGTTGATTTGAATTGTTTGAGCAATTCACGCAATCATTGGAGTGATGTATAAAGAATAGAGAATTTATTAAGAATCCCTTACTTTTGTTTTGGGGAATAGAGAATCTATTAACAAGAAAAGAAAACTCTACATAAACGCAAAGAGAGGAGAAAGCCGAATAAGGAAGAAAGAAGAAAACATCTTCACTGAAGACAAATCCTGAAATCCCAATAGTTAATTATATGGCGATTCTTGAGTGAATCAACATCAGATGCATGAAGGTGATTTATCCTTGTCAAAAGATCAGAATCGATGGAGCTCCAAATCAGCTTGAAAGAGCTGGAGGTGGTGGAAGTCCATGGTAAATATTAAAACTCCTGAATATAGGAGAACCCTGTTCTTGGTAAGTAGAAGACGTCCAAATTGCCTTTGGACTCTGTTACAGTTGCAATTTTAGATTGAAGATGAAATCATGAAAAACTTTAGCCATAGGAAATTTCCAAGAGATACATTATCAGACCAAGCTTGCTTCCCTCGAGACTTTTATTAGGGCTCCATTCGTGACAATAGTCAAAAAGTGATTGTCAATAAGAGTACACATAGCATCTGACAGGGTACACCATACCCATTTTAAAAGTGAATCTAAATTCTAAAAAATTACAAGAATGCCAATAAATTTATTTCATTACAATGATATGAGATTCTTTTAATTATATGAAATTTTAAATTCACTTTTTAACCATCTCGAATGCTTGTCCCAATATCAAATTTAGCCAATATGAAATGGGATTCGGATCCGGCATCTCATGGACCCCTTACAACGATCCAAATATGTCACCTCATTAGAAAACATGATCTCTTGCCAAATCAAATGTTATTAACAAAATTTTGAAATGGGCATCAACACTAGTGGGGTTGAAAAAACTTTTATGATCCTTGAGAAATTACCCTGAAACATTAGCTAACACCAAGATTTGCCAGAGACCCCAAATGGGTTTGGCTCGAACATAATAAACCAGTTTTTGTTAATTCATTTCCCCAAAACTTTGTCAGAGCTCAACAACGCAGCCGGAATTGGCGACCATGGAGATTCTTCAATTTTGTCAGCTCCTTCCTCCTCTTTCTAGCTTCAGCTGCAGCAGCAGCATCCACCATTTTCTTGTTTGAGAAAACGTTAGCTCCCTGCAACTTCTCAGGCAAAGGAATAGCTATATGACTGGCTTCCGAAGAAACAGTCTTGGGTTGGGATACAGAGTCCGTTCGGAACTCATCCTCACACATGGTAAAAGTGGGTTTGACTGACCTGAGGGGCACAGGTGTAAGGACCACTCCTTGAGGATGCGATCCTATGACCTGAACTTCAGTTGGAAACCCAACTGACGACTCAGGATAGGTGCTGCTGGTGCTGGTGTTTGCTTCTGTAGATAAAACAGCATCTGCTTTGAACTCTGTAAGTGAAGACTGGTGGTTGTAACCTACATCTCCCCTTGCTTTTGAAGGAGAACCCTTGTCATGTTGGTTGTCAACGGAGTTCTCCTCTTGCTTTTCCTTGAAGCCGCAGGAATCCAAAGGTGGTTGAGAATGGAGACGGTTCCCATGCTCAGGAAGAGGGAAGAACCACGGGCATGGTATTATATAGAAGGGGGCTCTTGGCCCATTAAGACTTTGGAAGGTACCTTGTTCATAGTTACTTGGCATGGGATCTTTTTGCACTGTCACATTTTCAGGAACAGCGGGCATTTGCACGGGGTTTAAAGGATGAATGATTGTAGACCAAAGAAAGGGCGGAAACAATGGTCTGTTGTACATGAGCAATGGCAATTCTGTAGATGAAGATGTTGACGCATCACCATGGATTGAATAAGTTTCTTCAGGACTTTCCTTAACCTCGGTCTTTATTTTCTTGACCATCTGCAATATAATTGGAACCTGCTTCAGATAAAGTAAAAAAGCAGTGTGAAAATGTGCCTTCACTGCTAGCAGATATAAGTCTCACCTGTGCTTTCAATTTTTTGTTTTTGTCCTTCAGTGACTGATATTCTTTCATGATCAACTCCTTTTCCTTCTCTCAGTAAATGTGCCACCAAAATGTGAATGGGTTCAGTAAACGATCATGACGTTAACATAAGAAAGGATTTCAAGGAGAATTCCATAATCCATACAGATTGAGAAAAAAGTGGGTAGAGCAATAGCTCTAAAAACCTGGTGCAGAAAATAAGAATAATTCCGATACTGTTTCCACTGGCATATTTTCTTAAACTCGTAACAGAAATACTTTTAATAAAGATAAACCAGAAATTCACAGAGAATAACATACCCGTTTCATATTTTCATTATCCCATGCTAGATCTGCTGCTTTTCTGGTTAACTCATCGCAGAAGGCCTGAACTCATAGCAAGGAATAACAAACAATGACAAGAAATGGGAACACAAAACAGAAACTTCACAAAACAAATAATCAAAACAATAGAGTGAACCATATATTATGCGCCAGGAATTTCACAGGACAAATCTAAACAAAAGAATGTTAACTACTAACTTTTCATCAGTTCCAACTTAAAATTTTCTATTGGTATCATCTCTATAACTTCCATGTTTACTTGCGCTCATATAATGTATTTTCTAATACCCAAGGAAAAAAAAAGGGAAAAAGAAATCCTCCTTGAGGAGTGCTAATCAACTCATGTACGCCTAGTCAACTCATGTACGCCTAGTCAACTCATGTACGCCTAGTCTCAACAAAATGGTGTCAGATTTTTTCCCCACTCTACCCAAAAAAGTTTGGCTACAGTTTTTTTACACCAGCTGTCATCCTGATGCTCAAAACCCCTCCTTTTCCAGGCTTGGGACCAGCAAGGAGTGCTAGTGTCAAATGTTTTTATATTGGACATGTCAAACTAATGTTTAAAAGGAACATATAAATAGTGTTCAGGTCATCAAACACAGGACTCGAATGACCAAACACTTAACCAGACGACCATCCTTGAAAAGCAGAGATTTGACAAGGAAACAGTCAGCCCACTCCATGGAAAATTAAATTACCTGACACTCAGAGCATCATCTAAACAGTGGATCACCAGGTTTGAACAACAAATTAACCTATTGCCATTCAATTTTTAGTTGAAATTTTTCGATCGAGGACGATGATAGACTTGCCACTGTGGACAGAGATGATCTTGCTGGAGAATGAAACTAAATGTAACTAAGAACTCTCTAATCATTTCACTTGGTGTTACAGATAGGGAAAGCAATTTCTTTCTTCAGTTTGTACTTTTGTGATTTTACTAAAACATACAAAAGTATGGTTCAGAGGTTTTGAATCTCTTTTCTATTGTGAACATCCAGTAATGAGGGAACCAGGTCGGAAGACCCAGATTGCATCCACTATGGGCCCACCCAAGTGTTAAATGACTTAATTTACAGGTGTAGTGGAAATATGGTAATTCCAGGAGCAAGTTACGATCTCTTTTTAAGTAAGAAATCAGTGGAATGTGCAGGGAACTTGAATTACTGACAAGGGGCAGACCTGGAAGGAGATACCAAAAAGGACAACATAGATTTAGTACTAAAGGTTAGGATTATTTTAGGAAACAGGGGTTAAACTTCAGACATGATGGGAAAAGAAAAGGTTCTCTTCAACCTTCTGCTGAGAAAATTTACGGAGATGTGCACGACTCCAGGTGAGGGAATTCACTCATTCGGGCATCAATCAAGATGAACTTTCAGAGCACCCATCCCCACACAATTCCCCTTCAAGTCACAGTTCATACCCACCCAAAATAACATCTAAGAATGTCATAATCCAATACTGAAATTATGCCCAGTGGTAAACATAAATAACCATAGTTGCAGGTCATTGGATCTCACAGCTGGACAATCGATTGGGATTGGGACTCTACGGCTAGAGTTCCCCAAGGGAGATGAACCAATACCCTGAATCTCAGGCTTACTGGATCAGGACAGAAGATGCTCTATCAATGTTATCTAATCTGAAACAGCGCAGGAAACAGAAGCAATAATAGAAATGAAGGAATAAAGATTTTTCGATTGAGGACGATGGTAGACTTGCCACTGTGGATGAAAGAGCAATATTTCAGGGAGAAGGAGAGAAGAATAATAGGAGTGAGAGAAAGATTACCAAAGAGGGTATGCTTAGTTCGCAAGGAAGAGGGAGAGAGGGATGGAGAGAAAGAGAGCCATGGCCGGCTCACTGGCCACACGGGCACCACATCAGTAGTTCAATATTTCATTCTTCATAATCAAACTTTGAAGATGGGTTACAGTGCTATTTAAAATAAAACTTGCAGAAATAAAAATAGCAGCTAAAACTTGGAAATAAAATCCCTATGTAATCTACCAAACAAAGCAACAAATAAAAAAGAGATTACATAATATTGCCTAGCTAAACTACCATAATAATAAGTAACCCAAAGAAAGAAATCCTAAATCCCTAAAGATTCTACTGGATTACAATCAAATTCAGACCCAGTTCGTCTCGGTCGGTCTCTCAAACGGGTTCATGCCAGTCCAAGGAAGCACTGCATCAATTCCCCTTTGGTTGGGTATTAAAGTGGGAGAGGATCCATATAGCTTGTGTCATGTTTCCATCTCAAAAGTTAAAAGTAGTAAGTGGAGAAACTATCACATATAGAATGCATCCAAAGTTCCAGTCTCTAAGCAATGTGGGACTATTCCCAACAATCCCCCTTACGTGCTGCCCCTCTTTTAGTTGGCAGTATACGTGGCAAATGTGATCCCTCTTTTTAGGTGACCATAATGAGGGAACCTGGAGCTCTCTCGACTCTATGCTTGGGTAGCCTTCCTTTACTATTTGTTACAACTGGAATGGTATCCACGATCTGCCACTTCGATTCATCCATACAGACAAAATCAGTGGCAGTAGGCGTTTTGACGGCTAAGATCTGTGCTGGAAGAATAAAGTCCACAAGCTCAATCTCTTCTTGTGGCATCTGTTCGATCGGAATCTGTTCCTAGAGTGGTGCATTTTTAATCGACCAGTTGACCACATTTTCAGCCTCAACCTACTTCTTGGCCATCTCTTGGAAACAATCAGATTTGTCTACCATCTTTTCTACCACTACTGGTTCATGTTCCATTGCTCAGCCTGTCAAACACTGCATCACAAAGATGGTTGGAGCATTTGGTAGTGTCTTGAACACTTGTTCAGAGATCACGAAGATGTTCCTCAAACTTCTTTGTCTCTCCTTGCGGAATTGAATCTAATGAAGCTTATTAAGTGAAGAGATCATGAAGATGTTCCTCACAAAGAGGTTGGTGCAATTGATGCGGACCCAGGTCAGGAGAACCCGATTTGGGTTGCTGTGGGCCCCACTAAAATAATATAATGCTCAAATAGCAATAATTTCACAATATGTATCGTGTCTAAGAGTCACCTAGTTGGTGCCTTTTAGTGTCTAGGTTTGTTTAGAGTTAAAGAGTTTCCTTTTTGGATTCTAACTCTACTATTGTCAACTCCTGTTGTGAGTCTGTGAGTCCTTTCTTAGTCTCTTTTTTTATTATAAATACAAGGCTGATTGATCCCTAAAGACCATCTAAGCATTCAGTTCCTAAGAGTGCTTTCAACATGGTATCAAAGCCTCTCTCTCTCTCTCTCTCTCTCTCTCTCTCTCTCACAAAAGGGCAACACTATTGAGGTGATCTCTTATGAATCTAGTTGCTAACCCTCCACCTCTAACTCGATCATACTATGACCTGATTTTACAGATCAATAGGAATTGTCCACCTTCACCTGTGATTGGTTCTTGGTTGAAGATCGAGTTTATTCCTCTACATTGAAGGTCGAGTCTTCCCATATAACCATATCCAATTTCGCACTTATTGGAGAGTATCCTCAACAATCAATTGCTGCAGATCAGATCTGAATCTAGGTTTTTGCAGTCTCAATTTACAAGGTTTTTTCAAAAATCCTGCGTTGTCGATCTAAGCTCTCACTTATTAGAAATTGTTGATTTTTTCTGTGTCTGATTCAATAATTGTTAAGATCTATTTCATTAACTTCATGGATAAAGCATCAAAGGATCAATCGACTTGTGATATCAGATTCTTGGTGATATCTGCGATTTGCAATATACTTTTTTTTCCTAGCGATATCGCTCGTGAAATTTATTTTTTCTTGTCTAATCTGAAATCAATCCAACTTTTGTATAACGATTTTGAAGATCCTTGGACAGAATCGATTACATGAGTACAGGATCAGCATCAATTCTGCAACATCGATAAAGGGAAGTTATCGATTTTTCCACAGTTTTTGGGCAAAACCCTGCCATATCGACCTCACCCTACCAGCTTGATTTGCTACGATGTCGGATGTCACTTCTGCCTCTACAAGTTCTGATGGAAGAATCGTCATGAGTACCAACCGTTTGCTGCTACTTCTATCAAGTTCGATGGTACCAATTACCTGATTTGGTCTCAATCTAACTATCTGACCCTTGCTGGTCATGGCATCATAGGTTATCTTACTGGTACAACCGAGAAACCCTCTACTGTTGGTACTACTCAAGATCAATGGATCTTTAATGATTCCTTACTATGTCAATTCTTCTCAACTCTATGTTACCAAACATTTCTCGAGGTTATCTTCTATTGGACTTTACCATTCAAATTTGAACAGCTACTAAGGAAAATTACAGTCAATTAGGGAATGATGCCCAGGTATATGAATTACGCAAGAAACTTCACGATACCACTTAGAAGGAGTTGACTGTTTTTCAATACTATGCTGAACTTCGAAGTCTATGGCAAGAACTCAATCATTATGTAGATTACTAGCCAACCAGTGCAACCGATATTACCTCCTACAAGAAACATGTTGATAAGATACGGGTCTATGGTTCTCTAACTAGATTAAACATTGAATACGATTGGATTTGTGTTCAAGTTCTCATCAAATCTCCTTTTCCCACTTTAGAGCAGTCTTATGCTTTGGTACATATTGAGGTAAGCCGTAGATCTGCCATGCTTCAGTCTCCTACTACTGATCGTTCGGATTTAAAGAGTGTCTCCCATTCCATCCCTACTACTAATGGACCTTCACGCTCCGACGATAGTTCAAAGGTAATTAAGTGTAACCACTATGCCAAACCTTGGCACACTAAGGCTACATGCTGGAAACTTATTGGGAAACCAACTGACTTTTTGAAGCCAAAGATGGCCGCAGTCACTCCAAGAATAAGGCCAACCACACTGAAACAGTTGCCCCTACTACCAGTTCTGACACTAGTCCTCTCCAGACAAGCTACAAGCTTTCGTCAACTTCTTCAGGCTTCGTCCACTGCGTCTGCCTCTGCCACTACTCTCTTTGGTTCCTTTTTTTTTTTTTTGGTGGTCACTATGCATCGGTCGTCTCTAGCCCCTGGATCATTGACTCCGGTGCCATTGGTCACATGATTGGTTCCTCCAGCTTATTTCGTGAGTATTCTCCATCCTCAGGGTAAGACAAAGTTCGAGTGGCTGATGGAACTCTCTCCTGTCTCTAGAAAGGGTTCTAGTTGTGGTTCCCCTTCTCCTCTCTCCTGTCTCTAGAAAGGGTTCTAGTTGTGGTTCCCCTTCTCTTCTATTATCCTATGTTTTACATATCCCTAACTTTACTACCAATCTCCTTTCCATTAGTAGCTTTACCACGGATTTATTCCATAGTTACTTTTTTTTTTTTCAACTCATTGTGTTTTTCTAAAATCTGGTGACAGGTAAGATGATTGGATGTGGTAAGGTGCATGGTAGTCTCTATTTGCTCAAGCGATGGTTTTCCTCCACGGACGTTACCTCCACCAATCCATCAGCTACACTTGGCTTTCCTTAGATCTCCATCAATGGCACTGTCGTTTAGGACTCCTCCCCTTGGGACATTTTCTCATGTTTTTCTTTATTTAGTCAAACAATGTAAGAAGGGTAGGTTTTTTTTGTGAGGCTTGTATTTTGGCCAAACAAACTATTTTGAATTATCCCCATTAAACAAGAAAAGTGTATCTCCTTTCCATTTTGTTCATTCTAATGTATGAGATCCTGCTCGTCATGCCTCTACTTCTAGTCATTGTTGGTTTGTTACATTCATTGACTGCTACTCTCACATGACATAGGTGTATATGATGCCGCATAAAAGTGAGGTGTTCTAATGTTTTCAGTTCTTCCTTAGCATGGTCCGCACTCAGGTTAATGTCACTCTCAACATTTCACAAAGAGATAATGGCCGCGAGTATCTTGAGGGCCAGTTTCAAACTATTTGGTGGACTCTGGGATCCTCCCATCAGACTAGTTCTGTTGACACCCCGGCCAAAATGGGGTGGCCGAAGGAAAGAACCGTCGTCTCCTGGAAGTGGCATGTGCTCTCATGTTTTCCAGCTATGTTTGCAAGGGTTGTGGCTAAAGAATTTATTCAGACATATGGGATTGATTATTAAAAGATATTTGCTCCAGTTTCCGAATTAAATACTATTCGAATTCTGTAACAGTTTACAATAAAGCAGTAAAACAAAAACCGTAAGAGAGTAAGAGAGAAAGAGGGAGGTTCAATTCTTAGAAGAGGAAGAATCGAATGTTCACCTCCTCCTCCTGTGGTTCTTTTATTTATAATCAAGGAAAAAAAAACAGTTTAGGGAACTTCCATAATTACAATCATAAGATAATTAGGAAAGTAAACGTAGACAACTTAAGAAATAAATCCTAACAATAAAGTGAACCTATAATAACCAATCTAAATAAACCATAAATAACAAGATGGAACCAAAGGGACCCACGTGCATATAGCGGCACATGGTATCGCTAGCGCTAACACCCCCCCCCCCTCTCAAGTTGGAGCATGGAGGATGTAAGAGCTATAGTTTGAAACAATCATACTAGCAGAAGCAACAACAGCATTGGTAGTAGTAAAGCAGTACAGTACAAGTTACTGTAAACCAAGCAACAATAGCACAGTATAGGTTATTGTGAACCAAGTAGCAACAGCAGGAGGAGTTAGAAAGGCGAAAAGAGAACAAGACAAGAGACAGTATAGGTTACTATGAACCAAGCAGCAACAATATCACAGTTTGAGGTCACTGTAAACCAAGCAGCAACAGCAGCACAGTATATGTTACTATGAACCAACTAGAAGTAGCATCAGCAATAGAGAAGACACCAAGCAGCAACAGAAGCACTGTGTAAGTGTAGGTCATTGTAAACCAAGTAGAAGTAAATCGCATCAGGTACAAGCAGTAGAGGCAACATTAGGTAGTAGAGGCAGCAGTAAAAAAATAAAAAATAAAAAAAAAACCTTGAGCAGCAGTTCTTGAAGCCAAGACCAACAAATCTTGAATAAAACCTTTGAACAAGATCTTGAAGCAATAGAGTAGTAGTCATAACAAGTAAGCAGATTTCAAAAAATAATAGGTTGCATCACGTGCAACAGGTAGCCATCATACGGTATTAACAAGTAGGTAGGCTGAGCTCTCTTTAATGAACTTGAGCAGATATATATATATATATATATATATATATATATATATATATATATATATATATATATATATATATATATATATATATATATATATATATATATATATAATCCCCCCTTCACGTAGAACATTCCACGTGGACAAATAACGGAGGGAAACACTCAACGAGAACACCCACAAATAAGAGCCCAATAATCTTCAAGCACGCAATTTCGGTAGCAAATAAAATTCCAAAGATGCTAGGTACGAGAAATAATAATCAACATTCCATGTAAATTCCATCAGTGTGATCTAGGGACCCTCCAAAGCAATAAATTGCAATATAAGATTCTAATGGCAATCCTGTAAATTTATGGCCACACTTATGGGACCACCCAAGCAAAGTTTACTCCAAATATGTTACAAACTAGAGCTAGTGGCAATTTGATAATTAACCACACTAATCAAGGAGCCATGGGTATTTAACAAGGAATGAACAATAATACTGTAAATAATCAGAATTTTAATCTCCCTTGAGGCAAATAAATAGATCCTTAATGGCAATGGTAACTTTAAAAACAATGTGAAGCTCTTAAAAGACTAAACCAGTGGATGGAAAATCTGTAAATTCCAACAATGGTGCAGCGCTTACGGGGAAACAAACAAGTCCTAAGAATATAATAGGAATTTTGTTTTAAGGGATAGGGTAAACTTGGAAGTGGTGATAAAATAGGATAAAAAAGGATTTTAATTAAAAGGTAGGGGTATTTTTGGAAATAAAGTAATAAAGATAAAAGACAATCACGATTTTATGAAGGTTGTCTTCAACCTCCAGCAAACAAGGAGGGAGTAAACCAGAAAGGTTTCGAGTGAAATATCTCTCATATGAAGATCTTTCTAACTGGGATTTGGGGAGAAGGATCGCAACACTCAGAGCTATTGTTTCCAACCCATATTAAAGTCAATCAATGAAGATCAAGACAAGGAAAATTTCCTGCAACTGTATCTGCGTTCAAGGTAAAGCAGATTTGAAATTATGTTTTGGTCTCACTGAAGGGTAATCAATTTGGGCTGGGAATCCAAGGCTTGAATCGCCCAAGGGTTTGTGAACAACCCACCAAATATCATATCGAAAGAGGCTGATATGATGGGACTTGACCTAAATAAAGTAGTTATGTTCTACTACTCACATCAAAGAGATTCGCAACATAACAGAAGAAGAGAGACATAGTTGTCAAAGCGCTAAGACAAACCAGGCGTTGGAGGCATGGAATAAAATCTCGGCGAGATCTCGCCGATCTCGCCCTTCTCGGCATTAGCCGAGATGAAAACAAGGTCGATAACCCTTTTCGTCTCGGCAGATGCATAATCTCGCCGAGATCTCGGCGAATCTCGCCGAGATCTCGGCGAATCTCGCCGAGATCTCGGTAAATCTCGCAATTTCTCGGCGATATCTCGGTAAATCTCACCGAGAAATTGCTTCTTTTTTTTTTTCTCTTTATAAAAGAGAGAACTCACTGTTCTCGGTCGAGAACTCGACCGAGAACTGCTGTTTCCTCTTTTTTGTTAGTTTTTTGAAAATTTTCTTATTTCTTCCTCATTTTTTCTTTGTTTGGACTTTCAACTTGCAACGGGTGGTGCTTCGAACTGTGCGGGGATTGCTGTGGGAGTTTTATATGAACTGTTGAAGGTTAGATTCTTGCCCAAAAATGAGATTTTTAAATGAGACTATGAGAGAGAAAAAAAATTGGTAGAATCTGATGAAATTTATATACATGAGCCCGATCTACGAAACTATGGGATCATTCAGTATTGAATATTTGAACTATGATGTAATGATTTATAATGAAGTGTTATTTTGTTTCTCTTTCCCCCAATGCATTATGTTATTGTCTCATTTGCCATATTTGATTGAATATAATAGACAATATTAGCCTAAGTTTACAACAGACTTCAGTATTGACTGCCAAAACATGGCTGTAAACCCAAACAACCACAAAGAGTCATTATTTTTACAATTTTATGCTCTAAATGTGTTTATATATGTAGAAATGATGTTCCCCTGAAGTTGGAGACCTAAAAAATATATTTTGGCCACCGAGACAGCCTACGGAAAAAATACAGTGTCTCGGTTTCGGAGGAGGCCGAGACTCCTCCGAAACCCGAGATTTTAAACCTTGGTTGGAGGCTTGACAAGGCACATAAGCAACCAAGGCGCTTGATTTTCCAAGGCGTCACAAGGGGGCTTGGGCGCCTAGGCGGCGCCTTGACAACTATGAAGAGAGAAGAGATAGGAAGGAAGAAGGAAAGGATTAAAAGAGGGAAGGAAGGAACTCACCAAAAGAGGCGATTCTGGTTCGCAAAGATAAGGGAGATCGAAATAATTTCTATGGACTATTCCTACCACCCAGAACAGGAAGGATAAAGAAGAAGAAGAAACAGCAAGTTTGGATCTCAAGGTAGCAGATACTTTCAGGTTTCTGTTTTGGGTATTTGAGTTGCCTATGATGGGCAAACCTAAGCCCAAAATTTTTTGATGGAAGGAAGAGAACCAAGCCAGATCTCCTTCGGCAATTTCTTGCAACCTGATAGGGAACCAATAACAAGAAAATTAAAGCCAGGAAGAATAACAGGACCAAGCCAGAAACTAAGAAGGAAGATGGAGCAGCAGTGGTGGTGGTATTGGCTGCACACCTCAATGGAACCTTTAGACGACTCTCAAACCGGGACCCACTCTGATACCATGTAACAATTTATAATCACCTCCTCCTCCTCCTCCTCCTCCTGCGGTTCCTTTATTTATAATCAAAGAGGAAAAACAATACTTTAGAAAATTTCCATAATTACAATCATAAGATAATTAGGAAAGTAAACCTAGACAACTTAGGAAATAAATCCTAACAATAAAGGGAACCTATAATAACCAATCTAAATAAATCATAAATAACAAAATGGGACTCATGTGCATATAGCGACACATGGTATCGCTGGCTAACAAAAATTCTATTATCATTATCATGTGTTGTTAATCTAAGATGGGATCTCCAACAACTTGATGTCAAGAATGCATTTCTACATGAAAACTAGACAAAGAAATATATATGGACATTCCTCTAGGATTTTTCTTTTGATACAACTCAAGGCAAAGTGAGCAAATTGAAGCATGCACTCTATGGGTTGAAGCAGTCTCCTCGAGCATGGTTTGACAAGTTTCACAAGGCTATGACTTCAGCAAGGTACAAACAGAGAAATGCTTACCATACTTTGTTCATTAAGAGATCTGATGACAAAGTCTCTCTTCTCATAGTCTATGTTTATGAGATAGTAATCAGAGAAAATGACGGTGACGAGATAGCTCACCTCAAGAGCTTCCTTGGTCGCTAGTCTGAAATAAATGATTTAAGAAAACTAAGGTACTTTCTTAGAATTGAAATTGTTCAGTCTTCAAAGGCATCTTCCTTTCTCAAAAAAAGTATGTACTTGATTTTTTATCTGAGACTAGTTTGTTTTTTTATTTGAGACTAGTTGGTTAGGTTGTGATCTTTCTGACACTTTTTTGGAAGCTAATACTAGACTCAAGTATAAAGATGGTAAACCAGCTGATAAGGGTGATTACCAGCGGCTCATGGGAAAGTTGAACAACCTTTCACACGCACTGCCTACCATTGCCTTTGCTGTGAGTTTAGTAAGTCCGTTTAAACATGATCCCTGCGATAGTTGTCAAGGCGACAAGGTGATCCAAGGCGTTCGGGGCCATCCTGGGCACGCCTAGGCGCCGCTGCCTAGGCATTGCCTAGGCCACCAAGGTATTCTTAGTTATTTTTTTTATTTCTAAAATATAAATGTTATATTAATGTTTAAATAAATGTAGCATTCTACATAAATAATCAACATTTAAGACATAACTTAATTAATATGAGAAAACCAACAAGGCAACAAATAATTAGTTAAGTAGGCAACATGTATTTATAACTAACATTTGACGTACTTCTAACAAATTTGACCGGAGCGTAACTCCTTTAATATAGTTCGGATTCAAACAATCTCGAATTTATTGCAAAGCTAGCATAATCAGCTTCCAGCAAATCCAAGATTGCTTGAATCCGAGTTATAATGAAGGAGTTATACTCCGGTCAAACCTTATTCGAAGTACGCGAATGCTGTTTAAAGTCGTCTAAATGTAAATTACTTTTTGGGCATCAAAGCAAGAGATTATTTTGGTGTACTCTTGGTTTTTAATGATGCTTTACAATAATAAGATTTATGGAATTTTTAGATTTGAAAAAAAAAAACTAGCATTCGAAAATTGAAAACCTCCCCCGCACTTAAAAATACGGTTTTTGTTCTTAAACTGGAGGGTTGACTTTTTATCTTTTTAGAATCTGAATTTTAAACTATTTTTATTGGATTCACATTAAGGGGGGATGGATTTGCTTATTTATGAATAATATCTTAAGTAAATGAAATATAAAATTAAAGAAACATTTATTTAAATGATATTAGTCATAAGAAAATATTGCCTAATAAATGTTGTCCCTGTCTAGCCTAATAAATCTTTTGAAGAACATTCAGAATGACATACTGAAAACAAGGTGGCCACCCAGACATTCTGGGCGTCCAAGGCGCCCTAGGCGTCGCCTGCCAGGCACCCTGGGCGACCGCCTTTCTCATGGTCATAAGGCGGCCTTGCGCCAAGGCATCTAAAAAACGCCCGGACGCCTAGGCGACGCCTTGACAACTATGATCCCTGCTCCTCTCATATGGAGGTTGTTCATCGTATTCTTCATCACTTGAAGTCAGCTCTAGAAAATGGATTATGTTATCTCCTCATGATCATTTGCGGATTGAAGCATATAAAGATACTAATTGGGGTGGATCTCCAGATAGGAAGCCTGTTTCTGGCTATGTTACTTTTATTGGTGGTATCTCGCCACGTGACAGAACAAAAGCAGAATGTTGTTGCAAAGTCAAGTGATGAGCATAGTTTTGTGTTATGGCTCATGGGATCTGTAAATTACTTTAGCTAAAAATTTAATTAGAAGACCTGATGTTCCTGTTCGTCTTCCAATGATGAATTGTGATAACAAAACTGCAATTAACATTGCCACAATCCAGTGCAACATGATCGTATTAAGCATGGGGAGATCGACCTTCACTTCATCAAGAAAAAACTCGAGAATGGACTGATTTGTATGCCCTTGGTGAAGTCAGAAGACCAATTAATTGATATATTCATTAACGTTTGGTGGGAAACTTTTTCATCCTAATTTGACCCAGTTGAGCATGTGTGATATTTATGTAGCAACTTGAGGGGGAGTGTTACAATATGTATCATGGGTCTAGGTGTCACCTACTTAGTGCTGTTTAGTTTCTAGCTTTGTTTAGAGTTAAAGTTAGATTATAATTAGAGTTTCCTATTTCGATTCTAACTCTCCTATTGTCAACTCCTGTTGTGAGTTTGTAACTCCTTTTTTAGTGTCTCTCTTATTATAAATACAAGACTGGCTGGTCCCTAAAGACCATCAAAGCATTCAGTTCCTAAGAGTGCTTTCAAAAAATAAGGATGGCAAAACAGGAAATATCTCAAGTGAATGGCAATTGGGTAAATTATCGGAACCATGTAATCTCCCTTGAATCAAGCAAACAGAACCTAGGGTCCAATAGGCATTCTATATAAGAGGCAAATTAGGAAGCAAATATAAAATAAGGACCAAATAAAAAGAAGATTACAAATATTCTCCAATTAAAATAAAATCCTGCAAAGATTCCCAACCATATCCATCTAATCATGTGGGTCCGCCACTGCGTCATCCAGTATTCATTCATGATTAAAGATTTAGGTTTTAGAAACTTGAGGTTTGATTATAACCTAAACACCCTTAAATTGATTACAATAGGATTCTGAAGAACTGAACACCTAATGCCAGACTGGGCTGCAGGGCATATGAAGATCTATTCCATTTGTACAAACACTGTCTCACACTTCAATCACTGTTACCAAGTGGCCATCAAATATTGTGTTCGTAATTTAAATGGGATTAGCTAATTATCCAACCCCTATGGCCACATTAAAACACCAGAACGTGAGATGTCAAGGCAACTGCAACTCCTGATTGCTTGTTTCCAGCAACTGTATGACCAGAAAGTCAGACCCCATTCACTGTCAACTGGAAAGGCTTAAAGGTCTGTAGCACCCCAAGTATCAGAGGTCCATCGAAATCCATTGACTGGTCGACATAATGTTCTGTTGGAACCATCAGAGCACTCAGATCCTTTGAATGGGACAAGCCGTGGAGCAGGTAGATATATTTGTTTCTCACAAAATCCATTGACTGGTTGACAAACTGTTCTGTTGGAACCATCAGAGCACTTAGATCCTTCAAACAGGACAAGCCATGGAGCAGGTAGACATATTTGTTTCTCACAAATATATACTTTTAAGACCAAGCAATAGGGATAATTCAAGCACAAAAAACACCTACAACTCTCATGTCAAAATTTGAACACCTGACAGCGGAAGCTTCTTGTGTATTATAATACCTATACGAATTTAGAGCATATCAACTAATTAAAGCATCAAATCAGTTGGACTGTCAATGACTCAACTGCCAGGCCATGATGGTCTGACATCTGGTCAGGTTTTAAAAACATTTCCTTGTAAAATATCTCTTAGACCTACCAAGCATTAGCCTAAAGATTAAGTATGACAACAACAAACCACCATTCTCTAGCCAATCCAACATTCCACAGGGACAACTCCATTTCTTGGCAAAGTTTTATAGCTAATTATGTAGTTTCATTGGATAAAAGCACAAATGATAACTCTGGGGTGTTTTGTATGATAAGATACCAACCGAAATTGATGGAGAGTCAACCTCGGCAGCAACTGCAGATAAGCTATCAACCGAAATTCATGGAAAGCCAATCTCAGCAGTTCCGATCCCACTTCTTTAGTTTAAATTTTGAATTTAAACTTTTGTTGTAACAGTATAATCTTATTGTTTTTCTGTTTCCTATATTCCAGGGATCAAACCCACTCATTGTAAACTCAAAGTTTTTACAAGAGACTGGTTTAACCGTAATAGAATCAAGTCGACAATTACAAGTTTCCCAGTTTGTTACAACCTCTTTATGGTATCAGAGCTATAGCTCAACAGATTTTTTTTTTCTAATCCCCATCCTCATCAATGGCCACTCTCCCTTCTTCATCCAATACTCCAAGTCGTACAACTGAGGATGGAACAACTCCTACTGCGGTGAATAGCACATCTCCTCTTACCGCGGCAGTGGATACCACATCTCCATTGGTTATCTCTAACATCACAAGTTTGATTCCTATCAAACTCACCTCAAGCAACTACATGTTATGGAAGTCCCTATTCGAACCAATTCTGAGAGGCCATAAACTGATGCATCTTCTCAATGGAACGACTCCAACTCCCGTGTCTGCTGAATCTCCATTGTATGAAGACCAAATCCTCCTTTCCTGAATCAATGCTACACTCAGTGAATCAGCTCTCCCTTATATAGTAGGTATTTCTTCTGCAAAGAAAGCTTGGGACCTACTTAAAACTAGATATGCCTCCACTACCCCAGCCCATGTGATGTCCCTAAAACGCCAACTTAGTCGAATTAAAAAGGGATCCCAATCCATGGTTTGATTATCTTCAACAGTTCAAGAATATTTCTGATCAACTTGTTGCATCTGGCTCACCGGTTGGTGAAAAATTCATGGAAAGCCAATGTTGGCAGTTCCGATCCAACTTCTTTAGTTTAAATTTTGAATTTAAACTTTTGTTGTAACAGTATAATCTTATTGTTTTTCTGTTTCCTATATTCAACGGATCAAACCCACTCATTGTAAACTCAAAGTCTTTATAAGAGACTGGTTTAACCGTAATAGAATCAAGTCGACAATTACAAGTTTCCCAGTTTGATACAACCACTTTACTGTATATAAATTAATTTTCCAAATCCTAAAAAAGAAACCTGGTTCCCGAGCCTCAACCCCCCCCCTCTTTTAAAAAAAAAAAAAAAAAAAGAAATGCTTTTTGTAGTGGTTTAAGAAAAGGACTTTATATGAGGATAAATTCTTAAATTTGTAGACTTATATTAGCCATGACCCCCTTGATTCCATTTAGTAGAACTAAGCCAGAAAATTGTAGGAAGCTTCTAATCCAATCTTTCACAATATGCTTGGCAATTCATTTTCTGCCAATGTAGTTCTCCGCCTGTTTATTTGTACGGACTTTTCACATAACTTACTCATGCAGATCAACATTGCATACATCCTAAGGATTTAAATGGTACGATATCAATCTCCAGTCTGTTAAGATCTGGAACGGATGCAGGTATTCATCAGATATGCAGTCAAGCACTCCACATCCTTATCCAACTGGAAATAAGATAACTGGCTACAGAGATGGACATATTTAATGGCCAATCACCATATATGACATCATTCTTGATTTTAGACTTTATAAGAACACTGCAATGCCCTTAAACTCCTTCCACGTAAAATAAATTAATGAGGTTATTGTTTATAATTATCAAATATCACAAGTATTAATGTTTATATCATAGCTTATATAGTGAAACAAGTGTCTATTTTCTTTGTTAAACTGTCATATGTTATATATAATTAATAAATGGTTTTTGATAGATTATATAACTAATAGAAATTACACGAACATAATAACTAAATAGAATTAAGATGGATATACCTCAATCCATATCCAATTAATCAGATGTGGGATTAAACAGATCATATTGAATTAAAATCCAGTGCATTCATAACCTTAATAAATACAGGTAGAGCAGTAAAAATTTGATGATAAGGGAGAACCAGACACAGCAAGCTGAGAAATAATGGATTCAAGGACTAATGCAAAACGTTAAGACATTACTCAAGTAATGGTAGGAGCAACAGCAGCAGTAGTGACAGGGTCCTAGTGAGCTTTGGCTATCTACAAAGGTCCACATAACAGTTGCAAAAAGGTTCCCCAACAAAACCACTACCCAAACATATCGATGCAGTTACATTAATACAGCACTGAAACTTATACTCACATAATATATTTCAGAGAATCACAAGGAATGCAAAAGTTTTGTTAAAAAGTAAAAAGAGACAAAAGTAGTTTCCAGGATCCACGTTGACATGTCTACAGCAGAAGAGGGATTAAATTATAACTGGAAATTCAAAAAGAGAAGGATTGTTCTTTTCTCCACCCCTCCCCTTTGTTTCATATTCCTTCTCTCTTTTTATTTTTCTTTCTTTTCCCCCTTTCTTTTTCTGGGGTAGGACCAGTATAATAGAAAAAAAAAAGGTATTCAAGAGGTCAACCAAGAATGTGAAAATTTTCCCACGCCAATAAAAAAAAAAAAAAAAAAAAAAAAGGCCACCTTTCCCACAAACCAAGAAGCAAGAGAATTCAGACCTAATAATCAGTCCCATCTAACCTCAACAACTACTGATCCCCAATTTCTACAGCAGATCCAGTGTTGTCAGGTACCATTCACAAGATTCATGCTCCATTGACAACTCATGATTTGTGGATCAAACAGCGACTTACCCAGAGTAGACAATATGAATTTTCAGTTCATAATATCAACTCATTGATTTTGTTTTACAATGTTATATAGCTAAATCCAATAAATTTAGTGTATGCAAGTATGAATGTAATTTGTTCAGTTCATTATCCAATTCAAGGCAAGGTCCCTAATTATGATTTGGCCTGCTTTCTTTCTTGTAAACTGTTTTTATTCTTGGAGAATCGAGAATCAATTCATAGTTTTGGAGGAATAGTGATTCAAGCAATTACAAGCTTAAAATCATATAGAATGATAGAAGTGTCCCTCAAGCCCATAACACGAGCTCCCTCAACTATTTGTGTCCATCACTTTTCTAACTTCACTCTGATTTTTCTTACTTGATCCCATGATGGATGATACCCTAATCAAAGGAAAAAGAGATAAATTTTTAGAATTGCTCCAAAATATCCATATTTCTCATCCCAATTTGAAAAGAAAGAGAACAGAATAATAAATAACATCCAATCAATGCAGAAAGCAATTCTTAATACTTGAAAGCCTTGTCAGAAATATATAGATATTGGGATGCACACACGCACGCAGGCATACATAGAGAAACTGAACATACAAAGCAACCTGATATTAGCAAATATGTGAAAAAGAAAGTTTTAAACAGGTCACTCAGTCTTAAATGAACATATCTAATGATTCTGACCTGCCTACGGCGAATTGTCTGCCTAGCAGATTCTCTATTTGCTAAAATCCTACGTAGTCTCCGTGCTTCCTTCTCAGACTGCATGAGGAAAGCTTCAGTTGAAGTCATAAGAAATTAGAAAATAAAGTGCAAGACGTTGGAAAATTTTAGTACCTCAGTCAAATTTTGCTTCGACCTGCCACCACCAAATGACACATAACTTGTGGGGCATGGAGGTTGACCAGCTGATTTAGATTCCTGTTCAACCTTCACTGTTTTCAGTACTACAGCTTTACGGGCCCTTCTGCGCTGGCTCTGATCTACCATTAAATCCCCCTGCTATAAAGAACATATATATTTAAATCCTTCACATAATAGTGCAACTTAAGATGATTGAAGTTCTAAATCTATTAACTTAAAACATAACTTCTTGCCAAACAACATTCAAGAAACCAATTATAATCTAGGGAAGGTAATGGGATGGTGGGTTGGGAAAGGCCAGATTGTGTTTTGGATCAACATCATGGTTGGATTTCATTAGGAATTAAAAACACACACACACACAAATTGGTGGATTCATGTATAAATGGTTCAGCTAAAGCTTGGAAAAGGGCTTTATACTTAACGCCAAGCTTACAGAACACTATCCCTTATTCGGATATGTTGCTGGCAAGACAGCAGCTACTAAAATTTTCAGAGGGATTGAGGAACATAACATGCCTGGCATTCAATACATCAGCTTAGCCAAATGACAGGAGCCAATATCTATGTCCTTCACATATTCAAAGCCTTTTTGTAGAAACACATGAAGCAAGCACAGACAGGGTTAAAAAAAAAATAATAAAGTGACAAATAACCAGGATTCTTCCCCAGTTTGCAATGCCTACCTCTTTTGGTGTTGCTTCATATCATACAGATGAATGCAGCCCCAAAGCTCTTTCACTCTTATTTTTCTTTTCGTTGTGGATTCGTGCTCCCTCACCCACCCCCCAAGGGATTCACAAAAACTAATTTATTAAAGTACTAAATTGATCTTTTCAAGATTTTGGTCAACCATTCAGCTTACTATGCTCCCCTAGAATTATTTGGATGCATTTTTTTTTGTCACTCTTTACCAGGATCATAACCAAAATCGTTAGAGGTCCCAATTCAATGAGTGTGGTCACCGTCATATTTCACTTTAAACAACCGGAAGGTGTCAGATTGACTTCATGTCACTAGCTGGTGAGGCAAGTGTATTAAGTGTAATTCAATTGAACCTTAAAAACTAAAACTCACAATCATGAGAGAGCATCTTCAAGGACAAAACTTATCAGAAAAATTGTAAAGCAATAGTTGTGTCAAAACAACGAGTAAAGGGGAAGAAGGAAAAGCACACAATCCCCCGCCAAGATAAAGGAACTTGGAATAATACAATATACCAAACCCCACATTTCTAAATCCTCCAATTATGAAGAAAACAGAAACACACCCATACCCAGCATTCAGTGACCATTAAACTCCCTAACCCCAAACTGTGAACGCAGAGCTACCAAACTACTTTGACAGTTCAAAACTTCAACTTGATCACTACCAATCTCCCCAGAATTCAGATTATAAATACCATCATGTGCAAGAAAAAAAAATGTTCCATAAACGGATCAGAACTAAAGAGGAAACAAGGACTAGTAAATACAAACATTGAAAAAAGACAACCTTGGAAAGATCCAAAGACAGCTTGGAGCTCCGGATTTCTGAGCTCCCCAAGTCCTTCCCGCAGTCCCTCGATGGAGAAGCATTCTTAGATCTCTTCCGCGACCTCCTCCCTTTGTTCCCCCATTTCCCGCCGGAGTCATCGTTAGGGTTTTCTCTCTCCAGCAGCGCTAACTGCGCAAAATCCGCCAAAGCTCGAGCTGCGTCAAGCTCAATCTTCACCATCCGATCCGTCCCACATTTGGAGTAATCACCGGAAAGCACACCAGTCGACGACGAGGAGCACGAACCAGAGCATCTTTCTCCAGCAGCGGTAGAGATTTCCGGCGGGGACGAAACCCTACCTTCTTCTCTGGTCTTTCCTTCTTCAACAGCCATTGACGTGATAACAGAAAGGTGGAGATAATGAAGACTTGAGGTCAAAACCATGGACAAACCAAAGGAAAAGGAGTTGAATTATTGAAGCAGGTCCGACATCAGTGATCAGACCATCTCAGTATCCTTCGAACGAAGGAAGAGGGGCCAGGCAGGAAGGAAGGAAGGAGAGAGGTCGGTCATATATCCTCTGAGAGCGCCACGTGTGTTCCAGGTCATACTTGAGCTTCTGTGCTAGTTGCTCGACGCACTAACAGTTGCCACGTTTAGGGTTCAGTCGATGTGGAGGGGAATCGGAACAGGGAGAGAAAGACAAGTGTGTTGTCGGATAGAGTAATGCCAATATGAGTATGGTGAGAATGCGGTGTTTTGGATGTCCGCAGGTCAACAGTCAATACTCAACCGACACGGGTGAACTTACTTACTCCCTCCCCGATAAAAAAAACCGACACGAGCGGTGCAGAGATCTCTCTCATCTTGGTCCCTTGGATCTGATGATGACGATCATCAGGTGCGCCCTCGTGATCGTGTGTTCGTGGCTGCTGACTTGTGTTAACTCAGATCTGTCTTTCAACCCTTCTCAAGTACACAATCTACCATTTATTGAGTTGAGATCTTTTCCTTCAACTACACACGTTGGACCGGTTGCTTAGACTATTCCCCAAAATCCAACCACATGGAGAAAGGATGGTGCGTAGCATGATTGAGGGATCGGATCGATCCCAGACTGATCCCAGGACAATCCCAAATCCTTGAATTCGTTTCAAAACCTTTTCTGAATTTTGAAGAACGAATGTCACTCAGTTACCGCCACTGTGGGATCTGGGGAGGGATTAATGTAGGTAGTCTTACCCCACGATTCAAGATTTGAATCTGTGTCCTTCAGGTCATAATAGAGCAACCTTACCATAATGTCAAAGCCCGCCCTCTTGGCAACAATGCATGATAGGATTGGGAATTTCAGCTGAGCTCACCTTTCATTAAGTAGGGGTTGGAAAAGCTCTTCTCTTGTTATGAGTGCAAGAACAGTTTCATGGAGTTCGTTGTAGCCTCTGCTCATCTGTATCCTCGTTTCCTACTCCAACAGTTACACCACTCTCTACTTATAGTAAATGACTGGAACAAGGACCAGCTGACTAAATTAGCCGACAGCAAAGATGTCATTGGAGTAGGTGCGGACACACAGGTAACCAAATCAATGGAGGGTCATGGGTGTCATTGTGGAGGGTGAAGAAGGTGAGAGAGAGAGAGAGAGAGAGAGGGGGGGGGGGGAGGGGGGGAAATGCTGAGGGAGGAAGGGAGGGGGAAGGAGAGAGGGAAGCAAGAAGGGGTGGGAGAAGGTGGATTGAGCATGATACATTTTGTGCAAATCCTCTCCCCACCTAATAACCACCCCCACACCCTTATGAGCCATCCATTTGTGTGGGATCCACCTCTAAATTGCAAGACTCATAGCCTATGAATGACTCCTGTTACTGTTGAAAATGGTGGTGCTAACGTGACCCGTCTCCTAAAACAAAAGAAAGATCTGCAGGGATCGGACTGGGTAGTCCGACGGCCACCCCGATGGTCAAGTCAATAACAGAGCAAGCAGTATGAAGCTTACAAGAGATCGTAAGCTCCTTAGAAAGATAGGATAAAGTTTAAGTATTCTCATAGTATATGTTCACTCTTTTACATGTGACCATAGAGTGTTTATATAGGCCAATGCCTATCGAGTTGGTGCCGGATACGCCATTGAGATAGTGGAGTTGATGTAGGTAATTGTCACCTAAGGACTTCAGTCGATTATAATCCGTCACCGTTGGATCATGATCACATGGCTGAGAAGCGACCTATCGGCCGACATCCAAGGAACCCAATGAACACCATAAACGGTGGAGGTGGTGGCACATAATATGCTTCTAGACTCCTTCCCTATTCCCATGTGAAATGTAGATAGAGTTTATTTATCGATAGTATTCCAACAACCTTACGCTAAGTACTTGTGGACTTTACACGTGGTGATGTACTCATGTCTCATCGGAGAAGTGGAATTGCTCTATAAATGACACGTGTCGAAACACATGTCACATCTTCATTGTAGAGTAGGATACACTATCAACAACTCCCAAGGGTGTGGGGTGTTTAGCAGAAGAGGAGAGGAATTCAGACACGATACATTGCTAGCGAATGATAGAAATTCATCTGGTCTCATCCAACAATCAATAATGTGTTGGTGTGAAAAATTCATTACACAACATTAACGTGGACTTTTGAAATGTAAAGTTGGAGAAGGTTTTTTTTTTTTTTTTTTTTTTTTTTTTTTTGGCAAGTAGATATTTTATTACACATATAAAATTGAGAAACACACAAACTGGACTATCAAATAAGCCAGTAAAAATGAAAAGACAAAACAAAGGCAAAAAAACCAAAACTAGGTCACGAAGTCGGAACCCAGATTACCACAACATTGAACAAAATAAAGCCCGGGGACCAAAGGGACTGCTCAAAGGATCCAAGAGATTAGGGTCTCATGGTGGATCGTTCACAGATCAGAAGCACATGGATTGCACTCTGAGAAGAGAGCTTTTCCTTCGGGCAGAAGGGTAGTCGGATGGCATGCGAAAGGTTGACAGCTCCGCCAACCCCCCCTCCAAATTACTCTCAAAATTACTTTCCGTAAGAGATTTTTCATGATCATCCCTAGAGTCAGTATATTTGGAACCCTCTTCTCACGATTTCCTCTTCTCTTCTTCTTGTGAAATCATTATTAGGCGCCCCTTGAGGGCATGAACCAACACTAGAAAAAACTGCTCTAAACTTAAGCGTATGGGCACTCTTATCAAGAAGAGCTTCACTTTGCAGCAAGTTCAATGGCTCTTGAATAGAGGACACAGTAGCAACTATAGAGCGATGCACGTCGGCCATCTCAGGAGCAAATAAACACGAAAAATGGCAACTTCTCTAAAATAGGATCACAAGTGTCAAGAACATGGGGGCTCTCAACCACTAGATTGTGCTGAGTAAACAAAGCAAATTCAAGCTGCACCAGCATCTCAAACCTATTGAGGTTGACACATCTATTCTTAGCTTCCTCTATTGTGCAGTGATCGATAGCCAATGATCGAGAAGCTTTTTCCAGCTCGAATCCAGCCTCTAAGGCCTCTAGGCACCAGCTTAGTGGCCTCCCTTCTGTAACAAGAACCTGAGGTCAATGACCTCTGTACTGTTTGAGCCTTACCCAAAACTGCCTTGTCCCTTGGACCAAGAGCCCCCCTTCACCAACCTCTGGAACACCTAAACCAGTAGTACAATCACCCACCACCCCGGAGTTTGTAGCCTGAGAAACAACCTTCGAAGCCCTACCGCTAGACGTCTACTCAATCAAAACCTTCCTCCAAACTTTAATTAGCAGTCATTCTCGCAAGTTGATTGAGGGTGACTGAATAACTTGCACTTCAAACAATGGCCTGGCACCATTCATACAAAACAGGTTGAAGAACGTATTTCCTTCATCACCTCCAATCGTAATGGTGAAGCTCAGAATTAATCGAAAAATCTATACAAGCCCTCACAAAGGTCAGACACTCTTTCTACATGATTCTTCGATCAGTGTAGAGTTTTCCAACAACCGAACACACAATGCTCAGAGCCTCCTCACTCCAGAAATGTAGGGGAAGACCTGGGAAAGTTATTCAAAGAGGAACCGATTTCAATCCAACCATTTTTGACTGAATATATCATTCCCATTGGCATAGGAAGATTGGTCTACCTCCAAATATAAGCCCTTTTCTAGAATCCTTATATTGTCTACTTAGAGAATTTGAACACAAATCCCTTATTATGAAGGAAATAATCCACAACTCCTTGAGTTTTCCATTCTTTAGCCAATGCCATCTTAACATAAGAGAAAGGTAGGCCTCTTGCCCAAGAAAAACCCCACAATATTTTTCTGTTGTAGAAGAACTTCCTCCTTAATAACTGAAGCTTAGCACTTACTAAAGAAATGGATAATGAGTGAAAATATTCAATGATTGTATTAATGTAAATGTCATCTCTTTATAGAGAGATTACAATGTATCATTAGGGATGGGGATCCCTACAATAAAGGAAAAGTGGTTACAGATAATGTGGAGGGTATGTACCACAATATTTTAAATTTGAACATTTGAATTTGAAGACTGGTCAGTCAGTTGTGGCATATTCATAGAATCTTCAACTGTAGTTCCATGAGATGCAGTAGATAGTTTATCATCCCCCCTCAAGTTGTGTAGGATTAACTTTAAGCAGAGCTTGCATTGGATGTACTTTAACCGACTTGTAGATAATCCCTTGGTAAAAATCTTTGCAATCTGATCTTTGCTAGAAACATAGCGAACTTCAATGGCTTTCATAGCAACTAAGTCCCGTATATAATGGTAGTCAATGGCCACATGTTTGGTGCGGGCATGAAAAACAGAATTGAAAGCTAGAGAGATGGAGGAGATGTTGTCACACCAAATTACTGGGGGAGATTGTATAGCACAATGTAGTTCGCGAAATAAGGAACATAACTAGCTAATTTGGGCAGAAGTGTGGGCTAAACACAGATACTCGGACTTGGAGGAAGAACGAACCACTGTAATTTATTTCTTGGCACTCCAAGAGATAGGGTTTGAACCCAGAAATACACAGTACCCACCGGTGGACATTCTATCAATTGGACATCCAGCCCAATCAGCATCACAGTATGCAGTGAGTACCATTGGACCGGATTTGAGATGAAGGCCAACTGATATAGTACCTTTTAGAAAGTGGAGAATTTGTTTCACATCAGCATAGTGAGCCTCCATAGGTGCTTGAACAAATTGAGAAACCTGATTGACAGCATAACTAATATCAGGTCGAGTTAGTGTGGCGTATTGCAAGGCACCAACTAAACTGCGATATTGTGTAGTATCCAGAATGAGAGGACTGTCATCAAGACTCAACTTTTGAGCAATAGCTAGAGTGAAAACAAGTTTACAACCATCCATATTTGCCCTGGTGAGAATCTCCAATATATATTTGGATTGGTCCAAGTAGATACCCATAGAGTCCCGGGTAAGATGAATTTCTAGGAAATGTGATAAGGGTCCAAGTCCTTTCATCTTGAATTGACAACCAAGGAAATCCATGAGATGCCGTATGGATGGAGGAGAGTTACCCGTGATAATGATGTCATCTACATATAGTAGAAGATATAGAGTAATGTGGCGATCCTTGTAGATAAAAAGAGATTGATCGGATTGGGAGACCACAAAACCATAATCAATAAGCTTGTCCGAAAACTTCTCATACCAAGCCCGTGGGGCCTGTCGTAAGCTGTATATGACCCTTTTCATTAAACAGACATGAGTAGACCGAGTGGGATCAATATATCCTGCCGGCTGCTCCATAAGTACTTGTTCTTTTAAATCTCTATGAAGGAAAGCACACTCGACATCCAGTTGTTGAACACATCAGTTATGTGATACGGCAATAAATAAGATGGTCAGTATAGTGGTGGCCTTTACAATTGGTCTAAAGATCTCTATGAAGTCGAGGCCAGGGCATTGAAGAAAACCCCTTAGCAACTAGCCAAGCCTTGTAAAGGCTAATCGAACCATCTGCATTGATTTTGATACTATAAACCCATTTACATTAGATGACATTCATGGATGGATCCGAGGGAACAAGAGTCCAAGTTTGCTGACACTGGAGTGCACTAAATTCCTTATCCATGGCATTCTGCCATGCAGTCGATTTTGATGCTTGAGTGTAACACGTGGGTTCCTGAGAGCTAGGCAGTGACCATGAGAGCTATTGGAATGGGATAAGCAATGTGGGAAAGAACTTTTCTTTTTGAAATACCAGATTAAGAATGGGTTTTCATAGGGTGAGTATGATCAGATCAAACATGTGTTGGATTAGAGGTTGGGATTAATGTAGTTCAAGTCGGGTTTGTTGAGTGATAGGTTAGGATTGGTGCATTGGAGGTCAGGATAGTTGGAGCGGGATTCGAAATTGGTGGAGGTCAGAATAATTCGAGCTAGGATACGAACTGAAGAACAAAACTATCTATATGATAGTGGAAGACCATCAAGCACACACAAAACAAGATCATCTTCACTAACTGGAGACCCACAAGCAACAAGGTGATCAGAAATGGTCTTGAACTAATGCAGGTAGTCAGTCATATTTTGTGAGCCCTTCTTAATATGACTAAGTTGCCACTTGAGGGACATCACATGAGCCGGGGTTGTCGAGGCATATCGTTGTTTGAGTAAGTCCCAAGCCCTTTTAGCTGAGGAGACTCCAACGATGTAGGGTAATGCTGAATCATTGAGGGTGGTATTGATCCACGATAATAACATCTGATCTTGTTCATAGAAAGGAGAAGTAGATGTTGTAAGAGAGGGAGTTGTGCCATCAATGAGATGCATCTACTTATATCCTCTCAAAATAGGCCCAAAAAGGGATTTCCACAACAAATAGTTAGTGGATAAAAGCTTGGCGGGAATAAGACTGGTGATGTTCGAAATTACCAGAGGAGGCGTGTTGGCGCTTGATGCGACTGGAGTTGCCGTAGCGGTTGCCTCATTAGAATTTTTGGAAGACATGATTGAAATTGAAAAAAAATATATTGTTGAGCGAGAGCTCTAATACCATAAAGAAATGGATAATGAGTGAAAATATTCTGTGATTGTATTAATGTAAATGTCATCTCTTTATAGAGAGATTACAACGTATCGTTAGGGATGGAATCCCTACAATAAAGGAAAAGTGGTTACAGATAGTGTGGAGGATATGTACAACAATATTTTAAATTTAAACATTTGAATTTGAAGATTGGTCAATCGATTGTGGCATATTCATAGAATCTTCAACTCTAATTCCATGAGATGCAGTAAATAGTTTATCACTTACCAGTAGGAGTACCAGATTCAGTCAATGGAGGAACAATTTAAGCTTAAGAGTCACCTTTGGTCCCTCCCTTGTGAATAGTTTATTAGTCTAAGATCCATTCAAGGGAGAAACAACTCTTTAGCACCCCCCCCCCCCAAGTGGAGGGAAATCCTCACAAGGAAGAGGGGTGGAATCCCCCATTTCCCTCCGCAATTAAATGAAGTTAGCAAAGGTACAACAATGGAAACACGGATTCAAATCCTCTCCTCTCAGTGATTCAAGGAGGAAGGGGATGCCCCCATCGGATGGCCGACACGTGCTATTCAGGTGAATCTGAGCCCTCCATCGGAACCAACACCGAGTTGACAAGCTGAGCCAACAGGGGGTGTCGGCTAGGATGGAGGGCTCGGGTCACGTGTCGGCCATCCGACGGAGGCATCCCCCTCCACCCGAATCACTGGAAGGAGAGGATGTGAATCCATAGAAACACCCATTGGCCATGTTTAGGGTTAAAAAGCTATAATAAGAAAGGGGGAGATAATGTGAGAGAGAGAGGATCAGAATCTCCAAGTAGATTTGCAAAGGTTTGGGGGAATTTAGAATTTGAAGATCTTCTCTAGTTTATGAAATAGAGAGGAGTGGTACTTGAGACTCAGCTGAGGAGGTGATGATGCACTGATATCCCCTTGGAGAATGATAATTCCTTGAACTGTTTCTATAGTCTTTCAACTATAGAGGAATCAGCCCTTTCCATCGGTATATGAATTTGTTTGTGATTTATATGTCTGGAGACAAGGCTATAAGAAATCCTTTTCCAAGAAAGAACAAAATCTTAAGCATCTCAAACTACAAGAGTTTGAAATGAAGCTTGCAATCTGAATTCACATCTCAACACAGTAACCCCCTCCGGAGAAAAAAAAAAAACCCTCCATTTGAGCTCCTTGTCAAAGCTGATTGATTATAAAAATAAATAAATAATAAATAATAATAAATAAAGCGAGAAAAGGTCTCCACCTTGCCGGTGTATCCGGTAATATATATACCAGTAGGATAAATAAGAGTACTATAGGGAGAGCCAGTAGTCAGATCATACACCGATAACATACATCCAATGGAGGAAAATGGGAATATAGAGAGAGCTAGAAACCAATGTCCAATTTCCAACTTGAAAGTTCAAACTAATAAGTAATGGGACTCTCACATATATAAGGCGTCCATGGTTCTAGTCTCTAAACAATGTGGGATTATTCCCAACACTCCTCCTCACGTGTTACCCATTTTTCGGAAAACAATACACGTGGTATGTGGTCCTTTTGGATGACAATACCGAGTGAACCTAGAGCTCTGATACCATGTCAAGTTTCTAACTCAAAAGTTTGAATTAATAAGGAGAGAGACTCTCCATATATAAGGACCCAAGATTTCAATCTCGTTAATTCAAACTTTTGAATTAAAAACTTGACAGTTAAATCATTGGAAAAGAACCCAAATTTTATAAATTGAAAATCCCAATATATTCACCATCCAAGTCTCACCTTCCAAGTCAAATAGACACACTTTGCAAATGCAGCCCAAGTTCACCATCTTCGAAATGTTTGAACCATTGCCCTTTTAATGGTAAAGGTGAATATATTGGGGTAGCTCAACTTAGAGGTAGAAGGGACCAAGTTTTCTTAAAGGGACGCTAAGAGATCATTTCTTAAACAACATTTTGACATGCCACGTGGCTGGTTAGTGGGGTAAAATTTTGTAAATAATTAGAATCCATAGTTCCCTTGACACATGGCAAATTCCAGAGCAAACCGAAATCGTCAAAATAAGGAATAAAAAGTTTTGAGATTATCAAGAGGGTCTCACACAGATAATTTTTAGCCATCCGTTTATTTTTATAGAGGCAAGGATTTTTCCATTATATCAACACAGGAAACTAGACCAATGAGAAGATAAGAATGGGGATCATTTAATGAGAGGTCTATATTTGTTTAAGGAGAGAGAATGTCAGTAGTGGATCCTATGGTTCATTATGTGAGAGGGTTTGAGAAAGAATCTTCATTCCGATGCGGTTCTAGATTTTTTTTCCCAATATTTTTTTAATCCAAGTTAAGTTTGGATACCAAGAAAAGAAAATACAAATTTTGAAGCAAAGGAGAGAGATAGAAAACCTAAAGTTAGGGGTGTCAATCGGTTGGTCTCGATAAGATTTAATAGGTCCCCACCATTTTAACACCCTACATCGTAATTGCTCGTTTAGCTAATCAGTCCCTTATTGGCGAGGCATGGATACGTTTATATTCGGTCATGTCGGTCTCGGCCCATAATCAGTCTTATGTTAATTGGGATAATCAGTCTGTAAACGGGTTATAACAAACTCATGCCGAAGCGTAAATAAAAATAGTGAGAGATGTTGGGTTTTGAATCCATAATTGTTTTTCATATTGTAGATTAGATACATTCTCGTAGGATTTTAAAAGAATCTTATTAGACTTGTGATCGATCACCCATGTAGATAAAGACGAGGATAAAATGAACGAATGGAAGATTCAAGTCAAGAAATGAAATATAAAAGACATTTTAATGTTTTAGTTTTCTACTTTTAAGGTTATATTTGTTTGGTTTCAACCAATATTCAGTATTCAGTTCATTCGGTTCATTCACTAGATTCGGTTAGGCTACCTTTGCACCATGGACGCCCATTTAATAATCGACTGGGCTTACTCCTGACACATTTAGTTATCGGGCCGGTCGGCCTCAGTCCAATTCGATTGGGCTACACGGTTCGAGAATCAATGTTTCATCATTATTTTTGTAAAAAAAAAAAAAAAAACTGTTTCTTTCCTTTTCTTGACATCCAAAATCTTGAAAATTATATAGTCATATAACGAACTCTACTTAAACTCAAATTTCACAAGTAATCAAGGACCATACATCTATTTGTACACAAAATTTGAACAACCTTTTTTTTTTTTTTTTTGGTGAAAAGGAAATTCATTGCAGAGAAATACAATGATCAACCACAATGCCAGTCTTGCAAAGATCCAATAACCATGTAACGGAAATGGATCATTTAACCCTTCCTATACAGGTTAGAGCCCTCCTAGCAAGGGAATGAACAACAAAATTTGCTTCCCTTGGAATGAACATTAAAAAGACATCCTCTCCTAAAGTAGCCAACCGTTTAATATCATAAATAATCGGTTGCACAAGAGCATTCCCATATCTCTGGGGAAGATTAATGAGATTAACAAGATCCAAACAACTAATTCAACAATAACCTTTGAAAAACCAGTAGATATTGCTTCTTGTATTTCCATTCGAACAGCCAAAGCTTCCCCAATCAAAACAAAGGAGAAAGGCATGTGGTATGACTCTGCAAATAGAGGATACCCAGCTTGAGACCGTAATATAAAACCCACACCATTACTGCTTGATTCTAAAACCCACACCACTACTGCTTGATTCTGGCACCAGCCTAGCATCTGCATTAACTTTAGCAATGCCCTCTAGCAGCAACTTCCATTGAGCTGCTTCATAGTTTCATTTGTTAAGGAGAGAATCTCTCACCGATTACAAAGATTCAAATTCAAAATTTGTAATTCAAATACACAATGTAAACAATTCCAGCATATTATAAATATACTTGTACCCAATGTATTTGGGCAAGGTTTTGAATCAATTCAAAATTTCAGATTTTACATGGTATCAGAAGACCGGGTATTCTCCATGGCTTCCGCTTCAGCTTTTGTTCCTACGCCTGGTTCGTCAATCTCTTCCTCTCCTAATGTTCACCATCATCTTTCCATCAAACTACTGTCTGATAATTATCTTCTATGGACTACTCAACTCCTCCCTAATCTCAAGAGCTATGATTTGATTGGCTTTATTGATGGCACTAAGCTAAGTCTACCCCCGACAATCACCACCACCATCGCCACTCCCACTTCTCCTTCGGAGATTTCTGCTCCACCTACCATCACCATTCTTCTTAATCCTAGCTATGAAGACTGGATCCGTAAGGATCAAATGGTCCTAAGCTAGTTGATTTCTTCTCTTAGCCCGGAAGCCCTTCCATATGTAATTGGCTTGAACTCGGCTACAGCAATATGGTCGGCTTTACGTTCTGCCTTTGGCACCTTATCTCACACAAGTATTCTACAACTATACATGCAACTCCAAAGTATGGAAAAAGGTAACAAAACTGTTTCTGAATACCTCCGTGAGGTTAAATATATTTCGGACCAGCTGGTAGCATTCAATAAACCACTTTCTGTAGAGGAGCTTAATGTCATTGTTTTTTGTAATCTTGGAACTGATTGCAGCGACATAATTAATGCACTAGCTACAAAGTCTGAGGCCTCCCCTTCCATGATCTTCATCGCCTTTTATTGAGTCATGAAATGCGACTCAACAATGCCTAATCGATTATCACTGCTAACCTGAGCACTATGCAACGCTCACTGAATGCTCCTACGCATTCCTATTTGCCTTCACAAGGACCTATGCAAACCCCTCCACAAGGCTCTCCCCATTCTCGACCACCCTCCAACTTTGGTCAAAACATAAAACATGGACACTGACATGGTAAGAGAGAAAGGTGTCAAATCTACAATCGTTCCAATCACCTCGCATCCAAATGCTACTTTCGATATACTGGTGGTGCAACACCTACCTCCACCAATAATCCAACTGCAAACATGGCAAGACTACTTCCTACTCCACCGATATTTCCACATGAATGGTATCCTGATACAGCGGCTACTCATCATGTGATACTCGACCTCAGCAATTTGCATGTCTCCAATAGATATAATGGTAAGGAATCATTACAGGTTGGTAATGGAGTTGATCTTAATATTAGTGTAAGACCCGCACTCCGTAAACCCGGTCTAAACCTTGGTTTTGTGTCGTAGCAGGTCTTTCGATCATCACCGGGCCAGATGGGACGAGCGGATGACAAACAGGTATGAAATCGGACCAAAGACGACCAAATAGTCATCATTTTATGTTGATCGGTCGATGGTACCGGTCTTGGTACCGGTCGACCGGTATGACCTGCGCAGCTAAGTGCGGAGATCCAGAAATTGGTCTCTATGGGTCCCACTTTCCTGATTTCGAATCCTAGAAGTTTCCTAATCCTAGTAGAGTTACTAAACCCTATTTTTAGCCTATAAATACACCCTTAAACCTCCTCAAATCCTTTCCATTATCTCTCACAAACCCAAGAGAAGAGAAAGAGGTTGGAAAGGAGAAGGAGTTAGGAAGAAGAAGGAGGTGCCGCCATTACCGTTCGACGACACTCACTCTACGCCAGTCAACGGTAAGTGTTTTAATCATTCTTCTTATTCTGTGACTCTAGGATAGTTGTATGGGTGGATCAATACCATGCAAGTAGGTATTGATCTAAAACCCTAAATTGGCCAGTAAACCCTAAGTTGCCGTCAAACCCTAGATTTGAGTTTCGAGATGATATTCATCGAAACAAGACTTGAATGAGTTGGGGATAACTTTAACTCAACGCCAGACTTAGAATGGATAGGAGAAACCCGGAAAATCTATGGAGGTTGATCGACGGCAATCGAAAAATCAAGTGTATGGTCTTCCGGAGACATACCGGTCGACCTTACCGGTTGACAGTCTGCTCACAGTGCTGCGACCGGTATGGTGAGACCGGTCAGATCTGAAAGGCTGGTTTTTGACCTTGTTGGTTTTCGACCAACATGAAACCCTAAGAAAACAATTCTAATGAAACCCTAATATTATGTAGGACTCTGTGATAGCACGTTTGGATCTTGCGACGTGGAGCAAGCTAACAAACGAGCGTCAGGTAAGGGAATCTGACCTAAACCTAATAATTAATGGACAGTAAATTATTGTTAATCACCTAAATATAGATGATGTGATGTTTGTGTATATTCACATGCCATCCTTTACTTTCAGTTATTATTACTGTTCATGCATTGATAGGATGTGATTGTTAGGCATGTGATTGTTTTCGTTAGTGTGTGGAGTGGGGCATGGGTCTGGGATCGCTCTTCACATTAGCACCTTTTGTAGTATTCTGTCTTAACATGCTTGGTACGGGTGGGGTATCAGGGGAAGGTCGTCGTACGATGGTCTCCGATATTGATGTTGGCCTGGCCATGGTTATGTGGCACTGTGGTCTCCGAGTCGACGCTGGCTTGTCCACGATGCTTTAGCTCTATCTCTATGCCGTAGGGAGTTATGTTGGGATAGGGTCTACCTGCGTGTTATTTCTATCCTAGTGGGTTAGTTGCGGATAGGGCATCAAGGGAAGTGTGGAATGCCTTAGCTCTATCTCTATGCCGTAGACGGCTGTGCTGGGATAGAGCATACATTGATGACATATAGGATTGGTTAGTTGCGAGCCCAGTTTACGAGCCCTGGCCAGTAGGGGCTTAGGTACTGGTATGGGTAGAGCATTAGGGGAGGTACGGGGATATCTTAGCTCTATCTCTATTCCATGATGGGTGCATGTGGGCCAATGGGGGTGTGATCCATGAGGTGCCACACACTCGTGTATAGAGGTGCGGGGGCCACCAAACCTTTCTATAGCACATTGTAAACTTAAAACCAGACCACAGCATAAAATTGATTGTTACTCATGCATAATATTGTAAAACTGTCTGATTGTCTTACTGAGCTAAGTTGTGAGTTCATCCTTTGTATATATACATGTTTTAGATGTTGATGCAGGTTATACTCTTGATGACTACATGAACGTTCCGGCGTATGGAGGTGTAGCTGCTCTGGATGTGCAGGCAGGAGACGACGAGCATGACGCTTCATGCGAGTGCCCTTTCTGCGTGTACCTTTGATCGGATTTTATTTATCTCATCAGTTATTTTCAGTTGGATTAAATGGATGTACGGATATTATTTTTATGTGTTTGAATTTGAATAATTTGATATTTTATTTAAATTATCAATAGATACTCAGTTCATTCTATTTAAAGTCTTCCGCTGTATATTTATATTCTGATTGTGGTTATGTGTAATGGTTTGTATGAACGGACACGGTCTATTCGAGATCCTGGTGTGAATCGTTGGTTCAATGGCGGTTCACTCACACCGTTCTGGTTGGATCAGAATTGGGGTGTGACAACTAGTCATATCGGTTCCTCCTCTATTTCTCTATCACCAAACTCCTCTTTCAATTTTCTAATATTTTTCATGTTCTACACATTCAAAAGAATTTATTATCAATTCACAAATTCACAAAGAATAACCAATGTTATTTTGAATTTCACCCCTATTATTTTCTTGTAAAAGAACAGGTGACGAACAGGGTACTGCTGAAAGGCCGACTTGATGATAGACTGTACAAGCTACCGACTAGTCTTCCTTCTCATAAACCTTCTGCTCACCATGTTCATTCCACAGTATCTATCAATGCAGATGATTGGCATGCACGGTTGGGTCATCCCCATTCCCGAACTGTCAAGCACCTAATCTCCTCCCATTCTCTAGCTACTTCATCATCTATTATTAATAAATGTGTTGCTTGTTTTATGGGCAAGACTCACCGGTTCTCATTACCATTAACAGGGTCTGTTAGTAATGCACCTTTGGATTTGATTTTTAGTGATGTATGTGGACCGTCTCCATATGTTTCTTCTACTAATAATCTCTATTTTCTTATTTTTATTGATGATTATTCCAAATACACATGGTATTATCCTATATTGAAACGATCATTTGTTCTTGTAATTTTTTATCAATTTCGAGTAATGGTTGAAAATTAGTTTTTCACAAAAATCAAATGTTTTCAATCTAATTGGGGAGGGGAATACCAAAAGGTGAATACTTCACTTCGAAAATTTAGAATTATTCATAGAGTTGCATGTCCCCATATGCATAAACAAAATGGAACTGCAGAACGAAAAATTTGACACATTGTCGATACCGGTCTTACTCTGTTGGCACATGCTTCATTTCCTACGATATTTTGAGACTATGCATTCCAAACAGCTACTTTTCTCATAAATCGATTATCCACACTGATTTTACAAAATAAATCTCCATTTGAAGTTTTATTCAAAAAGACACCTAATTACGCATTCCTTAAAGTATTTGGGTGTACTGCCTTCCCCCTCCTTCGACCTTACAATTCTATAAAATTCAGTATGCGCTCAATACCATGTGTTTTCCTTGGTTATAGTCCCCTTCATATGGGATATCGATGCCTAGATTACAGAACAAATCGAATATACATTGCACGACATGTGCAATTTATTGAGAATTATTTCCCATATGCATCAGTATCCCCATCATCCCCTAGTCCTCCCCCACCCACATCAGTCCCATGGTTGTCAGTTTTGGCTCCTAATGGACAACCATCATCACCTCGGGCTCCACCAGATCCTCCATGTCTCCAAGTATCTTCTCCATCCTCCCCTCCTATCATATCTCCTTCATTGATCGATGCTAATATTACTTCTAATCTCCTCAATCCCTTGACTTCTACTCATGCTTTTATTGAAGAAGTTGTAGAATTACCTACTATTGCATATTCACCATAGGACCTCAGTCCATAAGCCCAAGATTCACTAGTACCTCCTCCGGTTGCTCCTCAACGCACTCACCACATGTAGCTGCGTCCCAATCCAAAACCTTCATCGAAGTACCCTATTCCTTCGGCTCATATGACCACCTGCAACAGTGAAGTGGAGCCAAACAATTTTATAGAGGCTCAAAAACATCCTCACTGGAGAGTTACTATGATGACCGAATTCAATGCTTTGCTTAAGAATGGAACTTGGAGCTTAGTTCCTCCTTCTCCTTCCTTTAATGTGGTCGGTTCAAAATGGATATTTCGTATTAAAAGGAAGTCCGATGGTAGCATTGAACGCTACAAAGCAAGACTCGTTGCCAAAGGATACAATCAACAAGTGGGCTTAGACTATGGAGAAACATTCAGCCTAGTGGTTAAACCAACTACAGTACGTACTGTCTTGAATATTGCAACTACCCATCATTGGTGCATTCGCCAGCTTGACATGAGCAATGTTTTTCTCCATGGCACGCTAACAGAAGAGGTTTATATGTCACAGCCAATAGGCTTTATTGACGAATCCCGACCTCATCACATTTGCAAGCTTCACAAGTCTCTGTATGGTTTAAAACAGGCCCCCCGTGCATGGTTTCATCGGTTGAGCACATTCTTGATTTTCATCGGTTTTGAGGGCTCCAAAATCGACACCTCTCTCTTCATCTTTAATGATGGCAGTCGATGTATGTATATCTTGATCTATGTTGATGATATTGTCTTAACAGGATCTGACTCAACCTTCATCACATCGGTAATAGCCTCTGAGCAAAGAATTTGCAGTTCGGGATTTGGGCTTCCTCCATTACTTCCTCGACATTGAAGTAATTCCAACTCACAATGGTATTATACTTTTACAACAGAAGTACATTTTGGATCTACTTCGAAAAACTGCAATGGCTGAGGCGAAGCCCGTTACTACACCCATGGCCACCACTACTCAGCTCTCTATACATAGTGGCACTCCTTTGGCCGATGCTACAGTTTATAGGAGTACAGTTGGCGCATTGCAATATGCCACACTGACTCGACCTGATATCTCTTATTCGGTCAATAAAGTTTGTCAATTTCTGAAGGCTCCAACCGATGAACATTGGCAAGTCGTCAAACGCATACTGCGTTATCTCAAGCACACCTACACTCATGGCCTGTCTATATCAAGGGGACCTTGCAACCAACTCTTTGCGTACAGTGATGCTGATTGTGCCGGCTGTGTAAACGATCGTTGTTCAATCGATGGTTTTGCAGTATTTTTAGGTCCTAATTTAATCTCTTGGTCTGCTAAGAAACAACACACCATTGCCAGATCATCTACCGAGGCAGAATATTGCTCCGTAGCAGATACCACGGCCGAATTACAGTGGCTCCACTCTCTCTTACATGAACTCGGTGTTAAGCTTCCTCAGTCTCCAATTTTATGGTGTGACAATCTCGGTGCAACATATCTCACTGCTAATCCAATTTTTTATGCACGGACAAAGCATATTGAGATTGACTACCACTATGTTCGACATTTGATTGCTCAACATCTTCTCGATATTCGTTTCATCTCAACTCATGACTAATTGACTGACATTTTCACCAAACCACTGTCCTCCATTTGGTTCAATCATCTCCGATGCAAGTTGAAGATCGATCAACGACCCTCTCCAACTTGAGGGGGGATGTTAAGGAGAGAATCTCTCACCGGTTACAAAGATTCAAATTCAAATTATGAATTAGAAAATTAAAGATAGAATCTCTCACCGATTATAATTTGAATTCTCACCGGTTACAAAGATTCAAATTCAATTTTTGAATTACAAATTTAAAGAGAGAATCTCTCAATGGTTACAAATATTCAAATTCAAAATTTGTAACTTACAAAAACAATAACTGGATTTGATATCCAGCTCTTAATTCCTTTCATCGGTTACAAAGATTCAAATTCAAAATTTGTAATTCAAATACACAATATAAACAATTTTAATATATTATAAATATACTTGTACCCAATGTATTTGGGCAAGGCTTTGAATCACTTCAAAATTTCAGATTTTACACCATTGAGCCACATCAAAACTCATGCAAACCTCATGAAACTGATCACAATTAGTAGGGGACATTGTATTGATATATTAAAAAAAAACCTGTTCAGCTTTAACAATAACCTCATGTAGCTGCCAGTCCTTACTGTTAAAATAGAGATAATATCTAGCTTTCCACAGCTCCCAACACACGAAAGCGGCAAAGCTAAACATATGCTTAACTTCACGCTTTGATAAGAAATTAGTTATACTTAACTGAGTCAACCACTGTAAGAGCTTCACGTTTGTAGAAGCTAACACACGCGAAAAGATATATGAAAACCCAACCACACTGCTCTTGTATAAGGGCATGACAATAAAATATGATCAATTGATTCTTTCTTAAAACCACACCTTTTACAATGCAAATCAAGAGGTATTTTCCTACGGTGAATTCCCTCATTAGAGGCCACCCCTTGGGCACAACATCCCCAAAGAAATTCTTTAATTTTCGATAAGGCTTTACAGTGCCAAATTCTTTTACATAAGGACTTGGGGACCAGTTTCCAACCATCAATTCTTGAGGAAGATGGATATAAGGAGAGTTTAGCTTTTGTTCAGATTTGAAAGCATATGCTAAGCTGATTTAACACTAAACTTACCATATTTTGCTCGAGTCCAAATTAATCTATCTTCAATGGGAAAAAGCCTCAGGGAATCCAAAGAATTACCTCCACTTCATCACTTTGGAATAGAAAATATAAGACATCCTGTTTCCGCGATTTAGAGCCGGAATCAAAGAGATCAGAAACAAAGTTCAACTGGCAAGAAGGAGGTCTAGGAGATCGAACTTTGCAATCTTTAAGAGATAGAAACCCATTTATCCTTCAAAATTCGAATACAAATGCTGTTGCCAATCAGAGAAATAAAGCTATGGAATAAAATATTTCTACCTTCAATGATGTTTTGCTAAACCCCAAAAATGACCATATTCAATAATTGCTTCAAGGAGATCAGAGTAGGGAAAATAAATTGCTTTGAAGAAACGAACCCACAAAATCTCAAGGTTTGTCCAAACCTGGCCATGCCAATTTTAGTAAAAGGGTTTTTTTTTTTATTTTAAAGAATTGAATCCCTAACACTAAAGTCTGTTCCGAAGACCCAATGAATGAAACCACTTGATCTAACATGACTAAGTCTGTCGACCTAACTTTGGATGGTTGGACAGAGTAGTACAAACCTGTACTTGCTAATTGTACTGCAAATCCAAGCATGTTCTCCTAATTAGGTACTACCCTTGAAGAAGAGTACAAAATTAGGAAAAAAAATTAGTCTCTAACATTCTCTTCTGGCATAGTAGTGCTGATCTTGATCATTAAAAATGCTTCAGTTATGTGTTTTCATGCACTCTATAGATGATTATGATGCTCCATATATTGTCAATTTAGGATCCTTTGATTTGAATCATTGGCCATGATGGACGATTTCACCTCTCTGATTTATCTAGAAAGGGTGTTCCGATGTTCTGTAGGTACACAGAGGAATTTCCAATCATTCATTATTTGCGGTAGTGGTTATCCGTTGTGGACCACTCTTCCGGTGGATGTCTAGGTGTGTAGGAATATCTTTCTACGCCACTAAGTGTAAGATAGCGTGAATCACTGGATCTCACAAAAAAAAAAAAAAAAAAAAAAACTGGATCTCTAATTGCTGGCCTATTTAAGAAGAAGCTCAAGGGAGATCTGACTCGTGGCATTTGTTCTCTTCCAGTTTCGTCGACGATTCATACTCTCTCACCTGGCGATAATGGCTCAGGTATTCCTTCGTGATTTTTGGACCTTTTTATCCCTTGTTAGCTCCGATTTATATTCATTTTGCGAATAGTTTCTGATGGATGCTTCTACGGCTCTTGGTGATGTGTTTCTATCACTGTTGTTTTGTTTTTTGATCCCAAACTAGGGCTTGTTTTGACGTAGACTAGCCCATATTTTGTATCAATGCACTGCATCGAAGACGTGTAGTTTTAGCAATCGAAATTTATGATTTTTGTTTGCCTGGATTTGGTGATTAGAGGGTCTGAATTGGTTTTCGATACGTTTACTGTGGTAACAGAATTATGGGATGTTGATCGTTCTCTATCTGGTCTCTACTTTTTTTATTGGTGTGACGGACATTGGTCTAAATCTAATTCCTTCCTAAAGCTTGTTCTGTTTTGGCTAAATCTAGATTTTGGCCCTTTGTGTCTATTTATACAAGTTATTTTCATTTTATAGGGAATGGTTGATTGATTTCATTAGATCTTCTGTTCATTGTTCCCGTTCTTGTCGTGTTTTAGTAAAACATATGATGAACTAAAAGTTGGTTAGATTATAAGAGCAGTTCTTCGTTTGTGGAAAGCTCATGGGTGATAGCGTAGTGATGTTCATGACTCTGTTTACTCTTTGTTATAACACCTACCAATTGCAATCGAACTTTAAATTTGATGAAGAAACCCTTAGAGAGCCCTGCAGAATGTAATGACTTCTATCTGATAAGTTGTATTCCTGTAACTAGTAACTTCTATGTGATAAGTTGTATTCCTGTAACTTTTATTCTGGAAATCATCAATTTCAGTGATACGAAGTAAATCCAAGAGGACAGAGAAATAATTTGCCTTTAAATTTTTTTTTATATTTATGAGACATTGCCGTTATTTCCCTAAAATTTTTTCTTTGTGTTGCTTGTATATCTATTCAGTTTTGACCCAATACTTGTAAAAACAGGACATCCCCTAGCAGTACAAACATGCATGATACAGGGGAATATTCAACCCACCAACCCTTTATGTAGTGGCCTGTTCACTTTTTTTTTTCTGTCCATACAAAGGAAACAAATATTTTGGATGGTTATAATCATCTAGTTGGATTGACTTGGGACCCAGAATATCCCCCTACATGTTCTTGTGGATTTATTTACCATAATTAAATATATAATATTTTATTTTGGTTATGGTAAGTATGAAGAAATTTGGCAACTGACCGGTGATGAAGTATTTTATTTACTAGAAAAGGAAAATAGATGACTTTCAGCACCTCTTGTATGACACAAGAGCCAACAATTTGGGAATGAGTAATGGTTATGACTGTTGAGGATAGCCATGGAAATCACAAGTAATTTATGAAATCCTGAAATATAGTACTTGAGCCAGGGACACAGATGCCTTTCTTTCTTGCCCCTGACCAACTTCAAATAGGTGTATAATCAAATGCTTTTACTTCCATTTCATTCGTATTCTTTTCAAATATTTATGGGGATGTTTTTGGTATGCGGCGGCCTAAACATGGAATTGGTGCATGACTCCTCTCAGTTCTGTCGTGTGGCACCTCAGATAGGGCTGACACTTTGTGGACAGGTAGACCCCAAGGTCCCCTGCTCACATGTTGAATTTTAGACCAATCTAAGTTTGCCAAGTGGCCAAACAAAGAGTTGAAAAAATCTGGGCTACCTTCGGTGGGGTGCATGGACATACATGGGAAGATAAATGATTGAATTTGAAGATGAATTTAACATGTGGCTAAGTTGGACCATTTCTCAGATATCCAACTGTTTTCAATCTTCCATGTTGCACAACATAGTGCACCCGTGCAAAGATTCTTTTGGTAGGTTTTTGTGTACTGACCTTTTACCATTATTTACTATAAGATGCTTGTGTTGGAATATTCTAAATTTCTTACTCCAAAGCTAGTTTTTTTGTGGTGGCCTAGGTAATTCTCTTATTGATTACTAATCTTATCTTATATTTCTAACCTGAATTCCTTTGATTCTAAGTGCAGACAGTTGTCCTCAAAGTTGGTATGTCTTGTGAAGGTTGCGTTGGGGCTGTAAAGAGGGTGCTTGGGAAAATGGAAGGTTAGTGACAACTTTCACCTGTAGTTACCTTAGTTTAGCCTTCTTGTTTTTCCCAGACATTACTTCAAAGACATCAGATTTCTTTTTGCAGTCAGATTTATTTCACCACAATAGCTGTGAAATACGTTGGTTACTTAATATAAATTGCTCAAAAAAATTGAGGGAACTCCAAACACTTTGAAGTTTCTGCGTTTGTCAATCTGTAATCATTCTCTGTACTCTCTTAGACAGTTTAATACTTCTACAAGAAATGGGCGAAACTAATGGCTGATAATTGTGGTTGTGGTACATGAGATGTGTGTGTACACATACAGCATGTGAGTAATGCCTCTGTTGATGTATTTGTATACTGGCATATCCATTCAGATTCTGCAACAATCAGCCATCACCCACCTTCTTTGGATCCAAAAGTTAGCAATACACATTGTTTGGTGATTGACCACCAGGTCAGATATGCCAAATGAGCGGCTGAATACAGTTTCATTTTCAACTCATGAATGCAGTGCATACATGTCAAAATGGGAGGCTTAAGACTGCAAACGAAATCTGTAGTTGTAGCATCTCTTTGTTCTGGTTCTGATATATTGGCATGCCTTTATAATCAATGATCAGGTGTGGAGACATTCGACATTAATTTGAAGGAGCAGAAAGTGACAGTGAAGGGCAATGTACAGCCTGATGCAGTTTTGCAGACTGTGTCCAAGACAGGAAAGAAGACTTCCTTCTGGGAAGCAGAAGCAGAAGCAAAAGGTGAAGATGGAGCTAAACCTTCTCCTGCTGCTGCTGCCCCTGAACCTGTTGCTGCCGCTGCTGCCGCTGAACCTGTTGCTGCCGCTGAACCTGTTGCTGTACCTTGATGTGTTAAGCGGCTAACCTTGTGCTTCTATTAGAGAAAAAAGTGTGGTTATAGGTTGACTTGGTACTTACTATATGTACTTAATTGTTGAAATGTCCAGTATCTCTGGGTACTTGTTACTTTGCTGGACCATGATCTCTGCATTGATTGAGCAGGTTCTTATATAATATATTAAAGATATAAAGGAGAGATACAGTTAATCTTCCCATTTCTCGATTGAATGAAGTGCATGACTGAATTTCTATGGCCTTTTGGGTTACAAAATATGGCTATTCCATCCATGCATCTGTATTAACCAGGGACATCATAATCTGAAATCTTAAGATTGAAGAATTTGTTCACTGCAGTATAAAAATATTAGGGAAAAATATAGGTACTTCCCTTGTGGTTTGTCTGAAATACAAATGCTCCACAAATGTCTTAAACAATTACAAATACCTCTCCTACAATGATTATTAAAATACAATTTAGTCCATCTTTTTAGGTATATTTTGTTAGATGTTGACGATTTATGATTAATATTTTTGTAATGATCAAATTAACCTCATTCAAGGGTGAAATACTTGAGGGCTCTTTGTCAGAGTTGAAGCTTGGTCAATGAGGGCTTCGTCAAAGTTGAAGCTTGCAACGATGAGGGTTTCGTCGAAGGTTTGGCTTGGATTGAGGTTACAGCGATTGAGGGTGAATTAATCCTTTTTCTATAAGGGTAAGTGAGGTGCTTCACTTTGACTGGGTTTAGTTTGGTCATTACAAACATATTAGTCCTAATTCGTCAGTTTCTAACAGAATATACCCAAAAGGGTGGATTTAATTGTAATTTAATAGTCGTTGGAGGGGAGGTATTCGTAATTGTTTGAAACGTTTGGGGGCATTTGTATTCCAGGCAAACCTCTAGGAGGTAACTGTATTTTTTTCAAAATATTATTATAAGGATAACCCATGATTTTTTCTTTTTATTATTTGTTTTTGTTTTTATTTTATTTTATTTTATTTTATTTTTTATTTTTTTGAGGGAGGATTCAAATCCTCTCATTCCCCTCATGCCAGTATGAAGAAATCCAGTGGCTATCACCCACTGTGCGTGTATATTAATACATCGATATGTGCTCACAGTAAACTTCAGCCACTAAATTTTCTCATGCTACCCTATTTGCTCATTTTATCTAAATTTGAACTATTTTATGCTGGGGATTGGGGTGAATTAACAAATTAGCTATTATCTAGCTACATGATTGGGGTGCAGTCCTTCATGGCTAACTGGTTATACGGTATATCAATGATCAAGATGCAATCATTATTTGGGAAAAACAATATTGATACGAACAGTATAAAAAATAGCTACTTCGAGGGTAGCCAACCTCCAAAGAAGAAGAAGATAGAAATTGGTTTGAATTGTCTGTTCTATTTATCATCCTTCGTTTATATAACCGGGGGCATACAAATTTTGCTAACCAATTCAATTACAATTTCTACGGTTATAATCATCTAACAACCTTACACATATTCCATGACGACTACACATGCCTATCCATTCTCCAAGTTTAATCTTCCTACACGTAATCAGTCAATTCCACACTGTGGCGATGGATCAACTGTGGCATGCATCATAAGAGTTACAATGTTAACCATAACAAATATCCTAAAATTTAAATGGATATTGTTTTCGAACCTTTTAATTGCATTTCATGAAAATATTTTCCCCAATTTAATCCTTGTGTAATATTGTATTGATTTTTAAGAAATCCCTTAAGCTGTATTTGGTTGTATTTGGTTGCAAAGGAAATAAAAAAAGGGGGAAGAGAAATTTTTCAATTTAAAAATAAAATTTTTATAGATGTGAAGCAAAATGATTGTAAAAATTACCTAAATTTCCCTAGTATATCTTAATCTTACCCTTTTTGTTTGTGACAATATCCCTAACACCCCTAATCCCTAGTATATCTTAATCTTACCCTTTTTGTTTGTGACAATGTCCCTAACACCCCTAACGATACTCACCAATCATTGTTTAGAGTCTTTGGACTCCCATAATAGTTTAAAAAAACTTTTTTTTACCATCAATACTATTCATTTTCATTTTTATATATATATTTTTTTAGATTTTTTATTTTTCATTTCATTTTCACAATTACCTTATATTTTCAATTTTCCTTCTTATTTCACGCGTCTACCTTACCGCTCTGAAACCATCGTCTTCTTTCCCTAACCTCACCTCCGGCGATGGCGAAACCAAAATTTCAAGCAAAGCAGCGAAGTAGTCTCCGGGTTACGGAATTGAACAGTTGTAGGGCCTCAATAGATCCAGAGGCAGCAAGGCGACTGACGACGGCGCTCCATGCCTTGACATGGGGAAGGTAACCAGAACAAAGCATGCTGATGATGGAGGTGGCGTAGAAGGTATGACCGGTTTTCGGAGCGACGACGGCGAGGAGGCCCAGAGAATTTGAATCGAGGCGGTGGAGCTTCTGTTCGTCGCGGAGGCGCTGGATGATGGACTGGGCAAGGGTGAGGCCTTGTCTTGTGTTTTGATAGGATAATTGACAGACCAGCTGAGACATGTTGGGCTGGGAGACTAGTGGACTGAGCGTATCTACCACGCGTCTTCTGTCTTTCGTTGTCGGAGAAGCGTCAGGAGTGCTTTGTCGTTGTCGCAGTCTTCCCCCGCTGGGTTGGTGGTGGTGACAGAGAGCTTGGGCTCTGTATCTTGCCTGGCGTGCTAGGAATGGGTGCTAGGGTTTGAAGGTGGTGGACTTGAATGAAGCATTCGCCGCTCCTGTCTTCCTGTCCGACCCAAACCCACCTCTCCCCAATCTCAATCCTACGACATTGACAGTGGAATCCTCCATGGCTATCAATTCCTGGCTCCCCAGTCCCCACTTCGCTTTTTTTTGGAGGAGGTACTGAAGGAAAGAATCTCTTCCAGAGAATCAGAGATTAATATAGAAGAATTTAAGGAAAATTACCTGGTTACAGACAAAATCCACTTTTGCCTTTCACTTTTTTTTTTTTTTTTTTTTCATTTTGGTGCTCCTTTCACTTTTTTTTTTTCGATCACCATTGCAATCCCATCTCTCCTTTACCTGCAGTAGTCACTGTCGACACAAAAAGAAAAAAGCCTAAACGACCAATTTGTCCCCCCTCTTTAAGTGGCCCTGGACCCGGCTCCAGCTCCATTGTTTGTAGTTCTCTGTGGCTTTCACCCCCTCATAACTTGGGTAATAAAATCTCTACTGAATCTCCCCCCACCACCTCATAACTTTTAATTGGTTTCTTTCTATTTAGATATCGGTTTTAATAGGATTTCTCAGTTGTTCTCAGTTTTACTTCTCAGATCACAAACCAGATGGTAAAACAGTGGAAATTGATCACAAATCAACACAAGAAAAATATCTGAGTTAGAGTACTCCTACACATTCGGTGTATCTTTTTCTGTCAGTCACATACAGAGGCCTACTTAATGACATAAATCATTTTGAGATGAATACTTGAGTCCAATAATCGAATACCATGATCCCGTTACCTTAAAATCCTTATAAGTCAATGCACTTTGATATTATCCAACTTCTATAGGTAAATCGCCTCCAATTTGAACTAATATCATACTTTGGCTTACCGCCTTCTTTAGTTAAATACCACCTTACAACTTTGACATGCCTTAAATAATCAAGAATACATACAAGCAATAAATGCTCACCAATAATCTTACCCATTAAACCATAGGCAGAACAATCAATCACAGATAAACCATCAATTACCAGATCCTTCACTAACCAAGCAGATCTGAATATTATCACTTACTAAGAGAATCTAAAGACTCTCATTGACAAAACATTTTCAACCATTCCAAAAAAACTTCCTTAACCTGTCTCTACATTGCCCTAGAAATCAACTATGACTAGTACAACTAGTCGAACCTAAGATTGCACGGTCAAACATTAAAAACTATTCACCACATCACAGAACAAATATGATCACATTACATGCAGTCATTCACCTTACAACATCATAAGCACCATAATAGCATAATTTCTTTGCATTTAGTTGAAAAGGAAAACTTTATATTCTGATATTTCAAGTAACATCAATCACATTTTTTTATATGGGAAACAATATGTTAATTCAAACAATAAACATAAAACAAAATAAAATCATGAACAGAAAAAGCATTTGAATGTAAAAGAAACTTTACAATATTCAAGCCAACAGTCTTCAAGACCCTCCTACCCCAAATACATAGGGAGTCCTAGAATCGTTATCATTTTCTAGATATGCTTATCTGGCTTAACAGTATTTGGTCAAACCACCTATTTTTTATCAATCTACTCATCTTTGAGCAATTCACCTTGGAGTTACCCAACAAAAATCTTATCATTAGCTATTTCTCTCATTTGGTAATGTAAGCCACCTAGATCTAAATATATTTTCTAACAATGAATGGGATATCTAATATATTAATTACATTGGTCTCATTGTTCTTGAGCTTTTCAGTGATAACTGATAACTCTCAAAAAATACTTTCTCACATTACCATTTTCAACATAACTGGTACTAGAGAGCTTGGTCAATAAACTATCTTTCGATCCCTTCTGAAACATTATTCTTATCATTTGGATTTCTCTTAGATAATCTGTCACACCCCAATTCTGAATCAACCAGAATGGTGTGAGTGAACCGTCACTGAACCAACGGTTCACACCAGGATCTCAATAAGATCGTGTCCACTCATACAAACCATCGCACATAACCACAATCAGAATATGATAAATACAGCGGAAGTCTTTAAATAAATGAATTGAGTATTCTATTGATAAATTTAAATAAGTATTCAATTATCTAAATTCTAAACGTAATTAAATATCTTTACATCACTTTAAAAATAACTAGAACAAATAAAATAAAGTCAAAGGTACACGCAGAAAGGGCACTCGCATGAAGCATCATGCTCGTCCTCTTCTGCCTGTACGTCCAGAGCAGCAACACCTCCATACGTCGGAGCATTCATATAATCGTCTACCGTGTAACCTGCATCAACATCTAAAAACAGTGTATATACAAAGGGTGAGCTCACAACTTAGTTCATTAAGACAATCAGACAGCGTATCAATATTATATGCATGAGTAACAATCATTTTATGATGTGGTCTGGTTTAAATTTGCAATATGCTATAGAAAGGATTGGCGGCCACCACACCTCTATACACGAGTGTGTAGCATCGCACAGTAGATCACACCGCTGCCAACCCACATGCACCCATCATGGAATAGAGATAGAGCTAAGGCATCCACACACCTCCCCTCATGCTCCACCCATACCAACACGTAAGCCCCTGTTGGCGAGGGCTTGCAAACTGGACTCGCAACTAACCAATCCTATATGTCATCACAGTAGGCTCTATCCCAGTACAGCTCCCTACGACATAGAGATAGAGCTAGAACGTGGTGGCCAGGCCGGAGACCACAGTGCTACGACCTCCCCCTGATGCCCTACCTGCACCAAGCATATTAAGACAGAACAATACGCAAGTAGACTCTATCCCAACATAACTCCCTACGACATAGAGATAGAGCTAGAGTCTGGTGGCCAGGCCGGAGACCACAGTACCACGTCCTCCCCCTGATGCCCTATCCGCACCAAGCATGCTAAGATAGAATACTACAAAAGGTGCTAGTGTGAAGAATGATCCAGACCCCAGGCCCTTCCCATTCCACACACTAACGAAAACAATCACATGCCTAACAATCACATCCTAGCATATGGAATATGCATGAACAAATATAATAACTAGAAGAAAAAATTTCATCTACACCCCATCAAAGATTGTTAACATCATCTACACCCATAAGTTTGCAAAAACATCACCTAGGTCCCAAAACTTTGGTTGTGGTAATCAAAGAAGTCCACTCTGTCAGTTAATTCCTGTTAGATGCTGACGTCAGCTGAAATAAAAATTTTCATGGACAATACTGCCCTTAGAGTAAAGATAAAATACCATTTTACCCTTCTTCTTCTTCTTCCTTTCCTCTTCTTCTTTCCTCTTCTGCTCTTCTCCATAGTCAGATTCATATGGCAGGAGCTGATTTGGGGGAAAATTAGGGGAGTTGGCATGGCTCCAACAGATGGTCAGCTCCACTAAGATATATTGCACTCCATCAAAATATTTTCGTTATTGTTTGGGAGAAAATGAAACCAATCGAACTCCAAAAGGGTTCTTCGGCCTGCCCCAGCTCGCTCAGGTCGAGTTTCAAGATAACTATCTTGCAGGGAGCTTTCCAGAGACTGATTCGGTGGCTGTGAATCTAGGGCAGATCTTTTTTTCGAACAACCAGCTCATGGGATCTCTGCCTCCATCCATAGGTAACTTCTCTGGTGTTTAGAAGCTTCTTCTCGATGGTAATATGTTCTTTGGGCGCATTTCACCTGAGATTGGAAAATTGCAGCAGCTCTCGAAGTCATAAAACCTTAAACAGAGGTAAGTAATGAGTTTGTCGTTGAAGTGGGAGTCGTCGATGGATAAACGCAAGATCCATAACCTGCAACGCTTGATCGCTTGCGTTGCTTCTCGCCACGCACCAGCTCTGTGCTTCCACTTTCCTCCTCTGACCATTACCTATGGGTTCCAACTTCCAACTTACCAAGATTTGGAGCGAAGCATATCCAGATTTTGTCTCAAGCTCACATTAACGAAAAAATATTCACGTCGCCGTAGAAGAAGGCTGTTTGGAATAAATCTTTTAATTTTTTAAAATTAAAAGGATAAAATATAAAAATGAAGGGTAAAACTGTATTTCAACAATTTTAGTGATTTCCGTCAGTTAAGTGGACCTAGGTGATGTTTCTGCATTCATGTGGGTGTAGATGATGTTAACAATCTTTGATGGGGTGTAGATGAAATTTATAACAGATGACATGTGAGAATGCACAAACATCATACCAAAGATTCAAGGTTATTAGCAACGATTTACTGTCCATTAATTATTAGGCTTTAGGTCTGATTCCCTTCCCTGACGCTCGTTTGATAGCTTGTTCCACGTCGCAAGATCCAAACGTGCTATCACAAAGTCCTATACAATATCAGGGTTTAATTAGAATAGGTTTATGTTGGTCGAAAAACCAACGAGGTTATAAAATACATCTCACAGAGCTGACCGGTTGCATGTACCGATCGCGGCACTGTGGGGAAAACCTACGACCGGTATGGTGAGTTGGTCCCCACAGACCAGCCCCCGGGAGGTATCGGTCGCAACATACCGGTCGCACAGGGTGCAACCGGTATAGTCGACCGGTATGTCTCCGGAAGACTATACACTTGATTTCTCGACTGTCGTCAGTCATCTATTGATTCTAGGGTTTCTCCTACACAATCTAGGTCTGAGCATTGAATTAGAATTGTTTTCAACTCCATTCAAGTCCTAGTTTTGATGGTATTCATCCTAGAACTCGAATCTAGGGTTTATCGATTAAATTAGGGTTTGACGGTAAAGTAGGGTTTAGGTCAATACCTGCTTTGCATGGTATTGATCCAAGCAACCCAACCATCCTAGAGTCATAAAGTGAGAGGGAGGGTTTAAACACTTACCGTCGACCGGCGTAAGGTGTGCGTCGTCGAACGGCAACGGCGGCTCTTCCTTCTTCTTCCTAACTCCTTCTTCTTCTCCAATCTCCTTCTCCTCTCTAGGGTTTGTGAGGATCAATGGAAGGGATTCTAGGAGGTTTAGAGAGGTTTAAATAGGCTAAGAATTAGGTTTAGGAAGCCTCTTAGGATTAGAAAAGTCCTAGGATTCGGAATTAGGAAAGTGGGACCCGCAGAGATCCAATTCTGGATCTTGGTAGTCTACTGCGCAGACCATACTGGTCAACAGGTACCATCGATCGGTATGAATAAAATTCAAATTTAAGTTGGTCAGTTTGGTCCGATTTCGTACCTGATTGTCATCCGCTCGTCCCGTCTGGCCCGGTGATGATCAGAAGACCTGTTACGACATGAAATCAAGGTTTAGATCGGGTTTATGGAGTGCGGTCTTTCAACTCCCTCACCCTTAAAAGAAATTTCATCCCCGAAATTCGCATGTAGGTTTCACATAATCTCTTCGTAATATTTCTCATCTTAATACTGTTACACATAACCTCAATAGTAGAATACCTCACAACTTATGTAAACTACTATGAAAGATGCATCTAGGTTAAACGATCCTAGACTAGCCTCCAACATTTTCATAATAAATTTATTCTTTATCCTAGGAAGAGTGGGAAAGAAACTACCAAACCATATGATACATTGACTGAGACAGACATCCTAGGAGACATAAATCATCATCATTATATGAATCCAAACACAAACCACCCAGTTTCGTTTGTTTGCTGCGTTCATGTCTTGTTTCAAAATTTATCGAAATGAATTCATGTCTTACAATAAATAAATTACACAAGACTCATATAGACACATACAATTTATATTTATTTATACTTTATCCTGAATAGAAAAAGATAGATACCAAAACATTCTTTGGGATAGTCATACTTGGATGAACACATCAGTGTATGAGTTCAAATACAGTATCAAATAACTGAAGACTCATACACATACCCTTTACTTGCATTAACCATATAAATCATTCATGCAAATAAATATCCTTTTTCAAGAGTTAACCAACTACATATTCTCCTTTGGGATAAACATGCAGTGGTCTGTGCAGTGACTGTGAAAGAATAATGACTCGAGAAAATCCCACCACATTTGGATTAATGAGACCCTTTAAAGTCAAAACCCTTTCAACTCATGTGCATGAATATACCTTTAACTTTAACAATGCCACATTTGGGTTAATAATATCTTTCTTAGCTGTTTTTCACACCATGAATAACAGTGTATTAAAATATATCATTTATTATATATTGTGATTCCCAGGTTGACACTGAGAGGGGGGGGGGGTGAATCAGTGGCCACTAAAATTCCTTTCCACTATTCAGATGTGGCCTGATGCTATGCAAGTGGCCGCCAAGAGCCGATGATCACTTTGTCTTTGTCTTGCCTTGAGCGACTACTTGAGATTCTCACGGACAATCTGTCAAACACATTTCGTGCACACACCAACCACACACCCACGGTATCCATACCGGGGGCTTGGCACGCCAAGTGTGTACACCCGCACTGCGCAAAGACACGCTTCTAATGCACACACAATAACATCCACATGACACACGATATAACGTGGTTCACCAATCACACACCGTGATGGCTACTCCACGGGGCAATACCCTAACCCGGGGTTTCGTATATACCCAATACACAACAGAATACTATGGTTGCACCCACAACCCTGATGCTACAACATCACCCGCATTCACAGCCACAACTGTATCCTAGGCACCAACCCAAATTCCAGTCAAGCACCCACTTGACAGGCTACACAATTTTTATATCAAATATTCATACAAACCCTTCCCATATAGCACTGATTACAAGAAATAGGATTTGCGTGCGGGTATACCTTCCGGTGTTGCTCACTACTGATGCAAGCCTCTCTGAGCTAGCATTTCGGCATCCTCTTGGGCTCCACAGCTTATTCCTCAACACACCAACTCCATAGGACGCTCACAGCTGGTCCTCACATTCTCTTCAAGCTTCAACGAAGCTTTCATGGCCTCACACTGCCAGTAGGAGTCTCTCTCTCTCTTGGAGAAGCTTCAATGGAGGGTTTCCTTCAAAATCGCCATTAGAGGCCTTCAAATCGAGCTCAAACCACTGCCAAAGTGTTCTACTCGGAGAGAGAAGCTCGTGGGCTTTTGAATCACCTCGATCGGAGCTCGGACGGCCAAGATATGGCCAAAAGAAGTTCGGCCAGTGAGATTATTCCAAATGGAATCTCCGGCCTTGATTCGGTGCGCCGCGACGCACCATAGCGCCGCCGCATCTGACGCAACGTACATCGTTGTCGTCCGTTGATTGGCGGAGAGAGAATCTCCATAATCTGACCGTTGGATCGGTCAGAGAGTGGCGGGATCTCCTCGGATCCGTCCGATCGGCCTCATCGCGTCAGGCGCGATCAGAATGCATCTCGGCCTTTAGATGCGCATCTTCTGCGCGTGCGCGCTTTATGCGCGCTCCACCGAATCACGGATCCGCTTCCGTGCTTCGCAATTCACTGTTTTAACTTGCTCCCGACCAATGAGAGACTGCGCGATGGAATCCTAGCGCAAATCCGACGCTACACCGAATCCCGCCTTTTTGCAAGCCCTCCATTTGGAATCTCGCTGTCGTGGCTTGATCCAAGCCTCCCATATGGAATATGCTCTTTTCAAAATGACCAAAATACCCCTGTGAATGAGTGGTAATGCCCTGTAAGTCGATTTTTTTCCAGTAAGGTTCGGACATTTTTCTTCATTGCGGCATTTCGTCGAACAGGCTGTGTGCATGCCTCTGCCCAGCGCATGCGCGCAGCGCTGGCTTGCTGCGTGCGCGCGGCGCTGACTTGCTGCGTGCGTGCGGGCTCTGCTGCGCGGTGCTGCCGAGCAAGCCTTGCGCGCGGCATGCCTTGCGCGCAGCGCTGGCTTGCTGCGCGCGGCATGCCTTGCGCGCAGCGCTGGCTTGCTGCGCGCGGCATGGCCTTGCGCGCGGGGCTGCTGCTGCGTGGCCCTGCTGTGCGTGGCCCTGCGCGCATGCCCTGCTGTGCGTGCTGCTGCTGGCTTGCTTGTGGCATGGCCCTGGCATGCTTGCAAGGCCTGCTGGCCTGGTGCCGCGGGCTTCTGCCCTGCTGGCCTGGGCTGGCTGCCATGCTGGCCTGGCCACCCAAGGTGGGACCCACCTGGTCCCCACCCACTCTCTCTCCTCTTTCTCTCTCCTCCATTTTCTCTCTCTTCTTTCTCTCTCTTCACCTGGAGACTATCTCACCAGTTGAATTTTCTCATCAACTGGGCTTCATTCTCTTCGGCTGCTTCATCAACCCAGTCACCCTGTCTGTCAGAGAGTCCTACAGACACTCTCTCTCTTCTTTCTCTCTCAGATAAGAGCTGTCCACCTGTCTGACCATGTTTGCTGCTTGTCGGACTGGCTCGCTATGCCTCGGGCCGAGCCGTCCACTCGTCCTGACATTCTCTCTCCTCCATGTCATCCTGTCAACTGTCTAGAGGTTGCCAACAATGACAACACATACAATACAAAGATGCTGGCAGCATCACAACTTGGCCAAGGTTCCAACATATATGTAAATACATAAATTTGGGGTTTGAGGACCACCATGTTAGAACTGAGTGTACCACTTTGGTGGATTCCATCAAATCCTCACATGACACCCACAAACCTTAATTTGAATAAAACTTGACAATGTCACCTTTGGGTGTACATCGTTCTTACACAAGCATTTATAAATACATGAACTTTGAATTTGAAGACATCATGATGAAACTAGGTGTACCACTTTGGTGGGTTCCATCTAATTTCACAATGATATTTCCAAATCTTACTTTGTAGTACCATGTGGGTCAATAAATAAAATCTCATGCACACATAACTTTTTATATGTATCTGGTACAAAAATAACTGACAAACAAGTAGAAAACTACAAATCAGACTAATTTGGGACACTTTTTACTTAAAAATAAAATTTTCAAATCACCAAACTGTGTCAAACTATGTACGAAACTGTAGAACACAAAAATACGAACACAGCGCAAAGAACTGAGTCAAAATCCAACGCTCCTAGAGCCCACAATCACCGATCAAAGTCGGCACTTGCATTCTTGCATCTTGAACCGGTTCTGGGCAGTTCAGCCTGGGTCGATTTGGTCTGACAGGGCTCGATTATGGGCAGACCAAACCCACAAATTAAACCCTTTTTTAAATGCTTTGGTCTAGACCGAACCAAACGGTCTGGTCTTAAATCGAACCGTAGACCAGCGGTTTAATCGTCTATCCAATCAACCCACACCATTCGGGTTTTCGAGTTTTCGGGTCCATTTCCCGGGTCATTGGATCGGGTTCTCTGGTCACAAATTCGGGCCCATGGTGCAGGTTTTCAGGTCAAACATTCTGGTTAATGGGTCGAGTCTCGGGTCAAATGTGCAAATCGCACGTGCAATTAAGTCAGGTTCACGAGTCCCCTTGGGCCCTGTTGGGCTGGTCTTGGCCAGGTTCGGTCCTGGACTGGCTCAGATCGGCTCGGTCCAGTACTAGGCTGACCAGGTGACGTCAGCCCTACTCCTTTTCTTCTTCTTTTTTTTTTTTTAAATAGCCACCAACGCGTGGATCTCACGTGCTTTTTCAGGCGGCTCGTGAGGGCTAGTCAGGTTACTTCCAGGTATCCACCTTATGTCGCCGGTTCCGTCTCTCCGAGACCTACAATCCTATTTGATTTATTTTATTTTTTAATGATCCAAAAATTTTTTCAATGGTGAAAACCCTAAACAGGTTCGTTAAGAATTTTGGGAGAAAAATATCTCATTTTTCCAATCCATTCAAACATACAATATTTACAATGCTTTCCCATCAATCCTAGGTTTGTGTGAGAAGCTCTGATACTACTGTAAGATTTTTTTAGATCCCCTTTGGATTTTTTCTATGGAATTTTTCATAAACCCTAACAAACACACCACACAGATTACTAGAATACAATGGGTATTAAAAAGAGATGATATGACACATACCTCTTGTTGTAGATTGATTTTCGATCGTTTTCTTTGTTTGGATGCTTGGATCAGAGTCTTCCACAGTCTGTCGGGATCCCTTGACCTTCTCTTTACTTATGGGAACATGAGAAAAAAATAATACCGTGGCTGTAGGGACCCTAACCATTAGTATTTATAATACCAGCTCCAACCTTGGATCAGTCCCACAGTGGATCAAGTTGGTCCATCTCTAATTATACTTAAATCGATCTACTTGTAACTAGACTCCTACTGAACCAATTAATCTTATAATTAATTTAGCCCATAAAATATCTTACAAGAGTTGATTATTACTCAGAGGCATCGGAGGTGAGGAGTTTGGTCGTCTTCTCAAGCCAGGGTCACCGACGATTGTAAAATAGAGAAAACAGTGGAAATGATGAAAATCCTAGCTTTTTGTTTTTACCTTTTGTGAAAATGATAAATAAATTTTTAAGTTTTATTAAAATTCAAAGGGTAATATAGGGGGTAGTTTTATCATTAACGAATTTAAAACGGTGTCACATCATCGGTTAACGAAGGGGGTCTGATTGATACATATTTTCAAAAGTAGTGAGTGTTAGGGGTATTATCACAAACAAAGGCAGATGGGTGAGATTAAGATATATTAGAGGGGGTGTGGTAGATATTTTCCATATTTTTGTAATGCAAGTGATTTTAATGCAAAGTGAAGTGTGAGTTAATAACTAAATATAGAATGATTTGGAATTAGTTACGTAGTAATGTGAAAGCATGTGTTGTAATCATGACAAAAGTTTTCTTTTTAAATCTAAAATTTTCCCTTCCCTTCCCTTCCTTTGAATTTCCCTTGCAACCAAACACAACCTTAATATATTCTATGTAAACAAATGGAACCTAAGGTAAACATTTACATTATTACGGCTCAGTTTGGTTGCGAGGAAAATTCAAGGGAAGGGAAGTGAAAATTTTCAAACCTATAAAAGGCTTTATATCTATAACACAACACATTATATAAATTATTTAAATTTCTTACCAGATTTTTTTTTTTTGGTAAATAATTTCGTATTAGATTTAGTTATGATATTTATTAGATGTAAATTTTATTTTACTTTTCAAAAGCAAGGGATTTGAATGTAAAATAGAGTGAAAATTTATAACTACATAGAGAATGATTTGGAGTTAATTATAGTGTGATTTTTACCCCAAAAAAAAAAATTACATAGTGTGATAGCATGTAGTGAAATGATTACAAAAGTTTATTTATTAAGTTCAAAATTTTTACTACCATTTCTTTAAATTCCCCTTGCATCCAATCATAGCTTATAGATGGATCTTATTTCACTAATGTGAAACAAGAAGTGACAAAACAAGTTTAGCAGAAAAATTTTCGTTTTATTATAGATTTTACAAATTGATGAACAAGACCTACATAATTGGTGAAGAAAACATTCTTCCAACAGGAGTTAGGCACCACCTCTTCCCTTTCTCTATTCTTTCTGTTGGTCTTCTCGCTGATGCAAAGGTATAACTGGTTTTTATGGCAGGATGAAAATGAATGAGAACTCTTGTTGGAAAAGTTTTGACAAGTATGACTTTAAATATAATTAAGGAGAAAATCACTATTATTCTTTTTTTTTATTGGTAAATAAAATTTTCCAATGTTATCTTCCTTCATAAATGCATATTCTTTATGAATCAATTTTCTTCCTTATTCTTCGCTCATAAATGCATTCTTTTTTCATTTGACTGATAATGATCTATGCACAGTATGTATTATTCTAATATATGATGCCAACATATACTAATTTTCTTCGCTATAATTAAATAATAAAATAGAAATCCACTTAGGCTATGTTTGGTATTATTTTGTTTTTATTTTTCTGATAAGTTTTTATTTTTGTAAATGTTTAGTGATATTTTTTATTGCTATTTCTTATCAGAAAAAAATAAAAGAGGTCTCTTTATAATTTTTCTCAAAAATCATTTTTGATCTAGTTTTGTGCAACTTCAAGTTGCACGTGGGGTTTAATTCTCCAACGGTTCTCGACTTGGGGTAAAAACGTAAAATTGTTTATAAGTTAGAAGTTAGAAGTTAGAACGATATGTCGTTCATTCCTACTTGCTCATTCAGTTTTGACTGTTCGGTTCTATTTGTCCGGCGATTGTCTTTTCAGTTCAGTCTTCGGTATCATCAGTTCGGTGATTTACCTGTCTTAGTTCCGTTCTTAGATCTCAGATCTCGGATCTCGGATCGCAGATCTTATTTTGTTGCTCAGAGTTCTTCGTTATTTCTTCTTCAGATCTTGAGTTTTCAGCAGATGTCTTTCCTGCTGATGTTTTCTCCGACTGAATCAAAGGCCGTGAAACTTGTTCTTATTCCAGCATGTCGTTCCTGCTTCTTCGATGTCATCGTCGACTTCTTCTTTTCTTGCTCTGTTCTTCACCAATCAGATCTGTCATGTAATCAAATCAAATATGTTCTTCTTTTCTTGCCCTGTTTTTTTCTTGTCTCTGGTTTTCTTTGTAATTAGATCTGTCTGCAGTTCCTAATGTTCTTCAGTTTTAGGTTCTGCAATTGTTCTTGATATTTTTCAATTTCATTTACATTTTCTACTTCCGTCTTGCTGTTTCTGTTTTTCATTTTCCTCTTTCAGTTTCGTTTTTCGTTTTTCAGTTTCAGTTTAGTTTCATATTTCGGTTTCACTTTCCGTTTCAGTTTCTTCACATTTCTTTCATATTTCAGATTCAGTTCATCTGTTCTTCTTTCAAATCTTGATTTTTTTTTTCTGGAATTTTTTCTTCTCCATCACTCTTCTGGAATTTTTTTCTTCTATGTCCGCATTTTCTACTCCAGTTGAATCGTCGCCCAAAATGTCATCGGGTGTCGAAGATTTGATCTCTTTGTTCGTATATCACAATCTCCACCTGGTTTGGATTCTGCAAACACCTTGAAGAAAACCCGTTGATGTTGATTCTGTAAACCCGTCTCTGCCAAACCGTTACACCCAATCCAGCATAGCCCACACTCCATCCGGATGTCCCGTATAGCTTACCGCCGCATGATGTGAAGCGACTCCATCTTTCCCACTGCTGCAGCATCACCGGAGAGATCATTTCCACTCACAAAATCAGAAGCAAAAAAAAATTCATTTCTTCTCAGATCTGCACTTGTTCATAACTTGAACTTCTTGCATCATCTGTCTTCCATCTGTACTCCTTGCCTGAGTTCCAACAGAAGCACCATCTGTTTCAACACTCCCTACAAGTCTATATAGATCGTCAACCATCTGTCCCTGCATCACAATCATGACCCCTTTAAAAACCTTAAGAATTCCACCTTCAGATGAACACTTGTAGCTTCTCGCATCCAGTATTCCCAATGAAATTAGATTCTTCCTTAAGTCCGGCACATGTCTAACCCCAGTTACAGTTCGCACAATCCCATCAAACATGCGAATCCGTACAGTCTCAATCCCAACAACCTTGCTTTCAGCATCATTTGTCATTCTGACTGTACCCTTATCACATTCATGATATGTAGCAAACTGTTCTCTAACTGAACACATGAAACGAACAACCTGAATCTAAAATCCAATCTGAAGTATCTGTATCTGATGAAGTAGTGAGAATGAGATCTTCATCACTTCATTCTTCTGTGACACCAGCAGTATATGATTTTTCTCCACTCTCCTTATCTTCTTTTTTCTTTTTATCCTCCTTACGCTTTGGACAATCCCATCTTATATGACCTTCCTCATCGCAATAATTACAAATTATTTTACGACCTTGTGACTTGGAGCGACCCCTATTCTTGCCATATTCCTGTCTCCCATTTGATGTTCCTCTACCCTAACCACCAACTGTAACCAAGGCATTATCCTCATCTGAAATCCCCTCACTACTATTTTTTCGTCGTGTCTCATTCATTAGCAAAGCAGCAATAACATCGTTAAGTTTGAGAGTATCCTTACCAAACAACAGTGTAGTCACAATGTGATCAAATGAATTAGGCAATGATGCCAACAAGATAAGTGCCTTGTCCTCCTCTTTGATCTTCACGTCAAGGGCAGACAACTTCGTCAGAATCCTGTTGAACTCATCAATATGCATCTCAAATTTCACTCCATCTGACAAACGAAAGTCATATAATTATTTCTTCAAAACAACCGATTTGTCAACGACTTGGATTTGTACCTGCTCTCCAACTTCGTCCAAACTTCTTCTGGATCCTCCAAACCAATGACCTCACCAAGAGTATTATCTGCTAGAAACAACTGAATCGTACTATTTGCTAGATCTCTCAACTCTAGCCACTCATCATCTGTCAACTTTTCTGGCTTATCGGATTTCTTCTTGAGAGCCTTAACAGTCCCCTCCCACATAAGAATATTCTTCACCCGTTGTTGCCATAAGGTGAAATCAATATAACCATTGAAGGGTTCTATGGAGAAGTTTGAACCCTTCGTTGTCATTCTATTAACTCAATCTTTACCTTCTGTGCCTGTCATCAACTTCCAAGAGCTTCAATCACCATTGATCTTACACAAGACTATCCGATCAATACCAAGGACACCGAATATGCTCGATCCGTGCCTTCCAATGAAACTGTAGCACCCAAAAACCCTTGGGAACAACAACTTCTATGTTTTCCCCCTTCTTTTTGGATGATACAACGTACGAACACTGAATCGTACGACCTTTTTTTTTTTCCCTTCAAAAACCTTGAACCGTGGGAAAAAAATAGCAAACCCACTCACTGTTTCTAACTTTTCAATCCTTTGAATAGCTAAACAGATAAAACAAAAGAGAGTTCGTACGTACCTTTTATTTATTTTTATTTTTTCAAACCGTGGGAAACAATGCACCTTTCTCCCACCGATTTCTACTTTTTCAATATATGATGACTTACTTTGAAAAAGTGAAACAGAAAAAAATCAAACTCGTACGTACCTTTCCGATCCTCTACAGAAAAGAAATTCTTCCTTCTCAAATAAATCCTTGCGCACTTCCCTTCCTCTAGATCCGTAATCGATCTCTCAACCTGACTGTCATACCACTTGTTAGGGATGAACGCGTAACCATGAGAAAGGGACGAAGATTAAGCAAACACACAACATAGGATTTGTTGTGGTTCAGCACCCGAACCGGAATGCCTACCTCCACCATAGAGAAACAGAGATTCTTTATTGCCAAGAAAACTTTCTACAATTCTCTCCACCTGACATAGTGTCCTCCTTTGCTCAGACCTTACCTAGTTTTTCCCACACAGAGACAATATAAAAAGAAACCTAGAAACCCTAATTCCACCACAATTATAAGTTTACCCATGTACATGTCGTACATGTAATAAACTTATACCCTAATACAAATACTACCCCTTATAATTATGTTGACCCCACAGAATACAAAACACCAACCCAACAGACGATGCCTCACATAACATCACTATTTTATGTGGCAGAGATTCTCCTAGCTATAGAGTACCTTCATATGCTTGGAATCATTTACTGAGACCTTAAGCCATATTATGCTTTCAGTTTTTGCTCTCTCTCTAAGATGTATTTGCCCAATTCTTATGAAGTCCTTGAACACAGAGAAGCACTCATGAAAGAATTCTGGTTATTATGTCCAGCCTTCTTGCATTAAGAACATGGCAGTACTGTAGATTGGTGGATTTTTCATATCCTATATGAGCTTTTGTTTGGGAAGACGCCATTTAAGGGATCGGGAAATCGTGCTATGCTATTCAATTTGGTAGGAGAGATTGTTTTGTATGGAGAAGTTTTGTGTTAGTTTTAGTTCCTTTTTTTTCTTTTTTGGTCGGAGTTAGTTTTAGTTCTTTAGGTCCTGTATATAAGGACAACATGCACCTCTGTAGATATTAATTCAATACAATGTAACTTTCTGTCTGAAACTTAAAAATTGGCTGAAAACCCCAATGGCTGAGTTCTTGGAAGTTTCTACTACAGTCGACCAAAACACCAATGGTTGAATTTTCATTTCTTTGCAACGGTTTTCTTCTTCTTCATAATATTGGTTTCATATTTATTATGTCTGAGTTCTTGGAAGTTTTTTGTTTTGAGATCTCCTAAAGGATATCTTGGCTTGTCCTCTTTGTGTCACCGAATTTCTTCTGGCTTTTCCTTGTGATTTTCTTGTACATATACTTTGTTTTTAGTCTTTGACTATAATTGTTGGAGGTTTAATTATTTAAGATTCCTTCATCCGAACTTTGACTTCATTAACGATTTAACAATCTATAGTCTACCTATTGGTGTTCCCAAATTGGGATTTAGGCGGTTAATTGTTTAGGTTGTGGTTGGTTTCTTTTTATAAAAATTGCTTTTAGACATAGATATACCAAATCTATTTCTTATATTATAATTTTTTTTTTTGGGATAAAAAATGATACCAAACACAGCCTTAGTTAGTATAAAGGTTAATTGAGTCAAATTAAGGGGAAACAAATGCACTCTCTAATTATAAAATCAGATTATATTTTATATACTCAAAATTAGGCCTCCAAAGGAATCTCCCAGGTTTTCAAAGAAACAAGTGGGCAAGATATTTGTCCCATGAAGTGCACTAATATCTAGGCTTATGAAATTGTCCGTCGGGAAATCCATGAAGTTTCTTCGGTCGTCTGAAGATCCTGACCACTCATAATACATCAACATATATCCTAATGCATTATTAGCGATCAAAATCTCACTGCCTCTTGACAGTCACTACAGACGATCCTGGTCCCTTCGGCATATGATGCTTCAAACCCTCTCCCAAGTTGGCTGGGTGAAGATCCCACCAATGACAATAGCACACAACGGTCTGTGAACAGTGACAGGAGAGAGTGTCAAGAGGATAGAGAGAATAGGTGCCAACATAGCCTCCATCGCCCGCTAAGAGAACCTTTACCCTTCAAGCATTTGTGGAGATTCTCATTCTTCTACTATAAAATCAGTGCTTCATGGACATCCATTCAAGTGCATAAAACTGGAAGACACCGACAATGTTTTTAATAGCTTGACTTCCAAGCCTCGATTAACATGCTTGTTGGACACATGTGTTAAGTTTCTATCTCAAAAATTTTCTATCTCAAACATTCAAACTTATAAGTGGAGCAACTCTCACATATATAAGGCATCAAAAATTAATCTCACGTAATATGAGACTATTCCCAAGACTCCCCTCATGTATTGTCCTTCTTTTTGTTAAGATAAGGACACGTGTGCAGATTATAGCCACGTGTCACTTGATTGTTTATTTCTTTTTGTTTACTTCATGTATATAAGATCTCAAATGTAATTTTTTAATCAATGAAGAATTAGTCAATTTCTGTGTCCGAGAACCTTCCGTTCTTCTCTGGTTTCTTCTTCATTTTTCCTCTGCATTCGATTCTTAACATGGTATCAGTGATTGCTTCCGTTTCCTCCATTTCTCCTGCTGTTTGCCTTTGTTGCTGTCTGATACTTTTTTTTTGCCATTTTTCTTCCTCGATTTAGTTCGGGATTTTTTTTTTCTGTTTCGATTTGGGGTTTTCTCCAAATCTTGATTTCTTGATCCTGCTCAAACAATCTTCCTCCAGATTTGTCGTCTGCAACTTTCTTCGTCAAATCTGTGGTCTGCTTCGTGCTTGTTTCTCGCCGCACCGAAATCTAGGCCGTTATTTCCTTGTTTGCTTCTCTTTGGGTTCTTTTTTGGATCAAATTTGGTCTGTTTTTTTTTTCTTCCTCCAGATCTTTCTTCTACAACCTTTACTGTGTTTTGTGTTTTTACACTTTGTCATTCATGTCATTTACTCAGAGTTCTCATAGTTCGTCGACTCTTTCTTCTCTCTCACCTTCAGTTCTGTATCCTTCTGATAACCCTGGACATGTTCTGGTGTCTAAAAGTCTCGACGGCAACAATTATCCGACATGGAAACGAGCCATGCGGGTTGCGCTTGGTGCTAAAAACAAGTACGGCTTCGTTGATGGTAGTTACAAATGTCCGACCGAAGGTGTCGATGCTATTGCTGCCTGGGATTAGACGGATCTCATGGTGATGTCTTGGCTATATAATAGCCTCAACCACAGCCTCCATGACAGTGTTCTTTACGCCGATACTTCCAGAGATCTGTGGGTCGACCTTGAGACCCGTTATGCTTGTGGTAATGGTCCTCGCCTGTATGAGTTAAAGCGACAGATTGCTCTCTTGCGTCAAAACACTATGACGGTCTCGGATTATTTTTCTTCTCTGAAGATTCTTTGGGATGAGATTGGATCTCATCTTCAGTCTCCTACGTGTGATTGTGGTGCACATTCTCTCACCTGTCCTGCTCATGTGCAACCTGTTGATAGTATTGAATCGGAGAAGGTGTTTTAGTTCTTACTTGGTCTCAATGAGGTGTACAGTACTATTCGTACACAAATTTTAACAATGGAGCCTCTTCCTGCTTTCGGTAAGGCTTATTCTCTGGTTTTACAAGAAGAACAGCACCGTGGTCTTTCTACTCAGCAGGTAATCTCTTCTGATTCAATGGCTCTTGCAGCTGGTCACCATACTCCCAAATCGTCTGCACCTGATGCCTTTGGTCGCCGTCGACCTTATTGTGACCATTGTCATAAACACAGTCATTACCGTGAATCTTGCTATGTCCTTCATGGCTATCCACCAGGTTTCAACCGACGTTCTCCAAGACCTACCATCCCTAACCCGTCCAATATCTCATCATCCATGGTTCGTCCTCCAGTTTCCCCTCAAGTCCACATGGTTGACACTACACCATCTGACCTTCCATCCCCTGCTTCTTCCATTCCATCTCTACCACCCCTTACTCAGTCCCAATATCATCAGCTTTTGAAACTTCTTCAGTCCTCTGCTCCTGCGACGGCAAATTTTGCAGGTTCACAATCTTGTCTCTCTGCTACTCTTTCCAACTCACAGACCTGGATTATTGATTCAGGTGCCACCCATCATTTTTCTCCCATTCAAAACAATACCACCACCCTTGTTTCTCAGACTGTTTTTAAACCGGTTATTCTTCCTGATGGCTCTACCTATCCTATTACCCATACCAACAGCCATCAGCTCACTTCGGACATCACCTTACAAGATGTTTTTTATCTTCCCACATTCACTTTCAATCTTCTTTCAGTTAGTTAGATAACCTCATCTCTTCACTGTTCAGTAACTTTTTTTCCTGACTATTGTATATTTCAGGACTTATCGACGCAGAGGATGATTGGTCAGGGGCGGCTCATTGATGGATTGTACCATTTCACACCACATTCACCACCCTTTGCAGCTTCAGCTTTGTCTGTGCACACAACATCTCATCTGTGGCATGCAAGGTTCGGTCATCCATCTCCTCATACTTTTCATTTGCCAATTCCTGGTGTCTCCTCCTCTCATACCCCTTGTGAAGTATGTCCCTTGGCCAAACAGACTAGGCTTCCCTTTCCCTTTAGTACTACCCGTTCTACATCTATTTTTCAACTAATTCATTGTGACATTTGGGGTCCATTTCGTACCCCTAGTATTACTAGTGCTCGATTCTTTCTTTGCATTGTCGATGATTTTTCAAGAACAACATGGGTATTTCTTATGCAGTTCAAATCTGATGCTTATGCTTTACTTACCCAATTTTTTCTTATGGTCAAAACTCAGTTTTCTCATCAAGTCAAAACTATCAGAACCGATAATGGCTCTGAATTTTTATCTTCCCCTATGCAAACTTTTTTTAAATCCCATGGCATTCTACATCAGCTTACATGTGTTTACACACCTCAGCAAAATGGCATTGTAGAACGCAAACACAGGCATTTGCTTCAAGTTGCCTGTGCTCTTCGTATTCAATCTCAAATTCCTTTACAGTTTTGGGGAGATTGCATATTGACAGCTTGTTATCTTATCAATCGTCTCCCCAACCAATTTCTGTCCCATAAATCTCCCTATGATATTTTGTTTCATAAACCTCCTTCCTACAACCATTTTCGGATTTTTGGATGCCTCTGTTATGCTCGGAATCCTTTACCAACTCACAAATTCACTGGCCGATCTTCTCCTTGCATATTCATTGGCTACCCTACAAATCAACATGGTTACTGGGTTTATGATCTTACCACTACCTCAGTTTTTGTTAGTAGGGATGTGATTTTTCATGAAACTATTTTTCCATATAAAATTTCATTACCTATTTCTTCTACTCTTCCATCGTCTTCTACTTCTTCTTCTGTCATCCCTGTCTCGATTTCCTCTTTTGATCCAGTTTTACATATCCCCACTCATAGTTCCATTGCCGAACACTCCACTGCTGGTCCATATCCTTCTGCCAGCCCATCTGAACTCGTGTCTTCTTCTGAATCTACATCTGTTCAACTAAGCCCATCCAACTTATCACCTACAGTCCCACAGAACTCATCTAACCCTGTATTGCGTCGCACTACTCGCCCTCACCAGCCTTCTGTCCATCTCCGTGACTACATATGTACAACTATCATACATCCCCCTCTCTCCAACAATCTCTGCTCAGGTAATTTCTATCCTATACAATCTCAGGTTGCTTTATTTGCTGATGCATGTCCATCCTATTCTGTTTTGCTTACTAGTCTATGCAACCAAATTGAACCCAAAACATATTCCCAAGCCCACAAAATCCCATTGTGGCAACCGGCCATGGCTGAAGAAATGTTAGCTTTATCGGATAATAAAACTTGGACTATTGAGCCATTACCTCTTGGTAAACGACCCATAGGCTGTAAATGGGTATATAAAATCAAGCATAAGGCTGATGGTTCTGTGGAACGATATAAAGCCCGATTAGTGGCGAAAGGGTACACCCAACTTGAAGGGCTTGATTACCATGAAACATTCGCCCCTGTAGCCAAATTAGTTACTGTACGTTGTTTTATTGCTTTGGCTACTTCCAATGGTTAGAATCTCTACCAACTCGATGTCAAGAATGCATTTCTGCATGGTGATCTTGACGAGGAGGTGTATATGACCCCTCCACCTGGTTATCTTCACAATGGTTTGCCTATTGCACCGGGTATGACATGTTGACTTCGAAAGTCTTTATATGGACTTAAGCAAGCCTCTCGGCAGTGGTTTCGTAAATTTGCCAATGCCTTACTAGCCTTAGGATTTGTTCAATCCTTCGCTGATAGTTCGCTTTTTACATATGTTGATGGTCCAATTTTTACGGTCATATTGGTATACGTGGACGATATCATAGTGACTGGTACAAATGAAGCCCATATCACTACTGTCAAGGCCCAATTGCATTCTTCTTTTCATTTAAAAGATCTGGGCCGCCTATCTTATTTTTTGGGCATTGAAGTGGTCCAGACTTCTAATGGGCTTTTATTAACTCAACAAAAATATACTTTGGACATCATCAATGATTCTGGACTACTTGGCTGCAAACCACAATCTTTTCCAATGGAGCAACACTTGAAATTGTTTCCAGATGATGGTCCGTTATTATCGGATCCCACTTCTTATCGGCGTCTTGTTGGTCGCCTTATATACTTAACTGTCACCCGGCCGGATATTAGTTATGCCGTGCATATATTAAGTCAGTTCATGCATTCTCCACGTGCCTCTCATATGACTGCGGCTACGCGGGTTCTACGGTATCTCAAAGGTACATTAGCACTTGGTATTCTTATGTCCAAACAATCCAAGCCCAACATTATTGGATATTGTGATTCCGACTGGGCCAGCTGCCCTTTTACAAGAAGGTCCACTACTGGATATGTTGTCTTCTATGGGTCCAGTCCAATCTCATGGAAAACCAAAAAGCAGATGTTGTTTCTCGTTCCTCTGCTGAGGCAGAATACCGCGCGTTAGCTACTGTTACTTGTGAATTGACTTGGCTGAAAAGCTTGTTTACCGACTTGGGTTTCTCTTTGACATAGCCGATGGATGTTTTTTGTGATAATCAATCTGCTTTACACATTGCTTCTAATCCTGTTTTTCATGAACGAACAAAGCATATTGAGATTGATTGCCATTTCGTTCGTGAGAAAATACAACACAAGATTATTCGACCTCTACATATTTCATCTCGTCTCCAATGTGCTGATTTGTTCACCAAGGCATTAGGACAGTCTTTTTCATTTTCTTTTAGGCAAGCTAGGACTTCGTTCTACATCTTCGTCCGCTTGAGGGGGGGTGTTAAGATAAGGACACGTGTGCAGATTATAGTCACGTGTCACTTGATTGTTTATTTCTTTTTGTTTACTTCATGTATGTAAGATCTCAAATGTAATTTTTTAATCAATGAAGAATCAGTCAATTTCTGTGATCGAGAACCTTCCGTTCTTCTCTAGTTTCTTCTTCATTTTTCCTCTGCATTCGATTCTTAACACTTTTAGATAACTATGGTCCTTATCGTAATGAGGGAACCTAAAAATCTGATACCATATTAAGTTTTCATCTCAAAAGTTCAAACTAATAAATAAAACCTCTAATACCATGCTACGATTGGAATATTCTTTATATATTTGTGAGAATCCCTCTACTTACCATTTCAAACTTTTGAAATGAAAACTCAACATTATGTAAAATGGAGTTTGAATACCCAACTTCTCAATGACTTGTCTTGGAATACCATCATTTATTGCTGTTTTGTACTACATTAGCTAAGCCACAGAGTTCCTATCAGTGCAACAAACATCATAAGGAGGACGGGCTGTAGGTGAAACAAGACGAGGAGATCGGTTGTAACCTGATGGGGTGGGGGGACACTTTGGGGAGAGGTTCACGATTTCCAGAGCTTGTACCCTCAGTACCATAGGATAGTCCGCAATGCACCCAATCCTTGGACCTGCTCCGGTAGACCATTTCAATGAAAGTTGATGCCCCAATTGATATGAACGTGCTTCCTTCTTGGAATTGATCCTCTGCAATATTGCTGTTTCAGATACAGCTGCTCTTGGACTCTGGAGACCACCAGATAAAGTTCTTTTGTAACTACCACTTTTCTCAGTCTCAGCAATTTCCATTGGTTTAGTTGGGGTAGCTTCATCTGTTTTCAAGGGTTGATAATTATTTACAACAGTTGGAATTTCAAGTTGAGGAAGTTCAACTGTACTCCCCTGTCGAGATGATTTACTGTCATCATAATTCTCATAGTCCTCAGTAGCAGAGCGTATCTGGGCAAAAACACATCAACTCATAAGAATTACAAAGTGCAAATGCAACATCAGGTACATGTTGGTGATGAGTACAAATTAACAGTGCATGTTAGATCAGGACCACGAATATATAATAAAAAGCCATTAACTGATCACAGCATCCTGATCCATGAATAAACATCTCAGAAATATGAGATTCTGAGACTGTAAAAGATTCTGAGACTGTAAAAGAATCATCAGTTGACAATGTGACTCTGGCGAAAGCTGCACCAAATACCTGAACTTCGTCAAGGCTGACTCCATTATCCTCAAGGAAGGCTATGAAGCTGGCAAGGTTTTCTTCAGTTGGAAGGTAATGTCCACTATATGCTGAGATTGTCTGCAACCAGGAAGCACCCGGGAATAAGATGCAAGAGAATGTTGTCTTGTAATTAGAAAACAGATGGCAGTCATGATACCAAGATGCTACCACACTCCTTGAGAATCAAGACATCTAAAAAAATATATATTTTTCTTTACTCATCTGAAAGGGATCAATGTGACTGAAACTGCACACAGCCACACACAAGCAAACAGAAAACCTTTATTTTGTTGGAACAAGCAAACAGACTATGGACTATGGCATATCCCCAGCTTTTTCTTTATTTATTTATTGTTATTATTTATTTTTATTTTTTTTGGCGGGAGGAGATTGCGGGGGATACTAAACGAAAGCAGAAAGAATGTAGCCCGTCCCCACACATATTGGTGAATAACGTATAAACATACAAATCTATATATGGATGCATGTGAACGCACAAAGGATGCTTTCAGCAAGCTCCCTGTGGGACCGAAAGGGATTGACACAACAGAAAATAGATAACTGTCACAACAGAAGGCACCATTGGAGCATGCCTTCTATGAGTTCCCAAAGTCGGACTCAGCAACTTTTGAAGATATGCAATCTGTTCCAAGACCAAGCAGATGTGGCATAGTTGTCAAGGTGTCGAGGCAACCAAGGCGTTGGAGGCCTGATGGGACGCCTAGGCGACCAAGGCACCCACCTAGGCGATCAAGGCGCCCGTCTAGATGACTGAGGCGCCCAATTTTTTAAGACATCCCAAGGCTCCCTGGGCGCCTAGGCGGCGCTTTGACAACTATGAGATGTGGCATTTGGGAATAAAATTGCATGTTTGTTGGAAGCTTAGTATGGAATCTCTATGTGGTCCTGCTCCTGAATAAGGAGTACCTACCAGAACCTTTTTCATAAACAAATATCCAAATTTGATCATGTAAAATGTAATAGAAGATGAAAAAATCTTGAATTTCACAAGCCAATCAGGGATTCAGAACTGAATTACAGGCTGCTAATCCGGGTTCCAGGATTGAGTTACAGGCCCAGTGCTATCACATACTTCACCCAACTACGCTAGAACACTCTTATGTCCTTAGAATTATACGCAGATTAAGCATGGATTTTATAATCATAAACACCTTACAACTGCACCTTAAGCACTCCATTTTCTGCAACAAGTCTTCCAGCTGCTAAAGTAGCTCCTCCTGCTAGGAAGCTCGAATGATGAAAATAACCCTTCTTTTTCTGGATGGTACAACAAAATTAAGTCGTGGGGAGGCACAGATAATGAGTAGGAGGTAAAACAGCAAATAAACAACAAATAGTACTAGGCTTCCAACATCCTATCAGCTCTTACCTCACCAGCATATAATATTTTGGAAGTGCTCATCACAAAAATCCATTTTGCCTTTTCCCCCTTCGACCCTTCACTCGTATCAAGAAGCTTCTCAGTTTGTTTGTTGATGATTTTTCCCTCAATTATGATGTACTCATAGAGTTCCCTCTCTTGCTGAAGAGTGATTGGAGATGAGGAGAGGGGGGAAGGAACATACATTCAGGTTCACACTCATTGCAAAAAGTTAAGTAATGATTGAGCAGTAATTGAATCTAAACTAATGTTTTTTGGTAGTCTATAATAAAATAAACATCATTAAAGACCGAAAAACATACAGGTCCAAGATACTTGATGCATTGCTTTCTAAGCTTTGATCTTGGGCACTCTTCAAGATCAACCTCTTTGCCCTCACCAACGTCCAACCTGCCCAAAGTCAATATAAGTCTTTTCCAGTCTTGGAAGCTTGATCTTAAATCACAATTTCTTCACTGCGTAATGCAGATGTCATGTAAGCCGTAAGTAATAAATAGGCTAATATCCAACAAATTTCTTTGACTTCAAAGGATACCCTGGAACTGTTGCCAATAAATCCGGGGGAGAAAGTTCCCAAGAAAAGATATTCTTACCAGTAGAAAAATGGCTGGCCACCTTGCGATTTACACCATTCATCATAGTATATGTGCAAGTTATGACCATAACGGTGTCGCGGATCAATCTACAAAAAGAGAATAACATCCTTTAACGAACGAAGATCAGATTCAATTGAGATCAGTATCAAGAGATGATCAGGGAATAGTAGTAGTGTGTTGGGGGGGAAGAATTACAGCTTCAATCCAGTGCTGAAAAGCTAGTTTCTGGGCCTTGGTGTCTTTGGATAAACCCTTCCCAACCTGCCAATCAGTTCAAGAGGAAAAAAAATACGTTTCTTTGATTCCCATTACAAAAACACGAGTAAAAAACAAATAAGAGAAGATGCGAGTAATTTTTCCTTTCTCTTTTCCATTTTAAAGAACAGTGAAAAAAACAGAGAAGGAAACAAATATACCCTTGAAGCATTCCACGTGATTCGATTCCATCGCGAAGCTACGGTTTCCGGTTTCAAGAAATTGAAGAAGGAAATCGTACTGTGATTTAAACGAGCGAAGTCGATCGCTTGCCACCTTCATCATATTTTTAATGATCCAAACAAAAGAACATCAGACAGACGGGGTAGACTGTAGAGAGAGAAAGAGAGAGGGGGTATCTCTTTTTCTTTTTAATCATATACAAGTGATAAGGCGAAGGGGGACCTACCAAAGCTCTTCAGCGACGACGGCAGTATCAGCTAACCTGCGCCGGGTGCGGTAACTCCGGTAGACTCTCTGCAATTTCAGCGCAGCCGTCGAGTCAGAGCCCCCGTTCTCCTGACCATTGCATGTTTTGGATCTTGCGCTGGGACTCATGGCGACGACAGATTCTGAAGTAACACATTTAGCCTCGCCATCGCAGGTTCTATCCGAAGGCTCCGAGCTGAAGCTCTCACTCCCCTCCACTTGCTCTGACTCAGAATTCACAGTGAATAAAGCTTCGGAGCTGTTGCGCTCAGGAGAATCAATCATCGGAGTAGAGTCAAGGTCGGGATTCGAAGGGTAAGCCATTTCAGATCTGTCGAATTCTTGAAAACAGGCCGTCGAAGAGAAAGAAAACGAGTGTTCCGATTCCACATCAAAGCTCGGAACTGATGGAATTTCAACCTCCATCGGAAAACTGGAGTCGCCTTCTCTCTCTCTCGCTCTCTCGCTCTCTCTTTCTCTCTTCTGGTCTCAGGAGAGTGAACCTTTGATGCTTTGCTTTGGAACTTGTCCACTCGTTAATGGTAAATGGTCCCTCTGTTTATAGCTAAGATAAAAAAAATAAAAAAATAAATAAAAAAAGAAAAGGTTTTTGTAAGTAATTGTGTTGTGTGAGGATCCATGAGGGACAGAGGAGAGACCGTTAGGAAAGACGTCGTTGAAGAAGGAGGAGGATTGAATGCTGTGGGTCCCATGTCAAGTCAATTTTTTTATTTAGGTAAATTGCAGAGTCCAAGTCGCTGAACGCCTTCTCCCTTCCTGTTTCTTTCTCGGCTCAGGTCCGTTCTTTTATGGACGGACATTCGAAGAAACGATCACGAATGAACCATACAATTTCGCGTTCGCCGTAATTTACAATTATCTTTGGAGTTATTTTGTTGCTTTTGCTGTGGAATTAGTTTTTCTAAAATAGAGAGTTATTTGAAAATACTGTTATAGGGATTTAATTAGTAGAATCTCATTTGATAAAAATAAATTTAGAATCACTTACAGATATAATGGTAGTGGCGGCGGGTGGTGGTAATGGTGGCAATGGTGGTTAGGTCTTTGTTTTGGTCGAATTGTCTTTTTTTAATTCTATTTCATTTGCTCTAGAATAACGAAAGTTATTTTTTTTAGTTCTCAAATTTGAGACCTAGAGTCAAATGGAATCCGATTCACTCCCTAAAAACTTAGAATTGGATTAGATTTACCAAATAGTATTCAGTTCTCAAATTACTCCCAGGGAAATAGAATCAATGGAATCCAAAGGCAGGAATGTTCTCAAACTAGGCTTAAATATCTCAACGTTTGAAGAACTCAAGCAATAGAGTTCAAAGCACGACTGAACAAATCGGACAACAAGAGAGAATTTTTTTTGACAAGAACAATCAATCATGTTAGGGAAAATAGTGATGGATGATTAAATCTAACCATAGAAAGAGAATCTAAAGTGATCTTTTGATGATAGACACGTGACGCTCATCGAAGGGACGTGGTATGAGAATGAAAGCGTTGTGGAAGACACAATAAGGATCTAATGTTTGATCCCTTATGCTGATCAGGGTAAGATACGACAGATTGATGTGGGTTGTTAAACTATTAATGAATTATCATTAATGGTCATAAATACTGACAACCACCATAAATGCAAACCATGCTGATTTGATCTGCCGGATTATTAAATCTTGGTCCAAATCGACGAATTGTCAGAACTCTACTGGGTAAAAGTGTAGGGATAGAAGCGAACACCAAGGTGTATAAGAAATGTAGTCCAGAAGGGGGTCGAAGAAGGTCGATAGGGGTCGAAATGTGATTGACAAGACAATGTTATATGGTCTAGGGGATAGTAGGCGTGTGGACCTATTGTACCCTAGGTAACTAATGATCAAAATGTTAACAGTATGGGAAAGCTTATCCAAAAAATAGAAAGGTTTTCCCAACTAAATCTATATATGTAATAAGAAAAGATGAAATAAAGTAGACTTGAACTCAAAATATCTTTGATTTTTTAATGGTCATTGCTTTCGGTTGTGTTCTTTTCAGTGTCTAAGTTCAAGGAAGAAAGGAGATAGTATTGAAAAACGGTATCTCAGGGAACCTTTGTTCTAAGAAGGAGCTTCATTGTTTCATTGAGAGTTCCTTATTGTCTATCCGGGGATTCTATTTCGGATTCCAACGACAACAAATCCTATCATCACAATTGTTATCGCATAAATTGTCAGTTTATTTTATTTTTTGACAAGTGAACAAAGCAATTCCCCTGTCCAAGATGACACGCACAAATCAAGAAATGATCTAATTTTTTCAAGTATCAAAAAGACAAAACAGGGAGGTTTGAGTGTGTGACAACTGGACTTCTATTTTATTTCACCATATCGGGTTCAAGGATTCAAATCGGGGTGAGGATGAATTGAAATCCACTCCTACGAACTTGCCGCCTGCCAAGGGCTGGATTTCAGTCAACACACATATCGATATAATTATATGAACTGTAGCTGAACTCCAGCCCTTGAATCAGTTGGCAGGTTCACCTATCGCAGGAGAGGATGTGGATCTGGTGAGGGTCGTCCCTAGCAAATCCCAATCAGATTCCATATCTATTTGTGATTAATCGTTGAACCGTATTCATCGATGGATCCACATCCTCTCCTCCCATAGGTTCGGGAGGAGAGGGACGGTCCCGTTAGATGGCCGACACCTAGGGCTCAGGTGAATCCGAACCCTACATCCGAGCTAACAAATTAAACGGATGGAGTGATTAGATTCACCCGAACCCCTAGTGTCGACTATTTAACGGGGCCACCGCCTCTCCTCCCAAACCCCTGGGAGAGGATTTTCTTTCTTTATACTTTCAATTCAATGGAGGGGGAGGATATACTGATTTGTAAGGGTGTCAAAACTGGATCCGGCCCGGTAGCACGGATTAGCACGGATCAAGCTAGCCCGATATAACCCGGACCGAGCCTTAATGGGCAGGTTTTGGTCTGAGCTTGTAAAAACCCGACACCGTTTCAGCCCAAACCGAAATCAAACTAGATCGGTCCGTTAAGAAGCCCGAATTAGCCCAAACCGATAAAACCCAACCCGAACACCGATAAGGTCCGTTCAGGCCCAATTTCTAAATTTTAATAGATTGTGTTACACTATTAGAGTTCACTTCATGATCTAGAAGATTATGTGAATCTATAGTTGAAAAGAGTATGTTAATTGTTATAGTTTATTAAATTACATACATATGGAAAGAATAATGCTAATTTTATAGATAGAAATAATAAAATAAACTATATAGTTTACATATAAAAGGGGCCCGATAAGCCCGATAAATCCGATCCGGACCGAACCAACCCGAAATCACCTCAATAAACCCAGTCTGATATCAAATCGACACCAGACCAGCCCGTTAGTTATTGTGTCTAGCGCAGCCCACCCCAGTCCGAACTCTTAATGGACATGTTTTGGGTTGGGCTTATAAAACCCGACACCGATTCAGTCCGGACCGAAACTGACCCAGACCGGCCCGTTGACACCCTTACTGATTTGATTAACTGACACCTCATCTTACTATATTCACGTGAGATTTCAACTACCCATTTGGATCGTCTGGTCCGTATGGAATATAATTATCAATTATTAAACCAATATATTTTTTTAGGTAAGTCATTAAACCAATGTTAAAATTTCATGTGTCAATATTCACAGATGGCCACGTAACAACGAGATGATCAATTGTATGATATGGTTTCCAATCATCTCCAGCTAATTCAGAGGGGATGAGTCTGATGTGACACACATTTCAGAATGGAATCCTCTCTTGCGGCAGAAGGGTTCTGTGGCTGATCCAAGGGGTTGGGGATTAGTCGACTCGCCTACCAATGCATGGGGAAATGGGCTGATTGAAATCTTACCCTTGGGAGACGGCAGGTTGGCAGGAAACGATTTGGTTGCACACATTCCATGGACAAGAATCTAATCTTTCATATATAATTCGCCAAATTTTACTCTGTCGAACTCGAAAAATCTTACCATGAGTGTTTTAAATTTTGAGTTGATAGCATGACACCGTAAGCATCAAAGTTGGACTCAAATCTTCTTCAGCCGGCCAGCCTGCCAGCCAAACATACCAATGTCTCCCAACTAATTCGATGTTTGGCTGAGGGACTGACCTGTTGGAGAGAATTTCTATACTCAAATGCTATTGTCAATAGTCGTTAACGCTGGACGGATGTCACCAACCGTGGACAAGGGGATGGACCACTATAAGAATATCCAATTAAGAACAACTTTGTCATGTTATTCACGAGTCAATTCAGCTGTCGCAGACAAAGTGGGAAGAAGGTATGATTGTACCGTAGAAATGCCGGGTTAAGTTGAAATTTGACTCAACGTGGTCGGTCCGAGATGACGTGGTTCCTGATTTTGTTTTTATGGCCGAATCAGGTAAAATCTTAACCGATCCGATTCAAGATAGGATTGAGATCGCTCGCAATCGATCCAATTCCTGATTTCATGCACCTGAACATTACTGTATTTTTTTTTATTTATTATTAGGGAAAAACAATCAACCATAAAGGAATATGGAATAAGAAGAATACGCTGATTAGCTTCAATTCAATGTTTTCTTAAAATCATCAGACATGATATCGGGCATGTCCAAAATCTATTTGATTCGGATCGAATTGAAGTATATAATCAAATGGAGGTTAATATGTGACCTGATATCATATATAATAATATTAAAACATAATCAGGTCGGGATTGATCAGAACCAAAATTGATACCAATCAATCAATTGGATATTGATAACTTGAACCATGGGATCTCAATACTAGAATATTAGTAAACTCTCATGGTTCGTATTAAATAAACTAAAATTACTAACTTATCATGGGTCATCTAAAAATATAAAATAAAGAAATATTTTAATGGCATGAGATATTGGCCAACTGCACATTTTTGTCTCTCTCTTCTGACAATCTGTCTCTTCACTGTCCAATGGATTCGGCTCGTTTTAAATTCATTTGAATTTGAAACTTGCCAATGTTGGTTGTATGGCCGATACTTGTCACTCTACCCGATCTAATCGTATGAAAATTATTGAATTATCTTGTATTTTTTTTTATTTTTTTATACAATAACTCTTATACTTTTGGATTAGGAGAAGTGACATCCAGCAGACACTGGCTCAGCTCAAGTTCACTCCGAACCTGAGACGAGCCAGGTCCCTGTCCAATATAATATCGAACACTGTCACCAACCACCACATGCAATACTGAAACGTTCGGCCCATCCGAACCGTTCCACAAAAGATTGGATCCGTCCATCCATGTTGGCTTTGAGGCAAAAGCATGGAAGTGGATTGGAATTACAATCTCATTGGTCATTATCAGAGTCAATAGCTGTTTTATGTCACCACTTAACTACCACATTTATTTTATCTGTGCTTTCCATGGTTTTTATGGCTGGCACTTTCCAGGATAGGTGACCGTGGACTGAAGACTATGCACGTTCCCCTTTTTCTGTAAAAAAATCGTCTCCAGCGCGGCTAGCCTTTCAGCCCGTCATCTGACGGGCTGGAATACATCGGTATGCGTGTCGGTGCATTCTAGCCCGTCATCTGATTTGAGTCCCCTTTTTCTTCTTCAACTTTTTTGGTCCTGAAATTTGTTTGTGGGGTCCAAGGATAGTTTCCGTATTTTGACCATGGTTTTAGGTGTTTTAGATCGGTCGGTTTGTAACAATATCCACAGTGGTCGATTTCGAAATGAATATTGTTATGGGAGAAAAATATCATCCAATGAAAATCTTACACGTGACATCTAAAATCACCTAGGTCGTCCAAACATGATAAAGTGGTGCTCAGTCTTGTCTGGTCGGAGTCATAATTCTATTCGGTTACGTCTCATGGGCGGAGATATAGTCCTATTAGGACACGGCGTATGCTCGGAAGTATAATTCTATTGGGTTACGTTTCTCGGTCGGAGTCCAGAGTCCTAAGGCGACTAGGTTACGTCAGAGGAGTCCTTCTCCTAATACAATACGATGTCGATCATCACGGCCATACGACAACTCGTATGGCGACACGAGTCACTCTTATTACTGATCGACTTAGCTTCCTTGGCTACAGTCTCCTACTTCTGCTCGGAGTTTATGACATGGGTGTTCCTCAGAGCGACACCTGACAGTCCTATTGACGATTTACTTCTCTGAGTCCCGGTCATTCCATGCTTCTTCCCAATCTCTATAAGTAAAGGACGACCCCCAAGGTAAAAAGACGGATCTCATCTTTCCTACACACAAACTCTCTTTACGTTTGCCTCTTTCTTTAAACTGAAGATAGCTTCCTGCTAGCTCTTGACTGTTTACATTGGGAATCTGACTTAGGCATCAGAGTGTACCCAGAACTTAATCGCCCAACTCCCTTGTTTAACTTCTGTAATTGCAGGTTGCTTGGATTGCAGACCAGCGGACGATTTCCAACCCTAACATATATATATATATATATATATATATATATATATATATATATATATATATATATATATATATATATATATATATATATATAATATCAGTCAGATGTCAGATGTCACTTGTCATTGATTATAGGAAAATTTAATTTACACCCCATTATGGATTGGAAACCTCATCTACCACCACAAGATTGCAAAAACCTCAATCGCACCCAACTAACTGATGAAATTGTGGAAATATATTTTTACCCTTGATATTAAAAATTGAAATATTAAAAAAGTATATTGAATGATTAATTTGACATTTCTATTGGAACTTATATTTTGTCTCTCTTTTTCACTCTCCCCCAAACCCTAACCTGAGTCCCCTCTGCGTTGTCGTCCATGGTGGCATCCCATCTCCGGCCTCCTATCTCCGGCATCCCAACTCCGGCCTCCTATCCCTGGCATCCCATCATCGGCCTCCCATCACCGGCAAGGAGGTTGGTGGAGTAAGCCATGATGTAGGGTATTACTCATGTTCTTTTACTAAATGCTGGCAAAAGATTAACAACTAAGTTGTAGAATCAGATTGAATAAAACAAAAAATCTAAATTCAACAAATAAGAAATCCATAACATAATTAACCAAAAAGAAAAGAATTACAATTCAATAGCTCAAAATGACATTTAGATATTAGACGGTTCCATTAATCTAGCAACAACTCTGATATAAATTTAAAAGTTGAGATGGTTACCATCGCATATCCAACCAGCAACGATTCTTTAATATAATTACCTTTGATTATGCTAATGATTTATTTTCAATTGGGTATTTGCAGAAGAAATTAAGCATTCTAGTGACGTTCTCTCGTGTTCTATAAATTCATACCTGAGTTGTAGAACCAAGTTTAAAAGCTAATACAGAGGAAACAGGAAATCTTAGCAAGTCTTCACAAGCAAGATGATCAAACCCGGCTTGATAATCATTATCTGAATTCTAGGTTTTTTTTTTTCCTTTTTCTTTTTTTATTTTTCTTCTGCTCTTCTACTTTTTCTTCTATTCTGATTTTTCTCCATCTAACCCAGATGGTACCTGTTTGTTGCATCATAGGCAAGGTCTGGAGGAGACAAAATCATGGCTGCCATGGTTTTTTTCTTTTAAAAAGAGAACAAAAGGATCAAGTCACAAACACGGGGGTCATTAAGATGTAAAAGCAGATCATAAAACAAAATCTTTTTCTTCTAAAAGATTCCCAACCTCTGACGATTCTGAGGTTTTTAGTTTTTCAAGGATTACTCTCTGAAAGTATATCAAAAACATAAAAAAAAAAAAAAAACGTAGGCATTCGATCAGATTTTCGAGTTCAATTGCTACTACCTCATTCCAATGTCTTCAGACAAAAACCATAAACCAAATGCTCCCGCTCGAGATTTTCGAGTTTGCTTCTGAAATTTAAATCTGAAGTTTGAAAAATAAAAATTAACAACAGGACGTACTTCCTCAGAATCTGAACCTCAAGTCCTCTTAAAACTTCTCTTCTAAATAAAAATGGTAGGTTTCTGAGATTAGAAGGACCGGAAACCTAGACCTCTGTAACACTCTTGTTCTTGGTAACTAATGTGAAGCTCGTGCAGTCTTGCAATCTGCAAATATTCTTTGCACAAACACAGAAAATTAGTTAAGAATCCCAAGATCAATGAAACTACAGTTGCCGACAAAGAAGAAGAAGCTACAAACGTTATAGAGGATTCGAGGAAGATGAAGTTCATCGCCGCCGTCGTCGAATAGAGGATTAGAGGAAGATGAAGACCGTCGTTGTCGTGAACAGAGGATTTGTGCTTTGGGGGGGTAGGGTAACAAATGAATAAAAGGGTATTTTGGTCTTTTAATAAGTCTAAAAGGGTATTATCGTCCATTTAAAATTTTCAACGCATCTAACGTCAGCAATTAACGAGAATCTTTTAACGGAGTGGAGTGCGTTGATTAACGGAGCAAAGCTTTTGGGAAGTAGATGAGGTTTTTGCAATCTTGTGGGGGTAGATGAGATTTTCAATCCTTAATGGGGAATAAATGAAAATTTTTCTTGATTATATACTGATCTCGTATCAATTTTCTGAGTGATCGACACTCTTTTAGATGCCGGTCACAGGTATTCTGAGTGTTTATTTTTTGGGCGTTATGCCTACTGTTATGGATGGAAATCGTTCTATTGACATGCAATCCAAATAATTTACAACAAAAAAGAAGATACAAAGAAGGAAACAAAAAGAAAGTTTTAACGTAAGAGATAATCAATAGTGAATAAAGGGATGGTTGTGAGTTTGTGAGTGTGTATTACTTTAGAGACTCACCCTTCACTTATAGAGATTGGATGAAGCATGGAGGTACCAAGACTGTGGGAAGTTGCTTGTCAATAGGACTGTCAGGTGTCGCCTTGAGGGATGGTTAGTTCATAGACTCTGAGTAAGAATGAAATAATGTAGCCAAATGATCGCATGGCCGTGATGATCAGCATCGCATTGTATTAGGAGAAGGACTCCTATAACGTAATCTAATCGCCTTAGGATTCTGGACTCCAATCGAAAAACATAACCTAGTAGGATTATACTTTCGATTAGGCGTCATGTCTTGATAGGATTGTGCCTCTGCCCAGAAAACGTATCTAAATAGAATTATGACTCCAACTATATCGGCTACATGTCAATTTTCCATTGCCATACATGCATCTAGATCAAATCCATTTTGAACATGACAACGGAATGATGGAATTTGCCTTGTGTTATTTTTAAATTGAAAATCAATATATACATTTTCTTATAAAAAGAGGCATGCCTTTCTTGAGTATGTTTTATGCGAAAAGGACGTTTTTGTCTCTCTCTCTCTCTCTCCATTGAAATCCAGGTTTCATATTGCATATAAGATTTCTTTACCAAAAAAAAATATTGTGTATAAGATTCCAATGTACCTTGCTACCATTTTTTATAATTTCAAATCTTTATACTCAATTCATTAAATCTCAACATATGAGACTAAGGGTGTCAAAATTGGGCCCGGCCTGGTAGCACGGACCGAGCCAACTCGATATAACCTGAATCCAGCCCAGACCGAGCCTTAATGGACAGGTTTTGGTCTGAGCTTGTAAAGTCCGACACCGTTTCAGTCCAAACTGAAACCAAACTGGATCGGTCCGTTAAGAAGCCCGAATTAGCCCAAACCGATAAAACCCAATCCGAACACCGATAAGGTCCGTTCGGGCCCAATGTCTTAATTTTAATGGTTTTAAATTTTAATAGATTATGTTACACTATTAGAATTCACTTCATGATCTAGAAGATTATGTGAATCTATAGTTGAAAAGATTATGTTAATTGTTATAGTTTATTAAATTACATACATATGGAAGGAATAATACTAATTTTATAGATAGAAATAATAAAATAGGCTATATAGTTTACATATAAAAGGTGCCCGATAAGCCCGATAAGTCCGATCCGGGCCGAACCAACCCGAAATCACTTCAATAAACCCAGCCCGATAACAAACCGACATCGGACCAGCCCGTTAGTTATTGTGTTCAGCGCAGCCCACCCCAGCCCGAACTCTTAATGGACATGTTTTGGGGCTGAACTTATAAAATCCGACATTGGTTCAGCCCGAATCAAAACCAACCCAGATCGGTCCGTTGACACCCTTATATGAGACCCTTAGGTTTACATTTATTTACCCACAGAATTACAACCCCACTGCAATTGCCACGTCACAATTATTAAGGGCATCTTGACTCTTTCTCGGTAATGGTGTGCTGAGCTGGCCTCCTGTTAAAGTAAGTAACGTCGTTGCCACTTATTAGGACAAGTGGATGATGACATATATTTTGTGTGAGTTCCTTATACTTATGTGATTGACATTAAATTGGTATCTTCAAGGTTAATAGATAAATGTTCTAAGATGCATCTAGACCCTCAATCCGTCTATTCAAATATTAGATAAAGTCCAACTATAAAAGTCCTTCCACGTGGATGTGTTTGGATGGAAATTCCACGATGAAAAATGCACGTGTTTTGATCTGATGTTGACATTTGAAGTGGCCTTGGCTTCTGGCAATGGATGAATGGGGCCTAATCCATCCCCCGGGACCATTTTAGACTTTAAAGTCTAATTCTAGCGTGTGCAATGATTCACTTGTATATACTAGTATAATTTCATCCCGTTCATATATTTAATGATTCCCACAATTTAGAGATGGACCCCACACCACATTAACTTTGATGGAATCTTAAGAAGAATGTATGTACATAGAGGAGATCCAAATTCAATGACAGCCACCTTAGCACATGATTCAAATATTCTCCTCCCAGAGATTCGGGAGGAGGGATGGCGGCTTGGATGGATGGCTGACACCTGACTCTCAGGTGAATCCGAGTGGTCCATGCGAGCCAACACCCCAGTAGACAAGCTAAGCTGACAGGGGTGTGGACTCGGATGGATGGCTTGAATTCACCCGAAAATCAAGTGTCGATCATCCATCGAGGCCGCCGCCCCTCCTCCTAAATCTTAGGAAAGAGACGATGTAGATCCCCTTAGCACAAGCGTTGAGTTGTTAGAATTGAGGCAGGAAAAATAATGGTCAAGACCTGATTCATATCTTCTCCAGTCACCCGCCTAGCATAGCATCACCGTTGAATCACGCTCGCACCCAAGAGAGAGATTTGACGGCTGAGAGGATCTGTTACTGTTGGGTTTGAAGCTTGGTGCCCTACTTCCTAAAAGTCTTACATGCCATCAAGGATTAACGACTCAGGCACGGATCAGCCAATTGGGCTTAGAATTAGTCGGGCCAATCCTTTGTTAGACTGAGCTTGTATCCTATCGTCTAGTCGTTTAAGTTGTCCATCGGACTGGCTGGGATGGTCGGCACTCCTGAGGATGTAAAATATATATATTTTTTTTTTGGAATCGGAAATTCTGGTCTTTGATTAGAATAAGGCGATTGTCGATTCCAATTCCGATTCCTTATTATATTAAATTAGAATATCAAATCCTTCTTGCAATGGCATTGTAAATGCGAAACTCGTATTCATCTTCACTTGAAGAGGCCCAAAGACATTCTATTGTGAAGCTGTAGATACGAGATTGAACTCAGCTCATGGATCGGCGGAATTTGCTAGTTCAAATCCCGTATAATACTTTATCCAGCCCGTGTTAAGCCGATTCTGGTACATGGGAAGCGGTTTCTAGGGTTTAGAATGGGATAAAGAGATTTCTTTTTGGGCTTACAATGAGGAACTAGTTAAAAGTACACATTTCAGAATGGGCCCCATATGTTTTCTAACTCATGCCATGATCCTAGCTCGAGAATACATACCAAATACTGTTTTTGTCATCTTAGAATTTATTATTGATCTAATATATACGTACTTAACGAAATCGTACATAAATTATGCACATACATATATGATGATCATTTGGCAGACTTACCATTAGATAGCTTTTGGACCTCCCAAGTAGTTTGGTGGCCTATCTATCCATAGCGTGAGTCCATGACAACCCTTCATTTATGAAATCCGAATCGTCTCTATGCGTACCGGCATAGGAGAGATGGCGGAGACCGTCGGATGGCTGCCAAGTGGAAAGGCAGCCATCTGACGGTCTTGATAGAAAAATCGATACAGAAACCTTGTGTGACGTAAAACACAGGAAATTCATCTTCAAACTTCTTCGTTGGTCTGGAAAAACAGGAAACAAATACGAGAGAGAAGATGAGAGAGATGAGGGAAAAAAAGGAGAAAAAGAAGCAGAGAGGTGGAGAAGATTTAGTAGAGAGAGAAAGAATGAAGGTAACTTTTGTGCTTTGCAGGCATCTACAAGGTAAGTTTAAAGACATTGAAACTTATGTCTCGTGTTGTCTGTTCAGTGTAACCATTTCAATCTCTGTCCAGCTCTAAATAAAGCATTCAAGACACTAGTTCAAAGACATGTATCTTATAATGCTTGCCTTGATCTGTAAGAAGCGTGTGGTTGATTGCATGATGAACTCAATGCATTGCCCGAGTGAATCTGTTACCTGGTAGATTTTTCCAACAATTCTATTCTATTCATAGGTAAAAAGATGAACGATACCCGGTGATGACCACTAGAGTCTCAAAAGTTTGTTTTCAAGTTTCCCTTAAATTTGTAAATTTGCAACCATAAATTTGTAAATCTGCAACCATAAATTTGTTTGTAGAGAAGAATCGAAGAAGAAAGAAACTAAAAAGCTCTAAAATACGGAGAACGAAGCGATTCAGATCTTCTGTGGTTCGATTCAGATTTTCGTTGTTTTTCCTTCTGATTCCGTTCTTCAGAGATTAAAGGACTTCAATTGATTCGGTAATGGTAGATCGTTTTGAGAAAAGTTGCAAGAAAGCTCACGGTTGAAGTATAGCATAAAAAAAATCTTAGAGAAAAAAAAAACTGAGGAAGAAAAAAACATTGTAGAAAATAGAGAAAATAAGAAGCTAAAAGAAGAAAGAGCAAAAGCATCAAAAAAGAAAAAAGTAGAAAGAGAAGAGCACAAGAAGCAAAAGGGAAGATGAAAGGGTGAGTTCGTTTGGAGCTTGAGAGAAAAACTCAAGAGGAGAGAAGAAGTTTGAAGACAAATTTCCTATGTTTTGCGTCACACAAGGTTTCTGTATTGGGTTTTCTATCAAGACCGTCAGATGGCTGCCTTTCCACTTGGCAGCCATCCGACGGTCTCCGCCATCTCTCCTATGCCCATACGCATAGGAGACAATTCGGACTTTCATTTATGGGACTAGGGCGAAAAAGAAAAAGGATGATGTGCTCCTTTATGGCAAGAAAAAGTTTTTGTGGAATAATTCAAACTGCATTCAAAGGTAGGGCATCAATCAGAACCACAAAAACTATCAAAATAATTGAAGACAGGAAAACAAAAATTCAACAGAAACTAGCCTGACCTCATTCTCTTTGTTGAACCAAGGAGAAATGCGGCAAGGCTTTGAGTACCTCCGCTGCTGCAGGTGTCGATCATTTCGTGGGCTCATACTAACCCTACAACCATATCGACTCGGTCATTCTGAGGTTTAATGATAATTATTCAACTTTCACTGAAAGCAATGAAGAGCACTAAACACCCTGTGCGAGTGACCCCAAAGAAATAAGAAAAATCGAATTCAGAACTAGAACCTTTTGCTTTTCTGAGGCATAGAGTGAGCTACCCCATTGGGGTTAACTACCTGCTAAACTCTTTAAAGCTGTTTTAAACTGCTTAATGACGTACGGGGATGTCAAATTTTTATAAAATTTAACCATACATAGATGTTGATGTGGACGATTCTTTCCGCTAACCTTGGGCCCTAGTCAAACCTCCAAGTTTTCAAATCCTCTCCTCCTAGGGCTTCAGGAGGAGGGTGACTTCCACCAGCCGATGCCTTACATGTGGGTGTCGGCTGGATCTGAACCCTCCATCAGAGCCGATGCATAAGCCGACACCTCCTATCGGTTTATCTTATCAGTTCGGATGGAGGGTTCAGATCTAATAGACACCCATATGTCGGGCATCGGCTGGTGATAGCCGCCCCTCCTCCCGAACCCCTGGGAGGAGAGAATTTGGATCCGTTAGTAGTTATTAGGTCGGGCAAGAATGAGTTCCTGGTAGAAGCATACTGGAACTCTAGCCGCTCACGTACACAAACGATTGGTTTTTCTTGGGCGTGGGCTCAAACATGAACAGGTTTACCAGTGAGAGCCCAACCCATCCTGAGTAGTCAACTTCCAACCTCCACGGATCACGAGGTCTTTTATTTTTATCTTGTAGGTTGACCATTAATCAATTTGTGCCTTTGGCTCTTTCCCATTCCCTAATATTTTTTATTTATTTTTTAATACTCCCTCGGGTTTGATCAGTTGAAGTTTTTTTGTCATCATTAGGGCAATAATTTGTTGATTTTATTTTTTTATTAAAGAAAAAAAAATGTTGTTTATGATTGAAATCTATAAATCCTCTGTGCATGTGATGGGGATCCAAATCGTCTCCTACGGTAGGAATTTTTTGGTTCCTGCCGCTGATCTAAGGGAGCTGGGTTCAGTCTGATCGTCTGTCAATACATTGGGGGATGAGTCGATTGAAATCCAACCATTGACAGGCGGTAGAACCGCAGAAGAGGATTTGAATGCATGTAATGGACATGGAAATAAAGAACGAATACATCTTCTGACATTATTCTAGTAATTGGAATCGGCATAATAATTGAAGCAGCTAAAATCCAGCATAACAGCTCACTCATTTATTTATTGGGATTGAATCGCGAATGAAAAAAAAATAATATAGAAAACGTAACATCACAAAGCATTTATTCTGTCGTATTGATAGATGACATGTATATTTCAATTTTTAAAAGAAAATGGCATCATCTAGATCAGTCACAAAGCATTTATTTTGTCGTATTGATAGATGATATTAATATTTCAATTTTTAAATGAAAATGACATCATCTAAATTAGTCACATGTCAAATTTTATAATTTAATTCATTCAAATATCTTTATTTGTATTGGCATGTATCATGTGCATGTGTATGTATATCTACGATTACTCTAGATATTACTTTGCACGCTTCTAAATCTGAGTGGGAACATATAATTTAAAGGGAAAAATATTGTTTCTTCCCCTATAGTATGCCTAAATGACAAATGCCCCTAAAAGTTTTTGGAAAAAATAAATATCTCTCTTACAAACGCTATTAAAAGACAATTAAACTCAAGCCGTCAGTATTTTTTGTTAGATATTGATGGTGAGAGACCAATATTATTTTAATGACCAAAGTAACATTTTACAAATGTAAAGTACTTGTTTTACCCTTATTGAAATAGGGTTTTCTCTCTCTTTATTGGTTTTACATACTCTACCACGACCATCGTCAGCTGTCGCCATAAGTGGGGTATACAATTCATGCAACTTGAGAGATCGTCTGATGGATCCGAGGGCTGAAATGAAGGCGACAGGGGACAAAAGAATGAAAACGGGGGAGTTCGGGGATAGGAGGATGGATAGAAACACTTGATAAGCTAGACGATTTCTTTTCCTCTTTGTCTTCTTTAATCTCCCGGTATCCTCTGCAACCTTCAATTCCTAGTTTCATATTTCAGTTTCAGTTCTCAATTTCTAATTTAGTTCGTATTTCAGTGAGTTTTGTTCACCTGGTTCATATTTTATTGATTAGTTCAAGCAGTTTCAATTCAAGAAATTTTTTCAGATCTGAATTCATGTTTTGATTTGAGGTTCGTCTTAGCGGCTGTGCTTCGTGGTTCGTGGTTCTATTTGCCAATTTCAGCGGCTTCGTGATTCTACTTGCAATTTCCTCTTTCACGACCTAGATCTGATATCTCCTTCTGTTCCAGTCCTATCGGTGAGCACCTTTGGTGGTGGAATTTCCCCTTACTTCTTCCGATGGAATGAAAGCTTCCTTCTGATGGGAACTCAGTTAGCCACCAGTGTGTTCCTAGGAACGACGCTTATGCATTTCTTGAGCGATTCCAGTTCCACTTCTGAAAATCTCACCACCAAAACCTATCCTTTTGTCTTCATGCTAGCCTCCGCCAGTTATCTCCTCACCATGTTTGGCTATTCCGTCATAACCTTCGTCGCCAACGTAGGTTCAAGAGTGGATAAATTAGAGGTCGTCGAGGTCGAGGAAGGAGCTACAGGAAAAAATGGCTTCCATGGATGTCAACTCGATTTTTCTCAAGACATCTTCATTTGGTGATACCCTATTGCTCATTATAGATCGGATGAAGAATGGGATCATTGTCCTTAGTTTGTTGCTAGGGAGGTAATGTGGGATGCTACCCACAAACATAGATATGGTTTTCAGTAGCTTGTTTTGTTTCCTAGGGTGGCCCTTGTTGATGGCAATGCCGAAGGTGGGGGTTTTACACCTTTGATAGGAAAATGATATGTATTTTTATTTTCTATATCAATAATATTTTGGATTCGTAGCAAAAATAAAGGCATAGCTATTGGAGTTGCAGATAATTAATCTTTTTAAATTTCCTTCTTTTTCTCTAAATTACTGCCCTTTTATTTGGGGAATTATTTTAAAGAATCAACCTAGAAAATCAAGCATCAATTTGATTCCCAAATTCAATTTGGTTCTCAAGACAAGCTTTTGTTTTTGCAGTAGTTGCAGAGACAGGTGGAAGAGAGTAGAGGTTCCTTTGCCGTAAATGATAGGGAAGTTCATTTGATCCATTTCTAACGTCGACGATTGTTCCTGAATAAAAAAATTAGCGTTTATTTGTTTGTGTTGTTCGGCCTAAGCGACGATAATTTGATATTTCAGATCGGTGATATTACTAATAGACAGATTCTAATTACATGCTCGTAAACGACCGTTCTGTTATAGTCATGGAGATGGGAATTTTGCCCAAGAGATAAATCTAAAAGTGTTGAAGAAATGCGACAGTTTTCATTCTTTTAAAAATGGCATATGATTGAAAATTTGAATAAAATGTAATGGTATTTCTAGTAGAAAAAATAACGTTCAAAGTAAAATTGTCAATAAAAAAATTAACTTTAACTCCGTTGAAAAAAGGGGACGGCTGTCTTTTCCATAAACTTTCGGAGGCATTTGTCCTTTAGGCATACTATAGGGGAGGAAACAGTATTTTTCTTTAATTTAAATAATAAAAAACTGTAAAAATGAATAACTTGTATTTATCTTGTGATTTCCAAAAACATCACATTCCATTATTACATGAATAAGTACCCTTAGAAATAATTAAAAAGTATGCTTATTCAATCTAAATATTACATTCAACTATATTTCTAGAAAATACTAAATAAAATATGGGCATAGGATCATCACTATGAACACATTGAATGAATCTCCCCCCAAAGGGGGTCTCTCCTCCCCGGCTCCCTGGCTCCCACCCCATCCAACCGTTGGAGTTGTGAGCCTGCTCGAACTCCAACGGACTCCAACGATTGGATGGGGTGGAACCGGGGAGCCGAGGAGGAGAGGATATGGACTCATGGAGGGGTCGCCACACTATTTGTATATAAGGGACCCACATATGAGGGAGGAGAGAGTGAGTGAGAGATTGCATGACACTAGCAGCATGACCATCATTTTTTCATATAAAAAAAATTATATTCGTTGAATGCATGTTGAGAGGACGCATCCACCACCTCCAGCTTAAGTCACGGACAAATCAGACATAAACCACTGCAGTGGACTACTATAAACATATTTCAACCCTCTAAGGTCAAATGGTTTAATTACTCCGCTTTTATTGTGCATTTATTACTTTCTACTACTCTCATTCCTCCTTCAGGTGAAGTACCAACCTCATTTTCCTGCTTGATTCAAACAATGCTAGCTAAAATTACATGTATTTTTGGCAACAATAAAGTAATGATATGATATTAAATTGGGTTGTCTATGGTTCTTATTTTCTTCTTCTCTTAGAAGATGACTGTCTATGATAATCTTATTTATAGCTCCAAATCTATCTATATATTTTACCTTGGAACTCTAGGACGATGGACAGCCCTTTTAAATTTTTATTAATAAAAAGTTGATATAAATATGGGACTCCCATTTTATTATTAACTAATCGCACAAAAAAAAAAGAAAAGAATTTAAAGATCTTAAGAAAAAAAATATTGACTTCTTAAATCTCTCATAAAAGAGGGGATCTTTTTCAATCATGAAAGGCCTACCCAGAGCACAGGTTCTTGCCATTGCAGGATCTAAGGAGAGGGGGCAGATGTATGCAGCCTTTTCTCACAGAGATGATGTTATTTTTCCAATTTGAATCCTCCATCATCAGGTCATAATGGAATAATCTTAGAAGTTGGTATGAAAAATATATACAATCCTCAAATTTAAAAGTTATCAATTAACAGGGTCCTTTCAACGTAACAAGTGTTGTTGTAACATGTATATAATCGATTCCTTTTAATATATATTTATTGGACAATCAAAGGGTATCCTTCTGGAATTTCATTTGGAGACTAATGCAATCCTCACAGTGAAAAGGGGCACTTGTTACCAGTAGAAAAACTAAAAATATTATCATCACAAACCAAAAGAAAAGGCAAAGACAAAACATCCCAAATTTACTTAGCATCGTCCATTGCCCATAAATCCCACAGCTTAGGTTTATGTAGGTTACTTTAAAGTACTAACCCAAGCCTTTCCTTTCCATTTCGTATTAAGATCATGGAGCTCCTCTTCAGTCATTGGCATCACTTTATTCACCTTCAAAGAACCATTCAAAATTCACGAAGAAAAATAAAGAAGAGTAGCTTCCAAATGAATAGGGATGCAAATTTTATCCTAAAACCCGAACCCACCCGAATCTGCCCTAAACCCTGACAGGGTTGAACTCGGTCCGAGTCCTAACAGGGCTGGGTTAGGGCCTAAATTTTGATCATTCCTGGCAGGTTGGGTTGGATTAGGATTGACCCCTGGGTTGAGCCCAGCCTGGCCATATATATATATATATATATATATATATATATATATATATATATATATATATATATATATATATATATATATATATATATATATATATATATATATATATATATATATATATATATTATTTGACAATTTGTCATATTTTTCAGGGCCAATCAGGGTCAATTTGATTCTGAATCAGGTTTAATCAGGGTTAATCCGGTCCTGTTAAGGTCAATCAAGGTTGGTTAGGGTTAGGCCCAACCCTGCCAGGGTCAGGGTTAGGGTTGTACATTTTCTAATCCTGTCAAAGTTGGGCTAAGTTATGATTAAATTTAAATAGTCAGGGTTAAGGTTAGGGTTTTGAAAAATCCGACCCAATCCGGCCCTGTTGCAGCCCTACAAATCAACCACTTTATCCATCCTCTCTTTGAAAGTTAAAGAAATAGATTATATATGGGGTGATTTTCCTACTCATATGGCACATCAACTCTTCGTCCAATAATGACATTTTTGGGATTACTCTCTCTCCCCCTTTTATTGAAGGATTGAAGATATGATCAGAGTTCGGATCACCTACATGTTCATGTACTCTCCATGGGATTCCATCATCGTCGATATGGTGTGAGACCCTCCTCTAGAGTATGAGACCCACTGGATAAGGACAGTGATAGAATGTCAAGGAAAATACAAGCACATGCAGGTGAACTATTCTCATACACATGCATCAACCATACATGAAACCTTTTGCCATTATATATATATATATATATATATATATATATATATATATATAGAAAACCACTTTGGAATCCTATTGGTGATCATTCAATCAATTAAATAAGAATAATTACTAAAAAAATAAATTAAATAGGCCTAATAGTTAGAATAAAGTTAAACTCCAATTAACTAATCTGCTGCTTTAATTTAGTGGGTTATCTTATTTTGCCCAATAATCCCTATATATCTCTAGACGAGAGAGAGAGAGAGAGAGAGAGAACTATACCTCAACCAAAGATGTGGTTAACATCTCATAAGGATTGTTCTCTTGGACTGAAATTGAAGTCGTCTTCACGTCCAACTCCAAAGACTCAAAGACACGCTGCACCTGAGCAGCAACAATATTGGGCCCTTTCATGGAAATAATCTTCACCATAAAACTGCCCTCTACCAGTTTCTCTGTTTCCATCTGTTGATATGTTTGATCTTGGTGAGTTGAAGATGATCCATATGTATATAATAATATTGAAATAGAATCAGATGAGATCAATCAGCTGGTCTAAAATCCATATGAACCAATCGATTGATCTGACAACCTTCTTACCCTTAGTATCTTAGGTGCTGGATCTGGGCCACTGCAAGAGCCCCCTGATGATGACCTTCCATTGTCTTCTGACCTTTTGGATAATTCTTTCTCGATTTGCTCCATTTCTTGGTGAATCCTTTCCAAATAACCAGAAGCATCTTCGAGGATTGATCTCGACAGTCTGGCACATGGAGAGATCAGTAGAGAGAAGAAAATCAATGAAAACAAAGCAGAAACCATGCAATCCCTCAGTAGTAATTAATTCAAACTTTTCATGAAGCCCAACCTCATTCGGACCTCCCAGTGATTTTGGGAGGACGCGGTAACCCTTCTCGGATGGCTGCCACATGGCTTTCGGTTGAATCTGAGACCCACGTCTGAGCCAACAATCCCTGTCGGCTCGACTTGTCGACTGGGTATCAGCTCGGACGTGGGTCTCGGATTTACTGAGAGCCACGTGGCGGCCATCCAGGGTAGGTTGCCACTGTCCTCCCAGAACCACTGGGAGGACAGGATGCGAATCCACCTCATTCATCAGTTTTGGAACTAGTTAGAAATCGACCTTTCAAGGGTACTGGAAAGAAAGAAAGAAAAAGAGCAAAGAAAGGAAGAATATGAACCTTGGTAGCATTGGGAAGGAGAGACTGAATAAATCGTAGCTGTTGTGAAGTTGCTGCTGGCTGTGGTTGCCTTCTTCCTCCTCTTCATCTTGAAAACCAAGGTTCTGATTCATCTCCATTGTTAAGGTAAATCAAGAAGTATATGTCGGTACCAAAAAAGAAAGAAAAGCCAATGGGCAGTAGTTGGAATCAACTCTCTCTCTCTCTCTCTCTCTCTCTCCCCCCTGTGGTTACATCTCCCCCGTTACATCACACCCCCCCCTCCATTGTCGGCTCGAATGGAGGGCTCAGATTCACCTGAGCCTCAGGTGTCGTCCATCTAATGGGGGTGCCAACTCTCCTCCAAATTCTCTTGGAAGAGAAGATGTGGATCTGAAAATTGGTGCTGTTCATTTAATGCTTCTTTGAAATGTATGTTTGAATTCATTTAAGTCTTGTTCCTCCTTGGCTGCGGCATTCCATGACAGAGATCACAAAGCCCTCTTCTACCTCTATATAAAGAGAGAAGAAGCAAGGTTTACTACAATACAACAACCATAAGCCAAGGTAGCTTAAGAGAGTAGTGAGCAATTGATCAGCTCTGTGTTTTCTCTGGATTGGATTTCTTGCATTGGGTTTGGATTTACTTATAAGGTTTCTTGGGTGTACGATTTCTCTGGGTTAGTATTTCTTGTGTGAATACTTGTGAGAGTTGTATTAGTGAGATATCTTTGTAAAGTATGTGACCCTTGTATTGTGTTGTCAATGTGAGGGGTGTGACTTATAATTTTTCTTAATACAGCAAAAGAGTTCCGTTAAGATTGCCTCGTGGATGTAGGCTACCACATCAGTATCGAACCACATACATCTTTGTGTCTTACATCTTGTTCAATTTTGATGTTTTGCATCTTTTACCCTTTCAGTATCATACATACCGATTGTGTAGGACGTTTTTCGCAACAAACATAAAAGATTGAGATAATAGCAGATGAGGGAAAACAGAAGTAAAAGTGTTATTCTAAACAGCCATTGATCCATTGGTCAATTTCTTTTTTCTAAAGGTACTTCATAAACAATAGATGTCATTCACGCCCAGAATTATTTTTGCTTTTTCATGTTATTTTCTTTTTTTTAATACTCTATTGGATGCGGTGGGTTGATAGTTTTCGTTTTTTGTCTCTTTTTTGGGTAATGGTGTCTATGGCCAGTCCGGTTTAATTTTGGTCTGGTTTGAATCAGTTTTTATCTTGTGCATTTAAACCCAACTACAGCCCAGTAATAAGAAACTTTTTGGTTTCAGTCTCGTTTGGGTTCAGTCTTTTATCAGACTAATTAATGGCTCTTATCGGTCTGTGTCACACCTCAATTCTGGATTGATCAGAATAGTGTGATGAACCATCAATAAATTAACGATTCAATCAGGATCTTCGTTAGGTAGTACCCACCATATCAACTACACACACATTCCACAACAATAATCAGAGATAATAAACAAATAAGCGGAAGTCTTTATAAATAGTGAACTGAGTGTCTAACAATAATATAATAATTATTTAGTCTAATTATTTCTCAAAAACTCAAGACATAAAGGTAAATAATCTGTTACATGTTCCAATAACCAAATATAGTTAAACTAATAAAAAAAATACACTGGTTGCATTCACATGAAGGATCATGCGCATCTTCAACAGCTTCTACGTCCATGGCTGCAACGTGTCCGTATATCGATGCATTCACATAATCTTCAACAGTAGGACCTGCATCATCAACTAAGATATTCGACGTCGAAAGAGTGAACACACATCACGGCTTAGTGAGTAAAACAAAAAAATACAACAAACATATGCATGCATTCAATTCAATATCTTTGGTCTGATTTTTAAGTTTGCAATATGCTATAGAAAGGTTTGGTGGCCCCCGCACCTCTATACACAAGTGTGTGAATCTGTCAAATGAATCAAACATCATTGTCGTCTCACATGCACCAACCATGGAATAGAGATAGAGCTAAAGTGTTCAGATCACACACCGCCAACACTTCTCCTGATGTCTTACCCATACCAACACGTAAGTCCCTATTGGCGATGGCTTGCAAACTGGACTCGCAACTAACCATTCCTAAATGTCATCCAGTGTATCCAAGGCCTCACCCTAACATCCCTTAATAAGTCCATAGAGATAGAGCTAAGACCCCCTTAGCAAAGTGAGAGACTACACGGTCCGAGACCACCTCCCCTGATGCCCTACAACGTAATAGTTCTGCTAAGATAATGATGATACGACGATGTCAGTGGGCAAGACTTGAGTAGAGATAGAGCTAGAGTTTGGTGATCAGATCAGAGACCACAATGTCACGTCCTCCCCTGATGCCCCATTTGCATTCAACACACTAACCACACACACACAATCACATGCCTATTCCTATCATCATCAATCAATATGGTAGTAAATAGACAAAAATAAACATGCATGAGCAGTAATAACAATAATATTGGAAGACATGTGAGATGCATATTACAAGCATACAAACATAGCATCATTCATGGTATTGGGCACAATAAAGTAAACAGTTTGTTATTATTCAATTAGTTTAGGTTTTGCTCCCTCACCTGTTAGCAAAACTTGATCTCCTTCCAAGCCTTGTAATTCTCTTTGAATCGATTTAATAACTTAAAAGTTATATGAATTTAAATTAAGGTTCATATGTAACATATTACAGTAGTAAAAAATCAAAAGAAAGCACTGATAGGTGTCTGATTGGTCCTATGGTCTCATACTGTGTCAATCTTACTGCCTACGGTCGATACTCTACGGAAACACCATATGTGACCGTACCTATGACCATATGATTTCTGAATTCTTTTTGAATATCTATGGTCGATACTTTGATCATGCTGGTCATGCTATGGTCAACCGTAGCTGCGACCTTGAGATTTCTGGTTATAAACTACATTCAATCCGAGTCCTTCTTGGGTCAACTCTTCAGCTCTTCAATTGGGTTTATCCTAATGATTATTCTAAGACTAAGTTTCTTAGTTTTACCAACTAATTACTCTAATATATTCTCCATGGTTTCCCCGTGGAGGCTTGCTTAGCAATTCCCAGGGTTGCATTCTTACTTGGGTTTGATATCTCAATTTACATTAAAAACCTTTTCTCATAGTGTTCTAAGGCTACAGAGACAAGGTTCATACATTACTTGTTGCAGAGAGTCTATGAAACTCTTCTCTCAGTCTCCTCCTTAGTCTTCTCTTCTTCTCTTTCTTTTTCTTTTCTTTTCTTCTCTTTTTCTAGGGTTTACTAATGTTTTAAAAGAGTGAAAAAGGTTGAGGAACGTCCTTTATATAGAGAAAAATTCTCCATATGGAGTTCTCCAACATTAGAAAAGAAATCCTTCTCAAATTAAAAAAGTTTCCATCTCGGAGTCTGATCTGGGGTCTCACGGTCGATAACCTACGATCGTAGAATCCGTTGACCATAGGGTCCAAAACATAGACTGTAAGGTCCTGGATCAGTGACCTTTGTTTCTTACCTTATGGTCGACTATACCTACCCAGGTATTCGACCATACGCATACTTTTGAGCATTTTTAACTCGATTCATACCTGATTTTGTGATCCATCTTCACACGATCGGTTCACTTGGTCCAGCAATGATGGGAAGACCTGGCACGACACGGTTAGACCAAGTTAATGGAGTGCGGGTCTTACACTCTGATTTTGGATTTCTATATTTATATTTAGTAAAAAAAAAAAATTGGTTTCATAGGTTCTATCAGACCATTATCGGGCTGGTTTGGTTTTATTTTCGATTTCCTTTATGTATATCTAGCAAAAGATTGACTTTATGGGCTCTTACGATCCATTATTAAAGTGGATCGGTTTAATTTAAAATTATCTATCAGTCCCTTTGATTTCAATTTTTTCACAAGTCAATTACGGTGTAATAATATTTGATTTCGATTCAGTCCTACCTGAATTGAGCTGATTCGATTTCTATTTTCAATTTGGCTCAATTTTTACACTTCATGCAGGTAATTATTTGTTGATGGTTGGATTGTTTTTTGCCTATGCGGATACAATAGTCATGGAAATAAAGAAACGACTGAATACAATCTTTCTGGTTAAAAGTGTACGGAAACTCATCATCGACAATGAATGGAGCCAAGATCGTCTGTAACACTTTTTAACACTTTGGTGTAGCAGATTTGATCCTGGCCATTAGGAGTGCATCGGCACACGTGACCAATGCACTCTTAATGATCAGAATCAACTCTACTATAACATAATATTACAGAAGATTTTTTTCGCAGATGTTCATGTTGTTATATCTGTTGCCGATGCACTCCTAATGGCCAGGATCAAATCTGCTATAACATAATATTACAGAAGATTTTTTTCGCAGATGTTCATGTTGTTATATCTGAGTTCATGAGCATATATATATATATATATATATATATATATATATATATATATATATATATATATATATATATATATATATAAATTTATTTTATTTATTTTTTTATTTATTTTAAGTGTAAGGAGTTCATGAGGATTGAAGAATAGAGAGCTGTTCTTTTTACTTTTATAAGCAGTAAGCGGTGAATGATTGAAGAGACCAATCTTAGTAATTTCATTTTTTTTAATTTACTGGGGTAATTTCAATATCTCTTCACAGTATATATATAATTATTTAATTATTAATATTCCTTTTTATTTTTAATTCACAGAAAAAACTGACATTGAGACTGTACTTTTATCTTCAACCAATGGCCCAGCATTCAATGCGGGTCGAAGCATATGGTTGCCGGGCTGGTTAAATGCTATTAATGAGAATAGTAATTCATTATTCTTAACAATAGGTCCTGGAGACTTTTTGGTTCATCATGCGATTGCTCTAGGTTTACATACAACTACATTGGACCGGGTCATTTCTCAACAATATCTTGTTCATTCGCAACAAAATATTTTCTTTGTGCGTCGGTAAAAAAAAACATGCTTTTTTGGAGAGAGATACTATTTCACTAATCGAGTCACAGGTATCTAACATATTCATACGGGGGGAGACATATGTAGATTAATGCAATTGTTGGTAGCACCCTATTTAGGTTAGGATTCCAAGAGATAGCGTACCGGTCTGGCTTTTCCGATTGCTCCCGATCCATGGAATAGTCGGTACATAGGCCGACACCCCTTGTCGGCTCACCTTATTGGCTCAGATGGAGGGCTCGGATTCAGCTGACACCCACGTATTGGATATCAGTTGGTGGTAGCCGCCCCGCCTCTTGAACCTCTAGGAGGAGAGGATTTGGATTCTTATTTTTAGGATCGGGACTTCTCCTATTGCAATATCAATAGAAGAGGGTAAGCAGCCATTGGATGGGCAATAACTGGCGTTGTAGAAATCTAATGGTCCGAATGGTTTGGAAGTAGAATAAGGGCGAGAAAATGAGGAAACAAGTGAGAAAAAAAATAAAAAATGTGAAAACCAAATTTGAACATCCTTTTTTTGCGCTGAAATGTTTCAACTCTCTCTCTCTCTCTCTCTCTCTCTCTCTCTCTCTCTTCTTTTCCCTTTAATTTTGTTTGTAATAGCCACGCTATTTCCCTAAACTTTTAATACGGTATAAAATTGCACTGAATTTGGAACAAATTAAGATTCGACTTGGAAGGTGACATCTGGTGGAGAACCACAAGCAATTAACTAGTTAATGGTAGGAACAAATGTAGCAAAGGAGATTTGGATGTTCAACAAAACAAGAAAAACAGAGAGAATCAGAGGCACATGAGTGTCCTAAGAGGACTGTAACTTCGAACAGGATAAGTCAAGCACTACTCTATCATACCTGGTCGGCTTCGAGGATATTGGTTGCCACGTGTAAGATTTTCATTGGGTAATGTTTTTCTCCCATAACACATACCAAATCTGAAAATCTATTACAAATGTCATGTTACTTGTTTAATCCTAGAAATTAAATAGAATGACATACCTTTTTTGTTTGATGATTTAAAAATACCTTTTGTTGAAGAATTCTGGATAATTTTTTAACCAACCACTTGATATCTAAGGATCTCACAAGCAATTTGGGTGTTCACCCCAACTGGACAGGTATACCATAACTTGGTATTTCGAGCTTTTCCTCTCCTTGCCTGTGTGACATTGAGATGTATTTATATGATTATATCTCTAGGGTAGAGATGACCAGTCATAAAGTCCAAACCTAAGTGAGATGCTAGTCTCCTAATGCCATATCCAGATTATCTTTTGGCATATCTTGATAATTACCACAAGTGCCCCTAGATAATAAATAGGGACCCAAAATACAAAATTGCCTCTTTTTTCATAAAAAAAAAAAAAATCACTGGTTTTGTAAAGAAAAATAAAGATACATAATATTTTATATTTATAAATAAAAACATTTGATGCAAAATCAAACAAGATAAATTTGTCCAAATTGACAGTTTGTAGGCACGTGTACACTCTCATAATTGTCAAGTCACTGGCAATGAACATTAGGCACTAAGATCACCACTCAACGTATATGAGGTATTTTTATGAAGGACTTCACAGACCCTATGTGCCCTGACCATCGAGAGACTAGTCCCCATGTCTTCCATAGTCTAAGCAATTTTAACTTGTACCCCTCAAACCTATCATGGTTCAATCAATGCCTATGTAAACACATAGCGTATCATGATAGGTGCGGTTAAGTTGAGGACTACAAAGTGACTCATTTGAATAATCATCTATAAAATCAATCTATTAATACAATGAACTAGAAACAATGGTACCATATAAACAATTTATAAGCCATAAAATATATAAGCAACATGCCACATATATATACCTCAAAATAGAGATAGAAATGCCCAAAGAGAATATATAAAATCAACACAATAAACCTGTGTTGGGCCACACAAATCCAACACTAACCACCTTATCCGAATTCGCCTCCGCATCCGGCGGATTTCTAAAAATTAAATCCAAATTTGAATTTGCATTTTAACCGGATATCTGGTAATAATCTGATTTGAATCCGACAAGTGAGTAAATCATTTTCCAAATCCTTCCCTGTTTCTTCTTTGTTAATAATATTTCCTTCTTCTTTGCTTTTTCTTCCTCAAAAAAATTCTGCTTTCTATTTCTTCTTCGTCAAAGAACTTCTACATCGTTGGTGTTTACATGTTCTTCCTCATCTGCTTCAAAGGGAGCTTCTTTTTCTTCTTTGGTTGATGTTGTTGTTCTTCTTCTGCGTCTGACCAACACATTTGGAGTAAAGGAAAAAGAGAGATTCTAATGGGGCAATATTTTGTAGCGAAAAACAAAGATGAAATCCCTCTCCATCTTCCTCCACGGCTTTGCCTCTCGTGAGAAAACTAAAAACCCTAAAACTCAATTAGTTATAGAGAGATGACGTTAAATTAATATGGAAGCTGATTTCTAGGTAAGTGACGTTAATTTAGGTTTTAATATTTATTAATATAGAAACTAATTTGTGATGTTAAATTAAGTAATAATTGTTATTGATATGGAAGCTAATTTCTAAGTAAGTAACGTTAATTTAGGTTTTAATATTTATTAATAAGGAAACTGATTTTTAAGCAGCTCACGTTAAATTAGGTTTTAATATTTATTAATATGAAAATTGTACCCTAGAAATACGTAAAGTCAGGTTTTAATCTTTTTTTTAATATGGAATCTATTTAAATATTTAAACGGATCGGAGCGGATATAATCTGCTCTTTTAGAGTACTATCCGAATTCGCATTTGCATCCAATCCCACCTATCTGAAGCTGCATCCAAATCTGATTGTTCGGATTCAGATTCCCCTAAACGGCTATAGATTCAAATCAAATTCAGATTTTCGGCTATCCATTTACATCCTTAGGCTGGGGTGGGTTGGGCTGAACATGTTGGTATTGGTTTGTTATCGGGCTCCGCATATCGGATCGATTTAGGATTGGCTCAGTTTGGTTCGGGCTTCTCGAATTTATCTGGCCTATTCTATATAACTATTTTTTTTTATTTCTATCAATAAATTTAATAGAATTGTAAGCGGTTGAATTTTGATTGATCTTAAAGGTATCTGAACATGGATAATGGATTGCGTATTTGCATTTATTTGGTTAGAATCTTTAGATCATTGGTCAATTGGTTATTATTTGAATAGCAAAAAGAATCAATTCGGGCTAGCTCGGGTTTCTTAACCAGCTTTACTGGTGTTTGGGTTGGGTATTATTGATTCGAACTGGTTTGGGTTAGTTCGGGTTTCTAAATGGGTCAGTCTAGTCCGATTTTGGTTTGGACTAAAATAGTGTCGGGCTTTACAATCCCATACCGAAACCTATCCATTAAGGCTAGGTCTGGGCTGAGTTTGGATTATATCGGGCTGGCTAGGTCTGTGCTACCGGGCCGGGCCCAGATTTGACACCCTTAGAAAAACCTAAGAGTGTCAAAAATGGGCCCGGCCCGATAGCACGGACCCAGTTGGCCCGGTAGCACAGACCGAGCAGGCCCGATATAACCCGAACCTAGCCTGGACTGGGACCGAACCTTAATGGACAGGTTTCTGTCTCGACTTGTAAAGACTGACACTGTTTCAGTCCAAACTGAAATCAGATCGGACCGGCCCGTTTCTTAATTTTAATAGTTTTAAATTTTGATGATTATATTGCACTATTATAGTTCACTTCTTGATCCGAAAGATTATATGAATCTATTAGTTGAAAAAAGAGTATGTTAATTGTTATAATTTACTGAATTACATACATATAGAATGAATGATGCTAATTTTATAGATAAAAATAATAAAATAGGTTATATATCTTACATAAAAAATAGGCCCGATAAGCTTGATAAGCCCGGTCCGGACCGAACCAGTCCAAAATCACCTCAATAAGCCTAGCCCGATAACAAATCGACACCAGACCAGCCCGTTAGTTATTGTGTCCAGCGCAGCCCAACCCAGCCCGAACTCTTAATGGACATGTTTTGAGTTGGGCTGATAAAATCGGACGCCGGTTCAGCCCTTACTGAAATCGGCCCGGACCGGCCCGTTGACACCCTTAGAAAAACCTAACTAGTGAACAGTATCCATCGCTTAATAGAGAATACGTGGTGTTGCAGTCGGAAATCGCTTTGTCGGTTTGAGGCAAATTGAACCTACGATCACAGAAAAGAGGCAGAAGTGATTGGGCGACTCAGCCCAGAGGACACTCCAATGCCTAAGTTAAACAATTAGGAGCTTACACAATGATGAGCTCCAGTATATAAGTGGAGCCGTAGATAGAGTTTGTGCACTAAAAAGCTCATTAGGGATTATCTTAGGGACTATTCATATTTATAGAGTGAGGCATGGAGCGTCGGGGTCGTATTTATTGTTATACAGATAAGACAGATTGCCTGCCATTCGTATTGGACAGTTGTAATGCCTCCTAGTCTCAGTGTTTGAGTAGTAGGAAACCGAGGTGTGGATGGCCGAGTCCCAATATTTATTGGTGACATGTGTCGCTCTGTCCTTGAATCCCTTCGTAGATGGGAAGCTTGCTGGAGCTGGATGTGATCGACTGACTTCGAATAAGTCGGGGTTCTTCATAGGCATACTCTTCTGGGAAATGACTCTTAATAGGGATAGAGTTGGCTCTGGATATCCAAGAGTGGCAGCTCCATCTTTGCTTTTGTATTCCATAAGGAGTAGGACTCCTTATATGGGAAAAATATCCTCTATAGTGAGACACCTGTGTAGTGAAGATCTCATTCTCTCAAAGTGGGTTGGCACATATTGCGATCCACTCAAAGTGCATCGGGATACACGCAGATCCACTTTGAGTGGGTGGGCTCTTCACTGTAAGGGCGGCCTCACTACAAAGGATCTCAATCCCCTCAGAAGACCGACTGGTCATGTCGGGTGCACTTGTTTCCTGCTCGGTCTTTTTAGGCATCCTTTCAGGAGTCAGTTTCAAATTAATGGAACATATTTTTCTTTTAACATGTGGCAATGAATCATTGACACTGGTAAAATAGAGAAGGGAAAATTTAACCCACCCCCCTTGAACTTTACCTTTAAATTACCCAACCAAAAACTTGCCCAATAATGTCAATCGCACCCCTGTTGTTAAATAATCTAATAGAAAATTTAAAATGTCTATTTTACCCTTATTGTAAAAAGCATTAAAAAAAAAAAAAACCTAGATTCGTGATCACAACGATGCCTTCTCTTCCCTCTGTGGTTCTACCCAGCTACTCCCTCCTCTTCCTCCGCCTCTTCCTCGTGATCGCAACTACCAATCTGACACTCATTAACCTTTCTCTTAACATAGTTGAAAATAAAACTGTTTGAGAAACACTCTTACATCCCTTCCATCTTCGTGCCACCTCCCAAGCAATTCCTTCTCGCTTTCCAGCATATCATTTACCCATAAAACCCAAAAAAAATCCCAATAAAACAATCAATAAACAAATCTTTTCTTTCTGATCAATATTTTTGGGTGTTTTCAATGGAGAAACCACCATTTCTATCTGAACCAGTAGTGAAGAACTCAACAGACCCAGACATGGAAATAGCTCAATATCTTGTTCAACATAGAGGAGAGGATATCACTGAAGAATTTCTAAGTAAAGAAAAATCTCAACAACAGCATCCTGCGCTTTGAAGAAATAAAAAAGAAAGTATAGCCTACCATGAATTTGTTGAAGCAAGATAATAATATCTCTAGAAAAGAAAACTTGAGTTTGTAAGGAAAAAAAATCCATGGAGACAAAAATTCATTGAAGCTCTGCCACGAATTCAGATTTTCTGAGTAGAGATTGATCTGTACCTTCTTTTCTTTGGCCAGAAAACCAAAGTGTCTCTACCAATAATTTCTTTTCCTGCTCATGCAATCAAGCCTCTTTCATCAATCTCGGCCTGTCCCAAGTAGTGAAATGGATGATGCAGAAGAACTTATTTAAACGAATTATGGGATGTGTTCGAACCTCTTGCTATGGTCGATTTGTTGCTTGTAAACACTGAATCAAAATCCCCAAATTTGAGAACTCATGGAGTTTCAAATCGATTTATCGATTCACCAGTCTACCCTTGAAACCAAGGAGGAGAAAATGGGGGGTGGTGAAGGAGGAGGTGGGGATGGAGAAGGAAATTGTGGCGGCGGCATGGGTAGTTGTTGTTGCTGCTCTTTTTCTTTAAGTTCGGTAAAAAAAAGAAGGGTAAAAGACAGTTACCTCCCCTGTAACTTACCTTATTGACCATTGACCCCCAAAGGTTTCAAAAAAGACAATTTCCTCCCCTAAATAACTATTAAAATCCAAATAGTCCCATGCGTTAAGTATATTCCATTAGATGGTAACGGTGGGAGTCCAATATTTTTTTAAAGACCAAATTACCCTTTTAAAGAGATGAACTACCTATTTTACTTTATTATTTAATAGGGTTATGATGCGTGTCGAGCACAACAAAAAATAAATTACTCTACCTACAATGAATAGTAATGATAAGTAAAGATCGATCCACAGAGACTAGTTAATCAAATTGTCTACTTACCAAGAAAAAGGGGGATTTTCTTCTGTAATTTAATTGACAACAAAATTAAGTAACAAAAGTTCAATGGAAGATGATGTCGATTCAAAGAAATTTACTCACGGCTGCAAATTGATCACTGACCTCATATATATTATTCTCTATTCAAATATTTAACCAAGGATTATCAAAAAGTCAAACAATCCTTACCTTTCCTAATTTCATTAATTTGAACCCAGCACACAAATTAATTCTTATCAATAAACCAATTGGTATTAAGCAATCCTCATGAATTTAATGATAGCATTACACTCTCGGAGGGAGTTAAAGATGAACAACAATCTAACAAGCGTCAGATTATTTAATTCATTCTATGTTTCCTTTAAGCAAGTAACACAAACTTGGATCATAATTGTTCTGCTCAATTGCTACTTTTCCTAAACACCATAACAATTACGGATTATGGATTCAGGTTAGCAATAAATTACATAACTCAATCAATTAATAGGTCTCTTAATAAACTGAATCATGCAACCATTAACTTGAAAAATCAAGAAACATAGATATTTGAATAGAAAAATGATTAAAATTAAAAATAGAATCTCACTATTTTACTAACCGGATTGAATTCATTTGAATCGACTAAAGTACTTAGCTAGATATGATAGAAACAAAGACAAAAGAAATAAAACTATCTTCTCAATAATTTTTAGATCCTCTATTATGTAGCCTTTACATTGCTTAAATAGCCAGAGTAGAGAAGATTAAAATCAGTATGTCTAGAATTGACAACCTTATTACATGGAAATAAAGATTAAACAAAATCCTCTTGCCTAGATTAGATAGAGAATCATTCCATTATTAACCAAATGTCACCCCTAAACCTGTCAATCTTTGTAATATTCTATAGAGGTATATATTCTCTTCAAGATTTATGACAATCAATCAAATCCTTCTAATAGTAAATCTTCTATGTGTGGTAATCTTCCTTCTCTGATTTGAATTCAAATCAGCTTTCTAGATCAGATTTTTGGATCGCGTTTGATTTCTAGAATTCTTTCCATATATTAAAAACCTGCATGAAATTCAGAAGGTCATTATTGAAAATATCAGAATTTTAAACGTAAATTACCAATACTTTCTACCAATGTCTTATATATAAGGAATCATCACAAATGAGTACCATAAGACATATAATATGTTAAATAGACTAAATATGAGAGAAATAAATATATAAAAGTATGAATCCATCAAAATCCCCTATACTTAGCTCTTGCACGTCCTCGGACAAACTAAATACTAAATTTTTTTTTTACTTTCATCCCACAGCATTCAAAGAATATGTGTACCATGAATCAGAAACTAATTCAAGAGATCAAGAGAACAATATATGTCATAGTCAAAGGTCACTTAGTTAGTATGTGCAATATCTAACATATCAGTCTTACTCAAAAGTAAACATGCGAATGTTTAATAGATTTTCTCTTGGGATTCTCTCTACTCACTCAAGAATTCAAGGTTTAACTGTTTTACTCAAGATCTTTCTATGAAGATGCACTACCATAGGCTTGCTTATTCATCAAAATCTCCATTACTTAGAATACACATATACATGAATCAAAAGGTCTTTATCAAGATTGTAATGGGGCTAGGGTTCAAGGTACGGATAAGAAAAATGTGCTGACGTTAAAACCCAAGAAACTAATAGAGCATTAAGACAAAAAAATTGAGCAATCAAAATGATAAGGGCTCATAAATAAAGCTCTTCAACAAAACATCCCAAACTCTAGTTTCTTTTTCTTTCATTCTTTTTCTTTTCATTTGAGAACTATACTTTGCTATTTGAATTTTTTTCCCTTTAGAAGAGCATGACATTTCAAGCATAACAAGGACCATTTCCTCCCATTACATCCCACTTCTTGACATACAACCATCACTTTTGAGAATAGCACCCCCACACTTATTCAATACATATCTCTCTCAAACCCATTAGATAATTCTCAATGCTCTATTAGCTCAAAGGTTGGTAAAACATGAGAAAAACAAATAATTCAAGGCTCATGGTTTAGGGTTCAATGAAGAATATAGTTTAAAAGCTCAAAGTGGGTCCACTAAGGGTAAAAAAAAAATATAAGGTTGGTCATTTAAGCTAAGTGGTTGTAAAATCCTATTTGCCTTTATCATCTTCATATCTATGCATATCAATGTAATCTTAACACGGTTCAAAGCAAGTTCTAGAGATACAAAACCATAATAGAATATCACTCTTCAAAGAAAACAAAGACTGACATAGATGTCTCAGTCTAGTTTGACTCAAAAGCTCGCTTGGTTGGATTTCATCTACTAAACATGCATGTTTTACCTCTAAATGCAACTATCAATGTTATTCAAAGCTCATTTAGCAAGTTGTTTCAACTAATTCATACATGTAATTTTTTTACGTTCAAATAGTTTCAATCCATGGCATACATATTTTCTTAGTCTATTGAAGTGAATTTTTTTTTTAAAGTTAATTTTTTTTTAGCTCTAACACATCATACAAAAATTAAAAATAAAACATAAAAAATAAAAATAAAAATAAAACAAAAGAGAAATCTTAATTCCTCCCCCCACACTTAAATCTGACATTGTCCCCAATGGAAGATAAAAATATAATGGAAAGATGTAAAAGAAAGTAATTAAAAGTGATAAGAAAAACAAATCTAATTTCTTGGATTGCCTCCCAAGCAGCGCTTGTGTTTAACGTTGTCAGCTCGACTCAACACTTTTTAATCAAAATAAATGGGATCCCCCAGTTGCACTTCGTCCATAGTATGCTCATGAAAGCCTTCATAGAACGTCTTGAGTCTATGCCCATTAACCTTGAACACCTTATTAGTTTCGAACTTCAACTATACCATAAGGAAACACATTAGTAACTTCAAAGGATCTAATCCAACGAGAATGTAACTTATCAGGTATCAATTTAAGTCTCAAATTGTAAAGCAAGACTTTCTGTCCAACCACAAATTGCTTCCTAGCAATCGTCTTATCATGAAATGCCTTGGAAATATATATATATATATATATATATATATATATATATATATATATATATATATATATATATATATATATATATATATATATATATTTTTAATATGTTCTTCGAACTAAGCTTCTTGTAGCGCCCATAAGTCATCCGAAATTTCATGCGCAAGCAATACCTATTGGAAAAACTACGGACACCTAAAAAAAAAAAAATTTCACACAAAAGTAAGAACACAAGTAACTAAAAAAAAATTAAATAGAATGAAAACAATCACAATCTGATTAAAACTAGTCTCCGGCAACGGCGTCAAATTTTGATGCGTGTCGAGCGCAATCAAAAATAAATTACTCTACCTACAATGAATAGTAATGATAAATAAAGGTCGATCCATAGAGACTAGTTAATCAAATTGTCTACTTACCAAGAAAAAAGAGGATTTTCTTATGTAATTTAATTGACAACAAAATTAAGTAACAAAAATTCAATGGAAGATGATGTCGATTCAAGGAAATTTACTCACGGCTGCAAATTGATCACTGACCTCATATATATTATTCTCTATTCAAATATTTAACCAAGGATTATCAAAAAGTTAAACAATCCTTACCTTCCCTAATTTCATTAATTTGAACCCAGCACACAAATTAATTCTTATCAATAAATCAATTGGTATTAAGCAATCCTCATGAATTTACTGATAGCATTACACTCTCGAAGGAAGTTAAAGATGAACAACAATCTAACAAGCGTCAGATTATTTAATTCATCCTATGTTTTCTTTAAGCAAGTAACAAAGACTTGGATCATAATTGTTCTGCTCAATTGCTATTTTTCCTAAACACCATAATAATTACAGATTATGGATTCAGGTTAGCAATAAACCACATAACTCAATCAATTAATAGGCCTCTTAATAAATTGAATCATGCAACCATTAACTTGAAAAATCAAGAAACATAGATATTTGAATAGAAAAATAATTAAAATTAAAAATAGAGTCTCACAATTTTACTAACCGGATTGAATTCACTTGAATCGACTATAGAACTTAGCTAGATATGATAGAAAATAAAGACAAAAGAAATAAAACTATCTTCTCAATAATTTTTGGATCCTCTATTATGTAGCCTTTACATTGCATAAATAGTCAGAGGAGAGAAGATTAAAACCAGTATGTCTAGAATTGACAACCTTATTACATGAAAATAAAGATTAAACAAAATCCTCTTGCCTAGATTAGATAGAAAATCATTCCATTATTAACCAAATATCACCCCTAAATCTGCCAATCTTTGTAATATTTGATAGAGGTATATATTCTCTTCAAGATTTATGACAATCAATAAAATCCTTCTAATAGTAAATATTCTATGTGTGGTAATCTTCCTTCTCTGGTTTGAATTCAAATCAGCTTTTCAGATCAAATTTTTGGATCACGTTTGATTTCTAGAATTCTTTCCATATATTAAAAACTTGTATGAAATTCAGAAGGTCATTATTGAAAATATCAGAATTTTAAACATAAATTATCAATACTTTCCACTAATGTTTTATATATAAGAAATCATCACAAATGAGTATCATAAGACATATAATATGTTAAATAGATTAAATATAAGGAAAATAAATATATAAAATTATGAATCCATCAGGTTAATACTTCCCCATTTGCTCTCTTACATTTTTTTCGATTTTCAAACCCTTGAATAGACTTCTTCTTCAGAGCTCTCCGTTGCTTGCTGCAAATCCTTGAATATTGAAGCAATTTCTCCTAAAATCTCTCCAAATTTTCAATCCCTATTTTCACTCCTATCTTCCTCATCTGTCTCCCATTCCAGTCGCCCTTAGTTGACGGTCATTTTCTTTCTTATTCTTCTTTAGTTTCTTCTCTCCTTAAATCTATACAGATTTTCAATCCCTATTTTCACTCCTATTTTCCCTCATCATTCTCCCATCTCAATCGTCTCCTATTCTTCTTCGGTTTCTTCTCTCCTAAAATCTCTCTAGATTTTCAATCCCTATTTTCACTCCTATCTTCCCTCATCTTTCTCCCATTCCAGTCATCCCAGCGTCCGCGTCTATGAACTAATGACTCTTTATGACCACCTTATCGACGCTTGTCCAATTATATATCCTTCAAGATTTGGAACTGGAAGGCCTCACCCACTCCCGCGCTTTCCATCCAGAAGGAGCAGAACAGAAGGAATGGCGGCGTGCCTGCACCACCCCCTCCACTACCATTTTCTCTCCACCTCCCCCAACCACCTCGTTGGCACCTTGAAATCATCCTCCAACACTACCAAAACAACAACTAAGAGCCGACCGGCACCGCACAAACTCGGTGCACAGTCGTTGCGATGTGAGCAGAAGGTCGGGGAAAAGAGAACCGCGGTGAGCAGTGGAAAAGATTCATTGGATATCTGCCGAGTTCTTAATGGCATGTGGCAGACCAGCGGTGGTTGGGGCCAAATCGACCGTGACGATGCCGTCGACGCTATGCTTCGTTATGCCGACGCCGGCCTTTCCACATTCGACATGTCCAATCACTGTGAGTTATTAACTCAGATATACCCCCTTTACCCTGAACTAATTTGTAGAAACTGTAGTTTTAAGTTCAATTCTCTTTGTCTCTGTCTCCCATTCAGTCGAGTTTTGCTGATGGCCACGACCCATGTTTTAGTTAGTGTTCACAAAAGAACAGTCTGGTCATGCCAGAATACACCACTGACTATTGTGTGATGTGTTTACAGTTGTTAGGTTCACCTACACTACAAATTATAAATTACTGTTCTTCGTTTTGCATAAATGCTATGAGAACCAGACTGTTATTGCTAGATCTATGTTCAGAGTCCACAATTGATTGTTCTTTTGTTACAACCCCTCTGGTGCGCAGATGGTCCCGCCGAAGATCTCTATGGCATTTTCATCAACAAAGTCCGTCGAGAGCGCCCCCCGGAGTTATTGGAACAGATTAGAGGGCAAGTTTCAACATTTTGCTTATTTATTTTACTTTTGGTGGGTGAATCACTGTATTTAGCTCCGACCAGGAATGACTTGTTATTTGTTCTGGGGGAAGAACCACATCATATTATTGAGCCTGCTCTTATGGAAATATTAGGTCTTTTTGAGGATTTGATATCACTCTTAATGCATAAAGAGGATCTGTTTTGTGAACTCGATTGATCGGCTAATCATTAGGCACTACAAGAAATGCAAATTTGGCCAAGGATTTGCTCACGGCTCTATTATTCTTTTGCTATTATCAAACTATTCATGACTTTAAACAGAGTTACCCCGTTTTAAGATCTTCCGTAGCATATTGTGGAGAAGTAATTGACGAAGATGTTGTTTTAATTGATCTGAAGGTCATCCACTGAAACACATGTAGCTGTACCTAGTATCTGAAATAACATGACGTTAGTACTCAATCAAGAACAAACAACAAAGGGACACAGATACTAACACACACATGCACATACAACACCAGTGTGCTCGTGTAGTCAAGAAATATGGGTTCTGTTCTCCAGTTTTGCTACGTGTTACAATTCTGTTATGCATTTTTACTGGCTATGCAATGATTATGGGTAAAATTTTAAGTGGTTGAAGTTCATTCTGCTTTAACTCCTATATGTTATGTGATGCAGTCTGACAAAATGGGTTCCACCTCCAGTTAAGATGACGAGTGGCTACGTCCGGGACAGCATCAATGTTTCACGGAAGAGAATGGATGTTGCTTCTCTAGACATGCTTCAGTTTCATTGGTACAATATATTTTCCTGTTCCCACTTTTGTGAATGAAGTTGAAAAAAATTCTAGCTCTTTAAGGAATTTCTATATCAGACAAGTGTTGAATATGCAGAAATCGGGATGCATTCTGATTTATGCTTGTATCAAGTTTCTAATTCAAAAGTTTGAATTGGTAAGTGGAGGGACTCTCCATATATAAGGACCTAAGGTTCCAATCTCATTAGCAATGTGGGACTATTCCCAATACTCCCCCTTGCATGTAGGCCCACCGTTGGATGGTATACATATTGCAATACATCACACTTTTTAGGTGATTAGGCCCCTCTTTTCAAGTGACTGGTTCCTCCTTTTAGGTGACTGATCCCTCTTTTTAGGTGACATGTTTGTGATTGTCCCTATTTTTGGGTGACCATCTCTTTTTTTGGGTGATATGTCCGTGATTGTCCCTCTTTGGGTAACCATAAGGGTGTCAAAAATGAAACTGAACCATATACTGAAACTGAACCAAACCGTTTAAACCATAACCGATAGATTGCTTATTAAACGGTTCGATTCTGGTTTATGATTTGACACCGTACAGCGAAACCGAACCGAACCATTTAAACCGCTTAAACCGACAGTGTGAACTCGGTTAAAACTGTATAACCAAACCATTTAATCAAATTGTTTATAAACCAATTATCCTTATTAAAACTATATGACACTTGACTTTTCCATTTCCCAAGTCAATACACAAGTAACACATTAGAATTGGCTTTTCAGTTGTGAATTTAAAATGTCACCACTTCCCTAGACTAGAAGACTAAATGTGAAATCTAGACATAGTAAAAGACAACAATGCTAAATTTAAAATTTAAATAAATTACAAGATTAAAACCCTTTCATCTTTTATTCACTATTTAACTCATCTCTCTCTCTCTCTCTCTCTCTCTCTCTCTCTCTCTCTCTCTCTCTCTCTCTCTCATTTCTTTCCTAGTTTAATAGTTTCTTATGCTTGGGTCTTAGCATAACTAATAAGCTAAACCGTTTGTAAAACCTCAACTAAAATCGTTTACAAATCGACAACTGAAACAGTTTAACCCGTTAATCAGAAAAACCGTTTACAAACCGGTAAACCAAAACTAATTAATAAACGGTTTTGGTAGGAACTTTCAAACCGTTTATTAAAGGGTTTGATTTCGGTATTACCTTTTACGCACTAAACTGAACCGCAAATCCAAAACCACACTGTTTAATGACCATACTCTTTGTGCATCTGTCCTCTTTTTAGGTTTACTATAAGAGGGAACTTGGAGCTCTGATACCATGTCAAGTTTCCAATTCAAAAGTTCGAACTAGTAAGTGGAGGGACTCTCCATATATAAGGATCCGAGGTTCCAATCTCATTAGCAATGTGAGACAATTCCCAATATCTTGTCCTCTAGTTAGCTCTATTCAATATCTTTCTCGTAACTTATCATGTATCGGCGCTACTTTCAAATCCACTCTAATATAATCAGTCCTTAACTTATCCTTTCTAGTTTTGCTTTGCCTCCATTTCAACATCCTCTTCACAACTATACTAAGTTTATCTATAAGATGCTTCTTAATTGCCCAATATTTTGCACCATACATCATAGCCGGTAGAATGATTGTTATATAATTTTTTTTTTAAAGTTCTAAAATAATACGCCAATCACACAATACTCTAGACACATTTCTCTATTTCATCCATCCTATTTTAATCCTCCGTAAAATATCGTCCTTTATATCACCTTTTTTTATTTATGATTGAGCCTAGATACCTAAGATAATCACTTTGCTGTATCTCCCTCGCATCAATATTCACCACCTCATTATCCGTCCTTGTGTGACTAAAGTTACACACTATATACTCCATCTTCGTTCTACTTATCTTAAAACCTTTTGATTACAATGATGATCTCCATAACTCTAACTTGACATTAATCTTTGCTTTTGTTTCATCCACCAAAACAATATCATCAGCAAAAAACATGCACCAATGAAATTCATCTTGAATGTCTTTGGTTAAATCATCCATAATGAGGGCAAACAGATAAGGGCTTAAAGCTGATCCTTGATGTAACTCAGTTCTAATTAGAAAATCACTACCTTGACCCCCTCCCAACAGTTCTCATATTAGGCGCCACATTATAATACATATCTTTCACTATGTCTATTTATTTACTTGAAACACTTCTCTTCTCCACGTTCTTGTCAGATTAACTCTCTAGGAATTCTGTCATAAGTTTTTTCTAGGTCAATAAAGACCATATGGAGGTCTTTTTTGCTTTCTAAATCTTTCCATGAGCCTCCTAAGCAAGTAAATAGCTTCTGTTATGGATCTACCTGGCATAAAATCAAACTGGTTTTCCGTAATAGTAGTTTCTTGTTTCATGCGAGTTTCAATAATTCTCTCTCATAGTTTCATAGTATGACTCATTAGTTTTATGCCTCTGTAGTTATTGCAGTTGTGAATATCACTTTTATTTTTATAAACGGGCAAGAACCCATCCCGGTTTAAGAATTCACCCAATTGGGACATCCATTCTGAACCTGAAACCATTACCAATGGAAAAAAGAAAGTGTTAGAAAGGGGCTTCGAAGAGCCAAAACTCTTAAAGGAGGAAGGATGCAATGCGCGAGCCTATTAAGCTGCGATTGAGCCTAAGTCTTTCCATAAAGGGTAACTTTATTGAGAAGTTCCCATAATAATACCATTCTCATCAATAATTTACAACAATTGAAACTTTCAATTGATGCCCATGCCAAAAGATATAACTCAATTGGCTTAGGATTCAGAATGATTAGGAACATCGATTCCAGTCTTCTTTCCCGAACCGATTCCTTCCTTGGCTATCATTTGCTTATAACTAGCTAATGCATGTTTGTTGTTGTTAGCAGTTAGGTTTTGGCGACTAGTAGCTCGGGGTGGTTAGTCACCTTCTTTTTCTCTTCTCCTTTGGTCAGGTAAGTCAGCTGGTAATCCCAACTGAATAAGCAATCACAATCGCTACAAGCAACCTATTTCATACCATTCTCGTCGTACTTCCTCTTCTCTTTCTCTTATTTCTTATGAATCTAAATGGCAAGCTTAATAGTCTTTTTTTTTTATAATCGTAACCAGCCATAACTCCTACCGATAGAGGAGCGCTCGTTTTGTTATTGGCTTATCCCATCTTCAATGAGAGTTAGATTGCCTTGCGTAATTTGCTATTTATTGAAGATGGCCAACCGTTTTCATTTCTTTCGTTGCTCGCCATCTCCCTAACTTCGGGACTCTAATGGAGAAATGGAGTGATAACTTAAAACATCTTCGGAGAGCAGGGAATGGAATGCAAACAAGGGGTGATATGCTACTCTGAAAATGGAATGGCTCCCTTAATTACGCGGCTCCTCGACCCGATTCCCCACATCCGCTTTTCTCTGCCCGCAACCTGGCTTTGCCAACACAACATTAGAGCCGTCCCCTTCATTTATGTTGACCCCAGCCTTGCCCGGGTTGGCTTTTTGGGAAGTCCGTTCCCACTGCCCTCACGGCTTAGCTGGCCGACCAGCGGTAGTAGGAATTCTCCCGTTCCCTGGTCAAAGGCTTGGTTGGATGCAGGATCTACTCCACGAGAAGTGGTACGAACGTAGATGATATCATCACGACCTCTCTTTATGGACCGCTAGGGATGCTTAACGCCACTTCGCCAACTGGCATTACCTGTGCTTTCGTGTCTCTCAGTGAGGTTAGCATTGGGTGTTTACAAGTAGCGAGGCTTACACCCAGTTTATTAGTTCATCCAAAGTTCCTTACCCTTATGCAAGAATTTTGGAATAAGCCATCTTCCTATCAAGGTTAAGGAGTCAATTGAGCATCTCAGTGGCAGGATTGAATACCCGGATTCAGAATCTCAATGCTTCTCCTCCATTCATCTGGCATTTTCCTTGTGCTCATAATCTTATTGAATAATTTATTTAGCCAAGACACTCCATAGATTCCTAGGCTCTTCCAAACTTCTATTGGGACCTCATTGGGTTTGATGTTTTGCCTATATTCATCCTCTTTAAAGCTTCTTTTACTTCTATCCCTTTAATTTTGCATATATATCTATGACTTGTGGTGTCTTGGTGGGTAATGCGGCTTTCTGGGACACTAATAGTCAAAATGTCTTCATTTAGTAAGATGTAGAAATAATCGTTCCATCCCTCTTTAATGTCTTCATCCCTTTCTAGAACTCTACCATCTGCACTCTATTTTTCCTTTCCCTCATCTTAGTTATTTTATAGATAGCCTTTTCTCTTTCTTTTGTGCTTAGATTGTTATAAAGATTTTCATATTTTTTCGCCCTTACTTTTCCCACAATCTTTTTAGTTTCATTTCTGGTAAGTCTATACTTTTTTAGATCCTCTACATCCATAGTCTTTTGCCATGTCTTAAAACTCTATTTCTCATCTTTAATGGCTGCTTGAACTTCATCATCTCACCACCAAGACTCTTTAGGGGAATGACGTTTCCTTGCGATACACTTAATACATCTTTAGCAACTTTCTTAATACAAACAGTCATCTCATTCCACATTGTATTAATGTCTCCTTCAAAATCTCACTTTCCTTGTTTGACCATATTATCAGTAAAAGCTTTTATGGTATCTCTTTTTAAGTTTCCCCACCTTATTCTAGGACAAAAAACTTGACCTTTCATCTGATTCGGCGTAATGAGACACGTATCTATGACTAATAATCTATATTGAGTGGTTAGACTCTTCCCTGGTATAACTTTACGATCCTTACATAACAACCTATCAAACCTTCTATTTGGTTACTATGATGCCCACTTTGAATGTGATTAGATGCTTCTCTCTCTTTTCAAAGTCTGTGTTTATAATGGACAAATAATAAGCCACAATAAAATCTAAAATTGAAGTCCCCTCTTCTTTCTTCACTCCAAAACCATATCCTCCATGTACACCTTCATAACCCTTACGATCTCCCCCAACATGTCCATTCAAATCACCCCCTATTATAATATTTTTTCCTTGTCAAAAACTTTGCACTAATCCATCCGTGTGCCCTTAAAATTGTAGCTTACTATTCGCATCAAATCCTACTTGGGGTGCATAATTGCTAATTATATTGACGACCTCTTTCTCCATCACCAACTTGATGGCTATAATCATATCACCGTATCTTTTAACATCTACCACATCATTCTTTAAATCTTTATCCACTATTATGCCCACTCCGTTATTATTTTATCCCCGATATACCAAAGTTTAAAATTATCAAACTCCTTAGTTTTTTTACCCTTCCATTTAGTCTCTTGAATGCAAGCTATGTTAATCCTTTTTCTCCTCATAACATCTAGCTATGTTAATCCTTTTTCTCCTCATAACATCTATCAATTCTAGATTCTTACTCGTTAAAGATCCTATGTTTCAAGATGTTAATTTAATCCTATGCTTATCGACTAGCTTCTTTGCCCACTCGTCCATGGTGCGAGAACCCTTGCCTATTTATCACCGCATCCGGGCTCCGATGCAGCGGCCCTTGACCATTTTTCGCTACACCAGGGATCATGTGTAATGCGTCGTTTACGGAGAACACCCTAGCATTACGCTGAATATTTTTTGTTTGTGAATCCATGTTAAGGGTTTTGCTAATTTTTTTGGGTGCCGGCTGCAGACCTGACGCACCAACCCTCCACCTTCATCCGGGCTTGGGACCGTGGCAGCATAACACTGGCAGATTTTAATACCTGTAAAATACTTTTTATAATTTATTTTACCTAGTAGTTGGGACAATGCTTTGTTCAGTTGAGTTACCTGCATTGAGGATATAATATTGCTTGAATTAGGGTTATGATTTTATTTTTAATTAGTGAAGAATCAAATTAAATCCATCTACATATCTTACTGCTTGAACTTATATAGGCACAATTTGGTTGAAAGTAAAACGGTGAAGTTTTTTTTTTTTTTTTTTTAGAAAATCAGGAGTTTTATTTCACGAGGCTGAAGTCATTAGTATTAGGATGCTAAGATAAAATTTAAAAGCCAAATCATTTTATTGTACAAATATTGTGGGGAATTCACAAAAAATTAGTCATACATGTCATTTTCTGGAAATATAGCTGGTAGAAGCCCGTGATATTCAACTAGTTTTCTGATTGTAATAAATGGTGATCTATCTAGCTGTCAGCAAACACTTACTAAAGAGAATATGTTCAGCATCTTTCATTAAGACAAACTGAACTAAACTCAACTAAGTTAAGGCTTTTCCAACTAAAAGGGGATGATTATTTAAGATAAATGACCCAGTAATAAGTTAACCCAATTTCTAAAATTTGTATAGTTCTCTAGCAAATTCTTTTTGACAGATCGTTTATACTTGAAACAGGTGGGATTACTCTAATCCGGGTTACCTTGATGCACTTAAACATCTTACTGATCTGAAAGAAGAAGGTCAGTTTGATTGCTATGGATGTTCTACTATTAGGTTGCAGATCCATATTCTCTGATTGTGTTGGATTATTTTGATGAAAGGTATGCAGGTAAAATTAAGACAGTGGCTTTGACAAACTTTGACACTGAAAGGTTACAAATAATCCTGGAAAATGGGATTCCAGTTGTCAGCAATCAGGTAATTTAGAAGTATTTCCATCATTATGTACATATTTGTTATTGCGTCCTTTTTTGTTTTTTTTTTCTTTTTTTTTTAATATTTTGCATAACTCCTAATTTGATGGGTTTGGGGCTTTGCGTAGGTGCAACATTCTATTGTTGATATGCGTCCTCAGCAGAGAATGTCTGAATTTTGTCAACTCACTGGAGTTAAACTCATAACGTCTCTCTCTCTCTCTCTCTCTCTAAATGAAAACTATGTAGAAAAACTATTGTTTCCTTGTCACACTATCACTCTTAGATTCCATTTTTAAATTGGACTAGTTGGTAGGCTGCTATCTAGTTGAATGATGATACGATTGTCATAGCATTTATGGTCCTAATTTGAAACCAATTTATTGGCCGTTCTTAAGACCATTGGATTTCTTTCTCTGGTAATTTCTGTCTTGATTCATCTGTCGTCTGGATTAAGCAATTAAGATTATTGTTTATAAATCTTTGGCTAATGTTTATCAAGAGGTGGCCCATTAAGTGAATTGTTAAGATCGATCATAGGCACAGAATACATACTTTTTGTTGTTGCAAAATTTTGAGTCGATAGACTGAAAGAATGTTTCCTACATGATTTCCTTGTCTAACAGACTGAAATGCAGGTATGGCACGGTGATGGGTGGTCTTTTGTCTGAAAAGTTCCTTGATACCAACTTATCCATTCCTTTTGCTGGACCTTCATTAAACACTCCCTCCCTCCAGAAGTACAAAAGGGTAATACGTGGAAACCTTGCTTCCCTTTTTATATACATTAACAGATATAGTCTGGCATGATTTCTGTTTCTGTTGTATGGAAGAAAATACCATCCATGGCATCACTAACATTTAAGTGTTAAACTTTCGTGGCAATATATGTTTGCCACGTTTTGAGCCAATTTGAATCAAGATTCAAGCCTTTGCTTCTTTTTCATGAAATTTATAATCTGATTGCAAGGCTTGATTTTTATGGTTTTGTGATAAATGTGGTAGATGGTTGATGCGTGGGGAGGGTGGAGTCTCTTTCAAGTTCTCCTTCAAACCCTAAAGAAGGTAGCCTCGAAACATGGGGTCTCAATTCCAACTGTCGCTGTTAGATACATCCTAGATCAGGTAAACTTGTCCTATCCACATTTCAGAATATTGGAATCTTCATCAGATTAGATCATTCAGTGATGATTCATTTCATTAATACCTTGTTTGGTTTGGCTTGGGATTCAGCCATCAGTGGCAGGGTCAATGATTGGAGTTAGGCTTGGTCTCTCTCCACATATCCAAGATGCAAATGCTGTGTTCTCACTTGTTCTTGATGAGGATGATGTAAATAGCATCCAAGAAGTATCAAAGAAAGGAAAGGATCTTCTAAGAGTAATTGGTGACTGTGGAGATGAATATAGGCGTGCATGAGTACTCTGATTTTGGCACTTTTTTATCCTGAAAAGTAGGATTTTGCATCAATATTGTATTGTGTACGACTCTCGTAAATCCCTAAAAGAACTGATTTCATATGCAGTCTCGCTTAGTAGATCATTTACTTGGCTGACATGCAAATCAAATATTGGCTCAATAGGATGCTCGTATTCTATCCCAGAAGGCACAAAGCTTGAAGGTGATCTACTATATTCATCTGCCAAACAAAAATGAATAACTTAAATTTAAAACACAGGTTTTGACTTTTGGGTTTAGTTTGTACTTTGTCACCAGACATGTTTGACTTTAATAGCCCTTATACTTGGAGACTTCCCATGTGTTGTGCTATGAGTATTTGTGGTTTGGCTTTGAAGGTTTTTATTACTTGATATGAAGGAAAACTTTGCTTCTACTTTTAATGGATTATGTTAGAATTGGTGTCAGGCCACATCATAGTTGTCAAGGTGTCTAGGCGACCAAGGCGCCTGATATTCTAAGGCGTCACAAGGGCGCCTGGATGCTTAGGCGACTCCTTGACAACTGTGGTCCACATCATATGGATTTGGGTCGTTATAACAATCCCCCTCCCCAGTGCAGTGTTAGTATGCAATGATTGATGGTATGGAGAAAGAGTAAAACAACTCTATCATAAGGATTAATCATCTAGCTTTTAATAAATTCAGAAGAGTCATCCATTTCGTTAATTTTCATACAACAACAACAACAACGACAAAGCCTTATACCAACTAAATGTGGTCGGCTACATGGATTCTTGTCCGCCAGTCAGCTTTGTTCAATGCCATACTTGAAGCAAGGCCTAAGCTATACATGTCTTTCTTCACTACCTTCCCTAACGTCATCTTAGGTCTGCCCCTAGCACTTTTAGATCCTTCAATCTGAATCTAACATTTCACTAATTTTTATAACCACATAAAAATTCTCCAGGCTCTTTATTCCCCTAGCCATTGAAAGCCAAACAATTTTAAACAACCTTAACTAAAACCTTGAATTTATAAATAGATAACAAAATCCTTGTTAAGAACAAAAGTAATAAAACAAATGCATGCATAAGCCTTACCAAATATTGTGTTCAAGGAAGTTGGAGGTGGAGTCGCCATGAAGTTCAGACCAAGGTAAAATACCATGGTCAATACTACTGTAACCATAGCATAAACTGGCACTGCCAATGCCCAATATCTAAGAGGATAACCATCAACAAAACAATTTAGTCAAGAACCGCACACACACCCCCCTTGGAAAATAAAGAATTTTCTGGAAAACTTATAAGTAAAAACAAAAATTTAAGACCATTACATGAGTTTAGAGAGATAGAGGGGACATGCTGAATTTACTGATCCTTATCCCATCCATGAGTTATATCAAATAGATCTGTTAAGTGTTGAGGCTAAGTATTGAGCTATGGATAACGCAACTTGTGAGTTGATGTGGTTAAAATCTGTTATGCAAGAACAATATTTCCTATTTATAAGCCTATAGAGATGTTTTATAACATTCAGGCAACAATTTATATTGCTAGTTATCCAGTTTTCATGAGGATGAAACACGTTGAAGTTGACTTTGTGAGAGATGTTGTAGAGAAGGTTATATCTGTCAGATTCCAACCCAAAAGACTAGCCCATTAAGTGGAGGGACTCACACGTATATGAAGATATGAAAATCACACTCCTAACTGATGTGGGATCCTAACACTCCCCAACATGTGTAGGCTGATCAGAATGGACCCTACAAGTGGAAGGATCACGGAGGCATAATCGGAACCCACGGCAGGATTAGAGACCTGCTCTGCTACCATGTCAGGTTCCAACCCAAAAGACTACTATATTAGGTGGGGGACTCATAATACATGAAGAGACAGAAATCCCACTCATAATGGATGTGGGGTCCTAATAATATCTACTGCTTTTGTCAGCTCCGAAAATCAACTTCGTGATATGTTTACCAAAACCTTGTTTCAGAATACTTCTTTAACAAAGTTGTTCCAAGCTAGCAGATTAACATCTATGCCCTAGCTTGAATGGGTGTTATAAGAAGTACAATAGGGAATTCATTGCAGGAACATATTTGTAATTACAGTTATAGCAAGAGACTTCTGTGTGATAAGTTAGGGGTCTATTAATATTTACAAAATTTCCATATCTCACAAATAAATGACTAGGAGGTCAAGTAGGGTAATTCTAAACCGTATTGATCTGTTTTCTTCTTCTTTCTATGAATCTGTTCACTGTTTACTGTTGAATATGCCTCTGATTTAGTAACAAGATCTTTGGGTCCAAATGTTAATTCCATAAAAGGAGCACAAACACTAGACTACTAAAATAAAAAATGACTCAGAGTCCAAAGAGCCAAGGTGTCAACATCTAGTCCCATTGCTTGAGTGGAGGAATCATATTCTACGTTAAAAGCAATTCCACATGGAGATTGTTAGTGTTATAAAATTGTAACCGAACACTGCTTTGACTTAATTAAAGTAGTTAGTGCTAGTTTCTAGGACTTGTACTCCTATTAGTATATGGACTCTTAGTTAGTTTATTAGTTTCCTTTACCAATTAGGCTGTAAGTTTTCATTTCCTATTTTGAGTTTACATTATCTTTAGTTTGTGACTAGGACTCTGACTTGCAGAATCCTAGATCCTATCTAATAATTGTCTTCTATTTTGTATAAATATAAACTACAAGGAGAAGAGCAAGATACATCAATTCTCTCCATCTTCTCTTATTTTTCTATTTTATTATAGAGATATTTAAGTATTTGGTTGTAGCAGTGAGTAGAAATTTAGATATCAGAAGCACAAAAGCTCAAACAAAGCTCAAACATGCCAAGAAATGACAAAAATTCTAGTACACAGATTCCAATAGAATGTAGCCACGATTCAGGAATATGTCCATCCCAAGAAAATAACTGCTCACAAAGGACAATACTATCAGTACCAATCAAGGATGGAACCATTATAACTAGCAACACTGGGTGAAACAAGTAAAACACTCGAGAAAATAGACCCATTATTTGGAAAGAAGCCAGCCTACAAGTATGATAGAGCATTGACACCATGCACCAAAAGAAAGCCCACCAGTTTTACTGTTTTAGGACCTGGCATAGGCAGGTCAAGGATACAATATGGAATCAAGGATGGAAATGTTCCTAACTGTTTCAGAGGAAGAGTTCAGAGCTTCAAAGAAACTTCATTTCCCCCACATTTTTTTCCCCTTCATATTTTGTTTTGTTGTCATCTATAACCTAAAGGGGAAAGGCTCGAGGTAATGCTTTCCAAGGTAAAAAGGTTGTTAGGAATTTGAGCTGGTACGATTAACTAGACTGTATAGCTGATCGACTGAAAAATAAAAGTTGGGGGTAAAGGAATGATGAATTCAGATAAAAAATTACCAAACAGATGGGATTTTTTGCCAATCCCACCCCAACCCCAAAAAGGAAAGAGAAGATAGAATTTCTTACCCAAAGATTGTAAGCCTTGCTTCCCTTTATGTCAGAGATTGCATGTACATGAAATCTACTGAGGAAGAGATATGGGTTGCTGTAGGAGCACTAAGAGGAACAGAACCCCAGAGTCAGCTTTGCAGTTGCTTTTGTAAGAAATGGAAGAGTTGCATCAATGAGAACCTTCTAGAGGTGCTTGAGGAATTTCCCCTTAAAATGAGAACATGGGTTCAAACACTCCTTTAATATCTTTAACTATAAGTTGTTTCATATTTTATGATATATTTGGTCTTCTAGCTATATGATAAGTTGCTATAATTCTTTATTCAATTCACAAACAAAAAAAAGAAAAAAAAAGTTGCTATATTTCTGAATTATAATCCAATGTTTCCTTGAGAAGTGTTGGCCGGTCAGCAAAAGTATACGTCCTTTTGATCAAGAATGGAAATGGATGCTCAAGAAGTTTAAAGGGAAGTCCCAATGTGATGTCCTAGCCAAGCTCGTATTCGCTGCCATAGTGTACCACATATGGCAGACCTTCTCATGGCAGATCAGCTCATGGACGACCAGCTCATGGCCTACAAAATCATGGCTGACCTGCTCACGGATGACTTTTTCTTGGTCGACAAGCTCATGGCCGACCTTCTCATGGTCAACTTGCTCACTGTTAACTCGCTCTCGACGAACATACTCAAGGCCGACCCGCTCATGGCCGATCAGATCACGATCGACTTGCTCACGGCTGACCAGCTCTTGGCCGACCTTCCCAAGGCCGACCAGATCATGGCCTATCAGCTCACGATGCATTTGCTTACGGCTGACTTCTTACGATCGACCTACTCATTGCCGACCTACTCATGGGTAACTGCTCACACCGACCTGCTCATGTCAATGGCCGACCACGAAGAGAAAATGAGTGCCATGTCAATGGCCGACCATGAAGAGCTGACTATGCCATGTCAATGACCGACCATGAAGGATCGGCTGTGCTATGTCAGTGGCCGACCATGAAGGCCGGCCAACAAATGAGTGTCATGTCAATGGCCGACCACGAAGGGCCGATTGTACCATGTCAACGGTCGACCATGAAAGACCGACATGAAAGGTCGACTATGCTACGTCAATGGCTGACCACGAAGGCCAACCAACAAATGAGTGCCATGTCAATGGCCGACCATGAAGGACCGGCTGTGTTATGTCAGTGGCCGACCACAAAGAGCAAATGAGTGCCATGTCATTGGCCGACCACGAAGAGCCGACTGTGCCATGTCAATGGCCGACCATGAAGGACCGGCTGTGCTATGTCAGTGGCCGACCACGAAGGACCGACTGTGCTATGTCAGTGGCCGACCACGAAGAGCAAATGAGTGCCATGTCAATGACCGACCATGAAGAGCCGACTGTGCCATGTCAATGGCCGACCATGAAGGACCGGCTGTGCTATGTCAATGGTCGACCACGAAGAGCCGACTGTGCCATGTCAATGGCCGACCATGAAGGACCGGCTATGCTATGTCAGTGGCCGACCACGAAGGGCCAACTGTACCATGTCAACGGTCGACCATGAAAGACCGACCATGAAGGGTCGACTGTGCTAGGTGACAAAAGTCGAACCAACTAGGAGCACCCGCTTAGTGCAGGTCGAAGACAACACTTTAAGCGTACTAGACATTGCATGAAGCAATACCGACTATGCTTCAGGGGTACCATGGCATGCACTCAGCAACACACAACAAATAAAGACATTAAAAAACATTACTACAAATTACGACCGACAGTGAAAGGCCGACCAACAAATGAGTGCCATGTCAATGGCCGACCATGAAGGGCCGACTGTACCATGTCAACGGCCGACCATGAAAGACCGACCATGAAAGGTCGACTGTGCTATGTCAATGGCCGACCACGAAGGCCAACCAACAAAGGAGTGCCAAGTCAATGGTCGATTGTGCCGCGCCAATGGCTGACGGTGCCATGTCAAAGGGGTTCAACAACTCTCCAATGCTGTTCCATTCGGCTTCATCATACCTGAATCTGCCTACTCTGGTCCATAAGAAGACCAAGGTAGCACACAGACCATACCTGAATCTGCCTATTCCGGTCCACAAGCAGACCAAAGTAGCACGCAGACCATACCTGAATCTTCCTACTCTAGTCCACAAACAGACCAGGGTAGCACGCAGATCATACCTGAATCTGCCTACTCTGGTCCACAAGCAGATCAGAGTAGCACGCATACCATACCTGAATCTGCCTACTCTGATCCACAAACAGACCAGGGTAGCACGCAGACCATACCTGAATCTGCCTACTTTGGTCTACAAACAGACCAGGATAGCACGCAGACCATACCTGAATCTGCCTACTCTAGTCCATAAGCAGATCAGGGTAGCACGCAGACCATACCTGAATCTGCCTACTCCGGTCCACAAGCAGATCAGGGTAGCACGCAGACTATACCTGAATCTGCTTACTCTGGTCCACAAGCAGACCAGGGTAGCACACAGACCATACCTGAATTTGCTTACTCTGGTCCACAAGCAGACCAGGGTAGCACGTAGACCATACCTGAATCGGCCTACTTTAGTCCACAAGCAGACCAGAGTAGCACGCAGACCATACCTGAATCTGCCTACTCCAGTCCACAAGCAGACCCGAGTAGCACGCAAACCACACCTGAATCTACCTACCTAGGTCTACAAGCAAGCCTGAGTAGCACGCAGACCTCACGCATCTCCGCCTGCTCAATTCCACAAGCATACTTGAGCAGGGCAAGGGGTAAGTAGATCTGATTCAACCTAGTTACGTCAACACTCGGCACATTCAACACTTAGCAATTTTTCTAGTCCTCTACAAACGCACTTGGCGTAGTAACATGCAATACCGATTAGTCAAACTCGGCTAAACTGTTAGCTATCGAAGCTGCCAGTCAAAGGACATTTGCACTATCGAATCCCTCGCATCCGATAGTGCAAGGGGCATCTGTTATGGGGGAAAAACATCACCCAATGGAAATCTTACACGTGGCACCCAAAATCACCTAGGCCGACCAAGCATGATAAAGTGGTGCTCAGCCTTATCTGGTCGGAGTCATGATAAAGTGGTGCTCGGCCTTGTCTGGTCGGAGTCATAATTCTATCCGGATACATCTCCTGGGCGGAGATACAGTCCTATTCGGACACGGTGCTGGTCGAAAGTATAGACCTATTCGGTTACGTTTCTTGGTCAGAGGTCAGAGTCCTAAGGTGACTATGTCACGTCAGAGGAGTCCTTCTCCTAGTACGATACGATGCCGATCATCACGGTCATGCAACTATCCGTGTGGTGACACATACCACTCTTACTTTGACCGATTTAGCTTCCTTGGCTACAGTCTCCCACTCCTACTCAGAGTCTATGACCCGGGTGTCCTTTAGAACGACACTTGGCAATCCTAGTGGCGACCTACTTCCCTGAGTCCTGGTGCCTCCGTGCTTCTTCCCAATCTTTATAAGTAGAGACGATCCCTCAAGGTAAATCATCTAACAATCTCTCCATTCATTCTCGTACGCTCAAACTCTCTCATCGTTCCCCTCTTTCTTTAAACTGGAGATAGCTTCCGGCTATCTCTTGACTGTTTACATTGGGAATCTGACTTAGGCATCGGAGTGTACCCGGGGCTTAGCCACCCAACTCCCTTGTCTCATCTCTGTGATTGCAGGTTGCTCGGATCGCAGACCGGCGGGCGATTTCCGACCGTAACACTATGGTAAGATCACAACTCGGTTGGGAGAAAAAGTTTCTACACCAGTGGAGGTTCTGATAAGTAGACATGGTTCTCTGGTACTTCCCAGTTTCTGATAATGAAACAGATATCATTTCACATTATGGAAATTGGAGATATTTGAGGGAAAAACTCTTAGATACATACTCTTGGAAATAAATAGAAAGACGGAGGAATCAAATAAAACAACTGACAAAACGAGTCCTGTTGGAAATCAGTGCACATCTCTCATGCAAATAGATTTTTCATTTCCTTATACAAGATGCCTTTCCAGTTTCCAGATTGTAATTTGTACATTTTCCTAATTTATATTTGATGTTCTTGATAAATGGAAGAATTTGCTAATTTTCACTTCGTATAGTAACAAACTATGATACATTAATAAATTGCCATTTCATTTCATCAAGAACGAATTCCGTTAAGACTATGATACAGAGTCAAACTACAGCAATGGGCCTGGCAGAGAGGTCAAATTGAGTAAACTCCTTTTAATCCATGGCTTGTGATGCGAAAACCCATGTCAGAGCCTGTTTGACTCATTGGAAACACAATTGAGTATAGATGGAGCAGAAATCATAAGAGGATCCGGCTCATCAACATCTCTAGTTGCTTCCATATGCTTGCAATTACTATTGCTTTTCATCACTTGCTACAAAGGCATAGGCCCAGATCACTCTTTCACTTCATGCCTAGCTCATATGTTAGTGCAGCAAACTTGCATTTGGTTTCACATTATTAACTTCCAGAATCCATGATGTACAATCATGGAGAAGTTGAAATTTTTTATGGATGGCTATGTTTAGGAAAACCTGCATTTTTCTGTGAAACTCAGATGCATCTTCGTTGCACCTGAATGAGCTGCCACATGTGCACTGCTCAGCTAGATGTGCAGCTTTCACCTGACTACCCTTGCGGCACACAAGGTCCTGGATATGGTAGAGACGTTCTCTCTGCCGGACAATCTGAAGAAGAGCATTCTCCATTGCCTCACGATCATAAGGCTGTCCACACTGTGGCACGGCACAACGCGCGCAACTCTTGCGCTAGTGTTTCCTAAATAAATACAAGGGTATTGTCCTTTAATGCGGCATATACTTAGAATTAGAATTATTACCAGAACATCATGCTGAACATTTTGGTCAAGAGCAAGAACAGCACAGGCATGCTTAATGAACTCCAATGCCGCATCCCCCTTATGTATTTTAGAACCAGCTATGTGAGGGGACCCATGGCCATGAGACGTATTATCATTCTCAGATTTGTTCAGTCCCTTGACATGGTGGACAATGTCCCGAACAATCCTAAGAAGCTTGTCCGTGAAGTAAGAACTGATCTGTTGCAAATGAAAGAAGACCTTTATTCTATCACAAGACATGGAATTATAAACAAGCACAAATCATGAAAATATTTGGATGGTGACTTTGTTAAGACCTGCTCTTTAAGGAATTCTGTCACACGTAATTCAAGAGTCTCAGCAGCTGCAATGGTGATTGATGGAGTGCATTGGTTTCCGTCCATCAAAGATGCTCTATTTTCAGTTAGTTTTTGTGCAAACTTCCACGGCTTGTACATAAATTCAGAAACAATCAACATAAAATGATCCTGCCCAGCAGCACAGAAGATAGTTGGAACTTTTACAATTTGGTCGAAGGATATTATTGTTGGTACATAATTTTAGTAGGAAATTACTTCCATCAATGAAACCATAATCTGCCAGAAACCATGAAACTGCTAAACAGATAATGCACTATAAAAGTATGCCGAGAAGTAGACCTACCTGAGTCTCCTTTGGCAGGTATTCAGCAATATTCCAGCTAGATATAATTTCCACTTGGCATTCATCCTCTTCAGCTTCATTAGGTGGCTTAGAAATATTAATACAACTTCCACCATGGCTTTTGGCCTGGATTCCACCATAGTTGTACTGCCACATAAAAGAAAGAAGGCTAATATTCAGTATATTTAACTATTTAAGAACTCTCTAGAATGTGCTGACTGCGTAAGGTATAGTTTAGCTTCATCTGTCAGAATGTAAATTTAAATTGGCAAAAGGTTCTTTGCATGGTCCACAGGAAGGCCTTCCTGTGTTGTGCACCTAACTGTGCTATGTGCAATAGTGACGTGGCAATTCCAACCAACCATTGGACAGATAATGGACAGCCTGGTTTGGTCACTCATCAAATTTCATAACCAAATTCAAACATATATTGACTTTTTTTCTTTGTGTTTGTCGAATTATATATAAGGGCAGAATTATAATTCTGTATTTATTTTATCTTTATTTCTTTTCCAGCATTATTCCTAATACAACCTAATACAACCTGTCCCTACCCTGTCGACACCATACTAGTTACTGCATATGTGTCTCTAGCTTGTTCCTAGAAGTTTGATACACAGCTTCTCTATTGAAGGTATTTTACACTGTTTTGCCCAAATTTATTAGTCGAATTGTTCTTGGGTTTTGATCATCCTCATGGTTGACTTCTCTGAAGTTGTTTCTCATAATATGGAGACCTCCAAGATTGAATTCACTGCTATTGCCCTTAACCCAATTAAGTTGTATGAGACCAACTATTTGATGTGGTCTAAAATAGCACATATGACAATTTTTGCAAGAGGCCTACTGGGTTATATTACTGGTCAAAAGAAGACACCCGCCCTTACAGATAGACTTTATGACAAATGGGCGTCTAAGAACTCTATTGTAATGGCATATTTAATTGGATCTATGGAACCCAAGACTGACCGAGGGTATGTCTTGTTACCTGATGCTACCAAAATTTAGAAGGCTGCCAAGGAGTCTTATTCACAGGTTAGAAACTACTCCTTGATTTATGATCTCCATGTGAAGATTGGTGTGCAACAAAACAACGGGACATTAATGTATCCCAATATTACTCTGAGCTCCACAGTTTGTGGCAGGAATTGGATTACTATGACACCTTTATTGCTGTGTGTTCTACTGATGTTGCTGCTATGAAACTTGCCAAAGACAAACTTCAGGTATATAATTTTTTTGCTGGACTCAATGTTAAGTTTGATCAGATTCGTGCTCAAATCCTCCGTAGAGAGCCATTACCCTCTTTAGAGCAGGCTTATGCCTTGGTTCAGTTGGAAGATATGCACCGTACATCTGTGATGCCTCCTCTTCCAGCAAAAAGGCCAACTCTCCAAACCACCTAGCCAAGTGGCCCTACCTTCTCCAAACCAGTTCGATGTGAACATTGTGGGAATGAATGACATACTAAAGAAACTTGCTGAAAATTGCATGGCAAACTAGCTGATTTTGAGGCCAAGAGGAGTGAAAAGGGACTACAGAGATCCAAGAATCTTCGGGCACCACAGGCTAATCAGACAAAAATTTGCCCTCCTATTGGGACCCTACCCATGCTTTCACCAGATGAACTTCAGGCACTCAAAAACCTTCTCAGGCCATTTATTGCAGCTGCTACGGTTCCTACATCATCATCTGCCACTCCAGATTCTTATTTTGTTCAGGCAGGTATTTCTCATGATGGTCACTGTGCATTGCTATTCCTGGCCCTTGGGTTATGGACACTAGTGCTACTGATCACATGATTGGTTTAGCTAGCTCATTCTATCTATATTCTCCCTGTAATGGAAGAGATACAGTCCGAGTGGCAAATAGGTCTCTCTCTCCTAGAAAGGAATCCATCCGCTGCTCATCTACCCTTATCTTATACACTACAAGAAAATAGGTCTTTAGCGGCGTTCTTAAACGCCGGCGTAGCTATATTAAACGCTGGCAAATAGATACACCGGCGTTTCCTCAAACGCCGCATATAAGCCGCTATAGGCAACGTAGCTAACGAACCACGGCGTTTCTAGCAAACGCCTGTGTATGTGACTATGCGCCTGCGTTTCTTAACAAACGCCAGTATATTGAAATCATTAGCGGCGTTTTCAACAAACGCCGAAAGATTTCGTGGAACTTTCACACGGACCGGCGTTTGATGAGAAACGCCGTTTATGAAACCTATAACGGCGTTTCATCTAAAAACGCCGTTTATAGAACTGGTGGTCATACGGCGGCGTTTACTTAAGAACGCCGCCATAAAATATGTTTTTTTTTTAAATATAAAATCCATTTCTTTACCGTCACAGCTGTAATCTGTGAAAACAAAATTAAAATGGACAATATATATTTCAATTAACTACATTTAATATCAAGAAAAAATTAAAAACACTTACAAAAATATATCAAGAAATTGATGACTAAAAACATCAAGCATTAAGTACCAAATCATTCAAGAATACAAATAAAATATGTTTCTTCTTCATATTGTCTCACCTCAGCTTCCTTGACGTCTATTTTTCAATTATCTATCTTCTTAAAATGGTAACCTCTTCACAACAATGCTTCCCTTCGCTTCTTGACCCAGTCTGGCTTCCAAATGCTAGCGTTAGTGTTCCACCAAGTTTTCTGAAAAATAGCTACAAAATGATTAGTAGTGGTGATAGAAAACCTTCAGTGATCAAGCCTTAAGTGGTGATCACTTTACAAAAACTAAATCATGATTTCTACAATTAGAAAACATGTATAATTGTGGAAGCACAAGTGGTTTGTGCAAGCATTACACTGATCAAAGTCATAAAAATAGAAGAAAGTGTCATGGGTCTTTTGGCCCTCCCATTGGTCATCATAGGATAACTCAGTCTATTAATGCCCTTTCAACTGCAGTGAAACATCTTGTTAATATCGTGGTTCTTTTCACCCACCTATTGGTCATCCTATGACAAAAACTTTGTGATAATCTGATATACTATGAAATCATTCATTTGATACACACACATGAATTGTGGGTCTTGTAAAGAAGCTTAGCATGGACAAGGCATGTAGGAGTTCTCATTTTGAGCTTTCATGGAAAACGCATCTTAGAGAGTTATACCTGATTGCTCTCACAAACAAAAGTGCAAGTTGCAAACCAAAAGAAATGTGCAGAGAAGGCCCACCATTACCAGGCCTGATAAGGCACCATTCCTCTAAAGGCAACTACACTACTGTATATTAATAGGCATGCATGGCTTCACAAAAGCTGTCACAGAGAAACGAGAGAAACTATTCGGATGATGAACTATACTAGAATTATACCAGTTCTTATTTGTTTAGGTAGAAGTTGATATCTCCCAATTGGGAGAATTTAAAAGGTTCATCGACTTTTGTGCTTCAATAATGTTGAATGTCTCTGAACACTTCGTAAAACAGTAAGACCTCACTGCTGGATATTTGGAAACTCTCTTTGTGTATAGGGGAGGAAACTGTTTTCAAAAAAAGGTTTTCATAGATAGTATGATGGTTTATAGCTATTTGACACAGAAACCCAACATGCAAATCAACCACCTTTTACAAAAACATTCATGGTTTATAGCTATTCATTCTCATACACAGCAATGTATAATATATTAGAAGCAATTATAAGGGATAATAAACACTTGGAAGTCTTCAACTTATGAAATAATTCCACCCTTACAGAATCAAACACCTACCATAACTTACATTGCACAAAGACACGACAATGCATAAAAAAAAATAATAAAAAAACTCTTACCATAACTTCCATTGAATCTTGATCTATATAGCTTCCATTTTTTTTTATGGGTTTTTTCAAAAAGTTACACCCTTGAAGGTTGTCTACCATCAGGCATCTCAAGGCTCTGAAAAAAATAGTCCAATGGTAAGGTAAACCAATTTATTTTACAACTAGAAATGAATTGTTAGTAAAAAAACTTACCATCAAATGACTAGTTTGTGGAAAGCTGGTTCGGCCAGCTGTGTGGGGTAATTTTTGCTTTTTTCTACATTCTTTATTCTTTTCTGACTTTGCCTATCATAAATCAAACACACCATTAGAAATTGAGGTGCTTGTTAGGTGAGACGAAACATATCAAGATTGCCACTATCATTGAAATAACAATGTATTTTTTATTTAAAAAAAATATATTACCATAAATTCAGGAGAGCTCCATCTATCAATGAGATGCTTCCATTGGTCTTCTGGAATTTCAACTGGGAACATTGGGCGAGGGGCATTTCTTATATTTCGAAAACTCTCAATTTTTTTTTTCCTAAGGGTCGCCGTATAGTCACTCCACATATGGCCCAAGTTACTTAAAATATATCTCTTGCCATCACCATCAAATTTGAAATATTTCTATTACAATTTACATATTTTAGTTAGTAAGAGATAACATTTGAAAACAAAAAATCAAATAAGGGGATTCAAATACATGGCCTTAATAGTTAATGGTTGCCTCTTTGGAAACATGGACGGGATGGCATTAAAGGTGCATTTAGACAAATTGATGGTAAATTTCATATATCCATTGTGGACTTCTTGCATTTAGAGTTGGAAGGCGAGTCTGCTACCATTATGTGACTGGCTACTTCCATTAGCAATGTCTATTGAAGGTTTATTCATCATGCAAGGAAATCCAGGGTTTAGGGTGCCGGTAAGATTATCTCATTCCCGTGGAGGACAAGATCCATCTACTAGCTTGGTGACTAATAAGCCAAGATTGGTACTCTAGTAGTGCCAATCTCAACTGCTTAAGATGGTGGATTTTGTTCAGCTCAAGGGCCAACTGTATATATTTACTTCCCATCAATAAATCCCACTATTCATCCAAATATATTATGGGTGGGAGAGTCCATGCATGAAAAAGAAAGTGGCAATGTTTGTACTATCATGAAAACAAGATGATTCCTTGACTGAGTCAGTTAATTAATTCACATTGATTCACAGACAACAAAGTAACATTAAAATCCTGTATGTTGAGATCATGAATTTCAACTTTCAGTTAGCAGTGATAATTTTCTCAAAAAGGAAGATAGTTTTAGGTGATTTTTACAAATTTAATTGGATGATGCATTAACCTTACCATAATCAGACACGCTCCCAAACATCTAACAGCTCTGATTAACTAAAAACAAGTTTAAACTAACAGTTCCTAATGGCAGGTTGACAGTCCCACAGATGTAGTTTAATATACTCATGTTCCACATATTTAGGGAGTTCTATGACAATAGCACCCTTTGGAGACAATACCTATATACACACAGAATAATTCAAAAAGAGAGAGTAACAAACCTCAGAGAAGGTCAAAGAAGCAGTTTTCTCTGTCTTCCGGCTAGCAAAAATTAATGTTGATACTGCCTCACTTGATTTAGTAGCGACAGGTAGAACTATGAATGAGATGAAGAATGAAGGTATACTTGTAGCACTGGAGAAATTGTCAACAGCATCAAGAAGGGGGTCTGCAAATGCAGCTGCAACAACAGTCCCCAATAGCAACATTGATGCTGCTTTAATGGAAATCCATTTAGAATTCTCCATAGCTTCTGCAGCTTCATCACTGATATCTCCAAGCAAATAATGTTCTTGCTTGATTTGCTGCATAAGCCATATGCACTTTAGGTGTCAAACAGCCATACAGACGGTTAAGATAAGTGCCAAGCACATCATACATAAACTTACTTGATGAAAGTCATTGATAATGTCTGTTGTGTGCGGACCTGGAGTTCGAGCCAAAACCACAAATTTCTTGGCTACATTAATCCATCTTGAGATTCCATTCACAAACTCATCCTCATCAAGTTTATGATCATGAGTTGTATCAAAGTCAATAATTAATTTTTCAACAGCATCATCCTTGTTAAAATCTATCTCCTCAAACTGAATTCCTATAATCAACGCTATTAGCTCTGAACGTGACAAATATCCATCTGAATCCAGATCGATTGTCTTGAATAGCCTGTTATTAGATTTAATTAAAAAAAAGAAGAAAAAAAGATGTGATTAAATAGAAAATAGAAAAAGTATCTCTAAGCTAATGGCGGAGGCTATGCCCTCTCTCTCTCTCTCTCTCTCTTTCCCCCCTTCATACTGAGAGAGTAGCTGCCGCAGTAACTTATTTGGAGGGCTCTCTCCATACTGACAGCATGGAGAACTCTCTCCGGCAGAAAATAATCCCAATAAAAGAAGCAATAGCGAGTATAACAAGGACTAACCTCTTGATAACTTCAACATCAGGTTAACCTTTATCTGTGAGAAGCCTTCCTACTGAACGCGCTTTCAAATCTTTCAAAATCCCTGATATTACATGTTTATGCTTTACATATGCAAGCTTTCTCTTCTGAATCCAAGGCTGAAAGACCTGCACCATTGTTATTTTTTAATAAGTCAAGCTTTATTTGTGCTGAAGCAACACCCTCAATCAGAGAAGAAAAATAACCATTGCCCTATAATATACAAGGCCTGGCAACAAGAAGCTCTGCACCATAAAAAAGTATAAACACATACCAAAGTCGAACAAGGAGGAGTTAGCAATCCATATTACACACTACAAGATGCTGCACTACAACATGCTGAAGTCATCACTTTTTGAGGTATAGATAAGTAAAGCTGAACAAAAAATAAGAAAGAAACAACATAAATTATGAATCAAATTAGAAAAAAATCCACAAACAAAAACAAAATAAAAAACAAGTGAAATACAGCCATTTGCCATCATATTCTAGAGAACATGTAGCCACTAAACATATAAACAGGAAGAATTTTATCAATTTATGAATCAAATTCCGGAATGGTTGCAACCATCCAAGCTAGTGACTGAAGCATATGAACAAAAAAAGCCAAATAGTATATACATCATCCATAAAGTATACTGGGGAAGGGGAACTCACCATTGATTTCCTGAGCAGAGGGATGACTAACTTTCAAAATGGTGCATCCATACTATTGTATTTTTGTCCTTTAGGTTGGACAGTGTACTTTTAGGGAGCTGAAATATCAGTTCATGCCTCAAATTCTTGAGAAATTGCTTGCTTGTTGGAAATGTATGGGATTCATTGGCAGAGAACATAAAAAAAAAAAAAATGAAGGAATCATTGCACATGCTGCACTTTGGAGCTTCTGGAGGAAAAGAAATAAGTGTTCAATGGTAGCATGGAACCTACTGCTCAGGTAATTAGAAGAGCTAAAGCTAAAATGAGATGATAACTTTTAGCTACAATGAATATCAGGAAGTATCTACCTCTTTAATATATATATATATTTGAGATCAATGCTCTCTTCTTTCTTGTTTCCTGGGTTTACAAGTGAAAAAGAATATCTTGGGTCCCCACCCATGAAAGCTTTAATTTCTAATTGAATAGGGATTTCGATTGGGCGAAGGTTTTTTTTTTTGTTATCTTACCTGAAAAATCCACATAAGAAAGCTTTTCATCTGCTACAAAGCTTGAAGATTGAAGAAGTGGACTCATCTCAAAAAAGTTTGGTACAACAATACCTAAGTAGTGACCCTTCTTGTTCACTTCTCTGATCTTTTTCATGATACTTGTAGAAACTGCACCATCAGTTGTGCTTTGCAAGTGCCTGAGCGTAAGAAGAAAACCCAAAAATACTAGTTTCATTCTGCAGCCCATCCTTCTCTCAAAGATCCCAGATTACTCTCAGAAAATTCAATGAGGAAGGAGGGAGAGACAGATATTTAAGCCAAGATATTGGAATCTAGAACCCAAATAAGGACTTATAGCGTATTGTGCACATGTGCATTGTGTTCTTGTGGAAAGAGAAGTGTTCCACCGACAGTCAATTGAATATTCAATATTAATCTCATCTAGTAGTCAAGAACTAACTAAATACTCAAGTATCATTTGGGTTGTACAAAATAATATAGTCAATTACGTAAGAGCTTCCATTCTAGTCATCTATGGCACATATTCATGTGGTTTCTCTTCGGATTTTATATCTAGGGTTATTCTACTTGATATCGATTGTGTTTGGTGATAATGATGATCAGTGTCGAAGATCAGCACAAAAACTCTTTACTAAAACTATTCTCCTGCGTTTTATGATTTCCATGAGATAAGTGTGCGCCAAAAGAAATCAACATCAAAAGGGTAGGTAGACCCTCATATACATATGGACAATGGAGTCTTCAATCCCTCAATAAACTACCCATCTCCCTCGGTCACGAGTTTGACGTTCAAAGGCCCTTACCTGTTATTCCTGTGTTAGGTGAGTGCAGTTCACCTATCCAGCCACCTGGTATTCATCCACGCCATTTAGAACCATGGATGGGATGTGGGAATCATACCCATCAATGGCGCCTAATATAAAAGGCTGATTCACTGCTTAAAAATCACTCAGTCTACCTAGAGTGTGCATGCAAGAGGATTAAATGCGTACATGCATGTGGGTGAGGGGAGGATGGGAATAGATAAGCATGGAATGGGATACGACTAATAGCATAAAAGTACCTCTCTTTGAGGTTAATCTATCCCACTTTGGAAGAAATCATAAGGAAGACTTTACAAGCAACAAACCTTTAATGAAGAAGGGGAAACTGGGTTGGGACAACATAAAAATAGCTTTTCACACCAATTAATGACAAAACATACCTGATTGACAGAACCTTAATGCAACAAGTAGTCCCAACTAGAAGAACCTAACTTGATTGGCAAAACCAGGATCACTAAAACAGATGGGGGAGAGATTAGTATCACTAAAACAGATGAATTGAACAGACTAAGGACAAAATGTATAGCTTGATACAAACAGTTCAGATTCACAGAAACTCTGGTTGAGTATAAAACTCATGCCTACTTCTGCAGAAATAACCATGACATGTAAGTATTAACTCAGCAGGTCAAATCTTTTCAGAACAAAAAATCAGAGTATAGAAAAGGAAAAGGGGGAAGTAAATCAGATTGTAGAAAGGGGAAGGGGGAGTAAACAATATCTGAAATCTTTTTTTTTTTTTTTAATGTAAACATACCAATGAGGTGTTTTCTTTGTAGGAAACACATAGAGATGTTCCAACATGTTCACCATTCACATATGGAGAAAACTGACAGCTGTTTTTAAAGTTGAGTGGAGAGAGGGATTATTACCAAATACGTTGTAGTTTTGGTGCTAGAGAAAGCAAAAAACAGTCCACATGAAAGACATATGGATGCCAAGCATGTTTATAGTACTGAATACTATTTGGATGATAAGAAACAGGAGCTGCTATTCAAATATTACTCCAACCCTGTTTGAAGCAATGAAGTTGGTAGCAGAGTCAATATAGGAACTATCAATGAGGAAACTATGTTGTGTATCCTCTTTGGAAGATTTGCTGATTGCGAGAACTTTCAAACTCAAGACAGATTTGGGCAGAACCGAAGAAATTAAAGAAGTCCTTTGGATTCCCCCCATGAGAAATTGGCATAAGATTAACACTGACAGATGTGCATTGGGAAACCCAGGTGAAGCTGGCTCTGGAGGAATTATACGAGATGAATCGAGTAGGGTGATTTTTGCTTATGCAGGATACATTGGTATTTGCTCTAATTTTGCAGCTGAGCTCCATAGTGCAGTACGTGGAATTCAAGAAGCATTGAGAATGGGACTGACTGACACAGGTATGGATGGAATGTGATTCTCAAGCAGTGGTTACAGCCATATTGACAAGAAAAAATTCCATGGAATTTTACCCAAATATGGAGAGCTACTCAACCAGGTCTACAGAAAATAAAGTTCAGAATATCACACTGCTTCAGGGAAAGTAATTATTTATATTGTAAAATTCCACAAATTACCTATATGTTATCCACAATACAAAACCATAAAAATATCAAGAACTCACTAAAATACAGAATTCTGAAAATTACAATTACGACTAAGAGAAATCTGTCCGCCTACTCTCCAAAACCCAGAATACATTCGTTTGCAAATACAATCCCGGAAGATTGTTCAGCCAAAAAAATTCTTGTAAAAGAGAGATAATCGACATATGAGAGAGAGAGAGACAGAGGACTCATACTTGGATCAAGGATTACCTGTGGCTTCCAAGGAGAGAATCGACTGATGATGGCGCAAGCGTAGGCTCAGAGGCTTCCCCTTCTCTGGTCTCCAGTATTTCCTGTGGCTTCCAAGGAGAGAACCGATTGATAGAGCTGAAAGAAGGAGAGAATCAATTAAGGAGAGAATCGATAGAGAACAGGCGCAGGTTCTCTATCGATTGAGTGAGCTGAGAGAAGGAGAGAATCGATTAAGGAGATTATTCAGCGAGAATGGAGGGTGCAGGAATATAGTTAGGGCGAGAGCAAGGAGAGAACCGATTGATAGAGCTGAAAGAAGGAGAGAATCGATTAAGGAGAGAATCGATAGAGAACCTGCGCCCTGTTCTCTATCGATTGAGTGAGCTGAGAGAAGGAGAGAATCGATTAAGGAGATTATTCAGCGAGAATGGAGGGTGCAGGAATATAGTTAGGGCGAGAGCTGAGAGAAGGAGAGACGAAGGAGAGACGAAGGAGAGTTTGAGAGAAAGATAATTAGTTAGGGCTCAGCCGAGAAGTTCGGTTAAAGGCGCAAAACTGAAAAAAAATGAAAAATAGGAGAGAAGAATAAGGCGCGAAGGGAAAAATAATGGGTTCGTGGCGGGATTTCGTTCCGTATCGGCGTTTCATAGCAAACACTGCAATGAATAGTTGTGTTTCCAAACAAACGCAGCAATGTAATTATATCTAATAGTGCCTGGATGGGGCGCGGGAAGTGAAAATTTAATTTCATAGACTTCCTATGATGGCTTTTTGTAGGAAACGCCGCTTTCTAGACAACTAGGTGCTTAGACTTCTTATCCTACGGCTCCAGATCTTCTACATCATTGCAGAGGACTATTGACGAAAACAGAGAGAGGAACTAGAACCCTTTACCTACCTAAAAAAAAAAAAAAAACTAGAACCCTCTAAAGGTAAGGTTCAGTATCAGTTTTTGACAAATCATATCGAAACCTATTGATACTAACCAATCTAAAACAGAACAAAAACCTAATAATAGGTATGGATGGAGCAGAACTAACCAAAAAAGAAAATAATCAGCTTGCCTTGTTTGTAAAAGGGACAAAATCACCCAGTGAGTTTTTCAGTTTCTGGCTCAGGCATAGGACTTTGGACTTCCACGATCTCTCTTATTCAAACCTGTAACTAACATCATAAAAAAAAAAATAATAAAATAAAAAATATATATAAGGAGAGAGAAAGATTGAGAGAAAGAGACTCAGCTAGGGCAAATTTTAGTGAAGAAGAAGGAAATTGAGAGGCAAGGTGAAAATCAATTGAGGTGCGGGGAAGAAAGGCACGAAGATAAAAATATGGGTTCATGGGTATTTGTTCCATACCACGGCCTTTCTTAACAAACTCCGTTATGTATACGAACTACGACGGCGTTTTGTAGTAAATGCCACTTTGTATATGACCTATGACGGCATTTGGTATTAAACGCCGCTTTGTATGTCTCTTACGACGGCGTTTTATACCAAACGCCACTGTGTATGTGACCTATGACGGCGTTTTGTAGCGAATGACGTTGTGTTCAGATCATACAACGGCGTTTATTAAAAAACCCCGCTGTATACCCTACCTACGACTGCGTTCCTTAGTGAATGCCGCTTTGTACACTCCCTACGATGGCGTTTATTAAAAAACGCCGCTATTTATAATCAATAGCTGCTTTTAATACGAAACGCCGCTATAAAAATTTGCTATCTATTAGTAGTCTTACCAAATCTCTTAACTGTAAAGTGACCTTTTTTCCTTTCTCATGTGTAATTCATGATCTGATGAGTGGAAAGACGATTAGACATGGTAGATTACAGGGTGGTCTCTACTTGTTTCATGATGGTCCTTCACCAACCACATCAGCCCCTTCACCTTCACCACCGATTACTCCACATCACCTTTACTCCGCAGTCAGTACTCTCCAGTAGTGGCACAGGTGCCTTGGTCACCCATCTATAGTAGTTTTGTCTCCGTTGTTTCCTTCTTTATTTAAGCATTGTAATAAAAATGAGTTATTATGCGAAGCCTGTGTTTTGGATAAGCAAATTCATAAACTTATTCTCTTTCATTTAATAGAAGCAGTGGTCTTTTTTATTTAGTGCATTCTAATGTATGCGGTCCTGCGAGGACTTGCTCTATTTCTGGTCATCGTTGATTTGTAATTTTTATTGATTGTTATTCGTGAATTACTTTGGTCTATCTCATGCATAATTAAAGTGATGTGTTTCAATGCTTCCGTCAGTTCCGCAACATGATAAAGACTCAATTCCAGGCTCAGCTGAAGGTATTTTGCAGTGACAATGGAAAAGAATTTCTTGATGGCACATTTCAACAATATTTGTCAGACAATGGCATCAAACAAGTTGTGTTGGCACATCTGCTTAAAATAGGGTAGCTGAGAGAAAGAATCATTACCTTCTTGAGATTGCCAGAGCTCTCATGTTTGATGGCCATGTTCCAGCTTGTTTTTGGAGTACTGCTGTTATGATTGCTGCATCCCTTATCAATCGGCTCCCTTCAAGGATTTTCAACAACAAAGCCCCTCTGGACCTACTTCTTGGCAATACATCCTTTGTGTTATCGCCAAAGATTTTTAGTTGTATTTGTTATGCTCGCAATCATCAATCTCCTGGCAAATTTGATCCCAGAGGGCTCCGGTGTATTTTATTGTGTCCAGCGCAGCCCAACCCAGTCCGAACTCTTAATGGACATGTTTTGGGTTGGGCTAATAAAATCGGACATCGGATCAGCCCTTACTGAATTCGGCCCAGACCGGCCCGTTGACACCCTTAGAAAAACCTAACTAGTGAACAGTATCCATCGTTTAATAGAGAATACGTGGTATTGCAGTCGGAAATCGCTTTGTCGGTTTGAGGCAAATTGAACCTGCGATCACAGAAAAGAGGTAGAAGTGATTGGGCGACTCAGCCCAGGGGACACTCCAATGCCTAAGTTAGATCCGAATACAAACAATTAGGAGCTTACACAATGATGAGCTCCAGTATATAAGTGGAGGCATGGAGCGTCGGGGTCGTATTTATTGTTATACAGATAAGACAGATTGCCTGCCATTCGTATTAGACAGCTGTAATGCCTCCTAGTCTCAGTGTTTGAGTAGTAGGAAACCGAGGTGTGGATGGCCGAGTCTGAATATTTATTGGTGACATGTGTCGCTCTGTCCTTGAATCCCTTCGTAGATGGGAAGCTTGCTGGAGCTGGACGTGATCGGCTGACTTCAAATAAGTCGGGGTTCTTCATAGGCATACTCTTCTGGGAAATGACTCTTAATAGGGATAGAGTTGGCTCTGGATATCCAGGAGTGGCAGCTCCATCTTTGCTTTCGTATTCCATAAGGAGTAGGACTCCTTAGATGGGAAAAATATCCTCTATAGTGAGGCACCTGTGTAGTGAAGATCTCATTCTCTCAAAGTGGGTCGGCTCATATTTCGATCCACTCAAAGTGCATCGGGATACACGCAAATCCACTTTGAGTGGGTGGGCTCTTCACTGTAAGGGCGGCCTCACTACAAAGGATCTCAATCCCCTCAGAAGACCGACTGGTCATGTCGGGTGCACTTGTTTCTTGCTCGGTCTTTTTAAGCATCCTTTCACGAGTCAGTTTCAAATTAATGGAACATATTTTTCTTGTAACATGTGGCAATGAATCATTGACACTGGTAAAATACAGAAGGGAAAATTTAACCCATCCCCCTTGAACTTTACCTTTAAATTACCCAACCAGAAACTTGCCCAATAATGTCAATCGCACCCCTGTTGTTAAATAATATAATAGAAAATTTGAAATGTCTATTTTACCCTTATTGTAAAAAGCATTAAAAAAAAAACCTAGATTCGTGATCACAACGATGCCTTCTCTTCCCTCTGTGGTTCTACCCAGCTACTCCCTCCTCTTCCTCCGCCTCTTCCTCGTGATCGCAACTACCAATCTGACACGCATTAACCTTTCTCTTAACATAATTGAAAATAAAACTGTTTGAGAAATGCTCTTACATCCCTTCCATCTTCCTGCCACCTCCCAAGCAATTTCTTCTCGCTTTCCAGCATATCATTTACCCATAAAACCCAAAAAAAAATCCCAATAAAACAATCAATAAACAAATCTTTTCTTTCTGATCAATCTTTTTGGGTGTTTTCAATGGAGAAACCACCATTTCTATCTGAACCAGTAGTGAAGAACTCAACAGACCCAGACATGGAAATAGCTCAGTATCTTGTTCAACATAGAGGAGAGGATATCACTGAAGAATTTCTAAATAGAGAAAAATCTCAACAACAGCATCCTGCGCTTTGAAGAAATAAAAAAGAAAGTATAGCCTGCCATGAATTTGTTGAAGCAAGATAATAATATCTCTAGAAAAGAAAATTTGAGTTTGTAAGGAAAAAATCCATGGAGACGAAAATTCATTGAAGCTCTGCCACGAATTCAGATTTTCTGAGTAGAGATTGATCTGTACCTTCTTTTCTTTGGCCAGAAAACCAAAGTGTCTCTACCAATAATCTCTTTTCCTGCTCATGCAATCAAGCCTCTTTCATCAATCTCGGCCTGTCCCAAGTAGTGAAATGGATGATGCAGGCGAACTTATTTAAACGAATTATGGGATGTGTTCGAACCTCTTGCTATGGTCGATTTGTTGCTTGTAAACACTGAATCAAAATCCCCAAATTTGAGAACTCATGGAGTTTCGAATCTCGATTTACCGATTCACCAGTCTACCCTTGAAACCACAGAGTAGAAAATGGGGGTGGTGAAGGTGGAGGTGGGGATGGAGGATGAAATTGTGGCGGCAGCATGGGTGGTTGTTGCTGCTGCTCTTCTTCTTTGAGTTCGGTAAAAAAAAAAAAAGGGTAAAAGACAGTTACCTCCCCTATAACTTACCTTATTGATCGTTGACCCCCAAAGGTTTCAAAAAAGACAGTTACCTCCCCTAAATAGCTATTAAAATCCAAATAGCCCCACGCGTTAAGAATATACCATTAGATGGTAACGGTGGGAGTCCAATATTTTTTTAAAGACCAAATTACCCTTTTAGAGAGATGAACTACCTATTTTACTCTTACTATTTAATAGAGTTACTACTTCCCCATTTGCTCTCTTACATTTTTTTCGGTTTTCAAACCCTTGAATCGACTTCTTCTTCGGAGCTCTCCGCCGCTGCAAATCCTTGAATATTGAAGCAATTTCTCCTAAAATCTCTCTAGATTTTCAATCGCTATTTTTACTCCTATCTTCCTCATCTTTCTTCCATTTCAGTCGCCTTTAGTTGACGGCCATTTTCTCTCATATTCTTCTTTGGTTTCTTCTCTCTTTAAATCTATCCAGATTTTCAATCCCTATTTTCACTCCTATCTTCCCTCATCTTTCTCCCATTCCAATCGTCTCCTATTCTTCTTCGGTTTCTTCTCTCTTAAAATCTCTCTAGAGTTTCAATCCCTATTTTCACTCATATCTTCCCTCATCTTTCTCCCTTTCTAGTCGCTCATAGTCCACGACCATTTTATCTCCTATTCTTCTTCGGTTTCTTCTCCTACTTCCTCTCTTGGCAGATTCTGCTCTTCCCTTAATGTCGAAATAAAAAACCATGCCATTTCTTCCTCCCTTTCCTAGCTCTCTCTCTCTCTTCAAACCCCGATTCTTCCCCTTCTTTTTCTGCTGCAATTGATTTCTCACAGGTTTTCTCCTCACCAAAATTTGGAGATCCCCAACCCCCTTTTTTTTTTTCCTCCGCCATTTTCTCTCACACCTCACTCTTCTCTCTTGGTTCGACAAGTACTTTAATTAACTCACCCATTATATATATCCAAAAGAATCAGGAGGATTGTCAACAGGGAAGAGCTAAGGAGAACCAGAATATGAATTTCATATTAAGAATGAGAGTCCAACATGTTTAAACACAAATTAGAATACCAACTCATGGAAATCAAAACTAGTGTTTAATCAAGGAGTTTTGCCTCACTGGTAGCCTGTAATCGTTCCGCTTGCATTTGAGTCCATCATATCATCTCCGTCGAAAAAAACGTGAGGGAGAATGAGAAGAAGATGAGATTAAGGTTTATTTTAGTTGGATATAAAAGGGTTATATTGGTCTTTTAACAATAATAAGATTTAAAGTATAGATAAAAGGTTGAGGGTAAAGTTGTCCATAAAAAATTTAACTTTAACACCGTTAAAAATTGGGACTATTTGGATTTTAATAGTTATTTAGGGGAGGTAACTGTCTTTTTTGAAACTTTTGGGAGTCAACGGTCAATAAGGTAAGTTACGGGGGAGGTAACTGTCTTTTATCTAAAAAAACGACGGGTGCCTCCGGGTATTCCCCTTTACTGATAAAAGCGGTCATTCCTCTTAACGTTAAAGGGTAGGGTAATTTGGTCATTAGATAATTTTTAAGATGGCCACATCATCACTTTGAGTGATACAAGTTTAACATTTAAGGGGGTTGGGAGACATTATTGGGAAAATTTGGGATTGAATGATTTAAAAGTAAAGTTCAGGGGTGGGTGACATTTTCCCCACACAAAAAGAGCCTTTAAGTTTTAGGGCGTCCCGGCGTCCGCGTCTATGAACTAATGACTCTTTATGACCACCTTATCGACGCTTATCCGATTATCCTTCAAGATATGGAACTGGAAGGCCTCACCCACTCCCGCGCTTTCCATCCAGAAGGAGCATAACAGAAGGAATGGCAGCGTGCCTGCACCACCCCCTCCACTACCATTTTCTCTCCATCTCCCCCAACGACCTCGTTGGCACCTTGAAATCATCCTCCAACACTACCAAAACAACAACTAAGAGCCGACCGGAACCGCACAAACTCGGTGCACAGTCGTTGCGATGTGAGCAGAAGGTCGGGGAAAAGAGAACCGCGGTGAGCAGTGGAAAAGATTCGTTGGATATCTGCCGAGTTCTTAATGGCATGTGGCAGACCAGCGGTGGTTGGGGCCGAATCGACCGTGAAGATGCCGTCGACGCTATGCTTCGTTATGCCGACGCCGGCCTTTCCACATTCGACATGGCCGATCACTGTGAGTTATTAACTCAGATATACCCCTTTACCCTGAACTAATTTGTAGAAACTGTAGTTTTAAGTTCAATTCTCTTTGTCTCTGTCTCCCATTCAGTCGAGTTTTGCTGATGGCCACGACCCATGTTTTAGTTAGTGTTCACAAAAGAACAGTCTGGTCATGCCAGAATACACCACTGACTATTGTGTGATGTGTTTACAGTTGTTAGGTTCACCTACACTACAAATTATAAATTATTGTTCTTCGTTTTGCATAAATGCTATGAGAACCAGGCTGTTATTGCTAGATCTATGTTCAGAGTCCACAATTGATTGTTCTTTTGTTACAACCCCTCTGGTGCGCAGATGGTCCCGCCGAAGATCTCTATGGCATTTTCATCAACAAAGTCCGTCGAGAGCGCCCGCCGGAGTTATTGGAACAGATTAGAGGGCAAGTTTCAACATTTTGCTTATTTATTTTACTTTTGGTGGGTGAATCACTGTATTTAGCTCCAACCAGGAATGACTTGTTATTTGTTCTGGGGGAAGAACCACATCATATTATTGAGCCTGCTCTTATGGAAATATTAGGTCTTTTTGAGGATTTGATATCACTCTTAATGCATAAAGAGGATCTGTTTTGTGAACTCGATTGATCGGCTAATCATTAGGCACTACAAGGAATGCAAATTTGACCAAGGATTTGCTCACGGCTCTATTATTCTTTTGCTATTATCAAACTATTCATGACTTTAAACAGAGTTACCCCGTTTTAAGATCTTCCGTAGCATATTGTGGAGAAGTAATTGACGAAGATGTTGTTTTAATTGATCTGAAGGTCATCCACTGAAACACATGTAGCTGTACCTAGTATCTGAAATAACATGACGTTAGTACCCAATCAAGAACAAACAACAAAGGGACACAGATACTAACACACACATGCACATACAACACCAGTGTGCTCGTGTAGTCAAGAAATATGGGTTCTGTGCTCCAGTTTTGCTACGTGTTACAATTCTGTTATGCGTTTTTACTGGCTATGCAATGATTATGGGTAAAATTTTAAGTGGTTGAAGTTCATTCTGGTTTAACTCCTATATGTTATGTGATGCAGTCTCACAAAATGGGTTCCACCTCCAGTTAAGATGACGAGTGGCTACGTCCGGGACAGCATCAATGTTTCACGGAAGAGAATGGATGTTGCTTCTCTAGACATGCTTCAGTTTCATTGGTACAATATATTTTCCTGTTCCCACTTTTGTGAATGAAGTTGAAAAAAATTCTAGCTCTTTAAGGAATTTCTATATCAGACAAGTGTTGAATATGCAGAAATCGGGATGCATTCTGATTTATGCTTGTATCAAGTTTCTAACTCAAAAGTTTGGATTGGTAAGTGGAGGGACTCTCCATATATAAGGACCTAAGGTTCCAATCTCATTAGCAATGTGGGACTATTCCCAATACTCCCCCTTGCATGTAGGCCCACCGTTGGATGGTATACATGTGGCAATACATCACACTTTTTAGGTGACTAGGCCCCTCTTTTCAGGTGACTGGTTCCTCCTTTTAGGTGACTGATCCCTCTTTTTAGGTGACATGTTTGTGATTGTCCCTATTTTTGGGTGACCATCCCTTTTTTTGGGTGATATGTCCGTGATTGTCCCTCTTTGGGTGACCATAAGGGTGTCAAAAATGAAACTGAACCATATACTGAAACTGAACCGAACCGTTTAAACCATAACCGATAGATTGCCTATTAAACGGTTCGATTCTGGTTTATGATTTGACACCGTACAGCGAAACTGAACCGAACCATTTATACCGCTTAAACCGACAGTGTGAACTCGGTTAAAACTGTATAACCAAACAATTTAATCAAATTGTTTATAAGCCAATTATCCTTATAAAAACTGTATGACACTTGACTTTTCCATTTCCCAAGTCAATACTCAAGTAAACACATTTGAATTGGCTTTTTAGTTTTGAATTTATAATGTCACCACTTCCCTAGACTAGAAGACTAAATGTGAAATCTAGACATAGCAAAAGCAACAATTCTAAATTTAAAATTTAAATAAATTATAAAATTAAAACCCTTTCATCTTCTATTCACTATTTCTCTCTCTCTCTCTCTCTCTCTCTCTCTCTCTCATTTCTTTCCTAGTTTAATAGTTTCTTATGCTTGGGTCTTAGCAGAACTAATAAGCTAAACCGTTTGTAAAACCTCAACTAAAATCGTTTACAAATCGACAACTGAAACAGTTTAACCCGTTAATCAAAAAAACCGTTTACAAACCGGTAAACCAAAACTAATTAATAAACGGTTTTGGTAGGAACTTTCAAACCGTTTATTAAAGGGTTCGATTTCGGTATTACCTTTTACGCACTAAACTGAACCGCAAATCCGAAACCACACTGTTTAATGACCATACTCTTTGTGCATCTGTCCTCTTTTTAGGTTTACTATAAGAGGGAACTTGGAGCTCTGATACCATGTCAAGTTTCCAATTCAAAAGTTCGAACTAGTAAGTGGAGGGACTCTCCATATATAAGGATCCGAGGTTCCAATCTCATTAGCAATGTGAGACAATTCCCAATATCTTGTCCTCTAGTTAGCTCTATTCAATATCTTTCTCGTAACTTATCATGTATCGGCGCTACTTTCAAATCCATTATAATATAATCAGTCCTTAACTTATCCTTTCTAGTTTTGCTTTGCATCCAACTAAGTTTATCTATAAGATGCTTCTTAATTGCCCAATATTTTGCACCATACATCATAGCCGGTAGAATGATTGTTATATAATTTTTTTTTTAAAGTTTTAAAATAATACGCCAATCACACAATACTCTAGACACATTTCTCTACTTCATCCATCCTATTTTAATCCCCTGTAAAACATCATCCTTTATATCACCTTCTTTATTTATGATTGAGCCTAGATACTTAAAATAATCACTTAGCTGTTTCTCCCTCTCATCAATATTTACCACCTCATTATCCGTCCTTATGTGACTAAAGTTACCCACTATATACTCCATCTTCATTCTACTTATTTTAAAACATTTTGATTACAATGATGATCTCCATAACTCTAACTTGACATTAATCTTTGCTTTTGTTTCATCCATCAAAACAATATCATCAGCAAAAAACATGCACCAAGGAAATTCATCTTGAATGTCTTTGGTTAAATCATCCATAATGAGGGTAAACAGATAAGGGCTTAAAGTTGATCCTTGATGTAACCCAGTTCTAATTGGAAAATCACTACCTTGACCCCCCTCCCAACAGTTCTCATATTAGTCGTCACATTATAATACATATCCTTCACTATGTCTATTTATTTATTTGAGACACTTCTCTTCTCCAAGTACTTGTCAGATTAATTCTCTAGGAATTCTGTCATAAGTTTTTTCTAGGTCAATAAAGACCATATGGAGGTTTTTTTTGCTTTCTAATTCTTTCCATGAGCCTCCTAAGCAAGTAAATAGTTTCTGTTATGGATCTACCTGGCTTAAAACCAAATTGATTTTCCGTAATAGTAGTTTCTTGTTTCATGCGAGTTTCAATAATTCTCTCCCATAGTTTCATAGTATGACTCATTAGTTGTATGCCTCTGTAGTCATTGCAGTTGTGAATATCACCTTTATTTTTATAAACGGGCAAGAACCCATCCCGGTTTAAGAATTCACCCAATTGGGACATCCATTCTGAACCTGAAACCATTACCAATGGAAAAAAGAAAATGTTAGAAAGGGGCTTCGAAGAGCCAAATTTCTTAAAGGAGGAAGGATGCAATGCGCAAGCTTGTTAAGCTGCGATTGAGCCTAAGTCTTTCCATAAAGGGTAACTTTATTGAGAAGTTCCCATAATAATACCTTTCTCATCAATAATTTACAACAATTGAAACTTCAACTGATGCCCACGCCAAACGATATAACTCAATTGGCTTAGGATTCGGAATGATTAAGAACATCGATTCTAGTCTTCTTTCCCGAACTGATTCCTTCCTTGGCTGTCATTTGCTTATAACTAGCTAATGCATGTTTGTTGTTGTTAGCAGTTAGGTATTGGCGACTAGTAGCTCGGGGTGGTTAGTCACCTTCTTTTTCTTTTTTCCTTTGGTCAGGTAAGTCAGCTGGTAATCCCAACTGAATAAGCAATCACAATCGCTATAAGCAACCTATTTCATACCATTTTCGTCGTACTTCCTCTTCTCTTTCTCTTATTTCTTATGAATCTAAATGGCAAGCTTAAATAGTTTTTTTTTTTTTTTAATCGTAACCAGCCATAACTCCCACCGATAGAGGAGCGCTCGTTTTGTTATTGGCTTATCCCATCTTCAATGAGAGTTGATTGCCTCGCGTCATTTGCTATTTATTGAAGATGGCCAACCGTTTTCCTTTCTTTCGTTGCTCGCCATCTCTCTAATTTCGGGACTTTAACGGAGAAATGGAGGGATAACTTAAATCATCTTCGGAGAGCAGGGAATGGAATGCTAACAAGGGGTGATATGCTACTCCGAAAATGGATTGGCTATCTTAGTTACGCGGCTCCCCGACCCTATTCCTCACATCCGCTTTTCTCCGCCCGCAACCTGGCTTTGCCAACACAACATTAGAGCCGTCCCCTTCATTTTATGTTGACCCCGGCCCAATCCGGGCTGGCTTTTTGGGAAGCCCATTCCCACTGTCATGGCTTGGCTGGCCTACCAACGGTAGTGGGAATTCTCCCATTCCTTGGTCAAAGGCTTGGTTGGATGCGGGATCTACTCCACGATGAGTGGTACGGGCGTAGATGATCACGACCTCTCTTTATGGACCGCTAGGGATGCTTAACGCCACTTCACCCACTGGCATTACTTGCGCTTTCGTGTCTCTCAGTGAGGTCAGCATTGGGTGTTTACAATTTGCGAGGCTTACACCCATTCTTATTAGTTCATCCAAAGTTCCTTACCCTTATGCAAGAATTGTGGAATAAACCATCTTCCTATCAAGGTTAAGGAGTCAATTGAGCATCTCAGTGGCGAGATTGAATACCTGGATTCGGAATCTCAATGCTTCTCTTCCATTCATCTGGCATTTTCCTTGTGCTCACAATTTTATTGAATAATTTATTTAGCCAAGACACTCCATAGATTCCTAGGCTCTTCCAAACTTCTATTGGGACCTCATTTGGGTTTGATGCTTTGCCTATATTCATCCTCTTTAAAGCTTCTTTTACTTCCATCCCTCTAATTTTGCTTATATTTCTACAACTTGTGGTGTCTTGGTGGATAATGTAGCTTTCTGGGACACTAGTACTCAAAATGTGTTCATTTAGTAAGATGTAGAAATAATCGTTCTATCCCTCTTTAATGTCTTCATCCCTTTCTAGAACTCTACCATCTGCACTCTATTTTTCCTTTCCCTCATCTTAGTTATTTTATAGATAGCTTTTTCTCTTTCTTTTGTGCTTAGATTGTTATAAAGATTTTCATATTTCTTCACCCTTACTTTTCCCACAATCTTTTTAGTTTCATTTATGGTAAGTCTATATCTTTTTAGATTCTCTACATCCTTAGTCTTTTACCATATCTTAAAACTCTATTTCTCATCTTTAATGGCTGCTTGAACTTCATCATCCCACCACCAAGACTCTTTAGGGGAATGACATTTCTTTGCAATGCACTTAATACATCTTTAGCAACTTTCTTAATACAAAAAGTCATCTCATTCCACATTGTATTAGTGTCTCCTTCAAAATCTCACTTTCCTTGTTTGACCATATTATCAGTAAAAGCTTTTATGGTCTCTTTTGAAGTTTCACCACCTTATTCTAGGGCAAAAACTTGGCCTTTCATCTGATTCGGCGTAATGAGACACGTATATATGACTAATAATCTATGTTGAGTGATTAGGCTCTCCCCTGGTATAACCTTACGATCCTTACATAACAACCTATCAGACCTTCTATTTGGTTACTATGATACCCACTTTGAATATGATTAGATGCTCCTCTCTCTTTTCAAAGTTTGTGTTTATAATGGACAAATAATAAGCCACAACAAAATCTAAAATTGAAGACCCTTCTTCTTTCTTCACTCCAAAACCATATCCTCCATGTACGCTTTCATAACCCTTAAGATTTCCCCCAACGTGTCCATTCAAATCACCCCCTATTATAATATTTTTTCCTTGTCTAAAACTTTGCACTAATCCATCCGTGTGTCCTCAAAATTGTAGCTTACTATTGGCATCGAATCCTACTTGGGGTGCATAATTGCTAATTATATTGACGATCTCTTTCTCCATCACCAACTTGATGGCTATAATCCTATCACCGTATCTTTTAACATCCACTACATCATTCTTTAAACCTTTATCCACTATTATGCCCACTCCGTTATTATTTTTATCCCCCGTATATCAAAGTTTAAAATTATCAAACTCCTTAGCTTTTTTACCCTTCCATTTAGTCTCTTGAATGCAAGCTATGTTAATCTTTTTTCTCCTCATAACATCTATCAATTCTAGATTCCTACCCATTAAAGATCCTATGTTTCAAGATGTTAATTTAATCCTATGCTTATGGACTAGCTTCTTTGCCTACACTCATCCATAGTGCGAGAATCATTGCCTATTTATCACCGCATCCGGGCTCTGATGCAGCGGCCCTTGACCATTTTTCGCTACACCAGGGATCAGTTGTAATGCGTCGTTTACGGAGAACACCCTAGCATTACGCTGAATATCTTTTGTTTGTGAATCCATGTTAAGGGTTTTGCTAATTTTTTTGGGTGCCGGCTGCAGACCTGACGCACCAACCCTCCTCCTTCATCCGGGCTTGGGACCGTGGCAGCATAACACTGGCAGAGTTTCATATCTGTTAGTTAAAACTCGTTTTAAACGCGTACCGTACTGCCGTACCGTACTCAACTGTTTAATACGTGTATTGCCGTATTGATCTCAAAAATACTTTAAAATACTCCATACTCCAAACCTTGCCGTTTAAAACCCGTTTAAAACGCGTACCGCACCGTATCCGTATTTAACGTATTTTAACCTGCATCTTTAATAAATAATGAATCGATTAATCCCATATTGTTTAATATTCTTATTACTTTCTACATGTAATCGATGTGGGATTAAAGGCTGCCACTTCCTCATAATTGTTTATAAACTCATTACTTTATTACTTGTTAGGGTGGGGTGTGAGTTATGGATCATAACAATTGTATATTGTAAGCCACCATTGATCTCTCTCTCTCTCTCTCTCTCTCCATATGGATTCATGCTTAAAGTCTTGGACAAACATAAAATATCAATTAACTACTTGACTGAAGATGATAATTCTCACCATTTTATGACCAAACACTTCATAAATGTCATCTGTTCCTATTGATTTAGGTATAATTTTCCAATAGATTTACATGTTTCATTAATGTAATTCTTCAATTTATGGGAGTATATTGTCGTTTTTTTCACCGTACCGTATTATATCTGATCCGTTTAAAACCCGTGCCGGCCGTTTTTGTTTTTTTGCCGTTCTCGAAATGTTTGACCGTTTTTTTGACCGTACCGTTTTTGTTTTGCTCCGTTTAAAACCCGTTCCGTCCCGTTTTTGCCGTTCCCGTTTTAACTAACTATGGTTGGGACAATGCTTTGTTCAGTTGAGTTACCTGCATTGAGGATATAATATTGCTTGAATTAGGGTTATGATTTTATTTTTAATTAGTGAAGAGACAAATTAAATCCATCTACATATCTTAGTATCTTACCGCTTGAACTTATGTAGGCACAATTTGGCTGAAAGTAAAACAGTGAAGTTTTTTTTTTTTTCAGAAAATCAGGAGTTTTATTTCACCAGGCTGAAGCCATTAGTTTTAGGATGCTAAGATAAAATTTAAAAGCCAAATCATTTTATTGTACAAATATTGTGGGGAATTCTCAAAAAATTAGTCATACTTGTCATTTTCTGGAAATATAACTGGTAGAAGCCCGTGATATTCAACTAGTTTTCTGATTGTAATAAATGGTGATCTATCTAGCTGTCAGCTTTTTCTGACTGATTTTTGGAAAACACTTACTAAAGAGAATATGTTCAGCATCTTACATAAGACAAACTGAACTAAACTCAACTAATTTAAGGCTTTTCCAACTAAAGGGGGATGATTATTTAAGATAAATGGCCCAGTAATAAGTTAACCCAATTTCTAAAATTTGTATAGTTCTCTAGCAAATTCTTTTTGACGGATCGTTTATACTTGAAACAGGTGGGATTACTCTAATCCGGGTTACCTTGATGCACTTAAACATCTTACTGATCTGAAAGAAGAAGGTCAGTTTGATTGCTATGGATGTTTTACCATTAGGTTGCAGATCCATATTCTCTGATTGTGTTGGATTATTTTGATGAAAGGTATGCAGGTAAAATTAAGACAGTGGCTTTGACAAACTTTGACACTGAAAGGTTACAAATAATCCTGGAAAATGGGATTCCAGTTGTCAGCAATCAGGTAATTTAGAAGTATTTCCATCATTATATACGTATTTGTTATTGCGTCCTTTTTTTTTTTTTTTTTTTTTTAATATTTTGCATAACTCCTAATTTGATGGGTTTTGGGGGCTTTGCGTAGGTGCAACATTCTATTGTTGATATGCGTCCTCAGCAGAGAATGTCTGAATTTTGTCAACTCACTGGAGTTAAACTCATAACGTCTCTCTCTCTCTCTCTCTCTCTCTCTCTCTATAAATGAAAACTATGTAGAAAAATTATTGTTTCCTTGTCACACTATCACTCTTAGATTCCATTTTTAAATTGGACTAGTTGGTAGGCTGCTATCTAGTTGAATGATGATACGATTGTCATAGCATTTATGGTCCTAATTTGAAACCAATTTATTGGCCGTTCTTAAGACCATTAGATTTCTTTCTCTGGTAATTTCTGTCTTGATTCATCTGTCGTTTGGATTAAGCAATTAAGATTATTGTTTATAAATCTTTGGCTAATGTTTGTCAAGCAGTGGCCCATTAAGTGAATTGTTAAGATCGATCATAGGCACAGAATACATACTTTTTGTTGTTGCACAATTTTGAGTCGATAGACTGAAAGAATGTTTCCTACATGATTTCCTTGTCTAACGGACTGAAATGCAGGTATGGCACGGTGATGGGTGGTCTTTTGTCTGAAAAGTTCCTTGATACCAACTTATCCATTCCTTTTGCTGGACCTCCATTAAACACTCCCTCCCTCCAGAAGTACAAAAGGGTAATACGTGGAAACCTTGCTTCCATTTTTATATACATTAACAGATATAGTTTGGCATGACTTCTGTTTCTGTTGTATGGAAGAAAATACCATCCATGGCATCACTAACATTTAAGTGTTAAAACTTTCGTGGCAATATATGTTTGCCACGTTTTGAGCCAATTTGAATCAAGATTCAAGCCTTTGCTTCTTTCTCATGAAATTTATAATCTGATTGCAAGGCTTGATTTGTATGGTTTTGTGATAAATGTGGTAGATGGTTGATGCGTGGGGAGGGTGGAGTCTCTTTCAAGTTCTCCTTCAAACCCTAAAGAAGGTAGCCTCGAAACATGGGGTCTCAATTCCAACTGTCGCTGTTAGATACATCCTAGATCAGGTAAACTTGTCCTATCCACATTTCAGAATATTGTAATCTTCATCAGATTAGATCATGCAGTGATGATTCATTTCATTAATACCTTGTTTTGGTTTGGCTTGGGATTCAGCCATCAGTGGCTGGGTCAATGATTGGAGTTAGGCTTGGTCTCTCTCAACATATCCAAGATGCAAATGCTGTGTTCTCACTTGTTCTTGATGAGGATGATGTAAATAGCATCCAAGAAGTATCAAAGAAAGGAAAGGATCTTCTAAGAGTAATTGGTGACTGTGGAGACGAATATAGGCGTGCATGAGTTCTGTGATTTTGGCACTTTTTATCCTGAAAAGTGGGATTTTGCATCAATATTGTATTGTGTACGACTCTTGTAAATCCTTGAAAGAACTGATTTCATTAGCAGTCTTGCTTAAAAGATATATGCAATTAGATTCCATGGCCATTCCTGAAAGCCATGTTAGCGTTGATCAACTTGATTCTTTCAATCTGTGAGTACCAGTACATCATGACATCCCATAGTCTTTCTCCTGCTTGTAGTCCCCTGAAGATGGATCTGGCTTCTGCTGCTTCGCCGGAATCTGCATTTCCATGACCAAATTCCACCACAGGAATTTCATAGAATTTATGAACATAAACCCAGTCTGCTTTTAAGTTGCTCCTTTATAATACTTTCGGCTGTTAATGAGTGTGACTTCTTGTTATGCTCCATGATGAATTCCCGCATGGCTGCAAAGGTTAAAAATAGTGTTTCTTATTCTACCAAGTCTGGTGAGGTGTGACTTGGCCATGGGCTGAGGTTTTCCAGATCAGTGAGCGCCTTCTCAATCATTCTTAATGCTAATTTGGGGTTTGGTTTTACACCATTGAGAGCTATTTGGTTCCTTAAATTCCAAATGAAGTAGGCAATGATGCATCTAATGGATAGAATTCTGTTTGTTTCTACTTGAGATCAAGTTGTTGAATGTGCTTGATCAACTAGCTATACGCTAGCTGGCTTATGTAATAAAGGGTGAAATCTCTGTGACACCGCTTCAGGTGTCAGAGTTTGACCCCTCAAGCAAAAATTCCCCCATTTTCTAAGTTCTCATTCTATCCATATTTTAGGAAGATGTCCATAATACCCCTTAAATACGAATTTTCCATCCTACCCCTTTTTTGCCTACTGTAGGCCTCCTTGACAGTTGACAAGCCAGTGTCATGGACACTGACCCATGAATAAAAGCTGAAGTACCGTGTGCGGTTGGGGGGGGGGACCAATCAACCAAGGAGGGGAATAATCTAATCAACAAAAAGAATCCTCTGCATTAGTAGACAAGGTTGTTGATCACCAATCGATCAAGGTCATTTTTGAGATGAAGAATGAACATAACAACGTCTGGGTCGTGAGAACATTTTGTATTTTCCATATAATGAGACAAAGTAAAGGTGATTTCAAAACAAAAACACTTTGTTATGGTAACAAGAACAATAGGGAACTTGGGCAGGTGGGTTGAGTTGCAACCACGTCTCCTCAAACAATGTGCATTTGTAACCAGGTTTGAGTTTGTTGTGGATGACTCCAGGAGCTCCATTATGTGACATCAGTACCGATGCTCCACTCTTCTGGCACTTTCCACTGTAGGATCTCTCTCTCCCGAGAGCATGATCTATGGTACTGGGCAGCTGGATAGGATCTGAATTCATTAATATATATCAACATAAAAAAATTTCCAAATATAAGTAGAGTAATCTTGTGGGATGGAATGCGCCTCTGCACATATCCAATAGGCGTGTCTAATAACTCAGAATTATTTAATCAGAAATTGAGTCATGACCGTAATGCTCTATTATCAAACCAATTGCATCCCTTAATCATCCACAGGCACGACACGACACCTCCCCCTCTGCTGTATTGATGTGCATAGTTAGTTCTCCAGGGAGAATTACACATTATCAAATTAACTGCTTCAGTAAGGAAATTATTGGTTCGATGAATTATTGATTATCAATGGCCAGATTGCTACTGCTGCTAGTTCATTGCTATGTTTCCACTGCAGCTCTGTAGGTTTTACAAGTGCATCTTCCAATTATTGTCTACGTACATCTTTTTACTTCTTGTGTCTATTCCCACTTATTGTTTTGTTGATTAATGGATCAAGGTTGAATTCTAGTTCTGGAACACCAAGGGTTTTGAAGTGAAGTGTGGTGATCAACAGCGCAGAAATCTAAAACATACAGGAACTGTATGACCAGAGTGCAGATCACAGATAAATGTTGAATCATCAGGAATTTGGAGGGGAGGGGGGAGTGGTAGAATGTTTGAAAGGCGGAATACCAGATGGAGAATAAAAACTGTCGGGAAATCATCTGACAAGAAAATGTAATAAAATTTGTCATGAAGGGGGTATCTGTGTAGAGTGACACTTCTCTATTAAATGATGATTGTATCCATTTGAGAAATCCTGTGCACTAGTAAATCTTGCAAATGTACAATGTGTATTATAATTGAGTGTTTTTCAGTCCCCAAAAAAGGGGTGTTATAATTGAATATATGTTCACATTTGGTGCCCCTATGATCCCTATCATTTTTTTTGTCCCTCTTCCCATAAACATATCCCTACCCATTTGATACAATGAAAGAATTCACTCATACTGAAGAACAGAAAAATGATCAGATCATGATCACCCAATTATGCTTTTTAGTGGTGTTTGCACACCTCAAGAACTTTATACAGATATATTTACTGGTGTCACCAATCAAACACAAAAAGTTTCAGTCACAAAGGGACAAAGAGAAAAATTATAATGTTGAAATGTTGGTTATCTTCAAAAAAGAAAAGAGGGGGGGAGTGAATTAATACCAAATTGCAACTGGTCAAATTGCAGAATTGAGCATGAGATCATTTACTTGGCTGACATGCAAATCAATATTGGCTCAATAGGATGCTCGTATTCTATCCCAGAAGGCACAAAGCTTGAAGGTGATCTACTATATTCATCTGCCAAACAAAAATGAATAACTTAAATTTAAAACACAGGTTTTGACTTTTGGGTTTAGTTTGTACTTTGTCACCAGACATGTTTGACTTTAATAGCCCTTATACTTGGAGACTTCCGATGTGTTGTGCTATGAGTATTTGTGGTTTGGCTTTGAAGGTTTTTATTACTCGATATGAAGGAAAAATTTGCTTCTACTTTTAATGGATTATGTTAGAATTGGTGTTAGGCTACATCATAGTTGTCAAGGCGCCTAGGCGACCAAGGCGCCTGATTTTCTAAGGCGTCACAAGGGCGCCTGGACGCTTAGGCGACTCCTTGACAACTGTGGTCCACATCATATGGATTTGGGTCGTTATAACACCCCCCCCTCCCCAGTGCAGTGTTAGTTTGCAATGATTGATGGTATGGAGAAAGAGTAGAACAACTCTATCATAAGGATTAATCATCTAGCTTTTAGTAAATTCAGAAGAATCATCCATTTCGCTAATTTTCATACAACAACAACAACAATGACAAAGCCTTATACCAACTAAATGTGGTCGGCTACATGGATTCTCGTCCGCTAGTCAGCTCTGTTCAATGTCATAGTTGAAGCAAGACCTAAGCTATACATGTCTTTCTTCACTACCTCCCCTAGCGTCATCTTAGATCTTCCCCTAGCACTTTTAGATCCTTCAATCTGAATCTAACATTTCATTAATTTTCATAACCACATAAAAATTCTCCATGCTCTTTATTCCCCTAGCCATTGAAAACCAAACAATTTTAAACAACCTTAACTAAAACCTTGAATTTATAAATAGATAACAAAATCCTTGTTAAGAACAGAAGTAATAAAACAAATGCATGCATAAGCCTTACCAAATATTGTGTTCAAGGAAGTTGGAGGTGGAGTCGCCATGAAGTTCAGACCAAGGTAAAATACCATGGTCAATACTACTGTAACCATAGCATAAACTGGCACTGCCAATGCCCAATATCTAAGAGGATAACCATCAACAAAACAATTTAGTCAAGAACCGCACACACACCCCCCTTGGAAAATAAAGAATTTTCTAGAAAACTTATAAGTAAAAAACAAAAATTTAAGACCATTACATGAGTTTAGAAAGATAGAGGGGACAGGCTGAATTTACTGATCCTTATCCCATCTAGGTTGTGGTCCACCATCATGAGTTATATCAAATAGATCTGTTAAGTGTCGAGGCTAAGTATTGAGCTATGGATAACGCAACTTGTGAGTTGATGTGGTTAAAATCTGTTATGCAAGAACAATATTTCCTATTTATAAGCCTATAGAGATGTTTTATAACAATCAGGCAACAATTTATATTGCTAGTTGTCCAGTTTTCGTGAGGATGAAACACGTTGAAGTTGACTTTGTGAGAGATGCTGTAGAGAAGGTTATATCTGTCAGATTCCAACCCAAAAGACTAGTCCATTAAGTGGAGGGATTCACACGTATATGAAGATATGAAAATCACACTCGTAACTGATGTGGGATCCTAACACTCCCCAACATGTGTAGGCTGATCAGAATGGACCCTACAAGTGGAAGGATCACGGAGGCATATTCGGAACCCACGGCAGGATTAGAGACCTGCTCTGCTACCATGTCAGGTTCCAACCCAAAAGACTACTATATTAGGTGGGGGACTCATAGATACATGAAGAGACAGAAATCCCACTCATAATGGATGTGGGGTCCTAATAATATCTACTGCTTTTGTCAGCTCCAAAAACCAACTTCGTGATATGTTTACCAAAACCTTGTTTCAGAATACTTTTTTTAACAAAGTTGTTCCAAGCTAGCAGATTAACATCTATGCCCCAGCTTGAATGGGTGTTATAAGAAGTACAATAGGGAATTCATTGCAGGAACATATTTGTAATTACAGTTATAGCAAGAGACTTCTGTGTGATAAGTTAGGGGTCTATTAATAATTACAAAATTTCCATATCTCACAAATAAATGACTGGGAGGTCAAGTAGGGTAATTCTAAACTGTATTGATCTGTTTTCTTCTTCTTTCTATGAATCTGTTCACTGTTTACTGTTGAATACTGCCTCTGATTTAGTAACAAGATCTTTGGGTCCAAATGTTAATTCCATAAAAGGAGCACAAACACCAGACTACTAAAATAAAAAATGACTCATAGTCCAAAGAGTCAAGGTGTCAACATCTAGTCCCATTGCTTGAGTGGAGGAATCATATTCTACGCTAAAAGCAATTCCACATGGAGATTGTTAGTGTCATAAAATTGTAACTGTACACTGCTTTGACTAAATTAAAGTAGTTAGTGCTAGTTTTTAGGACTTGTACTCCTATTAGTATATGGACTCTTAGTTAGTTTATTAGTTTCCTTTACCAATTAGGCTTGTTAGTTTTCATTTCCTATTTTGAGTTTACTTTATCTTTAGTTTGTGACTAGGACTCTGACTTGTAGAATCTGAGATCCTATCTAATAATTGTTTTCTATTTTGTATAAATATAAGCTACAAGGAGAAGAGCAAGATACATCAATTCTCTCCATCTTTTATTATTTTTCTATTTTGTTATAGAGATATTTAAGTATTTGGTTGTAGCAGTGAGGAGAAATTTAGATATCGAGAAGCACAAAAGCTCAAACAAAGCTCAAACATGCCAAGAAATGACAAAAGTTCTAGTACACAGATCTGCTAGGATAGTATGAGATTCCAATAGAATGTAGCCACGATTCAGGAATATATGTCCATCCCAAGAAAATAACTTCTCATAAAGGACAATACTATCAGTACCAATCAAGGATGGAACCATTATAACTAGCAACACTGGGTGAAACAAGTAAAACACTCGAGAAAATAGACCCATTATTTGGAAAGAATCCAGCCTACAAGTATGATAGAGCATTGACACCATGCACCAAAAGAAAGCCCACCAGTTTTACTGTTTTAGGACCTGGCATAGGCAGGTCAAGGATACAATATGGAATCAAGGATGGAAATGTTCCTAACTGTTTCAGAGGAAGAGTTCAGAGCTTCAAAGAAACTTCATTTCCCCCACATTTTTTTTCCCCTTTATATTTTGTTTTGTTGTCATCTATAACCTAAAGGGGAAAGGCTCGAGGTAATGCTTACAAAGGTAAAAAGGTTGTTAGGAATTTGAGCTGGTACGATTAACTAGACTGTATAGATGATCGACTGAAAAATAAAGGTTGGGGGTAAAGGAATGATGAATTCAGATAAAAAATTACCAAACAGATGGGATTTTTTGCCAATCCCACCCCAACCCCAAAAAGGAAAGAGAAGATAGAATTTCTTACCCAAAGATTGTAAGCCTTGCTTCCCTTTATGTCAGAGATTTGCATGTATATGAATTCTACTGAGGAAGAGATATGGGTTGCTGTAGGAGCACTAAGAGGAACAGAACCCCAGAGTCAGCTTTGCAGTTGCTTTTGTAAGAAATGGAAGAGTTGCATCAATGAGAACCTTCTAGAGGTGCTTGAGGAATTTCCCCTTAAAATGAGAACATGGGTTCAAACACTCCTTTAATATCTTTAACTATAAGTTGTTTCATATTTTATGATATATTTGGTCTTCTAGCTATGATAAGTTGCTATAATTCTTTATTCACAAACAAAAAAAAGAAAAAAAGAAAAAAAGAAAAAAAGAAAAAAAAAGAGTTGCTATATTTCTGAATTATAATCCAATGTTTCCTTGAGAAGTGTTGGCCGGTCAGCAAAAGTATACGTCCTTTTGATCAAGAATGGAAATGGATGCTCAAGAAGTTTAAAGGGAAGTCCCAATGTGAGGTCCTAGCCAAGCTCGCATTTGCTGCCACAGTGTACCACATATGGTTTGAGAGAAATCTCAGAAGATGGACTTTTAAATCTAGATCCTATGCTTAGATTTGGGATGCTATTACCTTCGACGTGAAGGGTTCCATGCCCCTTCACCCTCCTCCCTCTGCAGATAATGCTAAAAATAGATTCATTCTATCCTCCTGGAATTGTACCGCTGCCTGAGGTGGTTTTGTTTCCTCTTTGCTGGGTGCTATGCTAGTTTGTAAGGAGTCTGGCCCCCTCTTTGGGATTTTCAGATTTTTTTGCCCTTTTCCTGGGTGCTGTTAATACAACTATTTATTCATCAAAAAAAAAAAAAAAAAAAAAAAACTCTACTCCCTAGCAGAATATGAGGATTATCTAATTGCATACAACTTCGTAATTTATGATATATTTGATTTTCAAATTTTGATAGTCCCTATGATACCAAATAAATGCTCAACAACCATCCAATGTTTCCTTCTAATTGCCAAGTCTGTCGGAATTTTTCCTTTTACTGCCTAAGAAAACTATACTTCCTAGCTGCGTATGAGGATTACTTAACTGTGTACAACTAATTTATGATATCTTGATTTTCAGGTTTTGATAGGTCCCTATTTTTCTTTTTCATTCAAATAAAACTATTATCCCTAATTGCATATTAGGATTACGTAAGTATGTACTAGGATTACTTAACTATACATTGTATCATATTTTATGATATATTTGATCTTCTAGTTATGATAAATTGCTATAATTCTGAATTATCATCATAAAGCTTTGTGTAAATTATCTTTGGACACTCCCTAAATTATATAAGGTAGAAGCGTTGTGCCATTTAGGAGTGCCCAAGGATATAACTAGAGTCAGCACAGACTGCATAGTCCGGTCAAAATACTTAAGCTCCCAAAAACAATATTAAAACGTGTATAGGTTGGATGTTCACGCTCAAGGATAAATTATGTAACAAGTGAAATTTTCTTAAAGTAAATCCCTCCACAACATTTGCCTAAGATGCAAATCATTGACGGAACCACCTGGGTATGGAAGAAGCAAGTATTTGACTCAGTACACATTTCTGAAACACAGTAACATTTGTGTGTTTCATTATAATCCGAATAATGCCACAATGAAACTTAGTACCTTTGGGATAAATTTGATTTAGTCAACATAGGTTAGAAAAGATAGGTATAAATTGGAAAGCTTTTGGAAGATAGCACAGACCTGTGGAGACAACAGTTGAAATGGACTCTACAAAACCATAAAACTCCGAAGGCTTTGGGCCATGTTCCTCAGATACCGCAAATCCAGAAACCTTGTTGTCCAGATCTGTAAAAGACACTGTTGCCCTCTCCTTTGATAAACTTAGAATTCTTCTTGGGCTGTTGAGAGAATAAGAATATGCCATTGTTTACTCTTCCAATACTTAAGCTCGTCAGATGACCTGCTACTGGAAGTCCCCCACAGCAAGAAGCTGCAAAGTTAATATCATGTAGCTTATGGAGTCGACATCCTATGACAGATGTTGGCAACATGAACAGATACATGATATAGTATCTTATGCAAGAACCACTGAATTTCCACAGGATCAGTGGATGTGCTAAGGTAACGCACACAGTTTTAATGATTCCATATGATAAATAACTTTAAATTAGATATTATTTATCATATTACAAAGCACAAATTTGCAGGACAAAGAAATGGCGAATGATGAAATAGGTAAGAGGTCCATTTTGTGAATTTTTAGTGAGTTCTCGCCTCTTAAAACCACATTTCCTGTCTCATCTCCCCAACACTTGCATCTTTTAGATTTTATACAGAAGAAAATCACTTTATGGCAATTAGAAGATATACTAAAAAGATAGTGTAGTTGCAAATGATGAAAAGGAAGCTCAATATCAATCTAGATTTGTAGCCTACTTAAAATAAAATTTTCTAAAACTTAGGCCCACAGAACTCCAAAGTTGAATAAGCCCCTCATTGGCACTGGCCAGCAATTGCACAATACAAAAATTACTACATATTTAGCAGACGCATTATTAACCACAAGGATCCAGAAGGTTCATATTTTGAAAGTTTAGATCAACGGAGCATTATTTGAAGCCTATCCAAGAAGGTGCATCATTACTGGATGATCCAGATGTATCAATCATGAACTAAAATAAGAAATTAACTCAATGATTGAATCCAATAGTATGACTAAACATAAGCTCACAGATTTAGTATAAACCACTAGGTATATGAAGAAAATTCATCTGAGCAACCCAAAACTGAACTGCTCAATCATGAACAGAGACTAACGGATTAACAACAACAACAACAACAAAGCCTTATTTCAACTAAATGGAGTTGGCTACATGGATTCTTGCCCTCCAATCAGTACTATTCGAGGTCATACTTGAACGAAGGCATAAACTATGCATGTTTTTCCTCACCACCTCCCTTAGAGTTATCTTAGGTCTACCCCTAGCTCTTTAGATCCTTTGATTTTACTGTAAAATAAAAATTAAGAGAAGATGGAGAGAAATGTGATTCTCTCTTCTTAGCAGTCACTATTTATAGACAAAAGGGTTAAAGTGATAGGTCTAAGACTCCACAAAATAAGGAGTCCTAGTTACAAAGTAAATAAGAGTTCCACATGTCGACATGACAAGGATTCTCATGACTACAAAAGATAAAGAAAATAAATCGTATTCTAATAAAGAGAAATAGTCCTATTTTAATTAAGGAGAAGGAAACTTCACAAAAGAGGGTGGAGTTTCAATTACATTAGAAAAGTAAAAGAGGATAGGAGATAAGAAACTAATTCTTTGCTGTCACTAGTCCAATGAGTCAATATTTGTTTGGTCAAACCAGCAACCACTCATCTTCTGACGCATCTCTGAAGCATATGGAATGAGCCTACGAATGGCCCATATTCTTCTATTTTTGTCGTTGGTTATTAAATTTAAATCAAATCACTCCTCTGTACTGGAGCATCTAAAGGTCTCTGTTGAATATGGTTATACCATCTCAAACGACTTTGTTGTAGCTTATCATGTGTCAATGCTACTCCCATTCACAACCAAATGACCTGTTTTACAAATTCTCCTAGTGAAAGCAATAAAATGGCAAGGAAAAAAAAAACACTCAAACTTGGCCTGAATGAAGGGGATTATCAATAAAATTCCAAACTGATTTGACCAGAACAAAGAAGACAAAATCTTAAATTTAGAGAAATATATTTCTAGTTTATTGTTAGGATTCATCTCCCATTCTAGAACACAGTAAATACGGTAATGAAAAAAAAGGAGATATTAACCACACCTAAACTTCAATAAAAATCCCTTGTAAATAATGCACAGTACCTCATTCCACAAACACAATAATAGGATCTATATAATATTAATCCAATCTCCTCTCTAGATCCAGCAAGAATGAGCTCAGTCTTAATCTATTGAGAGAAGAAAAAAGGAGTTGTTATAAATTAATAACCAAACAATTCAGGAAAGAATAACATGAACACCGTTAGAGAAAAGAGGGACAGAGAGCAATAAAAAGAAGGGAAGAATAATGAAATGACCTATATTGTACTGTATAGGTTAGGATGACTCTTTGAAAGTATCCATCAATGATAGAGCTGCTGCATATAGTGAAATCGTTATTTGAATCTCCATATGTTCTAATTGATAATCCGGCTTCTCTCTCCTTGAAGGAATCCTAGGTGATCTTATTGAAAGTTCTGTCTTCTTATCAGCAATCCCTTCTGAAGGCCACTCCTAGGGAAGAAGAGATCTGCCTTGCTATTAGCTGTACCAAATCTCACAAGACCATGAGTCCAGACGGATTCAGTAAGGGTTTACTCATTGCCCAATATTCCCCCTCACGTGTATTTTGGAGGCGGGGGGAATACACGTATAATGTGGTCCGTGAGTGAACCTGGAGTTTTCATGTCATCAGTTCGAACTAGTAAATGGAGGGACTCTTTCACATATACAAGGCACTCAATATAGCTTCGTCAACTGGGTGTACCATTGTATATCCTCGGTAGGGTTTTTCAGCAGTAGCAGAGGGATCAGATAAGGATGCCTCATGTCTTCGTATCATTTTACTGACGTTATGGAGGTCCTCTTGAGGAATCTGTAGATCAAGGCTGATAAAAAAAGCACTGAACTCTTACTCAGTTCTAGAGTGGTCAGGCTGACTTATTTTACTTTTGTAGATGATATCATATGATCTTTTCCAAGACGAATTCCAAATCCATTCACATTATTAGTTGCTCCCTTGCTTTATTTTTTGCTATGTCTGGTCAGGGTCAACAATCAGAATTCCTCCATCTTTCTTACAAGGGTGCATCTAAGGGATATTTATGGTTAAAACTCCTGTTCCTTTCCGGTCCTTTGTCTGGGGTTTCCTTTGATCTCCACAAGACTGTTGTCCATCATTGCTCCCCGATTCTGGACCTTCTTCGGGAAGAAACTTCAATATGGAAGGCAAGATACCTCTCTTATGAGTAGTTTGGTCGTTTATGCAGGGATCTTATATATTCCGGACATGAGTATTTGGCCTCCCAAGCTCCATATCCCAAAAGATTTGAATCCTTGATGAGTGCATTCTTTCAGAAGAGGACCTCAGTAACAGATTCCTTCACACTTTGAGTTGGGCCTCAGTTTGCCTCCTAGGAAAAAAGTGGCCTCCATCTAAGAAGAGTTATAGAGGTCAACAAAGCTTGCATCGTCAGATTGATTTGGAGGGTGGCAGCTAGAGGAATAGTATTGAGGTGGATTGGCTCCATGCTAGATTTCTAGAAGACTCTAGTAGGACAGTTTCCTGTGGACAGGATGTTTCTTGTACTGAAAGGGAATGGGGTGTATTTAGAAGAAGGGTAATTTTGTTATTTCAAGTTTTTCATTTACCACCATTGTTGTATTAGATACAGCTGCAATTTCATAAAAAATATGTGAAATCCTAGACATTAGGTATAGTTATAGGGTAGCTGCGTGTAATTTACCCTGCTAATTAATAAATCAAGCATGGTATTGGCAAACTCCTATAAAAAATAAAAGAAAAGAAAAGAAAAGAAAGGACAGAGTTTTCATTACCCATGATGAGGAAGAATATCTTAACCCTTGGGGTTCAATGGGGTTAGATTAAGATCCCAAAAAGTAGGTAATATTGCCGACATTCAAACTAAAGGCGAGGGGCAAGATTATATATGATCATATCCATTTGTTATCTTCACCCTAGGTGAAAAAAAATTTCTTTAAAAGAAAAGCCAGCTGGCAAGATAAGGGCTTGAAGTGGTCCCCCCGCAGCCCCTTAAAGGGAAAAGATCTTCTGTTGCAGTTGTGTGGAGTAAACTTGATCTTGTCCATTTAAAGTGCATTGGGAATGGACAAGATCAAGTCTGCCCACACAAGTGCAGTAGACGATCCCAGTTCCCACTTCACTCATAAGAACTTGTAGAGAAGAGACGATGGAGGTCGTGGTGAAATGAGAATCTAATGGGTCGTGGCGAAAATTATCCATTGAAGATCATGGTGGCACAGCCTGATAATAGATCTCGATGGACTCCTATGAAGCTCATGAGAATAGAGGACACTAGCTTGTGTATGTGTTTAGTATTGTGGGTGTATTTCAGAGAATGGTAAACTTGTCTTTTCCAAATTTTCATTTAACACCATCAATGTACAAGGTGCAATTGTAATTTCATAGAAAAGATCTGAAGTCCCTAACATTAGGATCTATTTCGGGGGAGGTGCATGTGATTTACCCTTGCCTTTTTTAGCAAGGATAAATTTCTATCATCTCATGTGTATTAAAAAAACATGCAAAATAATGATAAATCTTGTCAACAACATAACCACACACCACTTTCAAAATTTTATGAAAATCCCTTTTTACCCAAATTTTTTTTTCTAAGAATAATACAAAAGAAGATGACTTGCTCTTCCTAACAAGAAAGTAGTGTGGTCCAGCAGACCGCTGCATTTACTTGTAACAGGTCTCCACATCTGTAAGTCTCAAGATTAATGTTATAAAATCATCCCTTGTACCCTAATTTTTTAATGGTGGCAGTTTTGCAGAGCCTGCTTTGAGCAACTGATGACATGGAAGACTTCATCAACTATATTCATAGTCAAGACATAACTATGGTAAGACCACAACTCGGTTGGGAGAAAAAGTTTCAACACCAGTAGAGGTTCTGATAAGTAGACATGGTTCTCCGGTACTTCCCAGTTTCTGATAATGAAACAGATATCATTTCACATTATGGAAATTGGAGATATTTGAGGGAAAAAGTCTTAGATGCATACTCTTGGAAATAAATAGAAAGACGGAGGAATCAAATAAAACAACTGACAAAACAAGTCCTGTTGGAAATCAGTGCACATCTCTCATGCAAATAGTTTTTCATTTCCTTATACAAGATGCCTTTCCAGTTTCCAGATTGTAATTTGTACATTTTCCTAATTTATATTTGATGTTCTTGATAAATGGAAGAATTTGCTAATTTTCACTTCGTATAGTAACAAACTATGATACATTAATAAATTGCCATTTCATTTCATCAAGAACGAATTCAGTTAAGACTATGATACAGAGTTAAACTACAGCAATGGGCCTGGCAGAGAGGTCAAATTGAGTAAACTCCTTTTAATCCATGGCTTGTGATGCGAAAACCCATGTCAGAACCTGTTTGACTCATTGGAAACACAATGGAGTATACATGGAGCAGAAATCATAAGAGGATCCGGCTCATCAACATCTCTAGTTGCTTCCATATGCTTGCAATTACTATTGCTTTTCACTTGCTACAAAGGCATAGGCCCAAATCACTCTTTCACTTCATGCCTAGCTCATATGTTAGTGCAGCAAACTTGCATTTGGTTTGACACTATTAACTTCCAGAATCCATGATGTACAATCATGGAGAAGTTGAAATTTTTGATGGATGGCTATGTTTAGGAAAACCTGCATTTTTCTGTGAAACTCAGAAGCATCTTCGTTGCACCTGAATGAGCTGCCACATGTGCACTGCTCAGCTAGATGTGCAGCTTTCACCTGTCTACACTTGCGGCACACAAGGTCCTGGATATGGTAGAGACGTTCTCTCTGCCGGACAATCTGAAGAAGAGCATTCTCCATTGCCTCTCGATCATAAGGCTGTCCACACTGTGGCACGGCACAACGCAACTCTTGCGCTAGTAAAACTGAGTCACGACATAGATCTAGGTCTCTGCAGTCATTGCAGTAGCTGCAAACACAATTGGAATTATCAGCTAGCCTGAAATATGGAAAGTTATAAGAATTCACAAAATATTGATTTTATTGGAAAGAAAACGATAAAGCTGAGTGATTCCCTTAGAACTACCAAAGATTAATTAAATGCACAAAGAACACCATCCAAAACCCAAAAGAGTTGGGTTCAAACCTTCAAGGGAAAATCTGCAGTACATTGGTGGGGCCATGTGGGAGACAGTAAAGCATTATGCTTCAATATGCATAGTGAAACCTAGGAGGACCATATAAAAAAACTACACTTCACCATGCCTCGTGAAGTGTAAAGCTATAGTATCTGCCACAAAGCAGTTTATTGCTGGGTCACCAGGCAAATAGTGAAGCGTTATGCTTCAGTGCTTCACTATGCATTGGGAAACCTATGAAGAGGACCCCAAAAAAATAAAAAATAAAACAGAGTACTGTGCCAGAAGGCCCAGCACCAACAAATTTAACCAGCTCATTGCCTTTTGAGTTCCAAGTTCTTAATAGTGTTTGCAAATGCCGTCTCTTACAACTTTTCGAATCTTAGAGCGGAGAAGTTAACACCTTTGCCTGTTTGTGCTCAATAGAAGTCTACAACTCCCTTGCACCCACATTACCAGAGTAGGAAAGAATGCCTCAAATAGAACCAATCATGAGAAATTCCTCAGAATCAAGTCCTATATAATATTGTAATGTTGGCTATCTGTCCCGGTTTAAGAACCTGAAATCAGAGATGGGATTGGCCTCTCTCAATTCCATCCGAATCAGATCAGAATCAGCCAAAATCGGCCTAAACCCTAGAAACTGGAATTGGAAAGAAAAAAAAAATGATTTTTCAACAAAACTGTTTTTTTTTTTATCCAACAAAATTGAGGATTTTGCTCCAAGAGGTAAGTTTCATTGCTTGCTACTATTTTACTGACTACAAGAAGAAAACAATGGAAAAAAATGAAGATCAAACATGAGTAATGGGTGATTCAAAAGAAGGTTGAAGTGATCAGCTGAAATCGGGAACAGACTCAACCAATTCTGGTTATAATTATGCGATTCACCAGGTCCGATTCCGATTCTTCAAATCATGCTACCTGTATAGCCAATCAGCTGTAATGAATCTGAACATCATCTCTCAAAATGGCCTTACCCTCAATAACCATTGCCACACAAGTATAAGAAATTATGCTAGTCTGCAAACCATTTTTTATTCTTTTATTTTTAATTTTTAATAAAAATAACCTTTTCAACAAGGTCACATAAAAGCAAAAATATATGCTATGACTCTTTTACCTGCAAATAACATTAGGCAGTGTGAAGGACAGGCAGTAATCATGAAATTCTGCTTCTGGGGCAAATTCCCTCACCCGGACATATTTTAACAAATTCTTCCTCATCACCTGTGGAAGAAAGAGCATGCACATCAAGTTATCAGCCTGGTAACCAATTAAGAGGAATTACTCAAGAAAATAGTAGAGAAACCTTACATTCTCTAGACATTTAACTTCTGAACACGTTAAAATTTTTTAATAGCTTAATATTGGTCTTAATAATGTCAACTAAATAGTGAACTTCGTAAAGCTCATGAATTATCACAATGTTAAAGGACCACCCAAAGCTAACATGCAATTTCCATGTTGTGACATTACAAAAAAGCCACTAATCTCTACTATTACATATTGGATGTTACGGCATTTTCATTAATTTGTACAATTTTGATCTATATTTTGACCTCTACTACATTTCTGGGTTGGGCCAAAACTTCACCGATGACATAGGTGTGGGATTCCTTATCACGTCGATCCACCGTGGTCAGTTCATATTGGCAATGTGGCAAGGGTGCCTGAACTTGTGATAAAACAAAAAATTCACAAAAAAATTCACAAGCTTTTGTGATTTTTGGTATTCCAAATATTTTTATTCTTAAGCAGTTGAATATTGTTTTCTATACATCTTTTAATGAAAATAACAACTTTCAAGGAATACTTTAATAGCATTTCATGGTATTGCTGCACCAGCCAGAACCAAATTTTAGCAAGAGAGGATATGGATGCCTTCCACTTTGTTTCCTAAATAAATACAAGGGTATTGTCCTTTAATGCGGCATATACTTAGAATTATAATTATTACCAGAACATCATGCTGAACATTTTGGTCAAGAGCAAGAACAGCACAGGCATGCTTAATGAACTCCAATGCCGCATCCCCCTTATGTATTTTAGAACCAGCTATGTGAGGGGACCCATGGCCATGAGACGTATTATCATTCTCAGATTTGTTCAGTCCCTTGACATGGTGGACGATGTCCCGAACAATCCTAAGAAGCTTGTCCGTGAAGTAAGAACTGATCTGTTGCAAATGAAAGAAGACATTTATTCTATCACAAGACATGGAATTATAAACAAGCACAAATCATGAAAATATTTGGATGGTGACTTTGTTAAGACCTGCTCTTTAAGGAATTCTGTCACACGTAATTCAAGAGTCTCAGCAGCTGCAATGGTGATTGATGGAGTGCATTGGTTTCCGTCCATCAAAGATGCTCTATTTTCAGTTAGTTTTTGTGCAAACTTCCACGGCTTGTACATAAATTCAGAAACAATCAATACAAAATGATCCTGCCCAGCAGCACAGAAGATAGTTGGAACTTTTACAACTTGGTGGAAGGATATTATTGTTGGTACATAATTTTAGTAAAAAATTACTGCCATCAATGAAACCATAATCTGCCAGAAACCATGAAACTGCTAAGCAGATAATGCACTATAAAAGTATGCCGAGAAGTAGACCTACCTGAGTCTCCTTTGGCAGGTATTCAGCAATATTCCAGCTAGATATAATTTCCACTTGGCATTCATCCTCTTCAGCATCATTAGGTGGCTTAGAAATATTAATACAACTTCCACCATGGCTTTTGGCCTGGATTCCACCATAGTTGTACTGCCACATAACATAAAAGAAAGAAGGCTAATATTCAGTATATTTAACTATTTAAGAACTCTCTAGTATGTCCTCACTGCGTAAGGTATAGTTTAGCTTCATCTGTCAGAATGTAAATTTAAATTGGCAAAAGGTTCTTTGCATGGTCCACAGGAAGGCCTTCCTGTGTTGTGCACTTAACTGTGCTATGTGCAATAGTGACGTGGCAATTCCAACCAACCATTGGACAGATAATGGACAGCCTGGTTTGGTCACTCATCAAATTTCATAACCAAATTCAAACATATATTGACTCTTTTTCTTTGTATTTGTCGAATTATATATAAGGGTAGAATTGTAATTTTATATTTGTTTTATCTTTATTTCTTTTCCAGCATTATTCCTAATACAACCTGTCCCTACCCTGTCGACACCATACTAGTTACCGCCAGCTTGCTTTACCCCCGTCCCTACTCCTGCTGACACACTACAACTCACTGCTAGCCTTTCTTATCCCTGCAACTAGTTACCGCCACCTATAACCTATAACCTGCATCTAGTTTTACCACTTAATACCTACCGCAACCCCTAAATCCTATCAGCATTAATCACAATACAACCTAATACCTACTGCAACCCATAAACCTTACCCTAAAATCACCCTAAAACCTAAACAACCCTAAAACCTTCTTCTCATCCTCCCTAATTTCTTACCCATGAACCAAACCACCCTAAGACAATTTGTCAATTCCAGTTGCCGTGTATCCCTTCTTGCTGGGATGTGCTTTGAAGAGATCACTCGAATAGCCAACCTCGATCCTTCCCTGCTTGTATGAAGATCGAAACTTGCTGCATATGTGTCTCTTGTTCCCAGAAGTTTGATACACAGCTTCTCTGTTGAAGGTATTTTACACTGTTTTGCTCAAGTTTATTAGTCGGATTGTTCTTGGGTTGTGATCATCCCCATGGCTTACTTCTCTGAAGTTGTTTCTCATAATATGAAGACCTCCAAGATTGAATTCACTACTATTGCCCTTAACCCAATTAAGTTCGATAGGACTAACTATTTGATGTGGTCTAAAATAGCACATATGATAATTTTTGCAAGAGGCCTACTGGGTTATATTACTGGTCAAAAGAAGGCACCCGCCCTTACAGATAGACTTTATGACAAATGGGCGTCTGAGAACTCTATTGTAATGGCATATTTAATTGGATCTATGGAACCCACGACTAACAGGGGGTATGTCTTGTTACCTGATGCTACCGAAATTTAGAAGGCTGCCAAGGAGTCTTATTCACAAGTTAGAAACTACTCCTTGATTTATGATCTCCATGTGAAGATTGGTGTGCAACAAGACAACGGGACATTACTGTATCCCAATATTACTCTGAGTTCCGCAGTTTGTGGCAGGAATTGGATTACTATGACACCTTTACTGCTGCGTGTTCTACTGATGTTGCTGCTATGAAACTTGCCAAAGACAAACTTCAGGTATATAATTTTTTGGCTAGACTCAATGTTAAGTTTGATCAGATTCGTGCTCAAATCCTCCGTAGGGAGCCATTACCCTCTTTAGAGCAGGCTTATACCTTGGTTCAGTTGGAAGATATGCACCGTACATCCGTGATGCCTCCTCTTCCAGCAGAAAGGCCAACTCTCCAAACCACCCGGCCAAGTGACCCTACCTTCTCCAAACCAGTTTGATGTGAACATTGTGGGAGGAATAACATACTAAAGAAACTTGCTGGAAATTGCATGGCAAACTAGCTGATTTTGAGGCTAAGAGGAGTGAGAAGGGACTGTAGAGATCCAAGAATTTCTGGGCACCTTAGGCTAATCAGACAAAAATTTGCCCTCCTACTGGGACCCTACCCATGCTTTCACCAGATGAACTTCAGGCACTCAGAAACCTTCTCAGGCCATTTATTGCAGCTGCTACGGTTCCTACATCATCGTCTGCCACTTCAGGTTCTTATTTTGTTCAGGCAGGTATTTCTCATGATGATCACTGTGCACTGCTATTCCTAGCCCTTGGGTTATGGACACTGGTGCTACTGATTACATGATTGGTTTAACTAGCTCATTCTATCTATATTCTCCCTGTAATGGGAAAGATACAGTCCGAGTGGCAAATAGGTCTCTCTCTCCTGGAAAGGAATCCATCCGCTGCTCATCTACCCTTATCTTACAGTCTAGTCTTCATGTACCTAGTTTCTCTACAAATTTGCTATCTATTAGTAGTCTTACCAAATCTCTTAACTGTAAAGTGACCTTTTTTCCTTCCTCATGTGTAATTCATGATCTGATGAGTGGAAAGACGATTAGACATGGTAGATTGCAGGGTGGTCTCTACTTATTTTATGATGGTCCTTCACCAACCACATCAGCCCCTTCACCTTCACCACCGATTACTCCACATCACCTTCACTCTGCAGTCAGTACTCTCCAGTAGTGGCACAGGTGCCTTGGTCACCCATCTGTAGTAGTTTTGTCTCCATTGTTTCCTTCTTTATTTAAGCATTGTAATAAAAATGAGTTATTATGCGAAAACTATGTTTTGGATAAGGAAGCTCATAAACTTATTCTCTTTCATTTAATAGAAGCAGTGGTCTTTTTTATTTAGTGCATTCTAATGTATGCGGTCCTGCGAGGACTTGCTCTATTTCTGGTCATCGTTGATTTGTAATTTTTATTGATTGTTATTCGTGAATTACCTGGGTCTATCTCATGCATAATAAAACTGATGTGTTTCAATGCTTCCGTCAGTTCCGCAACATGATAAAGACTCAATTCCAGGCTTAGCTGAAGGTATTTTGCAGTGACAATGGAAAAGAATTTCTTGATGGCATATTTCAGCAATATTTGTCAGACAATGGCATCAAACGAGTTGTGTTGGCACATCTGCTTAAAATAGGGTAGCTGAGAGAAAGAATCATTACCTTCTTGAGATTGCCAGAGCTCTCATGTTTGATGGCCATGTTCCAGCTCGTTTTTGGAGTACTGCTGTTATGACTGCTGCATCCCTTATCAATTGGCTCCCTTCATGGATTTTCAACAACAAAGCCCCTCTGGATCTACTTCTTGGCAATACATCCTTTGTGTTACCGCCAAAGATTTTTAATTGTGTTTGTTATGCTCGCAATCATCAATCTCTTGGCAAATTTGATCCCAGAGGGTTCCGGTGTATTTTCATTGGCTACCCTGCTATACAGAAGGGCTATAAATGCTACCATCTTCTTTCCCAGAAGACGTTTATTACTCGAGATGTTTTCTTTCATGAGCATCTGATGTATTACTCGTCACATCTTCAGGGGGAGTAGGATAGTGTTGAAATAAAAAATGTACCTATGTTTGAAGATGTGCCAGAGGAACCAGAAAGAGTCCGTGGTCCCAATTCCAAGGATAGATGCACCATCAGACCATGACACAATACCACCTTCTACATCACCACTTATACCTACACCTATTCCCACAACCAGTCTTAATGCCTAACCTCTACAATTCTACAGCTACAGTCATCCTAGAAGCAAGCAAGGAAGGACCGCTACCATCAACACAACTTTGCATGTCCCTTCATTAGCCTTAGATCCAGAGATTGAGTTTTCTCCTGGTAAGGAACTTCCTCTCTCTGACTCTGATTTACCCATTGCCATTCGGAAAGGTAATAGGTCTTGCACACTTCACTCAATCTCTAATTTTGTTTCATATTATTCTTTATCTCCTGCCTTTCATGCTTTTGTGTCTTCGTTTTCCTCTGTTTTTATTCCTCAGAAATGACATGCAATTATAGATGAACAGTGAACAATTGCAATGATGGAGAAAATGAGAGCCTTGAAGAAAAATGATACGTGAGACCTTGTTCCTCTCCTACCAGGTAAGAGACCAGAAGGGTGTAAGTAAGTCTACATAGTTAAGCAGAAAATTGATGGCACAATGGATCAATATAAGGCAAGGCTGGTTGCCCATGGATTCACCCAAACATATGGGATAGATTATCAAGAAACTTTTGCCCCAGTAGTCAAGATGACAATAGTCCGGGTTCTCTTGGCATGTGCAGTACATCATAACTGGGATCTCAACAACTTGATGTCAAGAATGCCTTCTTTTACGGGAAACTCATAGAAGAAATCTATATGAATTGTCCATCTGGCTTTACAAATGCAAGCACCGATGGAAAGGAATGCAAGTTGAAACGCTCTCTCTATGGACATAAGCAGTCCCCTAGAGCATGGTTTCGTAGATTTCACAAAGCTATGATAGCATTTGGTTATGTGCAGAGTAATGCTAATCATATTTTGTTTATCAAGCATAACTCAGGTGTCTTCACTGCACTTCTTGTATATGTGGATGATATTGTTGTTATAGGAACTAATGATAATGAAATTAGAAAACTGAAGTCATTATTGGGGAAAGAGTTTGAAATCAAGGATCTTAGCAAACTCAGGTACTTTCTTAAGATTGAGGTTGTTCGTTCTACAAAGGGCACCTTTCTCTCTCAAAGAAAGTATGTCCTTGATCTTCTTACAGAGACAGGATTATTAGGGTGTTGTTCATGTGATACTCCTCTGGATCATAATACTAAGCTCAGGGAGAAAGAAGGAACACCGACAGATAAAGGTAGATACCAACGGTTACTCGGAAGGCTGATTTATCTATCACATACCAGGCTAGATATTGCATTTGCAGTGAGTTTGGTGAGTCAATTTACGTACGATCCCTATGCATCACATATGGAAGCAGTTTATAGGATTCTACACTATCTAAAGGCTTCTCCAGGGAAAGGGATTCTACTCTCACTACATGATCATCTCAGAGTGAAGACTTATACTGATGCTGATTGGGCTGGTAGTCCAAATAGGAAGTCAATTTCAGGATATTGTACTTTTGTGGGTGAAAATTTGATCACTTGGCGAAACAAGAAGTAGAATGTAGTGGCCCGTTCCAGTGCAGAATCAGAATTTCGAGAAATGGCTCAAGGAATATGTGAACTATCGTGGTTGAAGGGCTTACTTGGAGACTTGAAAGTTAAGTGTCATCAATCTATGACTCTGTTGTGTGACAATAAGGCAACCATCAGCATTGCTCACAATCCAGTTCAGCATGATAGGACTAAGCATGTTGAGGTAGACCGTCACTTCATCAAAGAGAAGTTAGAAAGTGATCATATTCAAATTCCATTTGTCAGATCAGAGGAAAAACACTGGTCCTAAGAGGGGAGTGCCCCAATTGACAATGCCACTAGTGAAGATCAGATGAAGCAAAGTGGAGTTGATGAATCTTAGAAGGTAATGTAGTAGGAGGAAAACCATCTTCAAGAAAATAAAGACCACCATGCACCTCTTACCACTTCGAATCATTGTCCCTATCACCAGATCTTGAAAAACATAATGGGCTGGAAATAAGGTGACTTTACAATTTATTTCTCTAGTAAGACTCGTAACGAAAAGGAGATTGGTAATAAAGTTAGGGATATGTAAAACAAAGGAAGAGAACAGCAAATAAAACCCTTTCTAGAGACAAAAGAAAGGGACTCGTCAGCTAATTGGACTTTGGCTTTTCATGAAGAAGTGGAGTACTAATAAAATAGACTAGAGGATCCAATCATGTGATTAGTGGCACCGGAGTTAATAATACAGGGCTTGAAACCACAGATGCACAATGACCATTGAAAGGATTACCTGAAAAGGAAAAATTGAAAGCTGAGGGAGCAATGGTAGGGGCAGAAGCAATAGAAGCTTGTAGCAGCCTATAGAAAGAATGAAATTTGTCTAGAGAAAAACCAGTTTCAGACAAGATGGCAAGTGTATGGCTTTGGTCTTGGAGCGACAACGACTACGCTTGCCTTCAACAGTACGTTTACCATGAAGCTTCCAACAAGTAGCCTTAGTGTGCCAAGGCTTGTGACAATGTTCACACTTGATAACTTCCTTGTCACTATCCTCAGTGCGTAGAAGTCCATCAGTCGTGAGAGTAGAGCGAGAGATAGCCTATAAGGCTGATTGATCGATAATAGGATGGTAGAGCGGTGGCTCTCCTCAGTATTGGACCAAAGCATAGGATTATTCCAAAGTAGGGAATGGAGATCTAGTAAGGACATGAACACGAATTTGACCGTATTCAGTGTTCAATCCAGCCAAGACATCATAAGCCCGAATATTTAGCAATGTCGGAAGCATTGGTGGGCTGGTAATCAGCATAATGATCAAGCTCTTCCCATAAACTTCAGAGTTCTGCATAGTACTGAGAAACAGATAACTCCATCTGCGTGGTGACATCAAGTTTCTTACATAATTCATACACCTGTGCATCATTCCCTATCTGACCATAAGTTTCCTTTGCAACTGTCCAAATCTGAGTGGCTATGTCTAACAAGAGGTAACCTCTAGCAATATTAAGGAGCATGGAGTTGAGTAGGAAAGATTTTACCAAATAATTATTAGAGATCCAGCGATCCTAAGAGGAACCAAAATCAGAATGCTTCGCGGTTTGACCAATAAGATGTATTGTGAAGCCACAACCAACAGTGGTAAGATAGGTTGATCCATAGTTGTCAAGGCGACAAGGCGACCCAAGGCGCTATAGGCTACCCTAGGCACCGCCTAGGCTTTGCCTAGGCAACCAAGGCGTTCCTAGTGTATTTTTTCTTATTTCTAAAATCTTAATTCTATATTAATGTTTATATATATGCAGTATTCTACATAAATAATCAACATTTAAGACATAACCTAATTAATATGAGAAAACAAACAAATAATGAATAAAGTATAGAACATAAAGAAGCATATTTATAAAAAACAAAAAAGCATAAACTAAGAAATTAGAACAACATAGCATATAAGTAAGAAGCAAGACTGCAAGACGAAGACTATAATGTACTTAAAAGAACTAAAGATCAAGTTACTCAAAAAATATTATACTATTGTTAGTTGTTACCTCTATGATGCCAAAATAAGAGATTGTGCCTCTATTCCTTAGTAGCTCAGTGGTAGAGCAGCCGACTATTAACCTGTAGGATGTAGGTTCGACAACATCGACATCCCAATCTCGGACTGGGTTTTAGTATAAGTGTAAAAAAAACCCTTTTCATATTTTCCGTTAGGGAATTTAATAGCATGTGGCCAATAATGGGGGATGGTTGAATTGCAGGTAAACGGAAACCTTAAAGGAGGTACGTGAAATTTTTTATTTAATTAATAATTTGTATACACATATGCAACAAGGCGACCGCCCAGGCTTTTAAGGTGTCCAAGGCGCCCAAGGCGACACCCAGAAGACCTAGGCGGTCGTCTTTTGAACATCAACAAGGTGCCTAACCGCCTACGATATAATATACCGACCAGACGCCTAGGTGACGCCTTGACAACTATGTGGTGATCAAGACCAAATCAGGTAATTGATGCCATCAAACATGGAAGTAGTACCAAAAGGGAGGTACTCATAACGGCTTTGTCCATCAAAATCAGAAGATGCAGTAGTAATGTCTGACATAGTAACAAGAGAAAGATAGAGGAGCCAATCCAATCAAACTAATCTAAGACGGAATGGCACAAAAACTGGTCGATATCACTTACCCAAAAAAAAAACTAGATCGATATCAGCGCAAGAAAAGGGAAGTATCTACTTCAAATATGAGTCGCTTCTGACCAGGGATAGCTGAAATCGATGTAGTTGGATTTTGGAAGAACACCCAAAAAAAAAAAAAGAAGGTGATATCGCAGAGATCAGATCTGATCTCAATTGCAGGTAAAGACAGATGCTCTCCAATAATTGCAAAATTGGATCCTCAACAGGGAAAGACTCGACCTTCAATATAGAGGAACAACTCGATCTTCGAACAGGGAAGAACCAATCGCACACGTGGACAGCAACTGTCAAGCTTCGATAGGTCATATCATGCTTCAATTGAGGTAATAGTAGAAGGCAGCAACTAGATCCATAAGAGATCACCTCATTAGTGCTGCCATTGTGGGGAGAGAGAGAGAGAGAGAGAGAGAGAGAGAGAGAGAGAGAGAGAGAGAGAGACAGAAATGTTTTTTTGTAGAAAACCTAGATCACAATGTTAGCTCTGATACCATGTTGACAGCAAAGAGTGGGATTGATGCTTGGATGGTCAATGGGACCAGCCAAGCCTTTATTTATAACAAAATAAGGGAGAGATAAAATTATACAACTATGGCCCCCATTAACCAACTCCACTAATTAGAGTCAGTCAAAGGGGGGAAAACCCAATATGCCACTACGCATATTATTACATAATTTAAAATAAGGAAAGATCTCAGGTTGTGCATTACTAATTATTATGCATTCCAAACAAATATTTCCACAATAAGTAGACAATCAATATGGCAACATAATTGTAAACAAGCAGAAACCATTTTGAGCCAACCTGGTCCATAAATAGCAATGAGTGCCAGAAGTGCAAAGGTTCAAACTCAATCCACTCAAAAAGATCCCTGTAAAATAACAAAAGCAAACCTAGGTCAAAGACAGAAAACCAACTACTTGAATAGAATTTCTGGACCCTCACCTGGTTTGCAAGGTTTTTAATAAAGAGTCACAGTAAGCCTGGGCTGCTGACAAATCTGTCTTTCCTGTGTCTATTATAACCTTTGAGAAGTCAGCAAAAATGATTGTGGCTCCCAGTTTGCGAAACTCAGCCAGCAATAATGCAAACACCTTTTGCATGACCTGTCAATGTTATGTATTAGGAAAGGCCAATTAGAATAACAAAAAAAATATTGGAAAAGGAAGGTTAAGGAGAAAAGTAAAGAATAATATATAGAGGGACACCGCAACAGCTCTGAAAGGTTCAAGTATAAGATGATGACCAGGTTTATTGTCATACTTTTATTAGGAAAAGAACAATACATGAATTTAACATGTCAAGTCATCCTAGTTTGGCTTTATACTAAACAGGTTTGTTCATGAATTCACCTTCATATATAGGTCTTCCAGAGCCCGTTGGAAAGTGGAGTTCCAAGAGGGAGTGCGGGAGACAAGTAGCATTCACAAAATGAATGTGTTCAAAAAGGATTTAATTTTAGAAACAGGACAAGAAAAATGAACAACCATAACAGCCATAGTCTATTGATATCATTGACCCTGAAACCTGGCTTGAATCTTGGAAGCAGATTTGACTGGCCTATATTTAATTTTAGAAACAGGACAAGAAAAATGAGCAACCATAACAGCCATAGTCTATTGATAGCATTGACCCTGAAACCTGGCTTGAATCGTGGAAGCAGATTTGACTGGCCTACATTGAAATAATTCAAGGAATTTGATTTCAGAGATGAAAGTTGAAAATTTACATAACTTTAGTTTAGAGTAGATTTTTGATGATTTCATTGGACATTGATAAAAAAAAAAAAAAAAAAAATACTGAATATCAAACTGATGTATTTGGTAAATTCAACCAAAACAAGTTGACACTTTCTACCAACTTTTGGACACTAAAAACCCATTCTCTTCTCTTAAAGGGACCATCTATTGAGCTTCGTCACTATAAACAAGCAATTACCTTGTGCAGTACACGGTGAAGAGCAGGGTCATGAAGTTTTGACTGTGGGCTGCAAGAAAATGGAAGAGAGTAAAAAAGTGAGCGATAAGACATGCACATGCAAGAAGTTCACTGTGAGTGACCTGCAAAGCCATCGATATAGATGTTGCAATAGTGCATCAGCAAATACATTTCCAGATGTAACTGCATCTGCAAGACATCTTTGGATCAATTGCTTCAGAACACGAAATGCAGGTGCACATGAGCTTGTTTCATCAAAAATAGTTTGTTCATTAATAATCTGGGCTCCAGGATTCATGTCCTGGTCAAATCCAAATAAAGCTCCTCCTTCCATTTCATTCACTTGATTGCTCTTTAGCAGAGCATCCACAGCCAGGTGATGGATCTGCACAACAACAACCATCCACAAAACCTTAGGCATGTAACAGAAACGAATACAATAAAAAAATATATTTTCTGAATATATATATATATATATATATATATATATATATATATATATATATATATATATATATATATATATACAGAGAGAGAGAGAGAGAGAGAGAGAGAGAGAGATAACCTTTAGCTCCACTGCCAATTTTCTATATGCCCCAGGATAAGTAACGACAGGCTGGTGGACCTGTTACGGGAAACAGTTAAGTGAAATACAAGAAAAGAAACATATAACTAGAAAGAATATCTGAGTAACATCAACAACCCAACAGCAGATCTGAACAAAATCATGATAATAGACAAGAACGAAAAAGTACAAAGTTTTGGGAAAGAGGGACAAAGTTAAAGAAAGCTGAAATCCCCAGAATTTTTGCCCAGATTCTCTATCATTTGTCCTGATACTTACTTCATCAGCAAAGCATATATCATCTTCAACAATGCCACCAAGGTCTGGAATGCCATCATTCGATATCCAAAGGACCTGTGAGAAATAGAGTTGAGCAAAGTTAAGAAACTATAGTGAAGCAAAGACGCAGACACATGATAAATAAACTGTGAAAAAATACTAGCTATTTACTTCTTTTTTTCATTGTTGGAATGCAAGAGTTACATGTAGCCATCTTTTATTTCTTTTAGGAGTTGATTGGTCTTTTGCCTAGGCACATCCCGGTGTTTACTCTCTATAGTCGTTGATCCATTTCGTGGCATGGGTAGAACTGAATCAAATCTATAGACAATGCTACCTCAAGCTATTTTCTGGGTCTATGCCATGAACTAAATCAAAGAATCCTTTGAGAAGCAAAACAGTTCAAATTAGACAAAAGTGGAAAGTGGGTTGGGACAGACCGAATAATTTAATTTTTAATTCTAACTGGAATCAGAATCTATTGGCAGAATTATACAGGTGGTTTCTATATATATATAATTGTTGACGCAGCAAGCTGGTGTCGATGCTGATTTGAATTAGTCAAAGCAGCATCTTAGAGCCCTTATCCTACTCTAATTAGTTATTTCATATTTGTACACTGCTGTAGAAGCAGTTAGCTTAGGATTCTATTTTATCTTGAGTTCTTTTTCATAGTAGGACTCCTTTTTTATTGTTAACTAGGACTCTAACTTATGGAATCCTAGTTCTGATATGTTAACAATTGCTGATTTAATATATATAGACGACAGGGGGAGAGGTGTGCTTCTTTTGTCTTCTGCAATCTCTCTCTCCCCCTTTGTTATTTCTTTTTCCTAATCTCTTTTGCAACATGGTATCAGAGCAGGAATTAGTGGCTGATTCAAGGGAGACCTCCCTGCTGGTATGACTTAATATAAATTTTTTTTTACCTTTCTTTCTTTCTTCCTGTTCCTACGGTAGAGGGTTCTGAATTAGTAGTCGATTTTGCTTATTGTCTAGATTGAGTTCAAGTTAAAAGAACACAGATCTAATTTTTTTTTTTGAGATCAATACTGCCCTAGCCTTTTCTATTTTTGGTTTTTTTCGATTCTACTCATTGTCTAGATCGAGTTCAGTTTATAAGAACTCAGAGCTAACTTCCTAGAATCGATTCCTTTTTTTTTTATTCTGCTGCCTGTCCAGATCGAGTCTGAATTATAAAGGCTCAGATCTATGTTTTTTTATCTATCTCTCAGAATCTATTATTTCAGAAGGTTGTTGTCGATTCTCCTCCTTGCTGTTGAGATCGAGTTTGAATTATAAAAAATCAGATCTGGTTTTTCTTGGTGATCGATACCACTATATTGTTCTTTGTATATCAAGAGTGAGCCCAAGACTACTGTGGACACTGTTCACATATAGATTACCTCTATTAAATTAAATGGATCAAGAAACTATCTTCTCTGGAAGCAAGCTATCACATCTACCTTACAGCTCGCAATAAATTGAGTTTCTTGAAAGATGATTCCCCTAATCCTAAAGCTTCAAATTATGCTACATGGGCTCGTGATAATGCTACTGTTATGGTGTGGCTATTTAATAGTATGGAGCCTTCTATTGCTGCTAATGTCATGTTCCACACTACTGCCAAGAGTGTTTGGACTGATCTACAGGAGAGTTATGCTCAAGATACAAATCTATCCCGTGTTTATGACTTATATGGTCGTCTATTCAATTGCAGACAATGTGAGAAATCAGTTGCAAAATTTTATAATACTCTAAAAGGTATAATGGAGGAGTTAAATTTTTATCAGCCGCTCACTACAGATTTTCCGACCCTAAAAGCTCAAAGGACGGAATTTCATACTCTATATTCATTGCTGGCCTCAGCCTTGAAAGACAACCACTTAAAAATCAACTTCTAGCCGGTGATAAAATTCCTACCTTGAATGAGGCTTTTTCTAGGGTTCAACGACTTGTCAACCCCTCATCTCCAAGTTACATAGCTCCCCTTCCACTGACAGCTCGGCTCTCCTAGCCTCTGGTGCTGGTCGTGGTGGGGGTCGTGGTCGAGGTGGCCGTGGCTCAGATAGAATTTGCTCCCGTTGCTGTAAACCAAATCATATGGTTCATCATTGTTGGGCATTACATGGTAAATCTCCAATGGGGTGATACATCTACCCCTCCTATTGCAGGTGCAGCTCATTCTGACGGTGACACATCTACTGCATCTACTACTACTGAAGGAACATCCTCGTCTGTTACTGTTTCCAAAGACGGCTTCCATGCTATACTCAACTCAACCATCTTAAACAACTTGATACTCAAGGCTCATCTTCCACTTCCGCTGCCACCTTGGCTCATTCAGGTATTGCCGCCTTACTTTCATCCTCTACCAATAACCACTGGATTATTGACTCTGGTGCCTCATCACATATGACGGGCAAGGCCTCAGTATTTTCTACCTTTAATTTGACTGACAAACCCACTTATGTTCATCTTGTTGATGGATCCCAAACCCCAAGGGTCGGGAAGGGTGATGTATCCCTTTCTCCCACTCTCTCATTAACATCTGTTCTCCACGTTCCTCACTTACCATTAAACTTATTATCTATCAGTTCTTTGGCTAAAACCCTTAATTGCTCTATCGCCTTTTATCCCACTTGTTGTGTTTTTCAGGATCTTTAGACCAAGAAGACGCCTGGTGGGGGACATGAGAAGGACGGGCTGCACTATCTGGATCACATACCATCATCCGCTGCTGCCCTTACTACAACTACCGGTGTTTCTCCACTCCAATAGCATGTTCGCTTGGGTCACTTATCCCTGCATAAATTACAGATCATGGTTCCTACGTGCAAGCCTACTACTACCCTTGAGTAAGAAGCCTGCCAACTGGGCAAACACCACCGTACTTCATTCCCACCTCGTGATGTGTCCAGAAGTCCTGTTATTTTTTCTTTCTTTTATTCGGATATTTTGTGAGTTCTATCTTGAAATTAAAACTCAATATGGCATTAATATTAAGGTATTTTCGGTCTGATAATGCTCTTGAATATACCTAATATGTTATTTCTCAATTTTGTGCCTCCCATGGGATTATTCACCAAACCAGTTGGTCCTATACCCCTCAACAAAATGGGGTAGTTGAGAGTAAGAACCGTACTTGTTAAAGGTTTCCCGTTCACTTCTTTTTCATATGTATATGCCTCGCTATTTCTAGGATGATGCTATTTTAACGGCCTGCTACTTAATTAATCACATGCCCTCCTCTGTTCTTCAGGATCAGTCACCTATATTACTGGTACACTTATCATCTCCACTATTCGCCTTACACCCTAGAACCTTTGGAAACACTTGTTTTGTCCATGACCTTCGGCAAGGTCTTGATAAATTATCCCCTCGGGCCATTAAATGTGTTTTCATTAGTTACTCTCGCACTCAAAAAGGGTACAGGTATTCTGATCCTCATACCAGAGGGGTCCTCGTTAGTGCTGATGTTACATTCTTTGAGAAATCTCCATATTTTCTAATGCTGGATCTGAGTCCACCAATTCCAGCCCTCGTACCATTTCTAGATGAGGACGTTTTCCTCTGTTCCATCGCCGGTTCTAGCTACACTGCAGGTGTATCGATGGCGTCCGTGTACAGCTCCTCCTGCTGCGGCTTCTCCATCCCCCTCCCCAGCATCCTTATCTAAAGATCTTACCCCAACTCTTCGCAAAGGTACAGGCTCTTGTACATTACCTCCACAGGTAACATATCTTATTACTCAGTTTATGAAGTTTACAAAGTATGTAAACTTCATAAAGCTATATATGGCTTCAAGCAGTCTCCCCATGCATGGTTTGATAAATTTACCAAGGTTATGGTTTCTTATGAGTTTCAATCTTGCTATTCAGATCACTCCTTGTTTGTGCATGGTCGTAATTCCAAGGTGGTTATCCTTGCGGTATATGTAGACGACATTATTATTTCAGGAGATGATATTATAGGCATTGATGAAACAAAATCTTATCTCCATCAGCACTTCCAAATGAAGGGTTTGGGGGCTCTTAGATATTTTCTTGGCAATGAAGTGGTTCATACCTCACAAGATATCAATCTTTCTCAGCACAAATATGTCATTGATTTGTTTATTGGAACTGGGATGCTTCGATACGAACCCATTGACGTTCCTATGGATCCACATCTCAAATTAGCCACCTATGAGAGTGCTGCTTATAGTGATGCCCACCAGTATCCCCGACTTATTGGCAAGCTTATCTACCTGAGTATTACTAGGCTTGATATATCCTACACTTTAGGAGTACTCAGTCAATTTATGCAAACTCCTAAACAAGCTCATTGGGATGCCGTAAGCAGGTTATTGCGGTATCTAAAAGGGGCTCTTAGGAAAGAATTACTTTATCAATCACATCAAAATATTGAGCTATGTGGTTATTCTTATGCTGATTGAGCTGGTGCCAATGATGACCACCGGTCTACTACTGGTTATTGCACCTTCCTTGCAGGAAACCTTATTACATGGTGTAGTAAGAAACAGAAAATTGTTGCTAAATCAAGTGTTGAAATTGAATATCATGCTATGACACAAACCACTATCGAGTTACTATGGATTAAAAGTATTCTTGGTGAACTTGGCTTTCCAATTTCTCAGTCTATTCCTATGTATTGTGATAATCAGGTAGCCATCTACAATGCTAGTAACCCTATCTTCAAAGAGCGTACTAAGCATAAGGAAGTTGATTGTCATTTTGTTCGTGATGCTGTTATGTGACATATTATCTCAACTCCGTTTGTTAATTCAGAGTCTCAACTTGGTAACCTGTTTACTCAAGCTCTGTTCAAGCCCATGTTTCTTTACTACAGTTCCAAGCTAAGTCTCAAAGATATCTATACTCCATCGCCAGCTTGAGGGGGAGTGTTGAGCAACAGGCTGGTGTCGATGCTGCTTTGAATTAGTCAAAGCAACATCTTAGAGTCCCTATCCTACTCTAATTAGTTATTTCATATTTGTACACTTCTGTAGAAGCATTTAACTTAGGATTCTATTTTATCTTGAGTTCCTTCTTTTCATAGTAGGACTCCTTTTTTTATTGTTAATTAGGACTTTAACTTATTAAGTCCTAGTTCTGATATGTTTACAATTGCTGATTTAATATATATAGACGATAGGGGGAGAGGTGCGCTACTTTTGTTGTCTGCGATCTCTCTCTGTCTCTCCCCCTTTGTTATTTTCTTTTTTCTAATCTCTTTTGCAACAATAATAAATACATAAAAAGTTGAGCAACTAAATTTCATAAAGTTTTTAATCGTATTCAGTAAGTTTTTACTCATTTCCAGCATTAATCTCATTTTGCATTAATTTTATACATAATTTTATATTTTCAGAAGGACAAGTAGGTGGGGCGAGTGGTTACCCCACGAGGGGAGCGATAAAGGTGATCGTGGGAGGCTCTGAAAGAGTAATGATTTGTTACAACCCTTATGATGAGGTGTCCTCTTCCATAGACTTGACTTATCCGAATTGAACGTTAGCAGCTTATGCCAAGACTATCACGAGCAGATTAGCTGCTTGTTCGGCGGGGAGGAGCATCTCAAAGTATGGGGCAAAGGATCAAGTGTTTTGACTTCGTCCCCCCTCCTTTTGAAGAATCATTTTCAGATTTAGCTATAGGCAACAGACCCAGATGGGATAGGAAATTATTTATAAGAAAAACCACACCAATCTAGGCCGACAGATCAAATGAATATAATTGTCGAAATGAGGACAGCCACATTCCAGCCATATCTATTCATCTTTTTTATATCAAAAAAAAAAAAAAAAAAAAGAGTTCCGCATTTCTCCGAGGTCCGGGGAACAAATAGACGTGCAGAAGAGGGAGAGGAGGGGCTATGAGCCCTCTCCCATTGCTGTTCCCGGATCACCCACCTGTTCCTTCCCCTTCACCCCGCCTAGGGAGGTCCGAAAAGATCAGATCTCTTGAACGAAGTGAAGTGATAAGAAGAGAAGACTGCTGGCGGGAGATCCCTATTCATTACACCCAGCAAAGCCAAAGAAATAAAAATCATAAATAAAAACAGGAAAAATTCCAAATTTTAATGATTAACACTCATCCATATGTTTTTTTTTTTTTTTTAATCACAGGCCGTAAATCCTGATATGATATTATGTCCAATTGCAAGCTACTTTAGGTATTTCTTCAATGTATTTTCATTTTTTTTCTTCCAAAAAATACAAAAATAAAAATAAAAACCTCCAAATTGTAAAAAATACCTGCAACATCCCCAGTGGTAGAACATCCCCTTAACAATCATATTTAATTTATTCTAGTGGGTAGGTACAGGTTTTAGAAAGAAAAATCTAATTTTCTTCATTTTTGAATGATTTAAAAAATCCCTAGATTTACACTCTGATTCAACATCAAATGCAAGATTGATGCATGGATTCGTGTTAGCTACCATTAATCAACTAATCCATGCCCAAAACAAGAAAAACAGAGTTCAAGCAAGATTTGGGTAAAAAATCGAGTTGCATGTTAAAACCTGTTTTCCGCAACTTTTCATTCACTGATCTATTACAGTTCGATTTTTTATCCAAACTTCAATTTCTTGGTTGTTTCTGAATCGTTTTTGGATGCTCTTTCAAAACCCCCATGTTGTCAGGAACCAATTATGAAGATTTGAGGTCACAATGAACTCTTGGTCTCATCTTCTTCCACTAGGTGAGAAAAACCAGTTAAGTTAAAGGCATATCGATGACTTAAATGGGGGTATCGACTGTTTTTACCAGCACTGTTCAATACTATTTTTTTCTAAAGTGTATCGTGTCGGCCCTTGTCAATGCCGTTATGTATCAACTGATACAGTATGACACTTTAATCATTGATTATCCCTTAAAGACACAACCTTTTTATTTTTAACCTTTAACTATATTGCTCTTTCTTGTGCCTAAAGGGTTGCAAAACAACCAACAACACTTAATTTCAACCTTATGAAATGCATGCCTTTCCAATCAATTGGACATAAGATTGAACATGAAAGACAAATTTCAATATTTATTGTTGGAATTATCGGTTTATGGGTCCCACGACAAGGGGAGTGTCTTTGTCATGGTTAAATTATTTTCTCTTGCGTTATTGTTCCAAAGGATAGAAGTCTATCTAGTTTTTTTTTTTTTTTTTTTAATTTTTTTTTTATTGTTCAGCCTTTCCTTGGAAACTGGGGCTCATAATTACTCTAGAGTTCCTGTTAGTTAGTAATCATTTATTTCTATTCTTGAGGGTTACACATAGTCGACAGCTCCTCATGGAGTGGTTGACACCTCTCTCTCTCTCTCTCTCTCTCTCTCTCTCTCTCTCTCTCTCCACTTTCTTTACCTTATTACAAATATAATATAAGCAAGCAATTTGAAATGCAAAGGAGGCAATGATCTCAAATAGGAAAACCTTAATGGGCATTCACCCAGAAATCAGGATATCTTATTTTTCTACCAAGTTTCTGAATTGGAAGGAAAGCTTACAATAGAAATGAAAATATAAATAGTTATTCGGAGTTAACCTGTTGATGATCACGCAATGCTCTAGAGTAGAAGATATCTGCTGTGAATAGAAGCCAGTCAAGTTCGAAATTCCCCAAGGGTACCTGCTCCAGCATATTAAAATGATTACAAGGGTTTAATAATCATCCATCAGAACCGAAACTGACTCAAAGGATGATGAATTTATAGGGATGAAAGAATTCATTACATGTGCATATTTTGAAAGAGAAATTCTTTCATTTAACCAGTGTGATGATGCAGCACATCGTTGCATTCCAATTTTCGCAGCCACAATTTGCCACCCAAGTGCCTTTATGGAGGAGGAAATTGAGCATTAAGATTTTCTTCTGACAATAAGCATGCCAGAAAATGAAAAACCAAAAAATAATCATGCATGTAAACCAATTACAGGGCACTAATACTACCTGATAGTGGCTATCGCGTGCGTTGCAGGGGATATTTACACAAGGGAAATCGTCCAGAACACGGATACCTGTCTTCATTGAATGGATGTTTGGGCATTCAATGACAGCAACTGCAGGTCCATGGTGTTGATGCCTGCCATGGATGAATAAAGTTATATTCTGTGAACTAATCTGGGGAAGTGAATTAAAACAAAAATAGCAAGAAAATTCATTGATCTTGCTCTCTTAGAAAAGCAGAATGGATCTCCTTTCTCTCCCCCCTCCCCATGAAGATCCCTTATAATATCTCTCCTATCCTTATTCAGGGCTGCTCGCTGAACTCTGTCCTTCTTGAATGGATATAAGAAATTTAACAGAAGAAAAAAATAAGGCTTGATAAAGGTTACTAATAATGTGAATTTTTTTTTTTTTGGGTGAATGACTTAATATATTAACACCTCTCAGAAACAGGGAAAACAGGCTCGGGTATCCCAAGGATAGAGTCAGACTCCTTATAAAGCTAGGCCGAGCCCAAGAGAAACAGAGAAGATGACAAAGGGAAGGGGGGTGGGGGGGGACTGGGGCACAAGCCACCTCAGCTGGAGTTCAGATTCCAGGAGGAAAGAATGAACCTATTTCTCTCGGAATCCAGGGGAGGAGTAACGGGCATAGTCATACCCTGCACATCAAACATGAAGGCGTTCCATATTTAATCAAAGGATATTGATTTAACCACCCACATGCGCAAGTTTCTTTCAAACCATATATGGTATACTGTCATAGAGAAAGCCAGTTTGACAACAGTATCAAATTAGAATATCTGCTTGCATTTGCACACTGAGTCCCAAGCTCAGATAAAAAGAGGATGGATGCATCAGGTGGCAATGAGCATCCAGAAATCTTTAGCCTAACCTTATAGCAAGGTTCCCAAAAGAGTTAGCAGCTCGTATTAGAGTGGAACAATATTTGGGTGGCCAAACCTGTAGTTGGTGCGAGGCCCAGTGAGTTCAGTGGAGTTTGCTTCTATTTCTTCCGATTGTAAGAGGATGAGAGGACATTCAGGACACTGGATAGATAGGGTACCCTCTGTTTGGCTACTATCCACATGAGAGGTTTTCTGGCTTACCACAAGTTTATTGGTTCATCATGCATTTGACTCAACTGTCAAAATATTGACTTTTTATGCTCAAAAGCATGCAAAGGAGACTTTCTTTAATCACAAGGAAAACTTGGTTTTTGGCTGAAACCGCATAAGAAAATGATAAAGTTCGACTTTTCCAAGAATTGGCCTCAAGCTGAGCTGCCAAATGAAGGGTCAGACCATCAAGAGAGAACAACTGAGCTTTACAACTCTCATGTTCTAGCGATTGATTTCGTTCTATACTGACTGTACTAACGTAACTGCCTACTACAAATTGTGCATTAAGCAAGAGAAAGGAGTGCTTCTATAACGCCCCAAATTTTCTAAGTTTATTTTCTACCTTGGTTGAGTTTAGTGAGTCTAGGCGACATTAGAAGACTAGGTGCTGTTTAGCAAATTTTGGTGGTGTAGCACATAACGTGCATGGTGACGTTTACTGTAGGGTGAATTGTAAACCTGAGAATGGGAATCTTGCTTATAGTAGCATGGGACCCACAAGGAAAATTTTGACGTTGATCTAAGTTTGGTAGCTAATCTCAAAAATCACCTTGCATATGAACCATTGGATGCTAAGGAATATTCATTATGCTGCAGTATTTTTATGAATAACATTATCTGTAAGGACTGATTTTTAATAATAGGATAATGCGATTTATATTAAGATATATTAAAATATTTACAATTAATATCTCAGACGACGATGATGATGAAACGGAGCATGGAGAAGCATAAAGGATGTTCAAGCTTACCTTTTAATAGTTGATTTCTTTTTTATTAGAATAGTTGTAATAAAATTTTATTTCAATGTAAAGACAATTTAGTTTTGGTTTTATGATTATTGTTTAAAGACACTAGATTGCCACCAATAGGCTTTTGGGGACCTATTTACTATTGTTATTTATTTGAGTCAGAGTTTAAGTTAATAAAGTTTCAAAGTTTAGTTTACTTGAGCAATCATTAGATCAGCGCCTATAAGGGTTGTACCTTAACCTTAATCTAGGTTTGGGTTGTGACAGCTTTCGTTTCCAAAAACTTGCTCAAGTATTAGAGCAAGGGTTAAATGGCTCTCTTGCTCAAGTGTTAGAGCAAGGGTTAAAACGGCTGTGTATGACTGACTTTGGTTATGAATACCATGTCTTTTTTTCTTTTTTTCTTTTTTTTGGTGAATAAAAGAATATATTAACAACACCCCAAAAAGGAGAGTGCAAACCTGGGAATCCGAAGGAAAGAGCCAGGCTCCTTACAAAACAAAGCCATTAGCCCAACCAAAAACTAAAAAGCAAGAAATCAAACCAATGGGATCTCCAAACACTCTAGGAATACCACGTCTTTTCATCTTTCCTTTCGCTTTCATACTTGCTTTACCAGTTCTGGCTAGAGTAATATCAGCTAGTAGGACAGATAAAGGATAAAGCTTCTCTCTTTGACCAACTCTATTGTTGTAATCCCCCAGCTCCTGGTCTAATAGAAGGATTGGTGATCAAAGGGTGTTTTGTAAGCTTGATAGAGTGCTGGTCAATGAACGATGGCTATCGAACTTCAGTTCTTCAGAAGCCCGCTTTGATTCGCCAGGTATTTTGATATGTAGTCTGATCACGAGGGGTTTCAAGAGATTGTAAAGCTTGCTTGGGATAGGATTAACCTTGATCCCCATCAACCTTTAGTAAGCTTCGCCCGTAAGCTTAGGGAGGTCAAATGGGATCTAGTTATGTGGAACAAAAGAGAGGCCGGAATATTTTGAGCATACTTGTCAAGGGCAAACCAAGGTGTTGGATACCTGACAAGGCACCTAGGCGACCAAGGCGACCAAGGCGCCTGATTTTCCAAGGCGTTACAAGGCACCTGGGCGTCTAGGTGACACCTTGACAACTATGATTTCGAGTGCAGTTCTGGACTGCAGAATGGAGCTATCTGAGGTTCAGCGCCGTCTTCAAGGGTTGGCGGATATCAACAGCCTCATGGACTCTTAAAAGCCCTCTCGCTTAGGTTGGCTGCCCTGGTTATCTAAGAGTAAAATTTCTTCAAGCAACAATTTAGAATCCGTTTGCTAAAGTTGGGTGACAAAAATACTTACTACTTCCACAAATCAGTCATGGCCAATCAAAACAGGAACCGAATCTCTTCTCTTTTGAACGAGGATGGCCGGTCTATTTTGGATGTGGTTGGGATCAAAAAGATAACAAGAGACCATTTCCTCTAGTTGTTCAACCCTCCCAGCCTTCCTCCCCTAAAGCACATTCCGCTTGGCTTGAAAATGAATCTACATTCTCCCAGGATCAAAGCTTGTTGTTGGCTGCTTCCCATCAGAGGATGAGATTCTCCTAGCAATTAAATCCATTAAAGCTTAAAAAGCTCCCGGGCCGGATGGCTTTAGTATGGGATTCTTCCATGTTACATGGGAAATTATTAAGGTGGAGCTTTTGCTGGCTGTCCGAAGCTTCTTCTCAAATCCGGTTCAAGTGAGAGAAGTTAATCAAACTTCCTTTGCCTCATCCCAAAAAAGGAAGGAGCTTGCTGTATTGGTGATTTTAGATCCATCGCTTTGTGTAATAATGCGTATATGATTATTGCAAAGATCCACGCCATCTGACTCAAGAATGTTATTGGTGGTCATGTTAGCTCCAATCAATCAGCATTCATCCATGGTCAAAAATTATGGATAACATCATGATTTGTAACGACCTTGCCTCGGGATTAAATAAGAAAAATTACTCCCCAGCGGCCAATCTTAAGCTTGATCTGCACAAAGCTTATGATCAAGTCAAATGAGAACATGATTCGAGGTGCCAATCGAAACCAATGGTTTCGACTGGCACAACTCTATTTCGACCAAGGTCGAGACGAAACCTTAGGTCGGTAATGGAAAATACCAGGTTTCGATCGAAACTAGGTCCAACTCAACCAAGTTTCGACCGAAACCTGGTTTCAACTTGGTTTTACTCCACCTAACCTTATAAAAGTCTGGGTTTCGATCAAAACCTGTCTATTTTGACTGGTTTCATCCCAAACTTGACAAGGTTTTGACTCCAAAGGCAGGAACAGTACACAGGAACAACACTTATATGGCTACACATTTAAGTAAGCAAATACCCCCCCCCCCAAATTTGAATCCAATAAAAATAGTCTAAAATTCAAATTCTAAAAGGATAAAAAATCATCCCTCCATTTCAAGAACAAAAACGGATTTTTGGGTGTGGAGCGATTTTTAACTTCCAATTGCTAGGCTTTTCACAAATCTAAAAATTCCATAAGTTTTATTATAGTAAAGCAACACTAAAAACCAAAAGTGTGACAAAATAATCTCTTGCTATGATGCCCAAAAAATTATTTCCATTCAGCCGACTTTAAACAACATTCTTGTCTCCAGACAAGATTTGACCTGAATATAACTTCTTCATTAAAAATCGGATTCAAGCAATCTTGGATTTGTTGGAAAGCTGATTATGCCAGCTTTGCAATAAATCCGAGATTGCTTGAATCCAAATTATATTAAAGGAGTGATATTCCAGTCAAACTTTGTTAAGAGTACGCAAAACCGGTGAGTTCTGTCACCTGAAAGTGAGTATGGTTTACCATCAGACTTGAATTGCACCATTTTTCCTTTTGTAACAAAATAAGGAGGAAAGCTAACCAAGTAACAAAACAGTGAAAGAGAGAGAGAGACAGAAGAAATGAGGGAGAGAGTGTGTAAATAACCCCTCCTCCTACTGCTGTATCTATAGAAAGTACAAGAGAGAAAAGAAAAAGGACTTAGGTTTCTCTCCTAATTACAATCCAACTAGGTAGAAATACCTAGTCAACAAGACCAATTCCTATTATACTTAAGACACAACTGGTAATAGGCCTTTATAATTAACCCTACTACATTATTTATTATAACTAAAGAGGGGAATGGGCCTAAGTTAAGTGAACCCAACTAGGTAAAAAGACCTAGTCAACAAGACCAATTCCTGGTATACTTAAGACAATCAATAGTGGGCCTTTATAATTAGCCCCACTACATTATTTATTGTAATTGAAGGGGGGAATGGGTTTAAGTTAAGTGGACTCATTTCCTTACAATTACAGCCCTTATATCTTAACATCTTTCTGTAATCTTCTTCGTAACTCCTCTGTTTGGACTGAGAGTTTGATCGAAGGATCATTAGTTCTAGGCAATTAAGACCTCTAAGTTTTAACCCCATTAGACTACCCTACTATGAATTACGAACAGATCTAATATTGCTTCTACCGCTTGGAATAATTTCAGGCTTGTAGAATCCATCCACCGCTTGTTCATGGGGGGAAACTATTGGTTGGGCTCAAGAGGGCAGAGGGTTACGACCCTTATTCTAGAGTTCTAAGTTGTTTGTTTGAGTTTTCATGGAATTCCATGGGTGAAATCGGCAAACGGTTGTCACTGGTTCTGTTTCACGAAAGAGCTGAAGGTTGAAGGTGTGCTATCATATTTACAAAAAACCCTTAATATTTGATGATTAGTCCTATTTAGCCCCTTATTGTTGTTTCCCAATTCTACGCTTTATTTAAAGATTTGCTTTCAGTTTTGTCCTGTGACCCTAAGGGTCAATTTGCCTTACTTCAATAAGAATTAGATCATTCTAAAAATTACAGAATTGCCATTGGTCCTATTAATTGAGGTTACACTATTCAGGGCGGGCCCATAGCAGATCCAAATACGGGTTCCAGACTAGTATTTGCAATTTTATTGCTTTGGAGGGACCTAGATCACATCAGACTGAAATTTGCATGGAATGATGGATGCTCTTGCTTGTATCTGGCTTATCTGGGATTTTATTTGCTACCGTGATTTGACTCACTATAGAATTTCGATTTGAAAAGGAGTGAGTAGATGTGGAGGAGATCGATTACTTCTCAAATTTTCTGGTTAAATCGATTTGTGGTGGAACATTCCTGGTTCAATTTTTCTTGTGATAATGATTATTTGAGTCAATTTTTTTATTCAATTTTCTGGTAGAATTTATTGGACGAGATCGGTTGCTGGAATCAAGGTCTTATTCAGGATTCTGGTTCGACTTTTTTGAGGAGATCGATTGTTGAAATCGATTTATCTAGTTCGATTTTTGGTGTTGAATCGATTTTCTGGTCTGTTTGTTTGAAGGATATCGATTGTTGAAATCCATTCTCTTAGAGGTGTATTTTAGAATCGATTGTGTTCTCAGTCTTTGCAGTCCCTTGTTGCTGACCCATGGATATTTGTCCTCGTGGAAGTCTCTACGTAAGGAAGAGAAAGAGAATATATTTGCTCATGTACGTATTAGCTCGTGTTGTAGCCTACTAACCTTTTGCTCAATGTTGGTGTTGGAGCCATAGTTCAGAATCTCGGTTCTCGAGGGTGTCTCGACCCTTGAGAAAACCGAGATTACCGAGATCTCGGTCTCTCGGCGAGAACCTGTCGAAACTCCCAGAGGGTAAAAATGGGAGTTTCGACAGCAGTTTTACTAGCCATTGTTGCCCATCTCAGATCTCTGGCTTCTTCCTCGGTCAAACCCCTGGTATCTAGACCATCATCATCTGAACTATCATCATCCAAACCACGCACTGTACCTCGGATTGCTTCCTCAAATTGTTGTTTATTTTTTCTTTCTCTGCCCTTTCTATGATGCCCTCCCTTCATCTGTGCAGCTATGACCCTGGTAATCTCCACAGGAACTATAGGACACTTTGTCACGTCTGTAGAAGTCATACTCAAGTGTTGCTTAAGTCTGGTAATCCCACCAGACATAAGCTTCTTCCCACAAAATTTGCATTGGGTCTTCTTTCTATCACCGTCAATGGCGGTACAATAACTGCCAAGCCATGTCAGTACGACCAGCATCACTACCTCCCTCAGGAGAACCCGAAGCAGCCATAATATTTAGAACGAGACACTGTTTCATAAGATGATAAATAGAGAAATTTAAATCAATAGATTTACATTCATAAAACTTAAAATTGAAGAACATAAAAGCATCAAATATGTGAATACAACTCAAAACACATTGAAATTACTTTTCAAAATTTTAAAACTATGTTACAAGAAAACAGAATATTTTTCTTAATTTTCCACAATTATTTAGATATTATTAATAATTTTGGATATTAAATAAAAATAATTTATTTTTTGAAAAATATAATCCGACAACAGGAAACCGTAGATTGGTCAATGATGTTCAACATATATTATTTTGAACACCAATAGATAAGTATTAATATTTTTTTTACTAATTTTTTATTTCTGGAAAATAGAATTTATTAATAAAAAATTCATAAAAATAAAAATATGTACAGAAAAAAATAACTGAAACCGTGACCGCGTAGATCGGCCAACGATGTTCAACATATATTATTTTGAACACCAGTAGACAAGTACTAATATTTTTTTTATTAATTTTTTTATTGATGGAAAATAAGATTTATTAATAAAAAAATTCATAAAAATAAAAATACGTACAGAAAAAAATAACTGAAACCCTGACCGCGTAGATCGGCCACCGATGTTCAACATATATTATTTTGAACACCAGTAGATAAGTATTAATATTTTTTTATTAATTTTTTATTGCTGGAAAATAGGTTTTATTAATAAAAAATTCATAAAAATAAAAATATGTACAGAAAAAAAAACTGAAACCGTGACCGCGTAGATCGGCCAACGGTGTTCAACATATATTATTTTGAAAGTAAACTGATTAATATTTAAGAAATGTATTTTTTATTTTTTTAAACAAAAAATAAAATAAATATATATATATACAGAAAAAAAAATGAAACCATAGCCGCGTAGATCGGCCAACGGTGTTCATCATATAATATTTTCAATACCATCAAATTAATATTTATCATATTTTTTAAATTTTTAATTGCTAAAAAATACATTTTTTTAACAGAAAATAAAAATAAAAATATATATGCAAGAAAATAATTTCGAAAGGATGAGGTTGTAGATCGGCCTAATGACTCTCACATATATAAATTTCATGATGAACCAACATGTATTGAACATATTCATGTAAAAAAGTAAGTTTTAGGGGAAAAAACCATACCTCAAACCTTAGATTTGCAAAGAATAGGTCAAAATGAGCCTCCAACAGCACTTTGATGGAGAAATTTGCAAAGAACAGAGGTTTTCGAACCTTAGATGCAAGGTTGGAGAAGAAGGAATGGAGGAGGAGAAGAAAACAGAAGGGAATTGAGAAGAAAAATGAGTCTCGGTCGAGATCTCGACCGAGACTCTTATATAAGAACTTGGACCAGTTCGAAACTGGTTGAGATTTGTCGAGAACCAGTCGAGAACTGGTCGAGACTGGTCGAGACCCAATTTCGAACTAGGTTCTCGTCTCGACCCTTTCGAAACTACCGAGAAGGGTCGAGTTCTCGGTCGAGTTTTAAAACTATGGTTGGAGCCTCGATCTCGACTCTTCTCGGTCGAGTTTTAAAACTATGGTTGGAGCCTCATGTTCGTGTCTGCTCGTGGGAAAGTCACTTTTATCAATTTGTTCTAATCTACTCAAGGAAGAGAGGTTCATACCTACTCGTAAGAGAGGCACTTTTATCAGTCGGTTTCAAGTCTACTCATTGGTGGTTTTAGTTCGTGATTTGGAATTGCTACCAAGAAGTTCTCTATGTGCTTCCGAGCATGTCCAATAGCCATATATATTGAAGACCGGTGTTGCGTTTCACATCGGTTTTCGTTGTAGCAAGCTGGAGCATGTTCTAACTTGAGGGGGAATGTTGAAGAGTGTTGAAGATTAGACCAATGTACCATGGGGATACATAGTTTTATGAGTTAATGTTATTTAGTAGATAGATGATTTGTTCACTTTAGTTTCCTTTATATTTAAGGTCGGCCACACGACAAGCTTTCCTTTAATTGGTAAGTTATGTCAGGGTGTTTATGTAATATACAATATTATTGATTAGTATAAAGCAATGTCGTGGGAGGGAAAAGATAATAGAACCGATCTTTCCTCTTTCCCCTTCGTTTCTTTCTCTTGACTTCTTCTCTTTTTCTTGCACTTCACTTCTCTCTTATAATTTACAGTTGTAATATTCGAGACTGAACCACAATGCTTCTATCAACAGGTAAATGTCATGTTCCAGAAAATTTAAGTGAATTAAACCTGTACTCATTTATTGTTCTATGAAAAATCTTTTCAGCATCTTTGACATGTCCCACATAGTCCACCTGTATATTAGCATGATTCATGAATCAGTAACCAGAAATAGATAATAAACAAGCCATACAGGCCACGACCAAATACAATTACAAGCTCACCTTAAAAATGGCATTATTCCCATGAGGGTCAGAGGAAAAAGCTTGGCAAGCTTCACGGAATTGCTTTTCAAGAATAGATGGGGACAAATCTCTATTCTGAAAAGGATTGACGACCACAACGGATACTGTACCAGATAAAGGAAAATATGCAATGTACATTGCCCGTCCCTCGGACAAGCTGCATTTGACACAATCATATCAGATTAAAACTCTATCATCTGCACTTTTAATACATTTAACATGGTCTAAATCAATACTCTTCCTTTCCCTCATCTTTTATAATATATTACATTTTAGCTAAATCAAAGAATAGGTACATGTTTGCAAGCAAAACTTCAAAGAGTAAGATTACACTGGAAAAAAGCATAACAAATTTCTCATTTTCACACTACTAAATGCCAATGCTTTCAAGATACAATATATGAACATGGATACTATACCTATGATACAAATAAAAGAAAGAGATAGGTTGCTCCAGATATGGACATTCTGTAGTGGTCTTCATATGCAGTTCACTCAAGTTCCAAGTGCCTTGAGAATTTTGATTCTTAACTGCTTTATCCACTCTACAGACACAACCAATCTGAAGGATGGCATTAAATTCCAATGGCACCTTTGTCTCATATATTCCCTGATAAGACAATAGCACTCTAATCAAATTCAACACTATTAAACTAAGAATTAAGACAAAAAAATTACTGAGAGTCGGCAGTATCCATTTGACGCACTCAAAAACAAACTAATAACAACGACCAATTCACCCCTTCATACTTTCTCTTAAAATGATTTCATGAAGTAAAAGAAAATTACAAGAAGAAATAGAGAAGTGTAAAAAGACGCAGTGAACAGGATAAGCAAGGTAAGAGACAAAAGAAAACCCCCCGTCCCCACGCAAAAAAAGGAAAAAGAAACAAAGAAGGGATGAAGATACAGGCAAAATCATATTCAGAAGACTTCAATAAATATTCATGTTTTGGTGCAACTCGAAAACCCAATTTCACCATATTGAATAAAAGCAGGGAGAGGCATGATTTATAAATTTCATGGGCCACAAAGTAGACTTTTTAGAGAAGACATCGTCGAAATTCAGGGTTGCAAGAGAAGTTCCGCAATCTCTAAATAATTATCACTAGAATCCTTGATTCATCTGGATCATAGACTAAAAGTCATATCAGCTGTTATATGTAAAAAAATTCAAACCGGTAAATTTGAAGTCAAACTTCAAAAAGAAATCAAAATCATTCTCCTTGATTTACAAGTAAATCAGTAAGTCCAGAAGAACCACCACAGTAACGGCATAATTCAAATGAAATAACTGAAAGTATAAATTACTTATTCTTGTTGAACACTGAAATCCAGCACAGTGGATTTTATAGAAGTATAAATTGTATAATAATTATTTTGAAATTTAATTCCAATAAATACTTAAGCTAGGTTAATAGATGATAAAATATATACATTAGTGCTTTATGAGATATTGTATAATGATTGATGAAGGAAGTTTGATGCAGTTCTGTTAAGCCAGCCACACCGCAAGCCAAGCCAACAACCTGGCCGGCTGGATCCCACCTGCAGCATCAAGTCATGGACAGCAGTCCACCCCATACTAAATATATATAGGCCATAAATATATATTACCTAAAGTAGTGGTTGGTATTGTTAAGCTACTTACCTAAGAGAAAATTTCTATTAGAATCACACTAAAACTGAAAAATAGAAACTTTTTTCTTAGGAAAGTAGCTTAACAATAGCAACCACTAATTTAGGTAATATATATTTATGGCCTATATCTATTTAGTAGGAGGGGACAGCTGGACAACAGCTGTCCATGACTAGATGATGTCACATGTGAGATCCAGCCGGCCAGGTTGTTGGATTGGCTTGCGGCTTGGCTGGCTTAACAGAACTGCATCAAAGTTATTTATCATGTTCTACACTGAAATGCTCGAGTACAATTATATTTTCACTGGGAACTGACAGTTCAACTATAAAAAGATGCAATGATTTCAATCTATGAGAAATACTAAATTTAAAAGGGCTTGGAATTTGAATAAGATCAATACTCAGTTGATAAAGATCAACACCCACAATTAAGAGGTCATGAGTTCAACTCTCCTAGGGGCCTACGTATCAAATAAAAAAAAATACCAATAATTTTTTCCCTCAAAGCCCCCCCCGGGACCAGCCACATGTCAACTTTCAGGCCCTACAACTGCTGAATGGCTCACCATATTAGGACATTTACCCCCATAGTTAGAATGGTCGAACCAAAGTTGCCCCACAGTTGCCAGAGTAGTTTTAAAGATTCATATCACACAGGAAAATCAGAATTGCACCAAAACTCATCAAACTGAAAGATAATAATGTAGACAACATGTTCATAAATTTTGAGCTCCAATGAAGCTGCCATATGGCCTATATCTTGGCCATGAAAGAAAGGCTTTTAAGGGAACCTTAACCTAATTTTAGTTAGGATTAAACCATCACCTGGCTAAATCAACCATGTATTGAGTACACATGTATTTTTAATATGTCCATAGTGGACATAGTAGACTAGAGAAAACGAACCTACAACAAATGAGACAGAGAACAACCCACTTGTTTAGGACAATTTGAAGGTCAAATATCAAAACTATGTGACTTCTCAATTTCAAAGTTGCAACTACTTCAAGCCTCATCATCCTTCCACTTCCTCTCCTATTCCATCATCAACTGCTGAAAATCCAGCTTGTTTCTGTTGGTTTATTGAATTCTAGATCCATGAAAGGTGATCTATGCAATGTTTTCATAGTTTGGCTAGTTGATTTAGACAGCTGGACATAATAAATCACTCACTCGAGCATTGACATTATGTCCTGACAGTAAAATAGCATTAACACAGACAAATGGATTTTCACTGCATTTGATCACAAAAACCTAGACATTCACAAAATACAGAAAAAGAAGACACAACATCATAACCTGACCCATGTAAAAAGGTAGTGAAAGTTAAGGCAGGCACACGGCATGCAGGAAGAGCTAAGCATTTTTATTGTGCAACAATCAACATACTCAATAGCTTTAGTATACATACCTCAACTTCCGGATCAGCAAGGTGAGCAGCAAGTTTCTTACCCCCTTCCCTAAATTCATCTTCATCAATTATAACCTATAAAAACATTGTAGAAAATAAATATAAAGCTCAAGATTTCCATTAATAGAGACAAGGAACCTAAAGTTCAACAATGTTGTACCACCACATATACCTCAATGAGATTAAAGCAAGGACGTCCATGAGGAAGAATTTTGTTGACACGCCTACCAGGAAATTCTTCAGTAATTGGTGCTTTAGAATTGAGATAAAATATTCTGGGTACCTTTATAGGAACCTTAAGCATAATTCCTTCAACAACAACCCACAAAAAAAATTGCCCAGGTTGTGAACCTGGAATGACCTGTATTATCTGAACAAGGGAACGTTGAGATTAAGAAATTATAGTGTAAATAGTCCAGACATAACCTCAAGAAATGCTAGAAAACCATCTCACCTGCCAGTATGAGTGCAAAAGTGCTACATCAGGCCTCCGGAAGAATGAACTGAACCGGCCTTTTCCGTGGCCTTGCTTGTGGGTTATCTCAGCACCAGACAACTCAGAAAGATCATTACTTTTGCATACTCTCTTCACACTGCCCCTGCAAAATAACAATAATAATAATAATTATGCTAAGCAAAAGCTATTCAAAAAGCAACCTTTATCCAGAAAGTTAATTGTCAATTCCTTCCTCCAAAAAAATAAAATACAAAGGCTCTATGCAGACCAACATCAAAATATAAAGCTAACATCCCAATCCTAACACATTGTAACTTGTTTCCAAATCTGCATGGACCGAGAACACCAGTACTGTGGAAATGCACTACCATAAACAAACTAGTGAGACTACAACACTGTTGTCTAAACTTCAAATTTGAAATGAGGAAAACTCAACAAAGTTCAGAGCTAAATGTTTCTTAAAATCTTCAATGCAATCCCAAGGCCTGCCTGGATTGACCACTAAAAATAGTTTCTGGTATCTCATCGAGTTGCACCAACTACATCTTCGCTTATTTAGGGTATGGTCCAGAACAATAGCTTTGTAAATTCAGTAGTCAGCAGAAAGATCCTGGGTTGAAGAAGGAGGGGGGGGGACTTCAGGTAAAAACTAAACCTTCTTTACCAGGTAAGAACAAATTATGTACCTTTGCCTCTTCCTTTCCTCTCGAGTATCTTTCCATTTTCTCTTCTTTACTTCAAGCCACCCCTGGTAATCAACATTTCTGTCAATATTTTCAGCAGAAATAACATTTTGATGTTGCAGCCTCGGAATAATATTAGTTTGTTGGTGTTGCAAAGATATTAAGGGGCAAGATGTCTTGGCTAAATGATGCTCTTTGTTAACTTCATAACTATGAACCGTAGGACGAGGTCCAATCATGGTGGAATTCCTGTTCAAATCTTCTATATCTTCAACATTCACCTGGTCTGATGCATGACTAGAGGTATGAGCAGAAAAATCCCCTTGCTTGATATCATCTTTGTTCAACAAGCTGAAAATATCATTTAGCTTGCGCTGGCGAAATTTGTCATTCTTCTCACGGACCTTTTTATGCAGCCAATCAGGATGAATTACTCTTGGGACAGGATTAGCGACCTGCAAAAATTAAATTCGATTTCACAGAACGGAAAATTGATATCATCAAGTCCTGCAAAAATTCAATCCATTCTCTGAGAATGGAAAATAGACATCATCTTAATCGAGAAAGTGTTCAATACTCTACACCTTTTGCATCGCTGCAGGTATTGTAATTATTTTTTGGATTGTCGAAGAAAGCCGCTGCTTGTAATAGGACCAATCAACAATGGATCGAATGGCGACATCTGATGAAATCTTGCACCACTTTCGTACATAGAACTTTGCAATTTCTTTATGGGTAGGGAAGAGGAAACAAAAGAAAACGGAAACATTTAGCTCTCATTTTCCACTTAGTATGTACATGCCAAGTACAGGGATATAGAGAACACTACCAGCATTAGTTTCAAATATAGCAACAGGAATAGCACGCTCACTTACTGGAGTGCCCTGTTCTCAATGAAACAAAAGAACCATTGGTACATCAAAGGAATAAAATAAGAACAATAAAAAACAGAAAAGTAATAAAGCTACCTAAGATCTCAGAGTAGTTAACAGTCAGGTTTGTAACAATGCTAACATGTGAGGGTGATACATGAACATGGCATGAGCACCATGATGAAATATTTCACTAAGAACAGTTCAAAAGCAAATCTGCATTATTGCTCAGACACACAAGCGTTACCTACCACAAAAAGAGGGGGGAAATGTATGTGATATGACTAAACTGTCTTCTTATTAGATTGGCAGGCCATTTTCATCAACAATACTGGTTCTTGGAATCAGGTACACGTTTTCATGCACATTAGAACTGTCAGACTGTTCTATCTGTTAAACAATGGACCTGAATGACCTGGTCCTAGCTCATAACAGTTTACTGGTCGAATGTTTGGATCAATCAACTGGATTGCCAGACCTTTAACAGTGGAAGAATAGTTCTTGTTACAAAGTTGCATAAATTTTAATTCCAGGCCTAATGCTGAAGACTCAACCCAAGACCACCTTAATGTGTGAAAAAAACATAGTTGTGAAGGCGCCAAGGCAAACCAAGGTGTTGGAGACTTGATGGGGAGCCTAGGCAACCAAGGCACTCGATTTTCCAAGGCGTCACAAGAGCACCTGGGTGCCTAAGCGACGCCTTGACAACTATGGAAAAAATAATTACCACAAGACCTGAAATGGCTCCAAGCTACAGAATACTGAATGGTATTTGCAATGTGATTATTCTACACTTGCTATACATGGTTAGTATAGATAAGAAAATATGCCACGTCGAGTGACCGCTGACCAACATAGTTAAGACTTATTGGTATTCAAGCAAATAATACATTGGGAACAAAAACATTTGAGGAATTCTGGGTGAAGCAATTATTCAGTAGGGGGAATGAATTCCCTTTGCTGAATCTTGACAAGATACAGATTTTAGGCAGTAGACAGTGTCTACATGATCAAAATTTAAATGTCATCTGATTAAACAACAAGCTTTAGGATTCAGTGATTTTCCATCATAGAGGTACCTTATGAGAGCAATAGAGAAACCCTATATTGTGCGCTTTGAAATTGAGTGATTTGAGAGCAGAAGAGCCATGAAAGGAAGGCATTGGTTATGAAGCGGAAATGGAAAAGCAAATGGCAATGAATCTTTGAGAATTCTTCGATTATGCTTGTTAGCATGAGAGAAAAAAGGTTTGGCATTTGCTGTCAAAGATTGACAAATTATTAAGGGGGACCTAAGAAAAATTTATGTGGCTAGAAAGGACCTATGCTGAAGCGCTTGCCTTCTCCCTTTGTTGTTCACCAAACTGACAGGGGTCCCCAGAAAGCTATTGAGCTAAGCCAAACCTCTGTCTTATCCATGATTTTGAAGGTGAGTGTTGTAAGGCCACAAATCATGGTTCAATTTTTTGGCAAATATAGCAAATTTCACAGGAATTTTTCTGTTTCACCGGCCACCGAAAGGAACTGATATGAGTTTCGCCAAAACTGTTTCTCAAAGAAGAATAAATACATGCTACCTGAACCCATTTCAACACGTTACGCCCACTTTTCAGCAAGAGAAGAATATATGCCAGATTTGGCCAATTTTTTGTCACGTCAGTTCCACAACCCACTGGAGTAAGCCATTGGGGACTGCCTCATCACATCTACAACAACATTTTCTGAAATTTGGTGAAGATTTGGCCAGATTTCAAACTTGAAAGTACACACTTTTCTTCAAAAAAAAAAAATGCTAAATTCCCTAGGGGTTGGTCATCAAAATTATAAATTTCAGACACTTGAGGTCAATCTACAATAGCTTCACTGTGTCAGATTTAATTTTCTGTTTTCATTTTTATATTTTACGCTTTATCTTAAAACAAATTTTTGAAAAAATAATGGTTGATATTAATTTGTTGGGATTCAATTTTATAAATGTTAGACATCGCTGACCGATCTATGGCCTCACAGGGTCTATTCGATTTTTCTATTGGTAAAATACTTTTTTTTATTTTATATCTAAGAAACTATTAAAAAAATAAAAATATAGGGGAAAATTTTCTATTTTGGTTTTAAGATTAATAAAAAAAATTTGTAGCAAAAATTAATCATACTTCCCATGAAGTTCGCTTGTAACCTAGGTAGCTCCCAAATATTTCAAACAATTACAACCGTTACCTTTTTATAGATGGGGTTAAACATAATAATAAATGGATATACCCCTGAGTGGTTTGAAAGCAATAATAAGTCACTTCACTCTAGAAATGACATTTTTAACCTTCTTATTTCACTTAAATTTGAAAGCTTGTCTTCTATTCCAAGTTCCAACCAACATTTCAAATTGATTTGCATTTTTATCTCCTCATCTGCGAGCTCCAACTACACTTTCGGCATCACCTCCGCTTCCGTTGGTTCAACTCCGGCACTTCCACTCGGGCAAATCTTCTCCCTCTTCTCCTTCTCAACCTCTCCCGGTTTCTTCTCCCTTTACCATCTCACTGTCCCTACTACCCTATTTTTGTGAATCTCATGTTCGACATTAGTGGAATTTGTAATTATCTCTCAGCTAGTCTCATGACAGTGGTCAATCACAATCCAGTGCTTGTTATATGGCTATTAATTAAGAATTAAACTCTGTGTTTCCCAATCAGCAGAACTAAACTCTGCGTGTTTCCCAGTCAGCAGAACTAAACTCAGCATGTTCCCAAGCTACTGTAAGAATGCAACTAATTGCAAACCAATCATCTCCGCAAGAATTTATTTGAGGAGATACAGAAACACAACAAAAACAGAGAACCAACCTCTTCCCTTAAGCATTGGAAGATTTCTTCTTCTGTGATGTGAAGTCCTGCTCTGCATCTACATCTACTGCCATTTCACCAAACTGTCCTGTGAAAGCTAAAGAAATTCACCGAGTTCAACAATCACTGATTCACAGTGAAAGTAAAATATTTCCATGGACGGTTAATTCTAAATACAAGTGACAGACAGATAATTGAATTAATAACAGGAAAGAAGACGTAAATGAAGAATCCCAAATAGAGGGGGAACTATAGGCGTCCGAGGGTCCCACACTCCACAAAGGAGCATATTACAAGCGATATTATTCCTATCCCTAACCCGTATCTATCGTCAACCTTAAAACAGAGTACAAGTGTACAACCTTAAGAGGATCCGAATCTTTATGGTTTCACATTAGTGTCTTTCTCAGTTTTCATCGCCAGGTTTTTAAATTTAAACTCATCATCTATTAGTGACAGTGATAAAATAATATAGGATATGACATCATTTGGCCAGAAGGATCCATGGTCTTGGAATTCAGAAAGAGTACATTAAAATGATCATACCACCACACAAACGATCGTAACTCATTCATCATGTTAATCATTTTAAGCTCTAACTTGCTTTTGTGAGTGGTGGAATGGTGACTAGCTACCTAAGATTTGAAAAATGAAGTTCAGTTGCTGTTGTAACTTCAACACGCACAAGCTATATTTGAACATTCAATATAATTAATCACGACTTGAAAGAAGCTTCCATTTAGGAACTCTGATATCGACAATCATCAAGGTCGCTAATGGCAGATGCTTTGTTTGACTAAACAGATCGTGTCTTGATATTTTCCCATCACTCAATTCCACCCAACAAATAAATCCAAATCCACTAGTAATGGAAATAGAGCATCCATTTATGTGATGATTAATGAAGGTTTCAAACAAGTCATGAGAAAGAAAACTTTCCAAAATCAATCAGATACCGAGACAGATACGAATATAAAAGCAAAATCATTGAATGAGATGTAAATTAATAATGTCGGCGAATTGCAGCTTCCGCCGTGAATGGATGGCTTGAAGATGCAAGACGCGACACTTTCCTTCCCATTGCGGGTCGTAAGCTTAATGAGGAAGATATGTTTTCTTTCTCAAAAGTAAGGATCATTCTTTACTGAGGGTAAAATAGTACCATCACTTTACATGTCGGGAATTAGAAGTTAAAGCTTGTGATTACGTCATCAACTAACAGCAAATGACTAACAGACTAAGGTACTTTGCAACTAGTTTTGATTGTAGGGAACGTCTTTCTAATTGTTTGAAAATTTTGGGAGCTACTTGGGTTATAGGCAAACTATAGGGGAGGTACGAGTAATTTATCCAAATTTATAAAAGTAGCTTCGTTGAGTTTCGAAGTGAATATGATGCCTAATAGTTAATGTATTGTGCCATATATGATTTTGTTGAATTAGGCAATAATTAATTTCAAAAAAAATTACAACTTCTTTCTATAAAGAAAAAATGAGATGAAAAAATAAGTAGTCATATTATTATTTTAGTGGTCCCAATTGAAGTGAATCAGTTAAAAAAGAGTGGTTTTCTTGTTGCAACAATAAGGAGGTGAGATAATGACTACCTAAGGAGGAAATGGTGGTTTCTAGAGAGATAGCATAGAGGCATGGAGCGTCCATTGGGAATGACAAGACCAAATCACAGTGCAGTTAATGTGGTAAGGGCGGTGGGGCCACTAAAATGAAGTGGCGTTTCACTAGGGGTACAAGGATGTCAGCAAATGCATTAAGGTTCCACTATAGGTATTTAAGGCCATGGGTACCCTGATAAAGGGAGGCATCAAGAGGAGGTTGGAGAAGAAGAAGGTGAGGGAGGAATTTGAGGAGGCAGTACTAGAACAACAACCAGCACCAAGGAATAAAGATGGCAATTATGTTGACGTACCCACTGATGTAGAGACAACGGCAAAGGCTAAAGATCTACGGAAGGCACAGGCGGTTAGCAGAACCATTAACTACCAATGTTCAAAATCTCGGCAAGATCTCGAATTTCTCGAAGATCTTGAGGGTCTCGAGAAGAGATCTCGCCTTGATATGAAGTCTGACCATCTCGACCTGGTCCCGACCATCTCGACCAGGTCTCGACTGGTTTCAACTGTTTTATTTTATATAAAAGCCCAGTCTCGGTCGAAATTTCGACCAAAACTCATTTATCCTCTTCAAAACCTGCTGTTTTCGTCTTCTTTACTCTACTCTTCTTCTCCAACTTGCATCTAAGCTAAAATTCCACCTGCTCTTGCCACAATGTGATTAGTTTTTATGCTTCAAATGTGTTTATATATGTTAAATTAGTATTTTCCTATAGTATATAGTCTTAAAATGGCCTTAAAACATCAAACATGCATAAAAACATCAAAAACATGCCGAAACTCCTATTTTTACCCTTTGGGAGTTTCGGCAGGATGTGCTGAGATCTCGTTTAGGTTTTCTCAAGGGTCGAGACACCCTTGAGAACCAAGATTTTGAACTATGCTAACTAGTAACTATGAAGAGCAAGAGAAGCTCAGACAGTTCAAAGAAGGAGCTGCTTCCTCTAGAACTGGTGGTGGGGATAATGGATCCACACAGCCACAGGCTAGGAATGAGAGGAAGAAGAAGCACAGGTAGACGGAGTTGCCCATGAGGAGCAGGTTCAATAGCAATAGATGAGGAGGACCCCATTAAGATACTTCTACAAGATCCCAACACTTTCAAGATACAGGTTCCCAAGTAATGGAAGTTAAAGTACATGTGGTATGAACGGAGGGGAAAAATTGGGGAATGGGGACGTTATGTCTAAGTGGTTCTTTTACCACAGGATCCCAACACATGTCACTACAGAGCCTTACTATCAAAATATGATAGATACCATAGGTAGGGTTAGCCCAGAAGACAAGGGGCCCAATTCCTATAAGCTTATGACAATATATTTGCCCCACTAGAGAAGGGAGCTGCAAGAATATATAGATGGTTGTAAGGGGATGTGGGCTAATTATGGTGTGATAGTCATGAGTTATGGTTGGACTGGGCCTACCAGAAAGTTCATCATCAACAATACACAACATAGCACATGACTAATGCATGATTAAATTTAGATATACTTTGTGGTAGAAATTAAGGACCTTTTCTGTATAAGGGAATCTTTCAAACCTTTGTCCCTACTCCCACAAAAAAAAAATTAAATAAATAAATAATCTTATCTACTCTTTTTCCTCTCACACCCTATCTCATCCTGTATATGACGGTTCCTCAGATTAGTGGATGCATCCAGGGACACCAAGGACGGAAGGTATATTAGTAAGCTACTAAAAAAGGTGGTCCATGAAGTGGTTCCAAGAGGTGGGGATGGAGAACATTGTCCAGCTTGTGACAAACAACAAAAACAACTTAAAGAAGGTTGGGCAAATCCGAGATTGCTTAAATTAGAGTTATATTGAACGAGTTACACTCTGATCAAGCCTTGTTTAGAGTACATGAATGATGTTTAAAATCATACGAACAGAAATAATTTTTTTGGGCATCAAAACAAATGATTATTTTGGCGTTCTTCTAGTTTTTAATGATGTCTTACTATAACAAGATTTATGAAATTTTTAGGTTGTAGAAAAGTTCTAACAATTGAAAATTGAAAATTGCCCCAATTGAAAATGCAGTTTGCATTCTTGAATTGGAGGGTTAACTTTTATCCTTTTGAAATTTGAATTTTAAACTATTTTTATTGGATGCAAATGGAAGGTGTTTGCTTATTTATAAATAATTTCATAAGTAATTGAAATATAGAAAAGTTAATAAATATTTACTTAAATGATATTAGTCACAAATATTATTGTGTGTTGTATATTGTCCCCCCTATGTATTGCTCCTTATCTTGTATTACTCAGACTTCTAAGGTCAACACCAAGCATAGAGGATCGAAATAGACAAGTTTCATACGAAAGTTGACATTTTATAAGCTGTTTGGACCAAGTTTTGACTCAAACAGTGTAAAACCTGGTCAAAACAGGATATTTTGACCAAATTAATTGACATTATTTTGGTTTGGAACCATGGTCTCATTTCGACCAGGGCTAAAAACAAAATATTTCGCTCGAAACTAAAGATTTCGACTGAAATTGAGAACCTTGATATTTTATTTTACTGGCTGTGTAGCTAACCCTTACATCTAATATCACTGAGGACAATGGTGATGGAGCAGAGCACGGAGAAGCTTAAGGAGTGCTCAAGCTTATCCTATAATTGCAGTTAATTTTATTTACTAGGGTAGTTGTAATAGGTTTTTTAATTAAGGTGTAAAGGCAGTTTTATTTAAAGTTGCATGGATAGCGTTTGCAAATTCTAGACTACAATCAGTAGGCTTTTGGAACCTTTTGGCTATTGTTCTCTATTCAATTCAGTATTGAAAGTAAATAAAGTTTTGAGGTTTGATTTATTGAGTGAGCATCTGACCAGCACCCGAGAGGGTCGTACCTATACCTTCATACAGGTTTGGGTCATGACAGACTTACCTATTCAACACTATGTGAAGAGGAGATCCCATGAGCTCCTTCGTGTTCTTATTCTTTGTTTTTCCGTCGCCCTGCACGGCCTCCAGCCGTATATTCTCTTTATATTTTGTTAATATAAATTCTATATTCACCCAAAAAAAACAGCCAAAAGTGCAGAAAATGGAGAACTGAACCTAAAAGAAAACCCGATCTGAATATTGGTGTCCCAATCTGACAGCTTTGAATGATGATATGTCTTTCCAAGTATACAAAATGCTGATTTTACAGCATTACTGGCATTCGTATTAATTGACAAACTGAATATTGGTCTCCCCCATATATTTCTTGTTTGAGAATTGAAATAAAACTCAATTGGGAGATGTTTTGGTTTATATTCAGTCTAACGTAATTTCCATTACCCAAAATATAAAAAAATAAAAAAATGCCCCAGTGCACAAGGCTCCCTTTACTTCAAGGTCTAGGGAGGGCAAAATGTAAGCAGGCTTACCCCCACAATGCAGAGGCTATTTCCATTACAAATGGACAAATATTCTTATCCGCTGATCTGTTCAATGTCAGAATTCGACCTCCTTTTAGTTTTTGTAGAGAAAATTACGGTTAAAATTATCAACCCTAATCAGCAGTGTTCAAGGTGGATGAAAGAATTTGAAAAAGAAAAAAAATGCACAAGACAGGATTCAGGGACTACCAAACTGCTATATTTTTACAGAACAAATTGAAAAGTGACCATATGGAGTAGCTAGGTTGTTTGTAATGAAATGACAAAAATGCTTGAAACAAAAAGTCAGAGAAAAAAAATCTATTTCCAGCATATTCGTAGCATATAATTTTTTATGCATACAAATGAAAACAAACCCTATAATTTGGCAAGAATGGATAAACAAGGTCCACAAAAATGTACATGTAGAGATGAATGCAGTTACTAAAATTGTCCTGATCTGGAACTAAGCAAATACCTGTGGCTCACGTGCAACTATATATTGACAACGTAGACCCTTGTCTTTAACCATTGCATCACCAAGAAAATCAGCAAGTCGTTTTGCAGTAGTCACAGCACAGGATTTTTGCACTCCATAGTCAACCAAGGATTTACTCATGGTGCTTGACTCAGAAATATAATCAAGCAACTCACTATCAGCAATATCACTACCTTGACTCTAACAAAATAAACATAAAAAATTAGTTTTTCCCTCATTGCATATCCCTATTGACTCAATCTATGCCACACTGGATGACCCTAACATCTAAAAGCTTAAAAAAGAAAATCTCAGATAGAACTTCATAAAGTTCTGCTTCAAACCAAATAATTTGAGTACATACATCGAGAAGATCAAGCCAGCAGTTTGCAACAGAAGCAACTGCAGCATAGCATTCTTCTAAGGTTGATCCATGGAGGAACTTGTCGAAAACCTCAGCCTGTAGAAAAGAAAAGCTGTCTAAGTTTCATGTTCAGTTCAAAAATTTATGGGAAAAAAATGATGGCTGGAGGAGTAACACTGCAAGGCAATTCAGGAACTCTGGAAGCACATTTCCAGTAAACACTAAACAGCTAACAAGGGTTTTATCTGGATAATTGAAACTTTGTACTTAACTTTTTTCTTTCACTACATCTAATCCATAAACAATATCACCCATCAAAATACAAAATATTTATATTTGATCGAAGAATATCAACATATTTGAATTAGACAGGATGCCTCTTGACCATAAGCTGAACATATATGACCACAAATAATAAAATATGCACAGCAAAAGCTTGCTGGTTTAGAACTTAAAAGAAACCATAAACTCATTAAACCATTCTAAGCATACAAAGGTCCTCTTTCATAGGAAATCGGATCAACGGTTAGTAACTCCGAGTTATATAGAAGAAATAACACTTCGGTTAAACATTTTTTGGTGTACGCGAATGCTATTTAAAATCGCCTTGAATGGAAATATTTTTTTGGACATCAAGACAAGATTATTTTTAACTTTTTCCTGGTTTTTAGTGATGTTTTATTATAATAAGATTGAGTAAATTTTTAAAGTGGAGAAAAACCCTAGCATTCAAAAGTTGAAAATTGCCTCCACAGTTAGAAATGGAATTTTTGTTCTTATACTGGAGAGTTGACTATTTATCCTTTTGGGATTTGAATTTGGGGCTATTTTTATTGGATTCAAATCAGGGATGTTTGCTTATATATGAATAATATTGTAAGTGAATTAAAGTGATATTAGACATAAATAAGCACCACCTCCATAGGGATATAGTATATAACAGGGTTCAGCATATAGTTGTATACTGCCAAACATTGGTGCAAATCCAAACAACCACTATATGTGATTATTTTTACCATTTCATAGTTAACATATGTTTATGGAGGCTTAAATAAGGTTTCCCTAAAGTATTAGGCCTTGAAATGGCCATTTGACGCCCCAAGAAACCCCATCAAAACTCCCAGAAAAAAAAAATCCATGTGTTGTTGAGATTTCAAAAATCTCGGATCTCAACGTGAATGAGACGAGGCCACATCCCGAAAATTCAAACCTTGAGCAGATATGATATTCCACTTGAGGGTGCACTATTTTCAATTTATATGTTCCACATTTCTTTGATATGTTGTTAACTGAAAATATTGCAATTTTCAATATGCATGCACTATTTTGTGATTTTAGAAGATTAGTGATATTGATGACAAAGACATAAAAATGATAGAGATTGAGGTTTTCTTTTGGGTCATTTGGATTTAAAAATTTTGATGTATTTCGGTTATTTGAGATGTTAACTTGGGCTATAAGATATTTATTTGAATGATTTTGAATGTTCATTTGCTGTTGGTGATTTGGACTTTAGAATTCTGGATTTACTTGGTTCATATTTATATTGTATATTTATGGAGTGATATTTGATTATTTGTATGCGAAGGAATGGAGATTTGATTATTTGTATGTATATTCGACTCTATGTACCTTTAGATGTAAGCATTTAGGGCTTTTGGACATTGTAATATGGTCTGGAAGACTGGAACTAATTAGAACCAAAACCGTCCCACCCATTTATAATTGGTATTGGGAATAAAGTTTGGTATCGATTAACTAGGTGGGACGATTATGGAGGTTCCCCCTTAGAAACGTAACCTGTTAGGTACCGACCCAATTACCCAGAAACTTCCAATTTACACCCGTACAAAAGATTATTCTGCACCAAACCACCCCCCCCCCCCACACACACGCTTTTTTTTTTGAGGGGGTAGATCATTTGCACCCTCACTGCATTTTAAGGATGCATGTACATTGGTCCAATTAAATTCATTAATTCCCTTGCACCCATAACACATAACCGAGGTGCATTTACCTGTCTTTCCAAATATGGCACAGGACTGCATTTTTCTTTTTCCTTTTTGGCCGAATCTTTTTAATGCATTAAATTGGTTAGAACGGTCAACATTTGACATAAGTGAAGTTGCATCAAATTTCTTGCTTTCCTGGGATCACCCCCAAGAATCAGAAGGGCCTTTAAATTCCAGTCCAGACATGGCCATGAACCGCCCACTTCAATTAGTCATTTTGTTCTTTATTTCTAGTCACAGCTTCGTTAGTTGTGTGGTCCTATTCAAGTTCGTTAAGTTCTGGTTCAGTTAGGCCATTTGTTTCAAGTACTTTATGATTAAAATTCAGAAGAAGTGACTTAATCTACTGGATGGTCCAGATTATAAATATTAGGGGCTACACAGGTATGTCGGAAGCAACCAAAGCAGTTGATTGACAATTTTCAGAAATACAGAACTTATTTGTTCTCCTCACCATGTACTGGGTTGAGATTTGGGATTTTTATAGCAGCTCCAGTTGTGAATTGTTTCTCTTGGATTTATTTTTTGCCAGGTCTACTTCACACCATCAGGCCTACACCAATGGCAATGACTGTTAATAAAAAGATTTAGTGGATAGTTCTATTACTCTTCTACCGGGTTATGTAATGGTAGAATTGAAGCCAGTTTTGATGGTTGGGTTGTAATATAGATTTATTTTGTTTCCAGCAGCTAAATGACTAGCTGGAGCACTATTCGAGGTTTTGGTCGAAACTCGACCGAAACAACTCTGTTTCGAGCCTGGGCGAGATGAAACCCAGGCTCGAAACTGGCCAGTACATGGTTTCGGTTCGAAACCACTGGGTTCGACCAGGTTTCGGTCGAAACCATGGTTTCGACCCATAACTTAAACCCCCATCCGCTTTTTAGAGTCGAAACCTACTCGAAATCAGTAGGTTTCGACTCCTTTCTCTAATTTTCTCCCCTCTTTGCTCTCCAACCTCATTCCTCTCCATTTTTATTCCTAAAACTTAATTTCTTCAAGGGATCTCAACATTTGTCAAGATTATTCAAGGTTCTTCATCTCTCAACTCCTTTCTCTCTCTTCAAGGTAACTCATTCTCTCTATTTTGTGTATTTTTGAATGAAATGGTATGCAAACATCATGGATGGCTTCCAATTTTTTATATGTTTAATTCTAACACCCGATCTATCAATCATTGGAAGTAGTTTTTTTTTTTGACAAATAATCTATTTATTAGATTTTCGGTGTGAAAAAAAAGATTTTCCTACAACTATTTTTTGAAAAAATTACGTCTTACACATGTTATATGGCATTGAATTAAATATATATTAAACAAAATAGGGTGATCTGCATTTTGTATGGAGTAGAATTATTTTTCTGTATTTATTTAATTATTTTAATTTTCGGATATTGATAAAATAATTAATTAAAATGAAAATAAATATAAATAAATGATAAAATATTTATGTTTTCACTTTGAAAATCTTGATAAATAAAATTATTCTTAAAAGTATTGTTATTTTATGGTGGGTTGCTGTTTTATGTAATAAAAGTAATGTGAACTAATTCTTTATGTTGATTTAAGGGCATTTTAATTACTGAAAAATTAATAAAATATTTTTAACTTATGAAAAAAATATAAATGCGTTAGAAATTATAATATGTTGTTGTTTTATGTAATAATGCAATGTAAAAATGATAAACCTATGCTGTTTTTTTACTTTAAAGTGTATTATTTAGTTATAAGATATTATTTATGTAATAAAGTGTTGTTAGAAATGAAAATATAGTTTGTTTCAATTGTAGTAATTGTTGTCTTTTTGTTTCAACAATATAAGTGTTTGAAATGGCTGATGCACCAACTGCAAGTGGTGACATTGCATAGAGGCATGGGATACCACTGACTGCCAATAAGAAACAGTCACAATGTAATTATTGTGGCAAGCAGATAAAAGGAGGTGGTGCCACTAGATTGAAATGGCATATTGCTGGTGGTAACAAGGATGTTATGGGTTGCCCCAACGTACCAAGTGAAGTGAAGAAGGCTATGGTAAGCTTAATGAAGAGTGATATTGATAGAAGAAATAAGAAGAAGGCAGATAAACAGGAGTTTGAGGAGGCTTGTCTTGAGGGCAATCTAGGGGTTAATGAAGATGACATTAGCCTTGACAGTGATGAGGTAGACCAAGAAATGACAGAGGCAAAGGTGAGATAGCTGAAGAGAGCGAAGATAGCAAGTATAAAGCAAAGAGAGATAGATCGACAAGACAGTTTGAGAGGACTAGAGGAGTTGGGTCATCTAGAGAGGCAGCAGCAGAGGATGAGGGGAGGAGGCCGAGGCTGAGAAGTAGGGGTGCCCCTGAGATACCTTTTAGGAAAACTCAGAGTGTTAGGACTCCAGCTACTGCACAGGCACCACCATCTTTTCGTGACCCAGATCTTGAGGCCTTGAGGGCGGATCCTGATCTATTTGTCAGACAGGATAGTAAACAAAAAAAGTTGCCCCATTTTTGGACTGATGTCAAGAGGAGAGTAGGAGACAAAATCTCCAAGTGGATGATGTACCATGGCATTGCAGCAAATGCTACCACAGGACCTCACTATCAGAATATGTTGGATGAAATAGGTAAGGCAGGTCCAGGAGTTAAAGGGCCTACAGCTTGGGAGTTGTACAACACCAACCTACCCAGACATAAAAAAGAAATGAAACAATATGTGGATTCTTTGAAGACACAATGGGAAAGATATGGGGTGACTGTGATGTGTGATTGGTGGACCGGACCCACCAAAAAATCTCTCATCAATTTTTTGGTGAATTGTAATGGTAGAACAGCGTTTCTGAAGTCTGTTGATGCATCCAATCATATCAAGGATTCCAAGTACATTTATGGTCTCTTGAAGAAAGTGGTGAAAGAAGTGGGAATAAATCATGTGGTACAAGTAGTCACTGATAATGGTAATAACTTCAAAAAAGCAGGGAAAAGGTTGATGAATAATAAAAAATACCGATTTTTTTGGACACCATTTGCAGCCCACTGTATTGATTTGATGCTGAAGGACAGGGGGGAAATAAAACTGGTGAAAGAGACTGTAGAAAATGCAAGTAACCACTTTCATTTATAACCATGGATATGCCTTAGAGATGATGACAACCAAGTGTGGTGGAGACTTGGTGAGGCCAGGGTTAACGCGTTTTGCAACAAACTACATTGCCCTCAAGAGTTTTGACATGAAGTCTAGCTTGAGATCAACGTTTGCTTCAGAAGAGTGGTTTGAGTGGCCTCAGTCTAGTTCTCGAGCTGGTAGAACAGCACAAACAACCATATCCAGCGATAAATCTGGGATGAAGTCAAAAAAGTTGTGGCGATATTAGATCCCATTGTGAAAGTGCTGAGAATGGTTGATGGACAAAGGAAGGCCACCTTACCATACTTGTGGGCTGTCATAGATATGATGAAGATGCAAGTAGAGGAAGCTTACAGACGCGGGAACTCAAAATATATTGCCGTCATCAAGGATCGTTGGAGCGACAGCTCAAGCACCCACTACACAAGGCTGGTGAGTCTTTACTTGATGTACTTCAGTTTCTCAACTAATTAAAATTACATCAGCTTGCATTGACGTAATTATAATATTTGTCAATTTTTAGCATATTATCTGAATCCTAAGTATCAATACAAAGACAACTTGGGAATGCGTCAAGAATTGATAGATGCAGTACAAGAAGTGGTTGCCAAGCTTAAGTCAAACGCAAGAACATAGTCTATTGTTTTGCAAGAAGTAAGACTTTTTTACTTACTTTGTTGTCAACATAATTTATAAGAATTTTATTTTTACTAAGACTATTACCCATCAAAATTGGTTCAACTCAAAAGCTTTAGAGATGCCACTGGGAGTTTTGGTAGGGCAGCGGCTGAATCTGGTCGACAATCAACACCCCCTGGTACGTATACTTACTTTATGGATGTCAATATGCCATTGTGGGTTTTTTCATCCTTTAATATTTGTTTCCTATGCTATTTTGCAGCTGAATGGTGGGTCCTATACGGATCGGAGTCACCCAACCTTCGTGCAATAGCAATGAAAATGCTATCACAAACATGCTCCGCCACGGGATGTGAACGAAACTAGAACACATTTTCGCTTATACATACTAAGCAACGAAACCGGTTGGGTGCAAAAAGACTTGAGGACTTGGTATATATGCACTATAATTTGAGACTGAAAGAAGAGCACATACGGTTAAGCAAGGACAAAGATGCAAAAACCTCCATTGAGCTGAGTGAGATCTTTGAGTTGGAGGGAGAGGAAGTTGATCCTTTGAACGAGTGGGTTACAAATCGTGGTGAGCCTCAATTAGATGAGGCTGGTGGTCGACCAAGTCTTCTTATTGCTGGAGCCTTGGAGGCTGATGTGGGAGAGTTTATGGCTACTGAGGGTAGAGTCCACGCATAGGCAAGACGTCCATTTCAGACTGGTGATAGTAATGAGACTGAGAGTGATTGGCCGGTTTCTTCTAGAGAAACATAGTCACCTTCTACCACCCAGGGTGGTACTGGTACTAGTGGACCTAGTGGTATTGGGGATAATGATGATGATGGTGGTGGTGATGACAGATATGCTGCCTTACGCAATGAGCCCGATCAGTATGATCAACCACTGCAGCTAGATCCATTGCCGCCTCCCTTGAGATTCACAGGGGAGACTCAGTATGATCATGGTACACAGGATACTGACCACGGAGCCCGGCCTAATAGTAGTAGTAGAGGGTACACTAGAGGATCACGTCAGCGGTTCATGCCACAGGAGGAGATGGATGAAAAAGATCCCATGGATATATCGACCATGTCTGGCAACATAAAAGGGATGCATTTAGGGGAGAGTCCTCAGACTGGAGGGACTGGGTATTAGTGTGCACCAGAATTCATGATGACATGGACCTCGAGCCCAGCAATTCCTGAAGAGAGTGGTGGCGAGAGAATTGGATCGACGGCACATGGTGGATTTGGATGGTCTACTACTAGGGCTAGTGGGGTTGGAGGTGGTGGGTATGGGGGTTATTCTAGTTCCTACCCCAGCAATCAATTTAGAGATTACTCAGCCTCAGGTGTTGGCAGTGGCACTTAAGGGTGTCAAAAATGGGCACGACCCGGTAGCACGGACCGAGCCGGCCCGAAATAACCCGAACCCAGCCCGGACCGAACCTTAATGGACAGGTTTCGGTCTCGGCTTGTAAAGCCCGACACCGTTTCAGCCCAGACCGAAACCAGACCGGACCGGCCCGTTAAGAAGCCCGAACTAGCTCGAACACCGGTAAGGTTCATCCGGCCCAATTTCTTAATTTTTATAGTTTTAAATTTTGATGATTATATTACACTGTTATAGTTCACTTCATGATCCGAAAGATTATATGAATCTATAGTTGAAAAAAGTATGTTAATTGTTACAATTTATTGAATTACATACATATAGAAAGAATGATGCTAATTTTATAAATATAAATAATAAAATAGGCAATATATCTTACATATAAAATTGGCTCGATAAGCTTGATAAGCCCGGTCCGGACCGAATCAGCCCGAAATCACCTCAATAAGCCCAACCCGATAACAAACCGACACCGGACCAGCCCCTTAGTTATTGTGTCCAGCGCAACCCAACCTAGCCCTCTTAATGGACATGTTTTGGGCTGGGCTTATAAAACCCGACACCGATTCAGCCCGGACCGAAACTGGCCCGGACCGGCCCGTTGACACCTATTTTCCGGACAGTATGATCAACCACTGTTGGATCATCGTTCGTCGACCCCATATTTCAGTATGTTCCTCCTCCGACGTTCATGCCTACTCATGCTCCACCCACACACACACAATCAGCCTTACCCTCGACAAGGGTACTTATATTATGTTGATGACTCTATCTACTGGTGGGCTGTTGGAGACTATCAGAACAATTGGAGAGATAACATGTCCTGGGATACATACGTGCTGCAATCTGAGGAGCGTTATCGCCACCATCAGTGGTATGTTGCACGTGGTTTAAATGTACCACGAAGCTCCACATGGAACTAACTGGTGAGATTTCTAATTTCCAAGTTCAATCATCAATGTATTAATTTTTAATGAATATTGTTAATTAGTGGCTTAGTAGTTAGTAGCTTAGTACATTACTACATTGTGACATTTGTGTAATATTTCAGCGTACACTACCAAACATTGGTCCACACCACATGTAGCTATTTTCTATGTCTTTTTTGCAAACTAACATTAGAAATAGGTGTAAAATGGTTTAAATAGGGTACACAAAAAAAATCAAACCAAAAAAACCATTTTTAAGCCTCGAAACCATGGAGTCAATAAAGCTGGTAGAAAATACCAGGTTTCAGCCTTGTTTCAGTGGTTTCGCCGAGGTAGTGCTGGTTTCGAGCCTGACCGAAACAGGTCTCGAAACCGGCACCTGATCCTTGAGTTGGAGGCAGTATGGATTTACAGTAAGGGTTTGCTAAAGGCATGGTTAGTCCAAGTCTTTAATGAAGTAAAAAAGAAAGTAACAAATAATGTAACAAATTCAATCATGTTTCACAACTATTTAGGATAATTATACATGTAGCTTTAAACAAAAATGTATTGGGTTATGGACAAGGTTGAAAAACTTGGGTTTTAACGCCATTTCGACCAAGAAAAAATTCAATTTTTCGATCGAAATGGCCGGAAATTTTCAGTAATAATGCATTTTTCAGCTGGCACAAAGACTGAATTTGTTTACCGAAAGCCAACTGAAATGACCAAAATATCGACCGAAACGACCAAACAACCAAACTTTCGACTGAATATTGCTTATCTGATGTAGACATGCTGACTGAGATGACCAAAATATCAACCAAAATTTTGACTGAAATATTGCATTTATCTAATTCGGATGTCATTACATTTTGGACCAATCGAAATCAAGGTTGTCAAGGAATCACTTAGGACCGCCAAGGCGACCAAGCACCTTGGTGGTGCCTTGGAAATTAGGCCAGCAACCCTCCAACGCTTTGGGTAGCCTTGGCGCCGTGACAACCTTGACCAAAATCTCTGCCAAGTTTTCGAACTACAGTTATGGACATAAAGTCATGTAGTCAGATCCACATAGGGTACACATCAATTAAAATGATGGTTTCCAGCAACTCACCGCTAATGGCATAGTGGTTGAAATTTTGGAGGTGAGATCCATCTCCGATAAAATGGATAGAGTAGCACTATGTATTGTGATTTTGACTTTACAGTAATTTCCACTAAAGCATACATCAATTTTATTTTGATGTGGCATTATTAAATGAGTGATAAGTAGAACGAAAACAGAGTATATGGTGTGTAACTTTAGTCACACAAGGACAGATAATGAGATGGTGAAAATTCTTGAGAGGGAGATACAACAAAGTGATCATTTCAGATATTTAGGTTCTCATAGATAAAGAAGGAGATATAGAGGATGATGTTTCATTGAAGATTAAAATAAGATGAATGAAGTGGACAGGAGCTTTTGGAGTGTTGTGTAATTGGAACATTCCTTTAAAACTTAAAGAAAAATGTTATAGGATAGTTATTCAACCGGCTATGATGTATGAAGCGGAATATTGGGCAGATAAGAAGCATCATATAGATAAACTTAGTGTAGCTAAAATGAAGATGTTGAGATGTTTGAGGAGTCATTCTGCCATTTAGATCCCACCCTGCGGATACCACCAGAATAGATTCATCCTGTCTTCTTGGAATTTGCCTATTACCTAATTCGGGGTATTGTGTTCTGTGGTTTTGCTTATCTGTTCTACCTTTTGTTTTTGGTTTGTAAGGAGCCTGGCTCTATCTTTTTGATACCCAGGTTTGTCTTTCCCCCTTTGAGGTTCTGTTAATTCATTCATTTATTCACCCAAAAAAAAGGATGTTAAGATGGATGTGTGGTAAACTAGGAAGGATAAGGTACGAAATGATCATATTAGAGCTAAGTTGAGAGTAGTGTTAATACATGATAAACTATGAGAAAGCCATTTGAGATGGTATGGCCATGTTCAACGGAGGCCATTAGATGCTCCTGTATAGAGGAGTGATTTGATTCAGATTGAAGGATCTAAAAAAGCTAGGGACAGACCTAAGATGACTCTAGGGAAGTAGTGAAGAAAGACATGCATAACTTAGGCATTGTTTCAAGTATGACATCGAACAGAGATGATTAGAGGACAAGAATCCATGTAGCCAACCCCATTTAGTTGGGATAAGGCTTTGCTGTTGTTGTTGTTGTTGTTGTTGTTGAATGAGTGAGGCATCTATAAATTTAAAACTTAAAAGGTTTTCAGCTCAAAATTTTATAACTCCCACAACTCTGAATAGAAAGATCATCATATGGTCCTAGTTCTGCAATAACCAGAAAAGAAGAGGTAAATACCAATCCATGTAATCTCACAAGAACAACAAAGTATACCTGGAAAACTTTAATGAGCTTCAGCTCACCCCTACGCTTGATTTCAAAACCTTTAAGCTCTGCAAGGGTCCCATCATCATTAAAAACAGCATACCTCTTCTTAATTAAAATGCCCTCTTCCTTTGATGCAGGAAGTATCATTGCCTACGAAACAAAGAGGGGCACAAATAATCACCATGAATGGATGAAGAACAAATGATAGATCAACAACTTGCTATGCTTCACAGTGTTCACCTTATATGGTCCATCCACCTCAAACTCAATGGAGCATTCGCTATGTGACTCGTACGTATTACGAATTGGATCTTTGAGCGTCTGATCAGCAGCAGGAATTTGGTTAGTGATAGGCTACCAAAAGTATTTTTGTGATAACGAAACTTACCACCCACAGTATTCTAGACTAAGAGTGAACTGATATGCTGCAAACCTGGTATTGATCATTTGTATTGTTTCTTGCCACATCAACATTAAGCATAACGCAAGGGTATGAGATTGTCAGCTTTCTTTTCAAGTCTCTGAAGAAAACAGCTCCAATATTGATGATCAGTGACATCATAAATACCATACATAAGTTTTAAAAAATACTATAGTTAATCAATGATAGAGCCCAACAATTTCTATGGTAATTTGTACCCCCCCCCCATCCCACAGTGACTGTCCTCTCTTAGGTTCTTCAGGGTCCTATAATGTCTGTCCATTACAGAAATCAATTTCTGGAGTTCTATTTCACTTCGCAAAAAAAAAATCCTTTTGCCATAGTAATTACAACTATTCCTTGAAAATAGGTTCCTTCAGTTGCAAGCAAAGTTAAATGACGAGAAGTGAAATTAGTTTAAAAATGAAAATGAAATTTTTCGTATACCATAATTGTAAAACTTCCTTCAAATCTTACCTAAAATTAACATTGAACATTTCAAATGGACTCTTTATTTTTCTTTCAAATCCAATGAATATTATTGGGAAGTAAAGTTTAATTACTAGGTTTAGAATGCTTTTAGGTTAGTAATGCATTCATTCTTGGTCATGGTTGCAAAGTTTCCCTTTTATTTATGCTTCAATTTCATTTCCATTCCCTCCATTTCACTTGCAACCAGACAGAGCCTTAGATAAGTGCAGGTTTGCTTTTTCCTAAATAGTGACATTCTTTGTGGACCTGAGAAGTACTATGGAAACAGTATGGTTATGATGCATAAATAATAACCAATCCTGGGTTTTGAGAAAACAAGATAAATTACTTTGTTTTGAAGGTAAAGTTCTCAGGGAAGGATCCAGGAAGCGCACACCAGATTCCATCTGTATCCAACTCTAGTGGTCTACCAATTTTTTCAACCAGTAAGCGAGCATTCTGAATTATTTTTGCCCCTGTATAAGTGACTACTCCAGCCATTTCCATTGAATACCATCTCGCACCCCTAAGTGGAAGAATCACAAATGCAACTTTTAATAGATGATTAAGGCAGCCAAAACCACGCAACGAAATGACACAGTCAAAGAGCAGTGAGAAACTCACTTGCGCATGACATATCCATAGAACGAATTAAGTATACATTTATGTGCAAGCTGTAAAGAATCATAGACAACCACCATATCCTGCAAATGTCCATAAAGAAACAAATGACAATTGGAACTTGTAAATGATACACTGCAGGTGACTTATGCAACATACTCCCAGCACTCATACTTGTGCCTCCTGGATCTTTATAGGATTTCCAATGGCTTTGGCATCTGCTAATTTCCCCTTCCAGACTTTGTTTAGTCCTTTATATTCATACCTTCGATCCCTGAAACTGAAATAAAAAAAAGTTCTAGCTGTTCAGAGAGAGCTACAAAATGAAAAATCAAGGGTCCCTTGTCACATAGTCACTAGAAGCTTCATAATTTCCTCCACAGGAATGCAGTGAAGCTTCATGAGAAGCATGTGCTAGGCTACTTGGAACAATAGAAGAAAAACTGAGGATATGAAGGAAGCTACTAACCTGCGAACAGTGTCAACATAGAAAGGATTTTCCCTCATGCATATCCCAGCCTCTCGTAGTTCACTGACTGGCTTGTTAAGGACCCTCTTATATGCCTGTTACAAACCACAAGAAGGCTACATGTCGCCTGTGCTTCAGAAAAAACTTGTACAAAGGAATATGATTTAATTACCTTTTGGCAATACTTTTTTAGCCGCTCTTTCAGCCTTGATTGTTGCTCTGATTTAGGCAGGTCAAGGAAAGATTTTGACAATGGACCATCACCTTTTTCAATAAACTCAGATTCAATTTGCCTTTTCAAATGATAATAGTCACTGATATTTGTGAAAGTGACATCCAGAAACAAATGTCAGTAGCAGTCACTGGAGAAACATAACCAGCAAAAGAAGAATGAACATAACCTTTTCTTTGCCATGAAAGTCTCTCCACGCCAAACCCACTCAAGCTTTCGAAGACAAGTTTTTCCCGGACGATTGAAATCACATGCAGTGCAGATCTCATCTGAAACTATTGATGGCGGCTGTAATTGCAGAAGAATATTCAGTTCCTAATAATTATAATTTAATTTCATAAAAGATTTTCAGCATATCATTTGACCACAAAATAAACCTAGAAGATTTGGTAAAAAGAATGTGGTGAGTAGTTGATCGCAAACTTATATTGTGAATCAGATGATGTGCCCTAACCATTACTACAAGGTTTAAATTTCTCAACACTGACATGAATGACATCTCTGCCTCCATCCGGTCATCCCAGATAGATGTTGCCATCAACGAAGCATGAGACTGTTTGTGGGCAGGCAACAACACAAAATAATTACCATATATTACATACAGAGTGGAGTTTAGTAAATTTGAGGCAACAAAAATGCACTTTCAATTTGACAGATGGTCTTCCAAAGGCTTCATACCTTAAACTCAGACAACATACTTACTGGAACAATCAAAAGCAAGAAAATGAAACATGTTCAGTTTAATCTACATGAAAAAGCAGCAAAATTTGTTTCAAACAAAGAATCCCATTTGACCTAATGAAAATGTATCTGGAAAGTAGTCAAGTTATTTAGTGAAAAAGTTCTAGAGTTTTTGAAGAAAGAAGAAGGATAATGAACGGAATGAAGAGAAAAAGTGAAGTTAACTCAGCATACATAAGAGCAGAAAAAACTGGAAGGAAATAATACGGCGAAGATGAGCAATAAAGTATACGACACAGACCAATTATTCATTTTTTATAACACCAGACAAAATGAGTTCCATTTTTTTAGAACAAGCAACCTGCATCCAGAAAGGACAAGGCGTGTTCTTAGTTGGGACTTTATCCTCTCTCAGCTCTCACACAATGCCCAAACAATCACAAACATCCTTATCTGATTTGACTGGCATGCTCTCTATGCAAGGTCAATTTGTTTAGTTCAATAACTTAGATTAAGAAGTGCATTTCTTATGTTTTGCAATGTTAAATTAGAAAACTGTGATGTCATCAACCATGTAGGTTGCTAATATTCTCCATATAGACCATAGAAAGCACAGTTTAGGACTTGAGGGCTTTTTTGGGGAGTGAAGAAATGTATTCAACAAGAGCAAGAGATACAAGGGGGGCCCCGAGAAGCAGGGCCCCAAAACAGAAGAAAGAAAGGGCAAGTTAAGAAGCTCTCAATGAGAAGTCATACCCAGAGCTAAATAGATAGGTAAATCCTATGACCTAGCAATGTGTCTATTCCTAGCAGGATGTGGGCAGTCTCTCAATGGGAGTGAGTTTAGCTCACATTTCAAAAGCTATGCGGTCCATCTCCGAAGATCTCCTCCCCTCCAAATGTGGTAGATGGCAGCATTGAAGGCAAGCCTGCCCATAGTATCACAGCAGGACTTCCCCTTGAAGGCTTTTGTCACCCATTTCCATTCTCTCTTGAAGTTGCGGATCTTTCTTCGGGAGGGCCAAGTATCTGAGGAGAATCCGGTCCTAGACTTGGGAAGAGAATGGCCAGGCAAAGAAGAGATGAGGGATATCCTCTGGGCCAGATGTAGAGGTTTACTTGTTGGTAATAAATGAACTAATGCGAGTATTATAACCAATAACCATGCAATGAAAAGGTGATGCAGAACGATTAAATAGATCTGCAATTGATGGGCCAACCCCCAAGATTCCGTTTCGAGAGCTGGTATATCCTAGATCTACCAATCAGATCTAAAGGCTAACAATACTCAGATCTAATCATCAGTTATTAATAAGGTAACTACCAGATCTGACTAATTATTTTCCACAAAAAAAAAATTCATAAAATTAAAGTCCCAAATAATTAAATAAATGGAAGAAGTTGAGAGGGGAGAAAGAGTTGGTTAGGAAGTAGAGATAGGTAGTTACTAGTTGTTGAAATAAAGAAAAATTTAGGAAGTGAAGGAGGCTAGTGTAGGTGTCATGCAGGAGAGAGAGAGAGAGAGACAGAGAAGAAGATATAGAGAGTGAAAAAAGAAAAAGAAAGAGAAGAGACTCACAAGCTAGATAATAACTACGGCAAAACAAAATTTGCATTAACAAACTCTATCCTAAGGGGAGTAGGCCACATGTACAAATACCTAAAAACAGAAATGGTCTCAACTAAGGACTCCTTACTTTCCTAATAACTGAAAACTAGCTTTCTAAACTTCTAACTATAATAAATGACTAACTTTTCTTGCAGTCCACAACTAACAATAAAATATAAATTTTCATCTAACTATAATGCCTAAAAAGCTCCTAAAAGAAAACCCCACAGCCTAATTACACAATTGCCCCCAACTTTAACTAAAGTACTATCCTTCACTGACATACAAGATCTGAACCAATACTAATCAATTTTATTCCCAACTACATGATCTGGACCATTAATTGTTGCTGCATTAAAAGGGCTCGATACTAGAATCTATATTCAAGTTTAGAGAGTTTCTGTTGCAAAATGGATACCTTGAGGCAAGAAGATCAATATGAGTGCACTGAAATACACAATTACTAAACGTAAGGGAATGTTTTATTTTATCAGTCAGTTCAAGATCCTTGTTAATCAGACCATGTTAAAAAAAAATTGAGACCAGATCACTCCAGGCATAGGCGCATAGCTCACCATTGCATCTCAGATCAAGATCATCATACCCGCTCTCCCCTAAGTTAACACCATTGAAAGTAACATTATCTGATGATATTCCTTTAGAATCCAGTCAAGTGGATCCCAAGGAGGCACTTCATGAATGTTGTGGTTCTAAGATAAATAGAGATTGGATGTCTCAAATGGAAGAGCAAAATTAAAGCTAACCATTTTAACTCAGGTCAAGGAGTTTTTTTTTTTTTTTTTTTTTATGAATGAGAGTATATATATATATATATATATAAAGCCCAGAACTTATAGAGAAAGACCTCCCAAGTTGGGGGAACCACAGAAAGAAAACAAAAATAAAATCATGGATCACGAGAATTCTTATCAACAGAAAATTGGATAGGTAAGCCCCAAGCATTTACAATGTGCCTATTGCTACACGTGTCTTGAGTCTGGACACAAACGCTCACTGGGGGGTGAAGTTTTCCCGTACTTCAAATATAATCAAATATAATATTGCCCCAAATCTAATTGAAGGGTCTTGATTTACTAGCCCAAGCACTGAGATTCCATTCCATCCATATATGATAGATGGTCGTACAGAAAACAGTCCTACCAACCAAGTCACAAGGGGTCTTCCCTTTGAAGGTTCTGTTGATCCAGCTCCATTCCCTGTCGAAAGATCAGATCCTCCTTCTAGAGGGCCAGCAAAACTGAGAACTTCTTCCCATAAATGGGAAGCAAAGGGACAGCTGAACAAGAGATGGTCGATGTGCTCAAAGACAGACCAGCATAAGGAACAATTAATTTGGATGGGGATGTGTCGTTCCTGGAGAAGGCTCCCAGTTGGGAGTGACCTAGTGAGGGCTCTCCAGGAGATGAAACTGTGACGTGGAATAAAATATTTGGACCAAACAACACCCACCCAAGGACCTTAGGGACTCGAACTCTGACAATCCCACATGCCCAAGGCGAAAAGAAGATACCCAACTGAGTTGCCGACCACATGACAAGATCCCTGCTTTCCCTAGGTCTTCTAGAATCTAGAGACACTAGAGAGAGCTGACCAGGCTAAGTTCAAAGAAGAGGATAATAGCATGCCAGGCTCCAGGAGTCATCATTGAGGATAGAAGAGGTAAGAGGTAATCTGTCACGGCCCGACTAACGTCTGATTCTTTCACCATAAGTCATGAGGAGAACTCCATGAAGGTGGGAGTTGTCAAGCCACAGAAAAGTAGAAAACCCATCGTCTATTCTGGACTTGATAGTGACATGAACCAAGGGTCTATACTCCAGCAATTTCCTCCATGTCCAAGAACGAATGAACATAACGAGCCAGAAGAGACAGCAGAATTATTTTAAAGGAATATTGATCTAGCATAAACAAATATTATTTGAGGACTTATTTTTAAGGAATTAATTCTGGTTCCAGAGTCAAGGGGATTCATAAACAAATATTATTTGATATGCTTTGCCATGTTATCAACTGTAACTCTAGTACATTATTGATCTAGCAGGGGCCAGCAGTATCGGCTTTGGAACCAGAAATCAAGAATTTTTAGGGCTTAGGATAATAATTAACATCTATATTTACAATCAGCTTTCCTACACTGTTTTTTCCATCTTTAGAATTAAGGCTTCTTATGACAATGCACTTGAGTTGAGCATGCACCCATGCATTGCATTCAGGCACACAAGCCAAATCCCAACTCCAAGGTGACAGGCTCAACCTGATCCGTACAAAGGTTGGCTTACTGAGAACCCTAGATTCTCTACCTGTAAGGCTGTAACAGCCATAGGACAAACAATTCTGTAACCTTCTAGTTATTATCAAAACAATATTATGTTTCCTAACCAGAGCAGAATAACCTATTCTACAATGTCATAAGCTGGAATATCCAATAATCAAAATGGAGTTCAGGTATCAAATAATATGCATCTGAGCAGCCTATAGAGCAGCCACCATAGATTTTGGCATACGTGGAGAATATCTGGTCAGGAACTACAACACATAAATTTCATTGAATTTTTATAGAAAGAGAAACTTGATGTTTAAAATAAAGTCAGTCCACATAGAGAACATATTTGAGCAAAGGTATCAAATAAACAGTAGAACAAAATTCGCAATGACAAGTGAGGAGGATGCCCAAACAAACCTGAAGCCTGTTTGTTAAAATAATATTTGGATACATTGCAGCAACATCTAAATGATATATCAGAGGACATTCCTCACGAATAGGTTCATCTCCCAACCTTACAAGCTGCAAGATTCCAAGGGAAAACCAAAGAACGGATTAATTCTGTTACCACAAGTCATACATGGTAGAATTGACATAAATCAAGTTCCCAGCCTAATAAAGAGGCTCCAAAGACAAAATAATTATTACTAATTTCAGGGGGGAAATTCAGATTCAATAAAAAAACAGTAGAAGGATTGGATGAAATATTTAAAACATAAGAACTATGATATAACCCTGTGACAATCTCAGGTTTAAGAAACCAGCAATCTACAGAAAACCCATAGCCAGAGAGAGAGGGACAGATCGATGGAGAGAGAGAAGTGATGGAAAGACTGTCTAGAGCAGTCGATGGTAGCTCTAGTCCCCCACTGCTTTAATTATAATAAGAAAAGGAATTACAACGAATAGCAGAGTAGATCACATCCACCACCCATAAAGAACTAATTCTAGTAGGACTCAAGAGTAACAGATAAGAAGACATAAGGTGGAGAGGTAGAGATATGAGATTACAATAAATAAACAAGCAGATAAAAATAACCAGTCACCACTCCTATAAATAAAGAAAACCTGAGGAGATCAACACCTATTGTCAACCTTATCAGCATCAACAGCTATATCAATATTGAACCCCAATGAATGGGTCCAATATCACATAGGTGATTTAAATGGGTCCAATATCACATAAGTGAATTAAATAAGTCCAATATCTCATAGGTGACTTAACAAATTGTACACATTTGACAAGATTACTCAGACATGGTACCACAATATTATACCATCCAATCCAAATTCAAATATAAAAAAAATAAAAGAAGAAGAAGAAGAAGAAGAAAGAAAAGAATAGACAATGACATCAATTTTAACCTGTAGAACAAATTTGTGTGTGTGTGTGTGTGTGCGTGTGGGGGGGGGTAACTGATGCCTTTGTATTAAGCAGATATCAGTATTTAATAAAATATCAAAGCTCGACAATGTAAACAGACAGCACCTTTTCCATGATAGCATTCTTCACTTCATCATAATTGGAGACAGATTCAAAGTCCATCTTACCCTCCACCTTTATTGCATATTGGAGATCACGATCAAGGTTTCTGATTAATTGCTAGAGATGGAAAGGATACAAGGATGTCAACCAAGCTGCTTAGCAAACTCTGTGTGAACATCATCATCCACTTCCACACAGATGGGAAAAAAAAGAAAGCAACACAAATCACCTCATATGCAGATGGATCAAGTCGAAACTTAGTAGGAAGATCAGATCTAAAAACCCCACTTTCGAGGCATTCCACATGACCACCAATATACGTCTCACTCTCCAAAAGGTGATTATTATAGAACTTCTCCGGATCATCTTGGTGCTTATTAGGACAGATAACATTTGCTTTGTATGCCTGTGAATATTACAAAACGCAAGTTGAACATAAGACCAAGCTCAACAAGAATGATTTGAGGCAATCTCATAATGGCTTGTGACGAAGCAACAGATTTCCACCAGGATTGCACAGCTGAAAATTTTGTAAGACCAACTTCAAGGGAAAAAAAAAAAAAAAAAGCTTCAAAAGACCAGCGATGGACAACTCCAAGAACCCACCTGGACCATGAGGAGCATTTCACAAAGAGTTCCACTTCCCTTGCGTAAAACATCGTCAGGCGGCATAGGAATTATAGTCGCAAGAGAGAAAATGAAAGGATGAACATAGGTCATATACAGGTAGTAAGTTGCAACAGCATCTGATACTGAATAAGAAGCCATAGTCTGCAATGCAATTATTAAAACAAGAAAGAAATTTTTTTCAGAAATGATACATCAAACTAATAAAAAATATATATAAAAAAAATATTTAGAACACATTAAAAAATATCTCTGATAGGGCCTCGGGGTGGTCAGAACATAAATCCCATGGAATAATAATTGGTATATATAATTAAAAAAGAACATGACCAAAGTTTATGAGTAACAATCTGATATAGTAAAAGTGGCGAGGAGTAGACAAAGCCAGTCCAACCCAACTCGGCACAACCCTGAGAATGGAATTTTCATAATAGAGCTCATCCCATTCCTATCCTAATGGTAGCCTAGCAAAATTTGGGCCATGCATGTTTTATGCTACTTACTACAATACGTATACATATAAATTAGTATATAAAAGTTAATATTCATACATAGTCTCATATCCATTAATTTTTTAGAGGAAAACATATACAGTCTAAGAAGGGTTTGAAGTTAATATCTGCCACATACTAAACACTGATGTTACTTGGACACAATGTAAGCCAATGAGAACGCAAGAAATGCAATCTTAAGCCCAACCAACTTCTAGAAACATAGCTAACCACGTAGACTAAGCAGCTGAGCCACAAGAGATTTGCTTAGATATACAATTATTCTATATAAATTAGATCAATAACAAAGAACCAAGTCTATTAGGGACACGACATGGTCCCCAAATGTCTGAATGAACTAAATGAAAGGGAGAAGAGCTATGAGTGTCAGGACAGGCAGGAAAAACAATGCAGTGATATTTTCCTAACTCACAAGCCTTGCACCTAAGTTGGGTAAGAGACTTGCAACTAGGAATAAGGGTCTTCATCTTGGAAAGAGAGACTGAGAGATGTCCAAGAAGATGATACCACTGAAGCAGGGTAAAAGCAGCAGAGGTGGTAGCAACAGTGATAGATGGTCTAGTATGCTCCAAGTAGAAAAGACCAAATCACTCAAGGACCCCACCAATCGTCACCCTGGTCCTGAGATCCTAAAAGACACAATAAGGGATGTAAAAAGTTACTAAGCAGTTTATGGATTTAGTAAGCTAACTAATGGACATACAGTTAAGGGGTAACCTAGGGACATGGAGAACAAAGGACAGGGTCATGGACGGGGTCAAAGAAACTAAGCAGCAACACGGTAAATTGTTACATGGTATCAAAACGGTTGACCTGGGTTGTTGTTTTGTGAGTCGTTTAAGGTTCTCCGTTAGGTGTGCAGTCACCATTGCTGCGTCGGCTGTTTCTGAAGAATTTTGGTACATTTGCTTTCATTCATTTCTTTCAGATTAGAAGTCTGATACCATGTAACAATTTACAATAAAAGGAAACCAGAAATATAAACTGCAAGAAGAAAATAGAGAGAGGGCAATAGAAGAAAGAGAAAAGAGACTGAGATCAATTCTAGCAAGCAAGGGGAAGAATCGATTGTGCTGGTCCCTCTCCCCTACTGCTATATTTATAGAAAATAAAGACTGAAAAATACAGGACAAGTCCTAGCTACAACTGAAAAAAAAAATAGAAAGTCCTAATCCTAGTCAACATAGGAAGCCTAATCCTAGTCTACATAGAACAGCAATTAGCTCTACTAGATAAACTAGAACAGAATAGGTAATGGGCCTATGAATAAGGCCCATCACTTACAATAGTAAAATAGGAAAGAAGTGGGAATGGGCCTAATAGAGTGGGCCCATTCCCTTACATAAATAGGCCTATCGTTAACAAGTAGGATTGTAAATTCGAAAAGAAAGGATCTTACTCAACCCTCTATAGTAGGTCAAGCTGTCAAGTAGGGAGACTGGAGACCATGATGGTGTCAACAACTATGAGCCACTAAATGTTAAGGCATTAGGATTGGGTCTGGAGAGGTTTCAGGCCCTATAGTGCTGATGTGTCATTGAATGAAGCCAACAATTTTAAAGAAAGAGGCAATCCAACACTTTTTGTGATTTGAATTTTGAATATCAGACCCTTCATGGTAGAGTTGGTTCGGATTCAACAAACGTTGAAAACTACAATGCACTCCATTACAATCCACCTTTACGTGTCCATGTGACGTCCCTCTTGTCCACAGTAAAGCTGGGAACATAAACAGAAAGATGCAGGATAGATTTGGGTATAGCTTTACTTTTATTAGAAGAAAAATATAAATTAAAATTAACACAACGTATTAAGATATTTGTACAAATGAATACACATAATAGTAAAATCTAATATAGAAATATGAAAGATATACTATTGACTTTCCCATATATGAATGATGATTAGTGTATTTCGAAGCCAGGGGTGATCTAACGGTGCTATTAAGTGCCCTGAGAAACATAAACCTATTCAAAGCCCCAAACCCATGTGCACTAGGCCAAGCTCAAAGTTATCAGTTTTGGGCCCACACAAGGGACCATTTTTTCTTTTTTCTGTAAAGTATATTAATTAAGAAAGCAAATAGAAATAAAATACAGGCACCCAATTTTGAGGGGACCGGAAAAGAAAAGAAGATGCAACCAGGAGTCTTGGGCCCTCCTATCCACATTTAGTTGGATAGATAGGTCCCAAAGATTGATAATAAGCCTATTAAGTGGAGTTTCCTAACAATGTCTCTGAAAAGAGGTGATGCTGCCACACACTTCAAAGATAATATAATCCCGTATCTGAGAAAATATCTTGGATTTGCCACTCCATGTTCTAAGATTGTGTTCCATCCATATTTAGTAAACTCTGTTCTATGATTGCTTTAATAAGGGACCATATTGAGAGGTCTGATTCTTAAATTCTGTTTTAAGATTTAGTTGAGGGTAGATTTGGAATTTTTTAGTTATTTGTAGTTCCTAAAAACCCGAGCCCATTTCTAGACATGCCAGTCTCACTAGGATAAGGAAAATAGAGTCCTAATTCAGAAGGAAAGGACAGACGGATATTTTAAGTTTTAAATCTGTAGTCTAGATGTCACCTAGTCTCGGCTAGGTATCACCTAGCTTAGTGCTGTTTAGTTTCCAGCTTTAGTTAAAGTCCTATATTTTCATGTAATGTCAACTTGGACTAAAATTCTGTCTAAGCTGACTTCCCTTTTGTTAAGTCTTTTATTATTATAAATAAGATAGAGGTGAGGGGGAGAGAAGTACCTCAACATTCTCTCCCCTCTCTCTCCCCTCCCTCTCCCATCTCTCTCAATCTTGATCACCTTTCTACATTGTTTCATGGTATCGGAGCAGATCTGAATCATCTGATCAGATTCATAGCTTTCTCCATTACTGTTTTGAGAGTCCTCTCAATCCTTTTCCCCCTTTCTTCTTTTTCTTTTTTACTTGTTGCTGTCCCCATCGATTGAAGAACTAATTCCAGTTTCAAGGAAACCTACCAGCAAGGGGATTAATATGCCTATCACTATGCAATCTGCTCACGGCAAGGTTCAGTTTATGGAGGCAGATCAAGATCTTTTCTCTTTATGAGCAGAACGATTTTCGGTTTCTAATTTTATGCTTGGTAAGCAGATCGAGATATTTTCTGGTTCTGTTTCTTCAAGAATATTGAATTTTCTGGTTCTGTTTCTCAAGGAGCCAATCACAGCAGATCGAGATACATCTGGTTCTGTTTCTTCAAGGATCCAGTCGCAGCATATGATATTTTCTGGTTCTGGTTTTATATTGTTTATGAGTTTCTGATCCATTGGATCAGCAAGGACCTGAATCCACATTCACGGCAGCTCAATATCCATATTCACAGTAGATCGATGTTTTTCTGGATGATCTATTCTGCTGCTTACGAAGGCCCATCTTCTGCAATCTTGCAGTATTTTTTTTTTTTTTATTGATCTGGCTTCTCTATTATTTCCTGTGTATGATTTTCAAACTGCTGCTGCTTATATGATGATAGATCATATGCCAATAGATCTAATCAATTGCCGCCACTACTTTTTTTGTCACTATTGGTTGCTGTGTTCTCTTGGGGAAGTTCCTCGTTTACAAAGACTGTTCTCTATATTCAGATCTGTCCGTTGGATTAAGGCAGACAGGAAGACATTGTTCCTTCTTTTGGCAGTTGTCATATTCTTGCATAGTTGTCAAGGAGCTGAAGAGGTGTCTAGGCGCCTAGGCGTATCCTAGGCGTATCCAAGGCATTGTAAGGGTACATCTTAATAAGAGGATTTATATAAAAAGGAGGGGGTTAACACATCAATTTTTATTGTTTTAATACATATGCATAATTCCATGCATTATGGTGTATATATATACTTTATATATCCAATAAAAATGCTAAAAATGGCATTAATTAAAAAAATAAATAAACAAATAAAACAAGGCCTGGTACAATAAGGCGACCAACTACCTAGCCCTATCTGACTCGCCCGAATGCCCAAGCAACGCCTTGACAACTATGTATTCTTCGTTCTCTGATCTGTCTATCGTTTAGTTCTATAGTAAAAGTGATTCAAAGACACCTTCGGACTCTGTCCACGTTCAGTTACAACTATTAAATTGGCTGGTCCCTCCAACTACCTGCTTGGGCAGAAGCTGTGAAGGTTTATATCACTGCCTGAGATAAACTGAGTTATTTGAATGATGATCCTCCTACTACTACCACAGACACCTATGCTACTTGGCTATGTGAAAAAACCACTATCCTGGTTTGGCTATGGAATAGCATGGAGCCTTCAATTGCTGCTAACGTCATGTTCCAAACCACTTCTAAAGGTGTTTGTAACGACTTAAAATAGAGCAATGCTCAAGATACTAACTTGTCTCCTATATATGATTTATATGAGCGATTTTTCAATTGAAAACAGAGAGACAAGTCCATTGCAAAATCTTATAGTAATCTTAAAGGTATCTAAAAGAATTGAATGTCCATCAACCTCTCAATATTGACCTTACTATTCTGAAGGCTCAACGTGCAAAATTTAAGGTGATTGACTACTGACCTTTCTAGTTTCATTTCTGAGTTGCAAACTCTTAAAAGCCAACTACTGGCCAGTGATGCAGTCCCCATTTCAAATGAAGCCTTTTTTGTGTCCAGCACATTGCCTCTCGTACCTTCTCCAATTCTGATGGAGCCTCTACCAAAGACAATTCAGCATTGCTTGTTAACAATAGCAACCGTGGTTGTGGTAATTCTAATAGAGGTGGTGCTGGAGGTCGTGGTCGAGGTGGTCATGACTCTTGTAATCAAGCTACGTGTATCCGCTCTCACTATAGCAAGCATCATATGGTTGATCGGTGTTGCGTAAAGCATGTTAAGCCTCCTCAATGGGGTTCTAGGTCTCTTCCTCAGTTTGCGAGTACGATCAATTTTGATGGTGATACTCATACACCCACTCCTTCTAACGATGACTGATCCTACTCTGTTACAGTATCTAAAGAGGAATTTCATAGCATGTTTACATGCTTTAAGCAACTGATACTCAGGTACCTACTTCCACTTCCACTGCTACATTGGCAAATATAGGTTTTACTGCCTGACCCTGGTGCTTCTTCTAACATGACTAGTAAGGCCTCAGTATTTTCCTCGTCTGCCCATTGCCTTCAACAATCCAACATTTATTTAGCTGATTGTTCTACCACTCACGTTTTTAAAAAGGGTGATGTATCCATATCCCCTAATTTATCATTGTCCTATGTTCTTCATGTTCCTCATTTGACCATGAATTTACTTTTAGTTAGTACTTTGGCAAAAACTCTTAACTGATGTCATTTTTTCCCTACCTATTGGGTATTTCAAGATCTACAGACAAAGGCAACAATTGGTAGGGGACATGAGAAGGACGGGTTGTACTATCTAGACAACATTCCATCTTCCGCTATTGCGTTCACTACTACTACCGGTGTTTCTCCGCCATGTGTTTGGTATAGTTGCTTGGACGACAATCTCAGCCAGGTCATTAATAGGGAGGGCATTATCGCCTGGGTCATTTGTCTCTCTCCAAGTTACAGAAAATGGTTCCAAGCTGCAAGTTTGTTAATACACTTGAGTGTGAGGCATGCCTACCAAGAAAACACCACCGCTAATCCTTCCCTTCTCATGATGTATCCAGAAGTCCTACCCTCTTTTCCTTAGTTCACTCCGACATTTGAGGTCCCGCTAAAGTAAAGAGTAGTTCTGGATTTATTTAATTTGTTACCTTTATGGACGATTGTTCTCTCACCACTCGATTAAAGGATCGTTCAGAGTTCCTTTATATTTTTAAACAACTTTATTCGGAAGTCAAGAATCAGTTTGGTGTTAGTATTAAAACCTTTTGGTCAAATAATGCTCTTGAATACACTCAAAACTACTTTATTTTTTTGTGCTTCCAATGTTATTAATCACCAGACCAGTTGCTTTTATACACTTCAACAAAAAGAAGTTACTAAATGTAAGAACCATCATTTATTGGAGGTTACTCATTCCTCCTTTTCCATATGCACTTGCCACATTATTTTGGTGATGCCATCTTAAGTGCCTGCTACCTGATAAATCGCATGCCTTCTTCAATTCTTCAAGATCAATCCCCTGTTTCCTTGGTTTCACCATCATCTCCATTGTTTTCCTCACCACTGCATGCCTTTGGGAGCACCTACTTCGTCCATGACCTTCTACCTAGCCTAGACAAGTTCTCCCCTCATGTGGCTAAGTGTGTCATTATTGGCTACTCTAGCACTCCGAAAGGCTATTGGTGTTATGTTCCTCACACCCAGCATCAGTTTGTTAGTGCTGATTCCAATTCTTTGAGAACACCCCATTATATGGCTCCCAGCTCCGATAAGGTCCCTGGAATTGCTGCCCCGCTTCTGACCTAGGTTCCGTTCATAGATGTAGCTTCCCCACCTGTAACAGCACTGGCCCCAATTCTGACTCCAGCTCCGATTTAGGTCTACAATTGTCTTCAACAACCTGCACCAGCATAAGCACTAGTACCAATACTAGCCCTTGCACTGGCACCTATTCCTCCCACATTGTCATACTCCTCACCGGACCATTTGTCTGCTGATCTTCCTATTGCACTTCACAAAGGTAACTGCTCTTACACTTAACCACCACAGGTAACATATTAAATTACTCAATATGTGTCTACATCTCATCTCGCATTGTTCCATCAGTCCTTTGCTTACGCACTATCCCATACTGAGATTCCGAAATTTCATACTAAGGCTTTAAGCCATCCTAAGTGGAAAAAGGCTATGAATGTCGAGACAGATGCTCTTCTTTCAAGGCAGACCTGGTCCCTTACTGATTTACCTCCGGATAAGGAGGTGGTTTGTAGTCGTTGGATATAAATGGTGAAGTACAATCCTAATGGTACTATGGTAGTTCTGAAGGCTCGCATGGCTGCCACGGTTGTTACTCAGTTTTTGTTCCTCGCCGCAATTCTAATGTTGTTATTCTCATAGATAACATTATTGTTTCTGGAGATGACTTGACAAGTATTAATGAGGCTAAAGCCTATTTAAGTCAGCACTTTAAATGAAAGATTTGAGTGTTCTTTGCTATTATCTAGGAATTGAGGTGGTTTGAAGGTAATAGTCTTTTTCAACGGAATTATGTTATTGATCTTCTGATAGAGACCGGTATGCTCGACTGCAAACCTGTTGATACTCCTATGGACCCTGACCTTAAGCTTGCTACCTGCGATGATGTGGATTTTGCCGACATCTAAGGTTCAAAATCTCTAATCTTGAGGGTGTCTCGACCCTTGGAAAAATCAAAATTCCCGAGATCTTGAGGGCGAGAGTGTAAAAAAGCCGCGAAAACTAAAAAAGTGTGTTTCAGACCGAAAATAATCGTTTGAAGGCCTAATACTTTAGGGGAACCCTATTTTAGAATACATAAACACATTTAAACCATAAAAATGTAAAAATAATCACACATGGTGGTGTTTGGGTTTACACTTTACAACCATGTTTGGCAGTGTTGGTCCGAAGTTCAAACCTAAACCTAGGGTAATGATGGTTATTCTACATAATGTTACACTAGTAGAAGACCAAAGAATGCCAAATATGACAGTAAAATTATATTTTAAACGAAGAATAAACATAAAGCACTTAATTAGTTAATTATAGTCAAAAAACCTGTAGTCAAGTAGAACCGATGATGAATGGAAGATCTCCACTCTCGTACCAAGCTCCCCCGACAATCTTGTGGAAAGATTTGTCAAAACCCCAAGATATGAGGTTTGAATGGAAGATTTGAAGTTTTGATGCAAAAAAGAGGAAGAAGATGCAATATGATAGTCTTCAACTAAGACTGTCTATTTATAAGAGAGTTTAGAGCAAATCTGGTTGAAACTAAGTCGAAAACTGGTCGAGACGAATCGAGATCCAGTCTCGTGGTCCAACTCGTCTCGAATAGTTCGAAAACTTCGAGAAAAACGAAATCTCACTGAGATTTTATGTAATACCCCACTTCCTATGATATTAATTTGCCAATATTTTTCCTTCCCTCATTGGGAATTTTCTGTCGAATTTTATTCTTAGGGGTATTTTAGTAATTTTACCTACCCCCCCCCAACTGAGGTAAGAGAGTAGGAATTTATAATATATGAATAGTATATATATATATATATATATATATATATATATATATATATATATATAATCATATTGGAAGTTAGTTAGTTAGCATTTTTCCTTATGAAGTGTGTAACTATATAATGTGCAATGTGTGGTTACATAGTTATGCTAACAAGTGGGCCCCACCGGTTGGTTGGCCCATTGGATGTGGGGTAAGTCTTAAAATAAAACTTTATAATGTTGGATTTGTTTGTAATTGAAAAATATAGAAGGATAGGGGAGGAAATAAAAGAATTTCCTTATGAAGTGTGTAACTATATAATGTGCAATGTGTGGTTACATGGTTATGCTAACAGGTGGGCCCCACTGGATTGGTTGGCCCTTTGGATGTGGGTAAATCTTAAAATAAAACTTTATAATGTTGGATTTGTTTGTAATTGAAAAATATAGAAGGATAGGAGAGGAAATAAAAGAATTTAAAAGTTGGGGACAAATTGGAAGTGAAATTCAAACTTAAAAACTTATGTGTAAAATTGGGAAAATAGAAGGGCTTAAGTTTAACCAGTACCTGATTTAAAGGGATACCACTAAAATACCCCTAAGAATAAAATTCAGCAGAAAATTCCCAAAGAGGGAAGGAAAAATATTGGCAAATTAATATCATAGGAATTGGGGTATTACACCCTTCCCACCTAAAAATAAATTTCGTCCTTGAAATTCGAAATCATACCTCAATCAGTGAACAATTGGGGATATCTAGACCTCAGTTCTTCTTCTCGCTCCCATTTAGCTTCCTTTTCCGAATGATTTTTCCACAATACTTTTACTAAGGTTACTACTCGGTTCCTCAGGTTATGCTGTTTCTGGTCCATGTTCCTGAGCCACTCAGCAGCTTGTAAAGGCTCATCTGCGGTACCTCAGAAAGTCTGAGGATTTTGCTTGTGAAACCTTTTTAATATTTTCTCCATTACTCCCATCTGGTCTTGCTGAGCAGGCTGCCCCACAGGTATCCCACCTCCTGCAGCTTGCTGTTGCATGAATCCCATAAAAACCGTAAATGCTCCCATCATATCTTGTGGGGTCCAAGCCGGTGCAGGAGTAGATTTGTTTATCTGTTGAGCCTTTTGAATCCCGGCAACTTAGCTGTGACGTACCTGGCCATAAGTTGGGGGCGTTATATTTTAAACCATGCATCCATCAGTGTTGACGTATTATTGTGAAGCTTAGTTATCTCACTATTACTTGGCCTGACTTCTCCTTTTTTGTTGAAGTTATTAGTCAGTTATGCAAGCTACGAAACAGGTTCATTAGGATGTTGCATGTCAGATTTTGAAGTATCTCAAGGGAGCTCCTGGTAAAGGGCTCCTCTATCTTCCTAATCAAAGTATTGGTCTCTGTAATTATTCTGATGCTGATTGAGCTAGTTTTGATGGTGACCATCAGTTTACTACTAGGTTTTTTTTTTATGCTAATTGGGCTGGTGCTGATTGTGATAATCGGTCTATTACTAGTTTTTTTTTTTTTTTTTTTTTGATACTTCGTCTACTACTAGTTACTATACTTTTCTTGGCGAAAATTTTATTACATGGTGTAGCAAGAAGTAGACTACCATTGCTTGATCTAATGCTGAGGCTGAGTATCGTGCTATGGATCATACTACGATTGCATTAATATGTGAAGTCTATTCTTGGTGAAATTGGTTTTCCGATTTCATGGTTTATTCCTATGTACTATGATAATCAGGTAACCATTCATATTGCTAGCAACCTGGTGTTTCATGAGCTTACCAAGCATTTTGAAGTTGACTGTCATTTTGTTTGTGATGCTATTATGCGTAAAGTGATATTTATTCCATTCATAAGTTCTAGTTTTCAATTTGGTGATGTGTTCACAAAGGCATTGTTCAAGGTTTTGTTTCTTCATAATTGTTCCAAACTGGGTCTTGGTGACATCTATGCTCCTACTCCAGCTTGAGGGGAAGTCTTAAGTTTTAATTTTGTAGTCTAGGAGTCACCTAGTTTTGGCTAGGTGTCGACTAGTCTTGGCTAGGTGTCACCTAGCTTAGTTAAAGTCCTTTATTTCCATCTCTTGTAGTGTCAACTTAGACAAGAATTATATCTAAGCATATTTCCTTTTTGTTAAGTCTTTTATTATTATAAATAAGAGAGGTGAGGGGGAGAGAATTACTTCAACATTCTCTCCCCTCTCACGGTTCTTTCTCTCGCACTGTTCTCTTTCTCAATCCAATCTCCTTTCTACATTGTTTCAAGATACAATTCCTAAAGTGAAAAAAAAAAAAAAAAATCTACATGAACCCAACTCATCGACAAATCTTTCTTAACAGCAAGCTCTTCTATGTGATGAAATCAAGCATCACTCTAATCCACAAAAGAAGCCCTTGTAGTTCTACATATACAATCTGCCCTCTCTCTCTTTCCTCATTAATGTAATTATCATTTATTCCAACAATAACATTTTTTTTCTTTTTTTTCTTTTTTTTTTTGGTTGGGGGCCTTCCTCATATCATTGATATTAATCTCATTTTCATCTTCTAGTTGTGTTGTACACTTGGACCCACAATTTTTCATGAAGTCCACTATTCACGGCTGCAACAATTCAGTGAGATGAACCAAAAAAAAACACCATAAAAACAATTTTCAGTCACACATACCTGGGGACGTTCCATGGCAAAGCGTACCATGTCCTCAGGATTCACCTCTAGTGGATCATAACCCAACTTAGCCTTTGAAACAGCCTAAACGACGAGAGAAAATAAGAAACATAGTCAGAACAATAATGCCAAAAGTAAGGGGAGGAAAGATTGGTTAATTTAAGAAGTTAATAACAAAACATGAATAATAAAACTTGAAAAAATTTAAAAAAAAAAAAAGGTAATTCAAATCTAATAGCCGATGAAATCAAGAACTAATGAACTCAATGTCTCAGATTACAGAATCATATCGATCAAAACTGAACCTTGAGTTGAAAAATCTAATGTTTGTGCCAGCATGGTTCCAATGTTTGGAAATATCAGTAATCAGTTGCAATCTTCACACTATCAAGATATCAGGACTGTTCTACAGAGAAGAAAGAAAAGGAAACAGAACAGTTGTAACGGCAAAAACTTATATGTTCTCTTTTGCATTTTTTTACTTCATTGATAGAGGAAAGTTATGCAAATTCTACTTTAATGACATTAAGAGATAACAATAAACTTCTTTCTCTGAAACCAATTGTAGTTTTAATTTTATCAGTTTGAAACCATTAGCAAGTTATATTTGATAGAACATAAGAAACATGACAGGGACCAAGAAATGGCCAATTGAATGAGCCATAGTCAGCTCCAACATGATTACCGTGGCCAATAAATCCTATAACTTCACATACTGGTTTCTCTCACACCAGTACTTCAGGACACTGGGCAACATAAGAACTTGTTGATATATATGAAGAAATTCACATGGAAAATTTATAATTCCAAAGTGTGAACCCAGACAATTAGATACATCACATCATGTAATATTGTAATAGCACTTTAAATACGTTCTGTTAAAGAGTTCTGCAGGTAATTTTGGGTATTTAGGAATTAATGTTGGATTTACTTGTTATGTGTCAGTTTGAATAAGTAGAGGTACTTTTGTAATTTAGGTTTTATCTTATTTATAAATAATGTCAGTCCTTCACGGTTGGGAGTACATTGACACCCACCAAAACCTACTTCTATTGTCTTCTTTCCTTCTTCTCCATTGTCGCTTCTTCTTGTTTTACTTTGTCACATGGTATCAGAGCAATATTGACCTGTGAGTCCGTGACTACATTCTTCTGTTGCTATTTTGAGTCATTCAAAATTTTTTGTTGTGGTATGCCACTGCCACTGCCACTGCTGCATCTTATGTTGACAAAGATTGGATTGAAATTCATTTGAGTCATATGCTGCCGTGAGAGCCAGATGGTTGTCTCAACTAGTGCTCCTTCCCCTAGCTCGATTCTCTCCCCCCAATCTTCCTTCTAAGGTTTTCTTTACTCTCCTTACTTGCTTTGCATCCCCTGGTAAATCTTCTTATAATTCTTAATCTTCTTCTTGTTTATTCCTTCATTTTATTCTTTGGTTCCTTCTGTTACAGTTGCTGTTTATCTTAGTTCCCTGTTACCTGCACTATTTTACGACTAGATAAAATTTGTTAAAATACCTCATTCCTTTATCCATTAAGCCTGAGATTATGGGGGTTAATAGCTTACGTAAGGGTGATTCAAACTCGGGAGTTTCATCCCCAATCAATCTTTCTATCAAGAGATCTTTCTCTAAAATCAGAGCGGAATTTGCATCTACTGCCTGGTAGTGCATGCAGAGTTAGAGTTGCTGTTCTTGGCTACAACTTTGATTGTTAATCATGTGTAATTGATAGGTCTTTAAGATTCTGACCCCAAGCACAAGTTTCAGCTTGATCAGACCTGGTTTTGATGAGTTCTCTCAATTCTCGACCTGAACCGATCCCTGTTGGGATGAAGCCTATTGAAGATTATTGCTGAAGCATATTGATTATTATTATTGCATTGAAGATTATCCGTCTCTTGTTGCCGCTGATTATAATTGCATTGCATGCCACTTGTTGCTACTGATGAAGATTATTTGCATGTCGCTTGTCGCCGGTTGCCGCCTGTTATCAATCTTCTTATTGAGGATTATTTGTCTTTTTTGTGAAGATTATTACGTGTCTTTGTTGTAAAAGTCGTATCCTATTAGTTTAGGGTGTTCATGTAATTTTGGTTATTTATTATTTCCTTTCCTTTGTTAACTAGAACTTTTCCTTTCCTGGTCTAACTGGGACTTCTAGTCTAACAAGAGTTCCTATTAGTTTGTAAACTCTCTTATCATAAATTAAGCTGGGATGATGGGAGAATAATAATCTCTCACATTCTTTTCTGATCCAACATGGTATCAGAGCCATAGAACCACTGTCTCCTCTCTTCTCCTTCTCCTCTAACCCCTGCCGCCATCCTCCTCTTCTAACCTACTGCCGCCAGACCTTGCAGGATCTCCACAGCCTGCCGCAAGCATCCCCAGACCCAGCCGCACCTCTTCTTCTCTAAGCCTGCCGCAAGCATCCCTAAACCCAGAAACCCTACCGCCAGTACCTTTAACCTGTTCATAAACTGTCGCCAGCCCCTACATATTCTTCCTAATATAAATATATAACCCTTGAAACCTTCCCTGAAACTCCTTAAAACCATACCGCAATCTGTTTTTCCCCCAAAACTCATTCAAATCTCATACCGCCACCAGTTTTTGCCTGCAACAAATACCGCAGCCCCATTTTTACCTTCCCAATAGCCCTTAAACCATTAAAATCACATACCGCTACCTTTTTTTTCCCAGCAACAAATACCGCAGCCCTTTTTTACCTTCCCAATAGCCCTTAAACCCTTAAAATCTCATACCGCCACCTTTTTTTTCCTGCAACAAATACCATAGCCTTTAAACCCTGCCGTAAACCCTAGACCCTTCCTTACAAGGGATCTATACCCTTGTTTCTCATTCTATTTGAGATCTTAGCTATGATCTAAACAACTTCCTAAGCCTTTTTCATTATTTGGTTGCCGTGTATCCCTTGGTGATGGGATTTTTTCTTACCAGAGACCATACAAAGCACCTACATCGAGTCTTCTCTATATATTTGAGGATCGAACCTTGCTACAGTTATGTTCTCTAGTTCCCAAAAGTTTGATACACGGCATCACTTGAAACAATAGTGGTTGATCTCACAGGATTGCTATGGCTTCTGACATTACCTCTGTGGGATCTGATTTTTATAAGATGGAGAATCTCACAATCCCTACCAAGGTTCGAGGTGCCGGTTTCGTGGCCAGTTTCGACCAGCCTCAAAACCGAGTTGACTCAAGTTTCGGTCAAAACTGGGTCGAAACCTGCTGAAACTAGTATAGATTGGATTGTTGTATGAATAATAATATAGGTGAGATACATGGGATAATAACTTATAAAAGATTAAAGGGTCTTGGGTTGTTGTACAGATACAAAATATAGGTGAGATGCAGGGGATAATATCTTACAAAGAGTAAAGGACTAAATCTGATTCAAGTTCTTATGGTGAGAAGTGCACCAAAAATGGGTGAGAACTGAGAACCTACCTAGGGCAGCAAGCAATGCAACGAAACTGGGTGAGAACCGACCTTCGGCAGAAAGAAGAAAACGAAAGGTATGTTTTATTTTCTGCTTTTCTTCCTCTTCCTTCTCCTTCTTCCTCTGCTGCTCTACCTTCTTTTCTTTCTTTCTTCTTCTCAGTTTTCTCTTCTTCTCCTTCTTCCTCTGCAGCTCTGCCTTATTTTCTTGCTTTCTTCTTCTCAGTTTTCTTTTCTTCTTAGATTTCTTTTCTTCTACCTCCTATCATCGGAAAAGATTTCTTTTCTTCTCCTCCTTCTCTACGACTCTGTCTTCTTCTGCCTATCACCAGAAAAGAGAGAGAAAAGAGACAAAAACAAAACGAACTGAGAAGTGTCTTTCAAAATCACGTTTAAGAGTTCGGTCGAAACTCTACTGATTTCGACATAACTCGAACCTTATATAATGGGTTTTGTATTTATGAACCGAAACCTTGGTTTCGGGGTTTTGGGCGAAACCAGTGGGTTCGACTTCGACCGAAACCTAGGATTTAATGGAATTGAGCCTGGGTATCGTCTCGGTGAGGCTCGAAACTATGATCCCTACAAATACCACAAAACATGACTGTGGTAACTATTTGATCTGGTCTCGAGCCACACAACTTGCTATTACAACTCGAGGGTTATCTAGTTATCTCACAGGCAGCAAAACTAAACCTTTCACTGAAGATGCTGCCTTGGACAAATGGAATGTTGAGAATTCCTTGGTGATGCAATATCTCCTTAACTCCATGCAACCTGCCATAGCTGAGGGGTAGTTATTATTGGATACTGTTGCCCAAATCTGGAAATCTACAAACGACACATATTCCCAGATTGAGAATGATGCCTTAATTTAAGTTCTGCAAAAAAAGGTCCATGCTACTACAAAGAAGGAGTTGATTGTGTCACAATATTATACTCAATTGAGGAGTCATTGGCAAGCCATTGATTTTTATGATTCCATACACGCAAAGTGTGAAGAAGATGCTACTCTGTTTAAGAAACGGGAAGAAAAATACAGAGTCTATACCTTTCTGGCAGGATTGAATGCTGAGCTTGATCCTATTCGCTCACAAATCCTCAGTAAGGATCCTTCCCTACCCTAGAGCAGACATATGCTATGGTTCAGCTTGAAGACCAAAGGAGAGCTACTATATTGTTACCCTCTGTTATTGATAGTTCTACCCTCCAAACATCTACTCCACCTACCAAAAGCCCTACTGCATCCAGAGATATAGTGAAATGTGAGCATTGTGGTAAACCTTGGCACACTAAAGACACATGCTGGAAACTCCATGAGAAACCAACAGACTTTGAAGCCAAGAGACGCGACAAACTTATGCAGAAAAATAAGACTTTCAAGGGCTCACAAGCACATCAAACTGAAGCTCATTAGGTTGCTGATCCCATGATTCCACTGCAAGACAATCAGATTCTTCAGGCACTCAGTCGTTTGCTCCAGCCACCCTTTGCTGCTACTTCCGGACCACCATCTGTTACTGCCCCTACCTCTACCACTCCAGGTTCTCACCTTGCCTGTTCAGGTATGTGTTTCAATGGACATTGTGCGTCAATGATCTCCAATCATTTTGGATTATTGACTCTAATGCCACGGACCACTTGACTAGTAACCATAGCCTGTTTCATTAGTACTTTCTTAATCCTGAAATTAATATTGTTCGTGTGGCAGATGGGACTCTCTCCTCTATATCAAGGAAAGGTTCTATCCAATGCACTCATTCTCTAGCTTTGCAGTAAGGTTCAAAATCTCAGTTCTCGAGGGTGTCTCGACCCTTGAGAAAACCGAGATTACAACCTGCTGAAATTCCCAAAGGGTAAAAATGGGAGTTTCGACAGGTTTTTTTATGGTTTTAAGCTTGTTTTAATGTTTTAAGGCCATTTCAAGGCTATATATTGCAACAAAATACTAATTTAACATATATAACACATTTGAAGCATAAAAAGCAATCACATTGTTGGAAAATCATACATTCATAAATCATAAATCCCACACAATGACATAACTCACAAAAGCTCATAATCTGAAAGACTTAAATACTCAAAATGAAATAATACCTTCCCATCAGTCCATCCCAATGTCTAATCATATGCAAAAGAAGACTTTAAGTCAAGAATCTCGACCGATAATGAAATTTATATTAAAAACCAGTTCGAAACTGGTCCAAGACTGGTCAAAACCAGTCGAGACTGGGTTTCGATCTGGTATCTCATCTCGACCCAGTCGAGATACCCAAGAAAATCGAGATCTCGGCGAGATCTCACCAAGATTTTGAACCATGCTTTGCAGTTTGTTCTTCATGTTCCAAAATTTGATATCAACCTTATGTCAATTAGTAGTATTACCTCTGCTTTAAACTGTAAAGTTACGTTTTTTTTCCTTCTTATTGCCTATTTCAGGATCTGGAAAAAGAGAGAACGATTGGATGTGGTAGGATGCAAGGTGGTCCGTATTTGCTTGAGGAAGGTATCCAAAAGTCAGTTTCAACTTCCCCAAGCCCAGTACACCAACTCTATTCGGCATCCTCTGATTTCCAACAATGGCACCAGTGGCTCGAGCACCCCTCATTTAATATTTTAGCAAGTTTTTTTCCTTCTTTAACAAATAAATGTAAACGAAGTTTTTTTGCGAAGCTTGTATTCTGGCTAAGCAAACTCATTCTTCGTATAGTGCTACAGTTACACGCAGTAGTACCCCTTTCTATTTACTTCATTCTGATGTTTGGGGACCAGCCAGAACAACTTCAAGTACTGGTCACCGTTGGTTTGTTACTTTTATATATTGTTATTCCAGAACTACTTGGATCTATCTTATGCATAATAAAACCGAAGTGTTTCAGTGTTTTCGTCAGTTCCACCAGATGATTAAGACTCAGTTTGAAGCTTCCTTAAAGATTCTCAGAAGTGACAATGGCAGAGAGCATCTTGATGGAGAGTTTCAAAGATATCTGGCAGATAATGGTATCTTGTACTAGACCAGTTGTGTGGATACTCCTGCTCAGAATGGAGTAGCTGAAAGAAAGAATCGTTATCTCCTTGAAGTAGCTCGTGCATTGATGTTTGCTCGCAATGTGCCACAACAATACTGGAGTGATGCCGTACTTACCTCTGCTTACCTTATCAACGGAGTCCCAACCCAGTCTTGGATCATCACTCTCCTTTATACCTTCTTCTCAGTAATGCCTCCCATACTGTTCCTCCTAAAATTTTTGGCTACGTATGCTATGTGCATAACCATTGCTCTCCAGGAGAACTTAAACCCCGTGGTTTCCACTGCCTTTTCTTGGGCTATTCTCCAATCCAGAAAGGCTATAAATGTTACCATCCACCAACCCGCCCTTCTTCTCCATGGATGTTATATTCTATGAGAACCTTCCTTACTACCCTGCGTCCCATCTTCATGGAGAGCCTAGTCTTCAGGAAGATGGGCCTATTATCATACCTATGCCTCCCCTTCTACTTCAGAGGGAGATACCTACAACTACACCTACTATTAGACTTACATCTGCTATTGAGCCTACATCACCCTCTGCTGAACAACTTCCCATAAAAACACCTCGCCTACAAATCTATAGCCGTAAAAGACTCAAGCAGGGAAAAACCACCACAATCAACGCACCTACACACATCCCTTCGCCAGCTCTGGATCCAGAAACTATTTCAGAGAATGACATCCTTCCGTCTAGTAATATTCTTCCCTCTGAGTCAAACTTACCTATTTCTATTCATAAAGGTACTAGATCCTGTACTCAGCATCCTATATCTCAGTATGTTTCTTCTAAATCATTGTCTCTGTCATATCTTGCTTTTGTTTCTACTTTGTCTTCTGTGTCTATTCCCAAACATTGGCAAGATGTAGTCATAGATGCGAGATGAAAAGCAACCATGGTAGAGGAAATGATTGCCCTAAGGAAAAATGAGACTTGAGAGCTAGTTGATCTTCCACCAGTGAAGAAGAATGTTGGGTGTTAATGGATCTTTACTGTAAAGCAAAAAAAAGACGGGACTATAGACAGATACAAGGCCAGGTTAGTAGCCCGTAGATTCACTCAGACTTATGGGATCAATTATCAGGAGACATTTGCTCCTATGGCAAAAATGACTCTTATTCGTGTCATTCTAGCCTGTGCAATTCACTTTGATTAGGATCTTCAACAACCAGACGTCAAGAATGCATTCCTCCATGGGGAGTTAGCTGAGGAAGTGTACATGGATATTCCTCCAGGGTTTACAGCATCAACCCCTGAAGGAAAGGTGTGTAAACTAAAACGATCCCTTTATAGGCTTAAGCAATCACCTAGGGCCTGGTTCGAGAGGTTTCACAAAGCAATGACCTCTGTAAGTTACAAACAAAGCAATGCTGATTACACATTATTTATTAAGCAGAAGGACGAGAAAATCACTATTCTCATAGTATATGTAGATGACATTGTGATTACAAGCAGTGATGATGAAGAAATTAGACACCTAAATATCTTCTTGGGAAAAAAGCTTGAAGTAAAAAACCTAAGAAAATTAAGATATTTCCTTGGGATTGAGGTTGCACGTTCCACCAGAGGTATCTATTTGCCTCAATGAAAGTACATACTTGATCTTCTTTCAGAGGCCGGTCTCTTAGGGTGCCGGCCTTGTGAGACACCAATTGATCCTAATACAAGGCTGCAAGAAAAGGTTGGTACACTAGTTGATAAGGAACAGTACCAACGGTTAGTTGGAAAGTTAATATACTTGGCCCACACTCGACTTGATATTGCTTTTGCAGTAAGTATGGTGAGTCAATTTATGCATGACCCATATACTTCCCATATGGATGCAATTCTCTGCATATTACACTATCTGAAATCTGCTCCTGGAAGAAGAATTCTACTTTCTTCACAGGGTCATCTCAAAGTTGATGCTTACACTGATGCAAACTAGGTAGGAAGTCCAAATTGAAAATCTATCTTAGGATATTGTACATTTATAAGAGAAAATCTAGTTACTTGGCGCAACAAGAAGCAGAATGTGGTAACCCGTTCCAGTGCAAAGGCCGAATTTAGAGCTATGGTTCAGGGAATATGCGAGCTATTATGGTTATAGGGGTTACTAAAAGATCTGGGTATCCATACTACCCGGCCTATGAGGTTATTTTGTGACAGTAAAACGGCAATCAATATTGCTCACAATCCAGTTCAACATGATAGGACCAAGCATGTGGAAATTGATCGTCACTTTATCAAGGAAAAATTGGATATGGACAGATCTGTGATCCTTATGTCCAGTCAAGTGATCAAGTAGCTGACATCTTTACCAAAGGGCTCCCAGGGAAACAATTTCACTCATTATTATCCAAGTTGTGCATGTATGATATATATGGACCAACTTAAGGGGGAGTGTTGTAAAAGTTGTATCCTATTAGTTTAGAGTGTTCATGTAATTTTGGTTATTTATTATTTCCTTTCCTTTGTTAACTAGGACTTTTCCTTTCCTAGTCTAACTGGGACTCCTGGTCTAACTAGAGTTCATATTAGTTTGTAAACTCTCTTATTATAAATAAAGTTGGGATGGTGAGAGAATAATAATCTCACATTCTTTTCTGATCCAACAGGCTTCCTTCCGAAGATTATTGCTCCTGTCTTCACTTGTGGAGATTATTCCTCGTGCGTCCCTTTGAAGAGATTAATACATGTCTTCCTTCGTGGAGATTATTTGCTTGTCTTCCTCCGTTGAGATTATTTGTTTATCTTCATGTAGTTATGGTGGATTTCTTCTTTTTGAAGTCCTAGTTTGTCATTTACATGAGTTCTTTATTTTTAACTTCTAATATTTGTGAATCAGAATTATATTAACATCTTGTAATATGGGTTTTATGGGTGTATGTCTAGGTTCGACGTATGTAGGGATAAGAGTGTTGACTCATTCATCACCTACTTTCCTTTCATGTAAATTCATTACACTATAAATAAAGAATCATCTCTATCAATCTAGACAAATCAAATCATTATTCTAAATTCCACATAACAGAAGAGGGAACCGAGAGGAAAGAATACAGGAGGGGCTCTCCTATTGGGAGAGACCAAAGAGAGAAGAAAAAGAAAACAGCTACTTCTCACGAGGAATCCTGTCCACAATGAGTTGGATAGGAAAACCACAGGCGTTTACAATGAATCTGTTCAGAGAGGATTCCGGGGAAGGGCTCTTGGAAGGCAAGAGAATTCGGCCGATTCTATTAGATTTGTTTGTCCAGGTCATGCGGTTGCGTTCCACCTATTTGTGATATCTGGTAACACAGAAAAAGAGTTTGCCGACGAGATCACAAATGGTTATCCCTTTAAAGGCTTTGCTGATCCATCTCCATTCCCTATCAAGAGTTCAGATTCAGCTACAGGACAGCCAGGCCTCTTGGAAGATTCCTTCCGTATTTGGGAAGACAGAAGTCAGTTCACTTATAGAATAAGTGGTGGACGTCCTCAATGACTGCTCAACAGAGGGAGCAGTTAGTTTTTTTTTTTTTTTTTTTTTTTTTTGGGGGGGGGGGAGGGAGGGAGGGTGGCAGAGGAAAGCTCACGTCGGAAGGGTCCCTGTGAACACTCTCCTTCCCATATTTGTCTAGTCTTTCTGGTTGAAAATTTCAGGTTTTTGGCCTGCAACGATGATTTATTCGTCTTTTCCTGCTGCTATTTTTTTGGTATTTTATTGCATTGTTGTTGTTACAATTTTCTTGCTTGCGGCTGATGTTCTATGCTGCTTATATTGCTATAAGAGTTTCTTCTTAATGAAGATATCTCTGTTATTGATGTTGGTGGCTGATTGGTTTATGTTTACATTGGTGCTGCAACGGACCGGTTCTTATTCATGGTAATATTTTGTACATAATTAGGGGTTGTTTAGGCATTAACATTTGATTTCTTTATTATGTGTCAGTTTAAGTAGGAGTACTTTTGTAAGTTCTGTTTTATCTTTATTATAAATAAAGTCATGGTTGGGAGTAAAGTGACTCCCACTGGTCCGAGATCAACACCTTCTCCTCTTCTCTTCTCTTCCATCTTTCCTTCTTCTACATTGTTGTTTCCTTCTTGTTTTACTTTGTCACATCTACCATGTATAACATATACTTCTCTTCTAAGCAACAAGACCCAAATATCCTTTGTTTATGTTCTTTTCCTTGTACATGGCATGATATTTTTGGTAGTGTCTGAATTTCTTGAATTTGTTCACATGAATTCCTGCTAGTTATAATTGATCATCTCTTTGTTGTGGTGTTTATTCCATATACAAGTAACTATACTGTATATCTTTTCAAAGGATCATCTTAATTTTTAATTGGTTTTAATAATTGTTCTTTTATAGTTTAATCCAAAAATTATTTCTTTTTTTTTTTAAGTTTCAAAGTGAGATAATTAATGGCAAACAAGATTTTAGTTGTCATTTCCAGTGGCAATTGTCCAGGTGATAATGTGCAAAGAAAGAAGAATCCTAGCAATGTGACACTCATAAAAAACAAGCTGGCTTATCACAATCAGAATAAGCTCCCAAGATCAATGCAAGAGATGCAACAACTGAGAAGATAATTGGCAAAGGTCCATCCAATGCAATATAGGATTCATTAATTGCAGCAGAATGAGCATAAGGCAATGTGTGAAATGAGAAACTACAGAACTAATATGATCGTTCAGAAAAAGATGGGAAAAACAAACCAAATGGGGTTCCATAAATCAGGAAAATGATAGCTGAAGGCCTGAGAGTCTGAGAGTCTGAGACTAAGGGTGTAGAAAAGTTAGAGAATATTAGGGCCTATATAAAAGAGTAGTATGGTTTAGAATGGTAATGTCAGATATAAGTTAAAGGACTTACTATCGTAGAAGATGGATTCTGGGACTTGGGTTACAAACTTGAACATGGCTATAGGATACCGGGATTATATAGATGGATATAGGGAATGGATGAGAGACAAATCAGAACGGTGTAGTAAGGTATCAATTGAGAGATTGATGGTTTAGAGAAAAAAAGATAAAGGAAATGGTGAAACGGTTGTAGAATATGGAAATTTATGAATAAAATAAATAAAAAATTATAAATGGGAAAGATAGCTAAGGGATAATCATAAATGAATCAGCAACAATAGAACAATAGTAGAAAAGAGATTTTGGAATCTTCCACAGTAGAACCAGAGCCCAAAAAGTTAACAATTTACAACACTACATCTAAATTTATATAATGAACTTTATTACAATCCCAGACAAACTCAATAACAAAAAATTATTACTAGTCAAACTCCTGAGAAAGCATATATTATATAATACCAAATCAAGCCAAGTGGGCAGATTTTGGAAAATGGAAATATTATCAATTAACGAAAAGAAAAGTAAAAGGCCTATAATATTGGCTTTTCTGAAAATTAAAAAATAATTTCCCCCCTCGGCTTTAGATTAGGAAATCTCCTGCGGGTTCCCTAATGATAACTGACCCCATCTTCTAACAAGCCCACAGAAATCCTGTTGAATCTAATCAGTTCTATTGGCAACCAGTGTGAGAATTGTGATAAGGAAAGAAAATCCATAGGAATGTCAGCAAAAGAAGGGAAACAAATAATAGGCATCCAACCTAGTCCTGAGGAATGCCCAACAAAAGGTTCTCACCAGACATTGAAAGCTCAGGCCATGGCCTGACAAAGCTGCTCGGGAAGACCAGAAACCAATTTAAACATACAACATTCAGATGAAGAAGTATATGCACAAAGATCAATACCTAGAGCTACCCAATTTGATCAGGACCATGCGTAGCAAGAGATGACATAAACGCAACTTCTGGGCTCATATCGTGCATCAATATTTACCCCAACAGTATACCCAAACAGAGGCTCCTGTCTGTACGGGAACCTCCTTCTGGCCCATCCCATCTAGACAGGGACTAGACTATCTGGGGGTAGGATCACGTAGTAGCTAGTCTCAATCGAGCCTATACCTGTCCTATGCCATCTACTTTGCTATAGGTACATCTAGAACCAACGAAAACTGAAACAGTGATTTAGAGGTACAAGTAAGTGCACATAACCCTCTACATTTTTGTAGTCATACACTCACGTTTAGAGAACAAGAATACACTAAGATTTGAACAAGTGAAGTTGATAGGTTTGGATAATCATGAAAACCAATAAGGACAATTAAATTAAACCATTCTTTCTTCAACACACAAGGAACATTGAGGAAATGAATTTGCATAAAATCCACACCTTTAACCCTTGGCTCCCTTGAGGGAGATAGCTATCACGTTTCACCCAAGCAAAACAATCCAGATGGCAAGAAAATTTAGCACGACATTCCCCCTGATTCTTGTCACATCGAAACCCCAGCTCCTGCATGCTCAATGACAAAATGAAGAATATAATAGGCATCTAGAACGAAGGAACTGCAACTATTTCACGTTCTTAGCTTCACCATGACTAAAAAACATGCAAATACAAATAAAAATGTACCAACAGAAAAGAATTCAGCACTAGCCAATAAATATGTACTCTTCGATCTAGATCTAAATTGTTAAAATTTCTGAATAACTATAATCAAAACTAAAAGCATGGCTCTACCAACATAATAGCATATAATTGTGGATGAAATTTCTGAATAACTATAATCAAAACTAAAAGCATGGAACTACCAACATATTAGTATATAATTGTGGATGTGCAGAAAAAAATTACTTAAGAAGCATAATATAACTTCAAACTGAAAATTTAAGCTGCTTGTTTTGAATAAACAAGAAGAATGACGCACACTATAAATGCACAACTAGTAGGATCATGGAGCCTAAAATGACATTTTGGTTTGATGATGTCCCTGACTAAGGGTTTAAGCTCCAAGATCTTTCCCCAAGCCCATGATGACACAGCTTGCCCACAAGTAACAGAGCAAATGGAATCCTTCTTTAGGGAGGTGGCATGTAACGGCCACCCAAATACTCTTCTTCTTCATAGCTACTTCCCAAAAGAATTTAAAAATGCAAGTTGTGTTAACCTCTTTAACTCTTGTCACCCAAACCCCCCTTTCGTTTTTAAGAAAGCAAATCAAAACCCAGCTCATGGTGTGTAAGAATTTGTCGCAGTCTGGCCCCTTTCAGAGGAAAGCACTCATTAATGATTCAATATTTTGGTTAATAGCCTGAGAGAAACCGAATACCCTGTCCAACAGATAAAGGAGCTTTGCATGACCAATTTTACTAGCTCTAAACGGCCTGCATAGGAAAGAAACCTAACCTTCCAAAGCTAAAGTTTCTTCCGGGACTGATCCAGAATATAAGAGCAATAATGAGCCAATAATCTAGGCGAGATCAAGGGGATTCCTAGGTATTTGACCGCCATTGATCGGAGTGAGAATCATAGTTGTCAAGGCGTCGCCTAGGCGTCCGGGCATGATCCAAGGGCCTGGGCACCAGGGCGCCTTATTAGTGTTGAAAAAGAGGTCGCCCAGGCTCTTTGGACGTCGCCTTCGGCGCCTTGGACGTCCAGAATGCCTGGGCGTTCGCCTTGGGCCTTATGTATGTTTTTTTTCTAACTTTTCTTTACAATATTTATTAGGCTAGGCAAGAACAACATTAATCAGGCAGTACTTATTTTATATTTCATTTACTTAAGATAATATTCATAAATAAACAAATACCCCCCCCCTCCACATTTGAATTCAATAAAAATGTCTAAAATTCAAATTCCAGAAGGATAAAAAGTCGACCCTCCATTTCAAGAACAAAAACCATATTTTTTAGTGCAGAGGCAATTTTCAACTTCTAAATACTAGGCTTTTTTCCAAATATAAAAATTTCATAAATGTTATTGTAGTAAAGCATCACTAAAAACCAAGAGCGCGCCAAAATAATCTCTTGTTTTGATGCCAAAAAAATAATTTACATTCAGACGGCTTTAAACAGTATTCGCATACTCCGAACAAGGTTTGACCAGAGTGTAACTCCTTCATTATAACTCAGATTTAAGCAATCTCGAATTTGTTGGAAAGTTGATTATGCTAGCTTTGCAACGAATTCGAGATTGCTTGAATCTGAACTACATTAAAGGAGTTACGCTCCAGTCAAATTTGTTAGAAGTAAGCAAATGTTAGTCATAAATATGTTTTTTTATATCTTATACTTTATTCATTATTTGTTGCCTTGTTGGTTTTCTCATATTAATTAAGTTATGTCTTAAATATTGATTATTTATGTAAAATGATGCATATATATGAACATTAATATAGCATTAATCTTTTAAAAATAAAAAAAAAATACACTGGGAATGCCTTGGTTGCCTAAACGGCGCCTAGGCGCCTAGGATGGCCGCGAACGACTGGGATCGCCTTGTTGCCTTGTCGCCTTGACAACTATGGCGAGAATCCATGAATATCTCTCAACTGCTCTTGAGTATTCCCATCAACGCCAACAAGGAATAAGGACTTTTGAATGTTCACTTGGAGCTCTAACATAGAAGCAATTGAAGCAAGAAAGCTAAAGATCTAACCAATTGACTTGGAGTTGGCCTTGGAGTAGACCATTAAATCATTTGCAAAAGCAAGGTGGGTCAGCTGAATGAGTTACAAATTTGGGAAAGAATCAATACCTTTGAGATCCGCCTTCACTGGAAGGCTCCGAGAAAGAACCTCCATCATGAGTGTAAAGAGATACGGAGACATAGGGCACCCTTGTTTGATGCCTCTGCTAGTACAAAAGTATCCCACTAGAGTGCCATTGATCAAGGTAGACAAGCAGACAATAGAAATGCAATGATGCACCCAAATGATGAAATGAGGCAGGAATTGCATCTTACTCAAAAGCTCAACCAAGAACTCCCATCTAACCAGGTCATAGGCTTTAAATATGTCGATCTTCAACATAGCGGCAGGAGGATATGCTTTTCTGTGACAACCCTTAACTAAATCTGTGCATAGGAGGATGTTGTCAATGATGTTTCTTCCATTAATAAAGGTGGATTGACTATTGCTGGTATTTATTAGGAAGTAACAGATTTTAAGAACAAAAAAGAAACAAACATAAAAGGGCTGAGAAAACTCAAGAAAAACTACACAATAGGAAAGGAAACTCTTAAATGTAGTGTTAGCAACAGACAAGGATGCCCCCTATCCCTCATCTTTTCACTTGCTATGGAGATCCTGCCCAAGAGCCTCCAGTCTACTGTAGACCAGAAACACATTGCCCTTCCTCCTAAGTGCAAGTCTATTTAATTCTCTAAACTTGCCTTTGCTGAGGACCTCATGATCTTTACAAAGGCAAAACTTTCTTCCATATAAGTTGAGCTCAGTATCCTTTGCTCCTTCCAAGCTATGTCAAGCTCCTTCCAAGCTATGCCAGGCCTTAGATGCAACAATCAAAAATCCCTATTGTTTCTGGCGGAGGTTTCTCAAGAGTCTAGGAAAGGCTCTTCTTCACTTCGGGGTTCTCAGAGGGTACTTTCCCCGTCAAGTATCTTAGGCTCCCTTTGGTTCGATTTTTATTTCGATTTCACAGGGTGATTTCGATTTCAATCACCGTTTGGTTCGATTTCGGCACTCAATTTCTTTGAAATAGAATGGGTTTCATCTGAAATCCCAAAATAACTGAGACCATGTTTCACAATTTCACCTATGAAAGGATTTCATCTATTTCAAGCTGGCTTTCTAATGAACACCTGTCGAGAAAGGCTCTAAAGTCGAAGGAGCAATGTAATTTCCCATTTGTAAAGCTGAGATAAGGGTTCACAATTTGCACGGCTCTCACTAGAAGAGCAATCTGGAGATAGCTCCTCATCTTTGAGCAGTAAGTTGGGGTTTCTTAGTTTTCCCCTCTTCATCTTCATCCTCTTCTTCTTTAAGCAATGTTTCGTCTCTGAAACAATGGTAAGTTCGAGTTTCCTGGCTTCCACTCTTCTTCTTCATCTTCTTGGGTTCTTGTTGAGGGATTGAAACAAAGCAGCATAAGTGTTAGATTATTGATTGAAGAAGAAGAAGATGAACCATCATTAACAGCAACTCCCAATCTTCAATGCAGTCCAGCACTATACCTCCATTAGAAATCTAGATTCAAGTAGCATTTGTTGCTCAAGAACAAATGAATAACATGGGCCAAATCATCAGTCGGTTTGAACTAGAAGGCTAGAGGCTCAAATTAAAGGTTTAAAAAACAATTCATTTCCAATAAAGGGGCCATAATCAAGCAATGGCATGCCATGTTTGTGGCTCTGGCACTCTGCTTCAACCCCAAACCCAACATCCCCAACCCCAAGAATTTTATCTAGGTATCTCCATGGACTCTGTCACTTATGTGGCACTGCTTGCGCATGCTCGTATGATCAAGCTAATGAAAACTCTATCTGTTCCTAGGAAACATGTTGAATATGCATTACAAATGTAGCGAAATGGATATTGCTATCCATTTGTTCAATAGAATGCCCAAACAACATGTTATTTCACAGAACTTCCTTATTTGTAGTATTTCCCAGATCAATTTCTAATTTCCATCACGAAGCCATTGATGTGTTAAATAAAGCCAGGATGCTCATATGAAATGATCTCATATTCTGAAAGCTAATTCACGGGTGGATTACTATCAACGGTTTGGGTAATCAAGTCTTCCTGACCTATTCACTTATTGACGTGTACTCAAAAGTCTGGACACGTTGATCAGGCAACGTACTTGTTCGATCATTCAAACGAATAAGATGATGTTTCTTGGAAATCCTTGATTGCTGGTTATGTTCAGATAGGTTTGAATGATGAAGTGCTGAAAATTCTTGTTCAAATGCATCAATCAGGATTTAAATTGAACGATTTGCACTGGATCCTAAAATGTTTCATGCATGCATAATCAAACTTGGGTTGGATTGAGATGGATTCGGATGTTGTGGTGACAAATGCATTGCTAGATACATACTCAAACTTTCTTCTTAAATAAATATATAATAAAAAGAGAAAGTATTTACTATTCTCAAAAGCGGACTACCAAACATATTGCTAATTCGTGAAATTATTTTCGGTTGATGCAACCAAACAAACTTCAACTTCTTGACCAAAACCATTCATAAAATTGTTTCCATGAATTCAATGTGAAATCGAAATAAAAATCAAACCAAAGGGAGCTTTAGCCGTCCCATGATCTCCACCAAGCTCTCAGCTCACCACTGCACCTCTATTCTGGACAAGCATAAAAAGGGCTCAAACTGTGGAAAGCAAAAAAAAAATATCCTTTGTCATGCAGTGTGTTTATTTATATAGGACAGGAGTGTTAGGATTCCCTTCATCATGAAGAAATTGAAATCCTTGAGGACCACCTTTCTATGGAAAGGAATTGAGAACAATAAGTTCCTTCACCCTTATCAGTTGGAGCCTTGCGCCTCGTTGTGTCACCAAAAGGAGGAAGGATGCTAGGTTTAAGTAGAATGAAAAATGTGAATCTGGCAGGACTGCTCAAACTGATATGGAAGATGTGGAAAAGAAGAAAGCATATGGGTGGACTGGATATAAGCCCGCTACCTCAAGGGATACTCTTTATGGATTGTTGCTTGCTCTATTGACTCCTTTTGGACTTAACAGAATATTTTAAAAAATGCAGATCTCTTGTTGCTGATGTGGTCAAGTTCTGAATTGATGAAGGAATCACCACCATAGTTGTCAAGGTGTCGCCTAAGCGCCTCCTAGGCGTCCAGGCGCCCTTGTAACGCCTTGGAAAATCGGGTGCCTTGGTTGCCTAGGTGCCTCGTCAGGCCTCCAATGCCGTGATTCGTCTTGGCGCCTTGGCGCCTTGACAACTAAGATCACCGCCCTCCTCTGGATGGAAAATTGACACCCTAAGGCTGTGTTGATCAATACCTTTGGAGAGGGCGTCATATACAGATCAGGTCTTCATAATCGGCTAAGGTTTCCTCCATCACTCTTAATGGCGCTTGGAACCCTGAGCCAACAGCCACCACCTCCCTCACGGAGGTTGGGACTTGCTACCTAAGATTCATAGGAGACACAGGAGTTGGGATTTGGTCATTTAGACATCATCCATTACTAGAAGGATCTCCACTATGTCGGCTTGGAACTAGGTGAAATCTAAGCTCCCAAGGTCCCTTGGCACCCAGTAGTGTGGTTCTCAAGTTTTATTCCTCAGAAAAATTTTATTGTCTAGAGAGCATTCACTTGGCCCCCTCCAACCCAATCTTTCCTTCTCCAGAAAAAGATTGCATCCTAATCCTCTTACTACTGCCTTTGCTGGAATGATTGTGAGGACATTGATCACTTATTCTTCTCATGTCCCTTCTCCTAACGCGTATAGGAGAAAGTGATTGGCCAATGCTAGATTGCTAAGAGAAAGATTGTCAATTTCGACAAAGAGAAAAGATGAATCAAGAAGAAATTCAAAAAGAAATCTTGCATCAATAGATTGGGAAAAGTAACCTTCTGTGCCACCATCTACCACTTATAGAGGTGGAGGAACTTGAGGCAAGGTTTTAAATTTTAGATCTCGATCCCGTCTCGGTGAGGTCTGAGATTTTCGAGATGTCAAAATCTCAAAAAATCTAACCAAGACCTGCATTTTTTTACCATATAAAGGTCGAGATCTCGCAGAGATTTAAAACTATGACCTGAGGATATGGACCAACCATTCAAGAACTAACCAACAAATTGGGATGGGATCTCTTTCGATGTCAAGAGGAAACCTAGAACTCAGCTTGACCATAGTTTAAAATCTCTACGAAGATCTCGGAATTTTCGAAGATCTCGAGTGGTTCGAGACAAGACATAGGGTCGATACTGGTCTCGACCAATTCTCGACCCTGTCTCGACTGGTTTTTGACCAGTCTTGACCAGTATCGAACCATGGTTCCATAATTTATATAAGACCATTGACCGAGACTTGTTTTTTTGCGTCTTTTCCTTTTCATTTGCTCTCTCTTGCTCTCTCTTTCTCCATTTCTTCCATTTTCTTGAGAGTTTAGAGTCTTTAGACAAATATTCACACAACATGGAATTATTTGATTTTGAGTATTTAGGACTTTAACACTTTAAGTATTTGTATCATTATATGGAATTATAATTTATGAATGTAAGATTTTCCCACAATGTGTGATTATTTTTACAATTTTATGCTTTAAATGTATTTATATAGGTTAAGATAGTATTTCTCTAGAGTACAAAGCCTTAAAATGGCCTTAAACAAGTCAAAACACCTATTTTTGCCCTTACTGTAGTTTCGGTAGGTTCTCGCTGAAATCTCGACCAAAATCGCCAAAATCTCTATTTGTCTCAAGGTCACAACGACCTCGAGATTTGAGATTTTAAACTATGGCTATAACCTTACATTGACTCCTTAAGGAATAAACATTACTACATGGAATCTCTCTATTATGTTTTACCCTTTGCCCAATTGCCATGGTTCGAGGTCCAGTTTCAACCAATGGTTTCAACCAGCACGACTCGTCTTTGACAAAGGTCGAGACGAAACCTTAGGCCGGTACTGAAAAGTACTAGGTTTCGATGGCAACCTGGTCAAAACTAGTCCCACGGCCTTTTATCGAAACCAATCTATTTCGACAAGTTTCAACCCAAACTCGACTAAGTTTCGACTCCAAAGTCAGGAACAACACTTATTAGGCAGTACTTATTTATGACTAATAACAGTTAAGTAATCATTTACTTAAGATATTATTCATAAATAAGCAAAAAACCCCCCATTTGAATCCAACAAAAATAGTCTAAACTTCAAATTTCAAAAGAATAAAAAGTTACCTGATGGCAAAGGGGTTAAAACATATCAAATTAACAAGCCCTCTTTGCTACAGGATCTTTAATCAGTCCAAACATAAAATCTGCATGAAAAAGTAATAGAAAAAATTACTTATCTCGAAATCTGACTGTCAGAAATTTATGAAATTTGGTTTGGAAGTCCTTGATAACACTTATGAACACTCCTCTGAAGTTAAAGAAGATCTGAGAAAAATTGAAGAAGTTATGGGGCCCGAAAGTTCACTGAACCTGTTAGCGCCCCAGATCTAGAAGATGATTGATTGCTTCTAGTTTGGTAGTAGTTTATCAAGGGAACTCAATTGATCTACAGGTAGCCTATGTCGCCAGCCAGTGTAGTATGTTTGTATCTCAAAACAAGAGTCAAAATATCAAGGAAGAAAGAAGAACAAGAGGTTGAGTCTCACAACTTAGTGAGGCTCAACCAGAAATTAATTACTTTTAATTTTCTGGAAAAACTCTACTGCAGCCAGCATGCATTCTCTTTATTTATAGCTTTGAAACATTACAAATAAAATAGGAAAGAACTAAACTTGGAAAAGCTAAACCTCCTTTATAACTTAGGAAGTTTCTAAAACATAGAAATAGGAAAGTTTCTAAAAACTGGAATTAGGAAACTAGATTTTAGGCAAGTCTTAATCTCCAAGCAACTAAGACTTATAAACTAACTAGCCTAATTTTTAAGAAACTAAACAATGGAAATAAGTAAACTACCTTTGATCCGGGGGCCCCCGTTCTATCCACTAACCATGTAAAAAAATGATGGGTGGCGCTGTAGGAACCGGTCGGATTCGAACCGACGAATAGAAGTTTTGCAGACTCATGCCTTAGCCACTTGGCTACAGTTCCCTATCAATTCCATGTCTTAAAAATTAGGAAACTAACCAAAAGATTCTAACTACTGCTGTTGGTACAGTTCACGTGAACAGTACTGCATAAACGTGAACAGTACTGCATAAACGTGAACAGTGTTCACGTGAACAGTGTGGGTTGGGCCCATGTTGACAGATCCTTGGGCTGGTCCACTACTGGCTGGTCCTTGAACTGCATCATTAACCCTCCAGTTCAAGAACAAAAACCAAACTTCTGAGTGCGAGAACCATTTTCAACTTCCAAATGCTAGGCTTTTTTACAAATTTAAAAATCCCAGAAACCTTATTATAGTAAAGCATCACTAAAAATCAAGAGTGCACCAAAATAATCTCTTGCTTTGATGCCCAAAAAACTATTTCCTATCAGACGACTTTAAATAGCATTAGCGTACTCCGAACAAGGTCAGACCGGCTTAAAACTCCTTCATTATAATTCAAATTCTAGCAATCTTGGATTTATTGGAAAGTTGATTATGCTAGTTTTGCAACAAATCTGAGATTGCTTGAATCCGAGTTATATTGAAGGAGTTACACTCCGGTAAGACTTTGTTTGAAATACGCAAATGTCGTTTAAAGTTGCCTTAGATGAAAATAATTTTTTGGAGATCAAAGCAAGAGATTATTTTGGCGCACTCTTGGATTTTAGTGATGTTTTACTATAATAAGATCCATGGAATTTTTAGATTTGGATAAAAGCTTAGCAATTAGAAGTTCAAGATTTCCCCTGTTAAACTACACTACAGTCCACACGATGGGACCTACTCACAGTCCTCACCTTGTGGGACTCTTTGACCTGCACAATTGTTGTAGGACTCTTTGACTACAATTGCTGAGATGGAATAGGACTCTACATTCCTATTGTGTTTACAATTCTATACAGTTCTATTGTAATTAGATCTCCTATTAGTATATGGATTTTATTAATTTGCTTTATTAGTTTCCTTTACCAATTAGGCTTATTAGTTTTCTTTTCCTATTTGGAGTTTACTTTGTCTTTAGTTTGTGACTAGGAGTCTAACTTGTAGAGTCTTAGATTCTATCTAATAGTTTTTTTTTATTTTCTATGAATACAAGCTACAAGGAAAGGATCACATATATACTCTCTCTTCCTTTACACAATGATTCTCTCCATCCTCTCTTTCTTTTCTATTTTGTGACTTGGTATCAGAGCAGCCGCCGTTTTGAGAGTCGTTTAAAGGTCTTTGTTCTAGTGTGCAACCACCATCACTACCTCTGCTGCTTTTGTTTTTCATTTCCCATTCTCTACAAGTTTTGGTAAGTTATTCTACCTTTTAAACCAAACCTTTGATCCAGATTTCATCCAAATATTATCTGAACATTTGGCCCAATCAGATTTTCTTTGGAATCTGGATTTTCTCCCTGCGTATGATCTGTGGATATTTGGCACCATCAGATTTCTCTTGGAATCTGGTTTTTCTCCCTTTGGGTTTATCCTTGCTGCTGGTCATGTGACTGATTTCCACTTTTTTATCTTGGCCGCTTTTATTTCTCCTATAAATTTGGTTTGTTGCCCCCATGAATGACATGCCATTACCTAGTCTTGTTCATTGATTCCTGAAAAAAAAAATTTTACTATTATTTTGCTGCTGTCGATCCAGATTAGTTGAGTAAAGTTCTGATTTGCTCTAAGTTATCCCACTAGCTGTCAAATCTGATCTGACTGGGCTCTATCCCATTGGTTATTAATCTGGCCCTACTATTTAGTTCCACGGAAATCTAGTCATTGTTTTCCATTGAAATCAATCACAGTTGTTCCATGTTTATCTCCCTTTTAATCTGCCTGCGGTAGTGTTATCTCTTTCAATCTGAGACTATTCTGCTGGGCAGCTTGCTGATGAGTTACTTTTTCTGGTTTGAGGAATCTATCACCACTAGGATCCCTTAATAACTTTTATATCCACCATTGGATCAAGTTCAAATTATGATATGATATTATCCAGGTCTATTATGACACCACGTCATTCGCTGATCTGTCACTGCCACGTCACAGCTTCGACTTTTCAATTATAGTCAAAAAAATATTTTGCGTGGCTCCTAATCACAGAGATCTCGGAAATCTCTGTTTGCTTTATTAGTTTCTTTTACCAATTAGGCTTGTTAGTTTCCTTTTCCTATTTTGGAGTTTACTGTCTTTAGTTTGTGACTAGGACTCTGATTTGTAGGTCTCAAATCCTAATAGTTGTTTTCAATTTTCTATAAATACAAACTACAAGGAGAGGAGCACACATATAATCTTTTTTTTCCTTGACACATTGATTCTCTCCATCTTCTCTTTCTTTTCTATTTTGTTACTCCCCCCGTAACCAAAAATCCGGTTTTGTTCTTGAGCTAGAAAGTTGACTTCTTATCTTTTGGGGATTCGAATTTTTTAGACTTTTTTTTTTTTTGGGGATTCAAATGGGGATGTTTTTAAATTTATGAATGATATCTTAAGTAATGAAATATAAAATTAAAGAAAACATAACTTGAATGATATTAGCCATTAAGGACTGCCTACTTAACTCTGCATACAATGTCAAGTCCCAGCGTACACTAGTAAACTTAGGTCCACACCACATATTATGATTTTGGATTTTTTTTTTAAATAGTGTAAGAAATATGTCTATAAAACAAGCAATACAAAAAAAAATCAAGAAAAACACTATTGGGCAACCATTAAGAGAAATGTGGTTCGAGAAGAAGGTCTCGCCCCTTACGCCATGAGGCCGAACAACTTCCTTCAATTTAGAATGAATGGTGACATTTATATTGGCACCACAAACTGCCAAGAGGCAAAAAATGGGTGAATCCATGTCATAGGGTACACCATACCCCTCCCACCCATCAAATTTCAGTCCCATAAAGGAACGGAAATGCCTCAAAAAAAATAGTCAAAAGTGAAAAATTACAAACATGCCACTATATTAAATGGCTTTCCTGTTAATTTTAAAAAACTTCACATTCTCCCCTCTTTTTTTTTTTTTTTTTTTTTGGTGATTAAAGAATTTTATTCAATGAAGCACAAGATTACAAAGGTGAGGCATTCCAAGAAAGGAACCCAAAGAAAGAGAAACCATTACAACTCACTGCTTACAACTATTCCTATGAAGCACAAGATTACAAAGGTGAGGCATTCCAAGAAAGGAACCCAAAGAAAGAGAAACAATTACAACTCACTGCTTACAACTATTCCTATTTGTGCGAAGTTGAATAGGAAGGTTCCAAGAAAGAACAAAGTGTCTATTATGGCGGGTGTCTAAGCAAACCTGAGGGAGTGTAAGCTTGGGCTGAACCTCAAAGGAGAAGGCATCCTAGATTTTCTGAGAAGATCTAGACCTAGAAGTCCATTTCCTCATATTTCTCTCCATCCATATAAAGTGGGAGGAAAACAGACAAGCAAAGAAGAGGTGCTGAACATCCTCAAGGGCGTTCCAGTAAAAACAGTAGGGAGGACACAGCTAAGATCTGTTTCTCCAGAAGGAGGGATTGAACAGGCAGCGAGCTGGTGAGGGCTCTCCAAACGGTGAAGCTATGAAGGAGAATGTCATTGCCAATCCAAACAATGCTGTACCAGGGAGCTTTCGGACCTCGATCAGACAAAATTCCAAGGCTCAGAAAAAGAGAATCTACCACCTTCACTTTTTAACTACTAGTCAACTACTCTTTCTTGTTTCTGGTATTTGACAAGTGAGTTGGGTGTGAGGTTCTCTATTCCATGGACTCACCTACATCTACCACTTGACAAGAAATTATGATAGTGTACTAAAAACAAATGATAGTGTCAATTAGATTTTCCTTGTGTCTAGATGTCACACAAGTGGACTCATTCATTTGAATTTGGAATTAACTTTGGAATACATAGGCAGAAAGTTTTGTTTGATCTGACTAAATCTCTTAAGACGAGTATTGGTTTCTTAAATGATTTAATTTTAACGTAATACGTACAAATTACATTGTGATGGTTGCATAAAAAAGACTGTCATTGGATAAATGAACTTTCACAGTTTTGGTCTAGTCACCTATCCCTTAGAAACTGTCAATAAACTATACACACAAATATTTTAATTTAATATAGAATTATACAACTTTCAGGGTTTTGGTCTAGTCATCTATCCATCAAAGATAACCAGTTGGGTTTTTTTAGGAAGTAGATAAAGTTCAGAAATTGGATAATGGAAATTAAACCACCAAAAATTGACAACAGAGGAAAATTTCTGTTGACAGGAACCACATTTGTAGTTATGTTAATCAGTTACTAATGAAAGAGAAATGTACACATTTTAGCCACCAGTCATATTGAATAAGTTATCATATCAGGTAGTGCGAGACAAATAAAAAGAGAACTTAAAAGGATAAAAGCAACATACATCGCCCATTATAATTCCATGATGAGCTGCTCTAGCTTCCAAGAACGGCCAGTCAAAGAAATCACCATTGTATGTGACATAAATACCAGGTTTCACTTCTCTCATATGAATAAACCACTGTCTAAGGAGCTCTTCCTGCAAGCTCATAAGAATTTAAAAGGGAAACAACGAAACAAGACAATATCCACGATGATATTGTGAACCCATAGCAAACAACCAATAAGTGAAATCCCATTACCTCGTTTTTCACATTTTTCACTTTGAAGAACCCTTCATATTCTTGTTTTGGTGTGTACTCCAGATCTTCAATGTCCTCCCCCACACACTAAAACAAAAGGTGGCATTCTTAAATAGTTGATTAAACTTTGAACATTCTTGAATAGTTATAAAGCAGTGAACAATTCAAGTAATATTTATAATACAGAATTACAAAAGTAACCATAGTTGTCAAGGCGCCAAGGCGAACCAAGGCGTTGGAGGCCTGATGAGGCGCCTAGGCAACCAAGGCTCCTGATTTTTCACGGCGTCACAAGGGTGCCTGGGCGCCTTGACAACTATGAAAGAACTATATGAATATTGATATATCTCTCATTTGTTTTTAGTGCCGGCAACCCCAATGATCCCTAATATCATCAAAATGCCTAAGGTAACTCATTCATGAAACATATATATCAAGAAACGGTACATAGAGATTGGAATGGTGGGAAGGCAATAAAAATTCTAACTCTAATGCACAAGCCGATTGGAAAGTTTCTATTTTCAATGTTTCTCCTTTGTCAAGACATGTAATGGGGAGATTGAAGTAGTTATTAAATATTGAGTCACCATTCTTGTATTACTTATTCAAAGATATAAATAAAAGAGAAGGGAGAAGCTCCCTACAGTTTTGGATTTTGAGAAAAGAATGGCTGCTGCCTTCGTTATTTCTGTCAGAAGCAGAGAGCGGTGAGATGTCTTGATGGAGAGAGTCTATCAACCCAAGATGAGAAGCCTACTGCTGGTGAGACACTGCTGAAACCCTAGGTGAGAGACCTTTGGTTATATCTAAATTTTTTCTATTTTAATATTTATTCAATACAAAATTATATTAGATTTCACCTATTGTTCTGGTTCTATCCCTATAGATGCAACCCTACCGCAAGCCGATCTCCCGCTTGTTTACTGGTTCATGATTGGCCCCTTGCATCATTTGGTATCAGAGCTAAGGAGGGACAGAAGAGCCATTAGGTTGATGGGACAATATCAAGGGTTGCTAAATTCCACCTCAGATTGAATAATGATCATACAGGTCTGATTTGGTGTCAATAAACAACCACGGATGGTTTTTTTTTTCAGTCCAAGGGAACTAATGCAACAGCAAACCACCGGAATGGACCAATAAACTTAATTTTGAGTGCCCAATGGGTTGTATGCGTCATGGGCTTTCTATTTTTAAGTTCTCTATTGTAATTGGGCAATTCTATAAGCCCGTGAATGAGGGATTTGAGTCCTACACGAGAATAGGTGTTAGTTTCTAAATTCTATTTTTAGAAAGTTTAGGTTAGATCTGATTTTGATTTCACAAGATCTAATGATCCTATAAGATCTGATTCAGTTTTATTTGTGTTTCTATTTTGGTTGCTAGATTTTATTATTTTCTATTTTCAATGTTCTTTTTTGTCAAGAAAGGTAATGGGGAGATTGGAGTAGTTACGAAATATTGAGTTACCATTCATGTATTACCTATTCAAAGAGACAAATAAAAGAGAAAGGAGAAGTTCCTTACGGTTTTTAGAATTTAGGAAAAGAATGGTTGTTGCATTTGTTAAATCTGTGAGAAGCGGACAGAGGTTAGCTGCCTTGGTGAAGGGAGTACAACCTAGTGGTAGTGAGATGACCTTTGGTTATATCCCTCTTCTTTTATCTTCTTCTTTATTCAATCAAAAAAAAAATCAAAATTCACCTATTATTCTGATTATATCCCTATAAACACGATCCTACCACAAGCCGTTCTCCCGCTAGTTTACTGGTTCGAGAATGGCCCCTTGCATAGTTGCATCAAATAAATTGCCCTTCGAAACTCCAAATAAATCCACAAGACTATCACTCAAGCAGAGCTCCACCACCTCATTATAAACCCAATTTTGGCATGATTTGAATGAACACCAGTCCCCCAAGCCCTCCAATAATTTTAGGGCAGCAAGGGATGAAACAAATTAATAGACACAGAATTTTGAGGTCTACAGTCATCTTGACAGGCAAAGTAGGAAACTAAACCATTATAGGTTCATGTCAAATCAGGTTTTGTAACCCATCATAATTTTGTTGTTATACTTACTACCAAAAAAAAAAAGATATGGTTGTTTCACCCACATGCACCTATTGTATTGTTGGATTAGGGTTTGCAATGTCAGGCCCAGACCAGCCACATGCTGATGCAGTGCATCTACCTGATCCAATAGCTGGCCCCTCACATAGGCCTGTTCAGTACTTTTCCAAGAAGTACACTCATAAAGGAAGGCAGCTCCAAGTCCAAGACCAGATCCATGGCCTAGCCTGGCCTGGCTCAGTCCAGCCCAGCCCAGCCCATTCTAGTTAGCACTGTTCATGTGAACAGTAAAGTTATCCGAGAAGCTTCCACAACTTCCATCTTCTAGCAACCTCTATTTTGTCTTTCGTATTCCAAGGAAGCATTAAATGTTTTCATTTTTAACGTCTTGTTTGTAGTTCCCCATGTCTAGGGAACAGTTTTCAATGTCTTGAAAACAATTTTCTATGTCTAGGAATTATAATCTATGTATGGGGAATTCCAAAGGGATTTTGAAATTCTAAAAATGTTTTTAATATTTTTTGTTGTATTCAAGATTTTCATATCTATATAATGTAAACATGGCTACTCTCGAAGGCACCCATCAAAATTTTAAAGCAATTTCCTCTGAATATTCAACCTGAATATTATTTTGCTTATGTGACTCAAGTGGGCTTAAGTGAGACTCCTACAGTGGACACTAGCTTGCCAAGGTTATCTTTTAGTGGGACTCTAGTATGTAACTCTATTCCCTACCAGTTTTCGATCTTGGCTTGCCAGCCTTTAGGTCGGCATCAAATTGGTGTCAAAGCTATGTCTGGTCAAGAGAATAATCCTTAATCAATTGTAGAATATTTTGTTACAATGAAATAGATTCTTGACTCCATACAATAGTAGTAAAGGTCTCTCTCTCTCTCTCTCTCAGTTCTATTTCTTGGATGGCCTTCCTTTTCTATTTTGTTACATAGTATCAGAGCGGGTGCCATTTTGAGAGTCGTCCAAAATTCTCCGTTCTGGTGTGCAGCCACAATCACTGCCTCTACAGCTTTTGTTTTTCGTTTCCTATTCTCTACAAGTTTTGGTATCTGCACTATTGTTGCAGCTACTACTACTTGGTTCATAGTTACCTATAATGTGCTGCTATTACTGCCTAGTTTACAGTGACATATACTGTGCTACAGTTGTTGTTTGGTTCACAATAACCTACATTGTGCTACTTTACTACTATGTTGTCACTGCTGCTTCCATTGATACATTGGTTCAAGGTGAAACTTGCATTGTTGTTGCTGCTTGGTTCACAGTATTGTTGTTGCTGCTGCTTCTATTGCTACAATGTTTCAAGCTGAAGTTCTCACTGTTGTTGCTGCATCCGTTGCTACATTGTTTCAAACTAAAAGGGGAGTGCTAAGATATAAAGGTTGTTACTATAAAGGAATCGGCACAATTAACTTAGGCCCATTTTCCCTCCTTTAGTTATAATAAATAATGTAAGTAATAAACCTGATTAGCAGGTGGCTTTATTTTGTTATGTTTGTAGTGGGCCTAATTATAAAGGCCTATTACCGGTTGTGTCTTAAGTAGACTAAGAATTGGTCTTGTTGACTAGGTCTTTCTATCTAGTTGGATTATAACGAGGATAGAGTCCTAAGTCTTGTTTTTGCTTCCTTTCTAATTCTATATATACAGCAGGAAGGGTTACATACTCTCTCTCTCTCTCTCATGTTCCTTTTTCTATTTTGTTATAGAAACAATGTTGCATGGAAACCCCATTCATAGACTCAAGTCAATTTGTTTCATGTTGAAATTTTCAATGCATGAATCTGACTCTTGGATCAAATGATGTAAAAATTGGGCGCATAATTTTTTTGAACCTTCAACTCTGAACTCCAAAGTAATATCTAACTCTAACTTGTCTACCAAGTTGGCGAAAAAGCTTTGCCTAGTTTGGAACTCCATATTAGGTAGCAATTTTATTCTTTTTTACCTGAACTGTGGAATTCATAATACCTGTTTCAGATCCTTTTTGCTAACCTGTATACCAACTGTTTTATAAAAAAATATAATATAAAAAACTGCATTTGTCAGTGTATATCCCGTAATTTTTATTTCCCAAACTTGCTGAGTAAGATTTCTTGACATGAGACAGATTTCAACTACTACGTCAAAGCCAACATGGAGAAAAAAAGCTTAGTATAATAATAATATCATTTAACTAATAATGTTCAAAATGTTCTCTCTTTTTGTGACTAAAAATTTGACACCGGAAAAATTCTGGAGAAATAAGAGGTAACACAAGTGAACTTTCAAAGGGAAAGATTACTCACCACCACCTAAGGGATAAGAGCAACACAAGAAAAACTAATTCTAAAAAAGCCGAGGGCTCAAATGAACTTATGAATCAACAAGTCTGTCTTTTCATTCATTGGTACAAGCATATATAGATGAACATGGAACACCCCTCCCAAGCATAGGTAAATTTCCAAGATAAACAGTCATTAAGGATAGGTGGAGAAGACAAACAAGTTTTACTAGAAAACATCCATACTTAATAATGAACCTTAGAAACTTGAAATGGCATTCACAGGATCTTGAAAATACAAGAAATATAGTGGCTGAGGTGTTCAAGAGTTACTGGAACCGAAGTTGAATAAAAGTTGGTCAAAATAAGTTCTTGAAGTCCACGAGTCTGTAGTCAACCCTGACACCCCTTACCAGAATGGCAATAACTCCTAGAAAATACTGAAACATGCTTCTTTTTATTTTGTTAGAAAATAGACTTCTAGATCTTTCCATCCATATAGAGCTCAAAGTCTATACAGGTTTCAACGTGAAGTTGCCCCAAAATTGCTGACTGCAACTACTATTTTCAGCTTCTAGACCTTTTGCCTAGGCTTGTGGGCCCAATGGGATGGGTTGTTGGGCCTGTGGAAATGCTCCGGCATCAGAATTATCTTTACAAGATTAAGGGTGTCAATTCTGAACCGTAACTGATAAACTGAATCGAAATCGGTCGGCAAAAAACCGAATCGAACCAAACCATAGATAATCAGTTTGGTTTTGGTTTTAAAATCTAACTGTCAGTTCAGTTTCGGTATTAATCGAGAACCGTTGGTTGTGAACCGATGAACAGAAATAATTGTTAAATCAATTGAATGTTATAATATCTCTTATTCTCTCTTTCTCTCGAGCGTTCTAATCTCTCATTGTTATTTTATTTCTGTCAATTTTGATGAACTTCCACACTCTTTCAACTAGAATTTGAAGATTTACTAGCATTAATTCCTCTCTATGTGCATGGGTGGGGGAAATGTTGTGTTGTTCTGCAACACCAACAGGAAAAGGACTATAGAGGGAAAATCAATTCGGAACCGAATAATTGGGAAATTGAAACCGATTAATAATCAGTTCGGTTTTGATCTATGTCCATTACATCTCGAACCGAGTGACACCCTTAAACAAAACCCAAGGAGGATACAAAACTGGATGCCAAAAAGGTGAACTGGGAAGTAAGACAAAAAGGATCTACACAAGATCAAATGGGACAACCTATCCACATTGATTTAAAACGAAATTCTGATAAATTACAAGAATACATTTTATATATTCCATCCACATGCATACAAACATAAACAAATGCAAGCACGGGTAGATAACATCACTAGATATTCTCTTTCAAACTATTGATTAATTATCCGTCAAATGTCTAAGGATAGATGATACTTTTTAAGTTTTATACAGGGTATCGAGACATGTTGTGTTAGTAACTCACACAAATGGCTTTTGCACTGGCTCAATGGGCTCAAAACTCCGGTTTTTATGTGCAAATACCCAAACCCAGCCAGTCAAATTGGCATCCATGTGAAATTTTTCCGTCCGAGATGTTGAATCGGAGACTCTTGACTTTTTCCTCACACTGCCTCTTCTCTTTCCTTGCTTCCTTTCTAGTTTGATGTATAGTATTCTTTCATACAACGAGAGGTTGATCAGACTCTACTACGTCCTCACTGCACCTCCCAATTAGACCAGCTGGGGTATTGTTATTTTATTGCTTGTTAATTTTCATCTTTCAATCCTGTGAAAGATAGGGACTGGTTTTGTTTTACAGGAACCAGGATAAAATCAGACTAGGATTATGCAAACACACCCATTTGCCCTTTGCTTAATCAGAAAACATTAACCAAATTCAGGAATTAAGCAAAGGAAAAGTTACATATGTATAATCCAAACAGCAGCCTAGAACAGGTACAACAGATAAGAAGGAACATGAAAGAATCATTCAAAATATGTGTTTGTGTCTCTGTGTGTGTGTGTACACGTGTGTTGTGTGTGTGTGTACACGTGTGTGAGCATGCTTGCGCGCCTGCTTGTATTTTTTTTTTCATGTGTGTTTGTGTGTGTGTGTGTGACTGTGTGTGTGAGAGAGAGAGAAAGAGAGTCATGGTTTATGAGACACACCTCTCTATTAACTATAAGGTATCCTTCTCCATCCACCATGTAAGAAATCATCATTATTAGATCATATTCAGCATCTGGAAATTTCAGAGGAAGTTTTGTTGTCTCGATATCAAATGCACAAACATGAACTTCAGCACGTTGTAGAAGATCACTCCTCTTTTCCAAAAGAACACCATTACTAGATATGCTAACATCGTACCACTGCCCACACCTTACATCTGCATAGCAGGATGATCCCAGCATGACAACTTACACCCATAAATTACTGTTTATTATTAACTTCAGAAACTGCAAATGGGAAGCTAAGCTCTAAAATTAACGGGACATATGTTAAATCACCATTATCAATGGCAAAACGAACATGATAAGGGACGTCATACTCTCGGAGATCAACTATGCAGTCTATGAAGTCCTGCGGCCTTTGCTTGCTGCAAGGCATCATGAAACCATATGAACCATTAAAAATCAAGCAGATTGGAACACTCTTTAAAGAGACAAAATGCTACAGAATTTGACACAAGGCCAACATAGGGAATTACTAGCATAAACAATTCGGTTAAAAAAAAAAGGGAAAATTACTAGGACCTCCCCTTGACATTTCGTTTACTACACGGACCTCCCCTGGCACTTATTGACTTACATGGACCTCCCTAATAAAGTGAAACTTATAATACTTTAGTCCACTCACTTAGGATTTGAACGGTAATTGCTGATGTAAACATACCTTATTTTTTTAAAAAAACAAAAATACCCTTATCCTATTGAATTACCCTTTTACCCCTCAACTAACCTTTTCATTTGCGAGTGAAACCTCTGTTCATTCTTGCTCTAGATTCGTTCTCTACAGCTTCCTCATCTTCTTCAAGGTGAGTCCCGCAAGTAATTACCGTCGGTTAGCTCTCATATTCTTCCTCTTTTCATTTTGATTTCTGCAAAGTTTTAATGTAGGACCAGTCTCCAAAACTCAACAAATTAGGAACCAGACCCACAGGAGAATTGATTTACATGAATAGTAAACCATGAACAGTACTTTCTCTTTCTTTCTCTTTTTTTTTTTTTTTTGATATATTTGATATAACAAGAAAAGGAAAAAAAAACAATGGATGGAGGGAAGAAGGGATGGAAAAAAGCATAGTTGTCAAGGCATCGCCTAGGCTAGGTGACGCCTAGGCTTCCAGGCAGTGTTTATAGGCCTGAGCGCCAAGGTGCCTTGCGAACAAGAGAAAGGCGGTCGCCCAAGGTGCCTGGGCATTGCCTAGGTGACGCCTAGGGCGCCTTGGACTGCCAAAATGTCTAGGCAACCGCCTAGGGTGCCTTGGACGCCCAAAATGTCTGAGCAGCCGCCTTGTTTTCAATGTTTCTTTTTTTGTTCTCATATTTTCCTTTAATCTCTGAATTTTCTTCACAAGATTGATTAGACTAGACAGAAACAACATTTATCAGACAGTACTTATTTATGCCTAATATCATTTAAGTAAATGTTTTATTTACTTAAGATATTATTCATAAATAAGCAAATACCCCCAATTTGAATCCAACAAAAATAATATAAATTTCAAATTCCAGAATGATAAAAAGTCAACTCTCCAGTTCAAGAACAAAAACCGTGTTTTTGGTGTGGGAGCGATTTTCAACTTCCAAATGCTAGGCTTTTTTCCAAATATAAAAATTCCATAAATTTTATTATAGTAAAACATCACTAAAAACCAAGAGCACGCCAAAATAATATCTTGCTTTGATGCCCAAAAAATAATTTATATTCAGACGACTTTAAACAGCATTCGCGTACCCCGAACAAAGTTTGACCAGAGTGTAACTCTTTCATTATAACTCAGATTCAAGCAACCTTGGATTTATTGGAAAACTGATTATGCTAGCTTTGCAACGAATTCGAGATTGCTTGAATCCGAACTATATTAAATGAGTTACGCTCCAACCAAATTTGTTAAAAATACGTAAAAATTAGTCATAAATACGTGTTGCCTACTTAACTCATTATTTGTTGCCTTGTTGGTTTTCTCATATTAATTAAGTTATGTCTTAAATGTTGATTATTTATGTAGAATGTTACATATATATAAACATTAATATAGCATTAATATTTAGAAATAAAAAGAAAAATACATTGGGAACGCCTTGGTCGCCTAGGCAACTCTTAGGTTGCGCCTAGGGGCCCAGGATGGCCCCAAACGCCTTGGATCGGCTTGTCGCCTTGACAACTATGGAAGTAAGATAGGGGGATATGACCTAAGGCTTCTCACCTTAAGGCTTAGGCCACTCACCACTAGAGGTCTCTCACCTCATGAGTTTCTCACTCATCTGTCTCTCACAGAAATGGCATAAACCAGGTTTCTTTCATTAGTTCAAATCTATCTTTTGACCTAAGCCTTACAATACTTTCAACATGGAAAGGAATTGACAAAGAAAATTAACTAACTTAGAAGGAAACTAACTAAGAAAGTAACTACTAAAGGAATTGAAATATATTGAAGATAACATCCTACTACAGTAACTAAACAGCATCATATCCTTCCTTGATTGCTTCATCAACAGCACATCCTTCTAAGATTGATCTTTGCAATTGAATGCTTTATTTGATCTTGCGAGATCTGATTTGATCTTCAGAGATCTGATTTGATCTTGCGAGATCTTGTAACTTGATCATGAATTGACTAAGGCATCAATTCTCCCTTGGTTAAAAAAACTCGACCACAAATTTTGAATCAGTTGAGCACATCTTGGGGTGAGTAATTTTTTTTTCCCATTGCATTGTTGATCTCCACCTTTTTCAAAGTCCATGGCAATACCAAGCTCTAATACCAAATAATGTAGGACCAGTCCCCATAACTCAACAATTTAAGAACTAGGCCCACATGAGAATCGATTCACATGAATAGTACTTTCTCTTTCTTTCTTTTTTTTTTTTCTTTTTTTTTTTTGATATATTTGATATAACAAGAAAAGGAAAAAAAATGAATGGATGGAGGGAAGAAGGGATGGAAGAAAGGTAAGGAGATATGACCTAAGGCTTCTCACTTTAAGGCCTAGGCAGCCTTTCACCACCAGGGCTCTCTCACGCCATGAGTCTCTTAACCTTTGGTTTCTCACAGAATGGCATAAACTAGGTTTCTTTCATTATTTCAAATCTATCTTTTGGCATAAGCCTTATAGAGCTCAAAATTGGCTCTCAACATGGAAAGGAATTGACAAAGGAAATTAACTAACTTGGAAGGAAACTAACTAGGAAAGTAACTACTAAAGGAACTGAAATATATTGGAGATAACATCCTACTATAATAACTCAGCAACATCATATCCTTCCTTGATTGCTTCAGCAACAGCACATCCTTTTAAGATTGATCTTTCCAATTGAATGCTTTATTTGATATTGCAAGATCTTGCGTGATCTTGTGACTTGATCATGATTTAACTGAGCAATACTACATCAGTTTAATTAGCTCAACGAAAAAGAATAGTCTCTCTCTCTATATCTATCTATCTATGCATTTGAAGACTGTAATTGGAGTGTTAGGGTTTCCTCAAATTTCTTGAGGATCCAAATTTTAGCATATTAGAGTGTTTATGTGTTAATGGGTTAAAAAGCATGAGTTCCCGGCAAGGCTCAAGCAATTTAAATCGGCAACAGAATCAACCTCCAGCGGTTCCCATCCGGCATCAATTGACCTGAACCGTAGAAATCAATTACAAACTACAAAATGGATGGAATCAAGATTAGTCTCAGCCCGGGCAGCTTGAGCTATCTAATTGCTTAAAAACCTGAATTCGAGGTCCCCAACTTTTGCATGAAGTTCACCTCCCCAAACTCGTGTAACGAATTGATCTCAACTTCCCCAGAGTAACCATGTAAAATTCTCTTGGATAGACAATGAAGGCCAGTACATGACATTTTTTTAACCCACTAAAAATCATAATGCGGGAAAGGTGCAACAGCAACACAAGGTTTAGAGGCTACCCTTAACCCAGAGTAGAACTATGTTTGGCTGTCAAGAAAAGTAAAAGAGAAGTTTTTTGAAATGGAGAAGACAGATGAACTATCAAACAAAAGGTATTTTGGTCAATAAGAAGTTTGAGTCAACACTGTTAGTTTAAGGGAGGTACATGTAAGTCAATAAGTGCCAGGGGAGGTCCGTGCAGTAAAAAAAATGTCAAGGGGAGGTCGGAGTAATTTTCCCAAAAAAATAAATAAATAAAAGGAACAGAACACCAACAATGGAAGAATCAGAATATGAGCAACTCCTTGCAACCAATGGCATGACGCTGGACAGCTGAGAATTACCTTTTCCCGCTTAATATAGATTCATATGCCTCTGTAGCATCATCCTTTGCCTGGTTTCTTTCAGCAACATGTAGCAGATCATTCTTCACATGCATCAGTTGTTGGACCGTATCAAAGGATATCTTCAAATAAGTTTTGCGGAGACCAGATAAATGGTTTTTCTGCAAAAATCAAATGATTTAATTAGAAACACATTTGATAAAGAATAAAAACTGAAGGAAAAATCTTGTTATAACCAAAGTCAGTGAAATAAAAGAATAACCTTAAATTTTTGCCTCATCTAGAATAAAACACTTCTAGCAATGACGGTAAAATCTAGTCATTTCACATGCATGCTTGAAAAACGTGTATAACAATGACACTCTTGAAAATGACATAATGATATGTCACATTCAACCTATTTTTGCAAACTTTTACCCTTGACTTAAAGTACTTTTGATAATAAGACAAGGGGCAATCAAAAGAATGGCTCTAAATTTCGGCAAAATTTCGCAGTAATATTGGTTTCGCAGAAAAACAAAATGAAATGACTGACAAAATATAGGACAAAATCTACCGAAATTCCACCGAGATATTTCAATTTTGGCAGAAAGCAAAATGCGGGAATCCAAGATTCCAAACCAAAATCAAAACAAGGTTACAGCTTCTTTATTCACTACTACAGTTACAACAAGATGCACCCAAAGTAAAACATAAGCATAACCAACAGGCATTGCTATTAAGCATGAATGCAGTGAAGACTCACTGATGGCAACCACTCTGACAAGTTCAAACAGTTAGCTCCACATACTAAGAAATGTATTTTTTTAAACTAGCAGTGTGATGGACATTAAGTGATACATACAATTTAAGTAATATAATAGAAAGGAATATAAAAACAATGATAAAACAATTGTAGAAAGGGTAGGAAGGTATATCCACAAGCGCTTTCACACAGATATACTGATGTGGTCCTAGCAATCAAAATAACAACCAAACAAGCCAAACCCAAGAGAGATACCAACCCTAATAGTAACCTGATAAGGGATGAAACCCAACTCAAGAATAAAGAGTGTAACGAACAACCAGGCCATCAGATCAGCATCAGTAATCAAGCCAATGCAAATCAAGAAACAGGTATTAGGCAAGCCCAAATCAGCAGTTCGATTAAAAAGTTTAAACCATTGAAATCCCAAATCCGAGGGTTAACAGATTGAGGAAACCAAACAGATTTCAGATCTAATTGCAGTAACAAACTAGATATCCAACAGATCCAACTCACGGATACAGAAATCAGACCTGTAGTGATCGATCATATGCAGCAATTAATAAAAAAAAAAAGAGTACTCTCAAATCAGAAAAATATTTTAAGCTACGAACTTCTTTGATAATGGAAGATAAGAGAGAAGAAGAGAAGAGGCGAGATGAAGAAATGAGAATAGAAGAAGAAGCTCACCTGAGGAATAAGATTTGAACCAGAGAAGGGAAAGGAGAGAGAGAGAGAGAGAACCACAGATCTCATGCAGGTAGGGCCACACGTAGGCACACCAAAACCCAATTCGATTTCATTCCGCTCTTAAAACTTTTAAATAATTTGATGATTACATCTGTGTATTTAAAGAAACTAAATTATAACCCCTAATCTAATCAAACTCAATTAAAGGTAAACACCTAATAAAGTGCTAAGACTAAAGATTAACACAAATAAAAAGGGCATCCCAATACACGAAGTTCCCGCTATTGCAAGGTCTGGGGAGAGGCAAAATATACGTAGCCTTACCCGCAACGCGGGCAGGCTGTTTTCGTGTTTTTTATCTGTGACCGTCAAGTTGCAATATGACAACCTTACCGTTACACCAAGGCTCATCTTCAAAGATGAACACAAATAACCTAATCTAAAACAAAACTTAAAGCAAGTTAAACTCAAACTAACACAAGATTGGACTCTTAAGTTTTACTAAACCTAATCCCATATGTAACTCTAAAACCCCTAATATGGGCTTATAGAATGGCCCATTACATCAACAAGGCCCAGTTGGCCTGATTGAGTGCCCATAGCTGTATCATATATTTAAATAAGATTCCCTCTTTATGCCAAGGTTCAAAATCTGGCAAATTTTTCAAGATTTTCTCGGTTTCAGAGCCCATCGATACGATATGGTTTACAACTTAAAAGAAAAGCATTTTTTTCAATTGAAATTTCATAGTTTCAGCAATATATCGGTAATGCCAAATCGGTTTTGGCAATATGTTATAAACTATTAAAATAAATACAATGTCTCGATTGAAATGGATCAAAATTTCGACTAATTTCAAGCTTTGATCATCCCTTTCACTTACCTAGTTACGGAAAGAAGAAAAAGCGATTTTTGTCCAGCATTTTGCCACGTCACCTCAACACACCATTGCACAATGTTGTTGGGGTTGCCACATCACTCCTACAACAAAATTTGCTACATTTTAGGGTTAATTTCAATTGGTTAGGGGTTTAATTTTACCTAACAATCTATGGTTTCACGGAGAAGGCTTGATTTTTATGCTCGTAAAAAAAAAATTATGTAAGAAAATATTTTAAAAATTCAAAAAAAATGTTTGGGCTTGAAATATTATTGTTGATTCAAAAAAGAATAGAGAGATTAAGTTCTCCTCATCCAACATTTTATTTACAATGAAATATTAGAAAGTTGAATTACAGCCATACCCCTAATGACAATAAGTAGAAGAGAACTAAATAAAATAAATAACTGATTACTAGAATTACTAGATTACCCTTCTAACTAAGTACAACATTTACAACACTCCCTCTTATGTTGGTGCATATATATCAGTCATGCACAACTTGGATAAAATTGGATGAAACTGTTTCCCACGGAGTCTTTTGGTGAAGATGTCAGCCATTTGATCACTGGACTGAACATAAGGAACACAGATCTATCCACTATCCAATTTTTCCTTGATAAAGTGACGATCAATTTCTACATGCTTGGTCCTATCATGTTGTATTGGATTGTGAGCAATACTAATTGCAGCCTTACTGTCACAAAATAACCTCATAGGCTAGGTAGTATGGATTCCCAGATCCTTGAGTAATCCCTACAACCATAACAGCTCACATATTCCCTGAGCCATAACTCTAAACTTGGTCTCTACACTAGAACGGGCAACCACATTTTGCTTCTTGCTGCGCCAAGTAAATAGGTTCCCTCCAATAAATGTACAATATCCCGAGGTAGACTTTCTATGTGTCTGCCCAGTCTGCATCATTGTAGGCATCAACTCTGAGATGACCCTATGAAGAAAGTAGAATCCCTCTTCCAGGAGCAGATTTTAGATAGTGCAATATGCGAAGAACAGCATCCATATGGGAAGTATATGGGTCATGCATCAACAGACTCACCAAACATACTGCAAAAGCAATATCAAGTCCAGTGTGGGCCAAGTATATCAACCTTCCAACTAACCGTTGGTACTGTTCCTTATCAACCGGCGTACTAGGCTTGTCTTGCAGCCTGGTATTAGGATTAATTGGTGTCTCACAGGGCCGACACCCTAAGAGACCAGTCTCTGAGCGAAGATCAAGTATATACTTCCTCAGAGACTAAGAGATACCTCTGGTGGAGCGTTCTACCTCAATCCCAAGAAAGTATCCCAACTTTCCTAGGTCTTTGAATTTAAACTCCTTTCCCGAAAAGGTCTTTAGTTGTCTAATTTCTACATCATCCTGTAATCACAATGTCATCTACATATACTATGAGAATAGTTATTTTCTCGTCCTCTACTTAATGAAAAATCTGTAATCAAACATCACACATATTGTGGTGGCATATTACGGGCAAATATCAAAGCACAAGCTACTTCAAAGAGATGGCGATTCTTCCTTTTGGCCACCCCATTCTGAACAGGAGTATCAACACAATTGGTCTGATGCAAAATTCCATTATCTGCCAGATACCGTTGAAACTCTCCCTCAAGGTACTCTCTACCATTGTCACTCCGGAGAATCTTTTAAGAAGCTTGAAATTGAGTCTTAATCATCTAGTGAAACTGACGAAAGCACTGAAACACTTCATTTTTATTATGTAGAAGGTAAACCAGTAGTTCTAGAATAACAATATATAAATGTGACAAAACAACAATGACCAGTAATTAAATAGTTTTGGCTGGTCTCCAAACATCAGAATAAACTAAATGGAAAGCAGTACTACTACGTTTAAATAATGGACTATACGAAGACCAAGTTTGCTTAGCCAAAATACAAACTTCACAAAAAAACTCGTCTTGTTTACATTGATTTGCTAAAGAAGGAAAAAAACTAGTTAAAACTTTAAATGGTGGATGCCCGAGCCACTGGTGCCACTGTTGAAGATCAGGGGATGCCGAACAAAGATGATGTACTGGGTTTGGAGAAGCTGAAACTGACTTTGGAATGCCTTCCTCAAGCAAGTATAGACCAACCTACATCCTACCACATCCAATCGTCTTCTCTGTTTTCAATTCCTGAAGCAGACAATAAGAAGGAAAAAAACGTAACTTTGCAGTTTAAAGCAGAGGTAATGTAACTAATAGACATGAGATTGATAGAAAATTTTGGCACATGAAGAACAGACTGCAAAATTAAAGAAGGAGTGCACTGAATAGGACCTTTCTCTGATACAGAGGAGATAGTCCCATCAGCTACACGAATGGTATTAATATTAGGATTAGGAAAGCACTGATTAAATAAGCTATGGTTACCAGTCATGTGGTCCGTGGCACCAGAGTCAATAATCCAAGGATTAGAGACCATTGATGAACAGTGCCCACTGAAACGCATACCTGATCGAGCAAAGTGAGATTCTAAAGTGGTATAGGCAAGAGCATGTACATTGGCGATCCAGAGGAGGCAGTAGATGATGGCTGGAGCAAACGACTGAGTGCCTAAAGGATGTGACTGTCAAGTAGTGGTGTTGTTGGATCAACAGTTGAATGTGCTTAAGCCTGATTTGCCTATGAGCCCTTGAAATTCTTGGACTTTTGCAGACCCTTTTCACGTCTCTTTGTTTCAAAGTCTGCTGGTTTATCATGGAGTTTCCAACATATGTCTTTAGTATGCCATGGTTTAGCACAATGCTCACATTTCACCGGATCTTTGGATGCAGTAGGGCTCTTGTATGGCTGAGTATTCGCCTAGAGGGCAGACCTATCAGGGACACCAAGTGATAACATAGTGGATCTTCTTTGGTGTTCAAGTTGAACCATGGCATAGGCCTGCTCAAGAGTAGGAAAAGGATCCTTGTTAAGGATCTGTGAGCGGATAGGATCAAGTTCGACATTCAATCCTACCAAAAAGGTAGACTCTGTACTTTTCTTCCCGTTTCTCAAACAGAGTAACATCTTCTTCACACTTGGCGTGTATGGAATCATAAAAATCAATGACTTGCCAATGACTCCTCAACTGAGTATAATATTAAGATATTGTCAACTCCTTCTGTGTAGTGCCATAGACCTTTTCTTGCAAAGCATAAATTAATGCATCATTCCCAACTTGGGAATAGGTGTCCTTTGCAGACTTCTAGATTTGGGCAGCGGTATCCAATAATTAGTATACCTCGGTTATGGCAGTTTGCATGGAATTAAGGAGATATTGCATCATGAAGGAATTCTCAACATTCCATTTGTCCAAGGAAGCATCTTCAATAATAGGTTTAGTCTTGCCTCCGGTGAGATAACCAGATAACCCTGAGCCGTAATAAAAAGTTGTGTGGCTCAAGACCACATCAGGTAGTTACCACCATCAAGTTTTGTGGTATTTAGGGCTCCAACAGGGCCGGGTTGGGCCGGGTTTTTTAAAACCCTAACCCAAACCCTGGCTATTTAAACTTAACCCTAACCTAGCCCAACCCTGTCAGGGTCAGAAAATATACAACCCTAACCCTGGCAGGGTTGGGCCTAACCCTAACCTACCCTGATTGACCCTAACAGGGCCGGGTTGGGCTGAGTTAACCCTGATTTAGGGTTGGAATGACCCTGATTGGCCCATAAACATACAACAAATTGTCAAATAATATATATATAACAATTATAACTTAAAGATATAACAAACACAAATATATATATATATATATATGGTCGGGCTGGGTTGGGCTCAACCCAAGAGGTCAACCCTAACCCAACCCAACCCTGCCAGGGTTGATCAAAATTTGAACCCTAACCCAACCCTATCAGGGTTTGGACCGGGTTCAACCCGGCCAGGGTTCAGGGTGGGTTTGGGCAGGTTCGGGTTGTCATGGTAAAATTTGCACCCCTAGTGGTATTGGTTGGAATGGTGGGATTGTCTATTTTGTAAAAATCCATTCCAGCAAATGTAATTTCAAAAGTCATTGCAAGCACAAAGAGAAAAACAATCTCAAATTGGGTACAAAGAAAACCCAAAAAATTGTTTGACAATAGCCTGGAAAACACGATACCTGGTAATGCATCAACCAGATCAATCACTCTCTTATACAGAGATGCCGTGTATCAATCCTCCAGGAAATAGAAACCACAACGGTAGCAATGTTTGGTCTTCAGAAATTTAGAGAAGACTCGATGTAGGTGCTTTGTATGATCTCTGCTAAAAACACATCCCATTACCAACGGATACATGGCAAACAAAGGAGTATAAACTTTAGGAAAAATTTAGTTCGTAGCTATGAGGTTTTGAGAGGAGGCCAAAAGGTTAAGGTTAGTTTTTGAGATGTTTTTGTGGAATATAGGTGGTGGCGGTAACTGTAAAAGGCGTAATTGAGGCTTTCGGTAGGTTTAGGAGGGATTTAGGGACTGTCGGTGGGGTGTTCTTGAAGAAGGGATGATGCCGATAGGGTTTTTTGAATAGGGGAAGGTATCGGCAGGTTTTCCTGGCAGGTTTTCCTGGACAGGGTTTCGACAGGGTTGTTAGGAGGCTTAGGAGGCTTAGGAGGCTTAGAAAGCTGGAAGCGGTTTTTCCAAGAAAAGGGATGGTGTTAGCAGGCAGGAGGTGGTGGCGGCAAGTCTTAGCGAAAAAAAAAAAAGAAGAGAAGAGAAGAGAAGAAAGGAGAGAGCTAGGTTGGCTCTGATACCATATTGATTCAGAAAAGAATGAGAGAGATTATGTTCTCCTCATTTAACATCTTATTTATAATGAAATATTAGAAAGTTGAATTACAATCATACCCCTACTTACAATAAATAAAAGAGAACTACATAAAATAAAGGGAAAATTTCAATTACCACCCAAAAAGAATTGATCAAATCACTTACCACCAAGTTGTTTAAAAAAATCACCTACCACCCAATTTAGACAAACGTTTATCAAAAAAATCCAAAAACAACTAACAGAGCCGTTAGTTGCTGATGTCAGCCGTTAGAAAATACTAGAATGACAATAATACCCTCATCCCTTTCTTCTTCCTCTCATCTCTCTGTAACAAATCCATGGAAGAAACCATGTCACCGCATTCGATGTGCTCTTGTGCATAGATGGGTGAATGGTTGGTTTTCTCTCTCTCTCTCGTCTTTCACATTCTGCATTCCTGCTTTTAAAAAGAAAATTGCAGGCAAACCCTAACTCGGTAATGGTAAACTCCTTTTTAGCCATTAACAAGTCCTTTGTCTCTATTAAATAGCCTCTCCTTCCTCTTTCCTGTTTTATTGTTCAAAGTCCCTGTCATGGAAAATCCATAACCTTGTTTCCCATTTCAGAAGAGAATAAAGCGACGCGTCTAAAGCTTTCTGTTTGTTTGTCTCTTTCGTTTCTTTTACTTTCTTTGATATTTTCTGGGTTTTCAGTCTCTAGAGTAGAGTACTAAGCACGTCTTTGTTTCTTACTAGATCTTCTTCCCTTCTTCCGCAAATGTGGGTTTAATGCAAACAGAACCATTCTCCTACTACTCTTTGCAATTTCCCCTTTTAAAAGAAACTGAAAAAATATCAAGAACAAATTGCAGATACTCAAGAAACTAAGAATAAGACTAAAAACTCAAAGAACAAATTGCAAATGTTCTTCCCCTTTTATTGGATCTTTACGGGTTTCTTTCTTTCTTCCCTTGATACCTTCTGGAGGAAGAAGCGGGTATTCAATTGAAGGGAGTGGGTTCTGTATCTGCTACTGGTGCAATAAACGGAAACACATAGAGAATGTCCTAATACAATGTTTGGCATTCATTCTGGTTCTTAGATCCTGAAATGCATTACAGAAACTTAGAACGAAACTCAACCGATTTTCAATCGGTTACTGTTTTGATGGGTTTCTCTTTTTTCCCTTTTTTTTTTCTTTTGGATAAAATATTACAGAGAAATAGAGAAGAAGAAGAAAGGGGTATGAACGTCTACACACAATTTCAATTCTTTCTAGTCAATCCATTAACAAACGTTTGTCTAACTTGGGCAGTAGGTGATTTTTTTAAACAACTTGGGTGGTAGGTGATTGGGTCAATTCTTTTTGGGTGGTAGCTGAAATTATCCCTAAAATAAATAACTGATTACTAGAATTACTGGACTACCCTTCTAACTAAGTACGACATTTACAACAATTATGAAATTAATCTCAATGTGTTTTCAAGCGCATTTGATGCTTAGTATGTTGTACCATATTTTCTTTTGTTGAATTAAGCCACTAATAATTTCAAAAAGAAAATAGAATATTTAGTTTTTTATTAAGAAAAAATATAAGGATTAGGGGAAAAAACAAGAAGTAGCTACATACTTGTTTTAGTGGCCTTGGCTGATCTGAAATAATTAATAATGGCTTGTTTTCTTGTTCCAACAGTACGATAGTGAGAAAATGGCTACATGATCAAGTTCATCAACATATTCAAGGTGAACCCAAATGAAGAGGATCCCCTATATGAATGGGTGAGGGATAAAGGTAACCAAGTGATGGATCAACCTGGGGTAGGCCCCACCCTAAGTTAACCAGTTAGATGGGTGCAGATGTTGATGACTTCATGGTTTCAAAGGGTCGCATACAATCACAGACACCCCGACCGTTCGAACCCCCAACTGCCAAGGATGAGGAAGGAGGAGTTTAACTAGTCCCATTCCAGTGGTCATACTCACACACTGTTACAGTCTACTCGTAGAGGTGACAGCAACAACGATAATGATGATGGTGATGATGGGAGTGGTGATGGGTTGATAGACATGCTTCCCTCGAGGGGAGGAAGAGCAAGAGTATGACTCGGACTTTAAGCCAATTCGATTCACTGGGAGACCCAATTTGATTACGCCTCTCATGATATAAACCATGGTTCACGTCCATCCCCTCACATGCAGGCAACACGAGAGGGCCTCATTGCATATTCGGACCAACTGAACAGGTTGATGATGGCATGGACATCGACTTTTCGAGCTTATCCGGCACTTTTGGATGATTGAATCTAGGGAACAGCACTGGACATAGGTAGTGAAGTGCCCCGTCCTTTGCCACAAAGAGCACCGAGTCGGAGTACAATGCGAATGGTGGCAACTATGGTGGTTAATTTGGCTTTGGGGAGTATAGCTTATCTTCCTCTAGTCCCACCATCTAGTTACGGGGACTCAATATATAGTTCTTCACAATACAGTGACCCATACCTTAGGATAGGTTACCTCCAATATGTAAGGCCATTTATAGAGTAATTGTGGAGGACTTTGAGTGTTTCTTCTTACACACTATGATGTGATCTGCATTTGTGCTACATTCAAAGGAAAATTGGTGTTGGCACCCTTAATCCATGAGTGGCTCGATCCTCCATGCAACTCTATGTAGTATTAGCCATTAAGAATTAGGATGGGTTATACCAACTACTCATGTACCACCACTGAGTATTGTACTGTTGGAAAGTGTTTCACTTGTTACATATGTCTCTACGCAATACATCAACATATACAGTGTAATCTTTCATAATTACTCAATATTATGTTTCTTCATTCCTAACATGTATTTTACTTGTTTTACTTGTCTTTTGTGCCTTCTAGTGCTAAACCAATGTGTAGTATAGGCTATATCACACAAGGTATACAGCAGGGTTAAACATATACTGCCAAGTCAGCCTAGGGTGCAAAGCTAAACAACCATTTATGTAGTTTTCTTACAATCTATCTATCTAAAAGTTTAATATGTTTATAGGCTAAAATAAGGTTCCCATAAAATTTCAGACCTTAACATGGCTGTTTGACCACCAAAATGGCCGATCGAAAATCACAACCTAAAAATGCAACACTTCAGTCGGATTTCAATCACGTCGATGGAAATCTTGGTCTTGCAGCCACCGTAAAAAATGCAATATTTCGATTGGATTTCAGTCATTTCGGTGGAAATCTCAATCTTGCAGCCACTATAATGCCTGCCAAAACCGAGACTTAGAACCTTGCTTTATGTACTCATTCGAGTCCTCACATATCATTTAGGTATATCCTTAACACAATCAAGATAAACCAAGTCTCAATCTATGCTTCCAAACTGAGTCTAAAAATGAAATAAACACAATTGGAAACTATTAAGATTTTAAATGTGCAAAACAAATATTTCCGATAAATCGTAGCAAGAAACTTCCAATACTACTACTATTGCAAGAAAAATTGCTGACGCAAATATACATTCTCTATGAATATGAACACTGCATCGAAAAGACAACTATCTAACCAAGGTAGACATGTACAAATACAAAAGCAACTGCAGGAAATCAAGTCTCCAACTTATTATAAGGGAATGCATGTTTTTCATGCAAGCTCACTGATTAACAAAACACTCATCTTCCCTGTAATTCCCAAACAGCAATTCATGCTAATAAAATATAAGAAACAGAGTCTACATCATTCTTCCAAAGACAGCTCCTGTGAGGATTCCCACCACCTATTCCTCAAGTGATAAATATTCTATAGCAATACTCTTATCCTGAATGACCGTGCATAAATTTTTAAATGCAAACTACAAAAAAAATAAAACGAAAAGGACTTGATGAGAATAAGGATGAAAAGTGGACAATTATTAAGCGACTAACTAAACGAAACAAAATATGAAGTGGAACTCCATAGGACAAATTTGTTCCATGATGGAACAACTTACAAGATCAAGATCCTCTTTCTCAACAATTTCTATATCAGCAATTTGTCCTTCGTATCGTCGTCTCAGATATGAATCAACATCTATTTCCATATTTTCCTGTAACATAGCAAGTTGTTCGAAAATAAGTTTAACTAAAAATAAATTGGGGGGGTGGGAGGGGAGAGGAGGAGAGAAGGTGGTGGTGAGCGTGAAATCAAGTAAACAACACCACAACACCGTATGTGAGATTTGTTGCTTTTCATTTTACTCCCTTTCCATCACTTTTTTTTCTTTTAACCCGGTCCTGAAATATACCTTCGTGGCGGCATAGAAATAAGGGGGAAACTTGTACTTAGATTTGAAAGTAGACCCATCCTGATGCAACAAAAATATTAAAAAAAACTGAGTATAGAGCAACTGGATAATGAAAGAGAACCATCTCATCAATATTACTAGTAAACTGGATATGAGAAAGAGCTTTCACCTGCGTAACAAAGTACAGATCGACACAACTATATGTCTTGTTTGTGTCTTGATCCTCCCAGGATGACTGCAATAGATAACAACATAAGGAACTCCCAATATGATGAATAAAGGGTAAGGCGAGAATGATGAAGAAATGATCGGATGAAACTACTCACGGATGCAAAAGTAAGCAACCATCCCAACCTCTTTTCGCCTTCAGAAAATAAATCAAACCCTAGCTTGGATTCGAGTTCCTCATCGGCGTTGCGGATAAGCTTTTGTTTCTTTCTTGAATCTCTGTGTTCTCTACGTCTACCTTGGCCGTTCATTGTTGCTTTCGTATGAATTCTCCTCCGCACAGCGTCTCTGGATCAGTCGAGACCTACGACAGCCATCACCGTCATAGTGGGAATGATCGGAAAGAGCTCCCAAGCTCTCAGTTGCTGAAGCGTTTTCCCGCGCTTTTTGTATACTTATAATTTAGGCTTTCTGACGTAAATGCCCTTGGGTTCTTTTTGCGGAAAAAGATCGTCTCCAGTCCGTCCAGCCGTCCAGTCGTGGACGGACGGACTGGATTTAAAGGACACGCCCCCATGTATTGGTATGCGTGTCCTTTTAATCCAGCCCGCCCAGTCCACGACTGGACGACTGGACGGACTGGAGACGATCCAAGTCCTCTTTTTGCTGCCTTGGTGAAGATTCCTCCTAACTTTCACCAATTTGTAAAAATGCAGACCCCCCCTCCCTCCCTTCCCAAAAACAAAAAACCCCAATCGGGATCCTCTTTAGTGACTGCCAAGCGGCAGTGAGAATCCCAGCCGCTCATAGTGCATCGGAACATTATGTGCGGCTAGGATCCTCACTGTCACTTGGCAACCAGACAGAGGATATTTTTTGCCCCCACAGTCCTCTGAGTGATTGTCAAGCAGTAATGAGGATCCCAACCGTTCGTAGTACATCGAGACATTATGTGTAGTTGGGATCCTCACTGTCGCTTGGTAGCCAGACAAATGATATTTTTTGCCCCCACCCCACCCCTAAAATGCTCAAAGGATGTCAAATTAGATTCGAACTGGCTAAAACCTATCTAAGATCCCGTTTGAAAACTCTTCAGAACTTGGATTCCGATTCATATGGAGTCATTTTAGAGTAGAATCGCGTTTGGTAAACCTGATTGGATTACAGCTCCCAGGGAATAAATCGGCTCATAAAATGTCTTTAGCATTCAAATTTTTGTAATACATAGCTTGTGTGTTTTTAGCAACTTTTTAAGGAGAACAAAAGAAATAATAGAAAAGAAATTCTCCTCTCTCATGACTCTTTTCTTTTTTAAAGAACGAAAGTTTGGCTACCATTATCACTACCACTACCACCACCATCACCACCGTTACCACCATCACCACCAACATTTGTTATCAGGACTTCGATTGGCGAGATAATCTCAGTGTGTTTATCAAACATGTTTCTATTCCAAAGATGATTTGGAATACATTTCATAATTGCGTTATCAAATATGTTTATACTCTAAAATAGTAATCTGGAGTAAAATTTTTGCTCCGAAATAAAAGTAAGGAATGTTGAGCATAAGTGTTATGTTATGGGAATGGATGGATCACTAAAAAATAGAATATCAATATTTGTTGTATGGAGTGGTGTTAAAAGGGTCTGAGACTAGATAGCAGCTCATACTAGATGGATCATAGGTGATGGGAGCAATAAAAATGTATGGACTAATAACTGGCCAGGGAGCTTTTGTGTTGAAGGATGTGTTAAATCTGGATGCGTCAAACTTTTATTGTTAGCCTTTGTGAGTTGCTGAGTTGATTCTTTTTTTTTTGGGTAAATTTGTCCTTGGCGCCGACCGCGCCGATTGTTTGTTACGATCGGAGGCCGCGGGGACCTGCTGAGTTGATTCTTAATGGGGAGTGGTTCTTGCTGCAAGTGCAATCTCCTATGCTCTTTCATTTATGGAATATGGCAAAAGAAATACCATTACCAAGGTCTGTGAACGAAAGGTTAGTGTGGATGAAATGCGGAATGGTGAGTTTATTGTAGCTTCTGCATGGAAAAGTATGCATTAGGGTGGGCGTCCTTCAGAATGGGCAACTGATGTCTGGTGGAAGGAACTGCCTCCAAGATATTCTATGTTTGCTTGGTGTTGGTGTCTCAATCGCCTTCCCACAGATGATGCGGTCAAGAAAAAAAGGGTGCCGGATACATCAAAGTGTTATTTTTGTAAGAATGATGAAGAGTGTTTTTAACATGTTTTTTTACATTGTGATTTCACAAAGAATTTGTGGAGAGCTATTACTGGTGTGTTCCAATTATAGTGGGGTGGATTTCTAGACACGCAAATGCTCTACTCCTGGTGGAAGAGAAAAATAAGGATTATGTCAGTTCAAAAGTTATGGGGATCAATGTTTTTTTGTACTGTTACAGATTATTTGGCAATTCAGAAATGCGTGTTGCTATGAGGGAGTGTTGATGTCGGTGCAGCAAGGTGTAGCGCTGTTTAAAAAAACTTGTCATGATCTCTCTATTAAGAAACTGTGTTGATCTGAAAATGGTCCATATAGTAGGGCTGGTTACAAAGACTACCCAACCCCATGTCACAAAACCAGTTATTTGGAATGCACCACGAGGGCCTTGGTTTAAAATCAATGCTGATGGGTGTGCATTTGGCAATCCCAGTGAAACTGGTGCAAATATTGTAATATGTACAGCATCAGGCCAAGTAATATATGCAGCTTCTATATCTCTGGGAATTCAAACGAACTTTCATGCAGAGATGATGGCGGCAATGGAAGGTATACAAGAAGGCATTTGTCTTGGAATCCATCATTTATGGTAAGAACTGGATTATGAAAGTGTAGTGTGAAGTGTGCGATCGATGTTGATACCATGGTATTGTATGCAGCAATGGAAAGTCATTGCTGAGTCCTTGAACCATATACACTTACGTATTACTCACTGTTTTCGAGAAGCAAACATGGTGGCAGATCTCCTTGCAAAGCAAGCAGCCAAGACTAAGACATCCACACACTAGGTGTCGTATCCAGATGTAGTGGCAAGAGAGGCAGTGTGGGATGCCTCGACCCGTCCTATATATAGATTCTCTAAATGTAAATAATCTGGAGGAGGGCCCTACTGATGGCAATGATGTAAGTGGGGTATTACCTAGCTCCTTAAGGTCTATAATCTCTTATCTTTCTTTTTCCGTTTGATTAATATAATTCGATGCATCTTTAGCACAAAAAAAAAAAAAAAAAAAAAAAAAATTATGGGGCTCAATTTTATATAATTGAGATAGGCCAAGGTAGGACAGTTTTGTATTGGATTTCCCAACAAGTCCATAGCCGATGGACCAAAAAAAGAACTGGAACCATTAAGAACTGTTTAAAAACCCTAAGTATAAATAATATATTTCTTCATCTTCGTTTAAACACCTTAACCTCTGATAAATCATTTGAGTTTCATTTCTTCTTTCCTCTGTAAGTAGAGTCTTCCATCTGAGTTTCCTTTCATATCCATGACGATAGAAATGGAAGATCTGAATTTGAAATCAATGATTTCAATTTGAAGTTGGGGATTTAGTCAAGGTTGCGACCTTCCATCTGAATTGATTTGTAAGCAAATTCATGAGCAAAGGATCGGTATTTGAAGGAAGACAACATTGTAAAAACACATTTATCATGAGTAGAACACCAAGTTATTTGCAAATGTCTCATGAGATCTTGGTTCTGCAATTGTGATGGATCACATAAAATATATAGTCTTGAATTCTGAGTGGAAATTGCATGCGTTTCTATATAATTTGCTTGTATCCTTAGGAAGTTTAACCTATTTGAGTGTTTGAGTGCATAAAACTCTTATGCTGTGTCTGGTTGCTGTTTCGGTCTAGATCCGTCCTGTGGGTCCTCTTGGCTGACTGGACTTGCAAGACAAGGAAAGACAAAGGAAGTGGGAAGCGGACCAGATGCCCCGGATCCACTCCGATGCCAAAGTTAGGGCTCTGTGAACAGTCAATGGGCTCAGTGTCGAGCCCACTAAGATATTATAAGAAAAGTGTGGGGTGAGGTGAGATTCTCCGTCCCAAGTGTCATAGCGTGAATCTCTATAAGTAAATGAGCAGTAAATGTTCTCTGTAAAAAATCTCGGGATTCACCCTATTTATAGTGAATAGTGCGAATCCCCAAAATATCGATCTTACCCTTTGTTCTTGTATTGGAGGGGTCTTCTTATGTCGAATGAGGGATCTCCACGTGGCACTGATACCGAGTCCTACGCGTAAGGGTTGTATTGCTAGCGTGGCGTAATACCCCAACAGTTGCAAAAGGGCTGGGAGGGAAGGGAATTGAAAGGAAATTTTTTGACTTCAAAATGGAACTTTCATAATTGTAATACAAAATGATTCTATAAACTATCTAAATTTCTTAACATATTTAGTAATGATACTAATAAAATGTAAGTTTTATTTTACTTTTTAAATGCAAGGGATTTTAATGCAAAGTAAAGTGTAAGTTAATAACTAAATAATGAATGATTTGGAATTAGATACATAGGAAATGATAGCATTTGTTGTAATCATTACAAAAGGTTTCTTTTTAAGTTAAAAGATTGTACTTCCCTTCAATTTAATTCCCCTTGCAACCAAACACATCCTTAAGAAACTAGAACCAGGCGATCATTTTATTAAATTGTACGAGATCAATATTTTTTGACCATTTAGTTAATGAGGCGGTTCTGGAAATGACCCATTTGGGACCGAAATCAATAAAGAACTGTCTCAATTATTTGGAACTATCGATTTGACACCCTCAAAGGATGTCACACAATGATGGATAATGATGTGGTGAAAATTGATAAGAGAGAGAAAGATACAATAAAGTGATTATTTTAGGTATTTAGGTTCAATCATAATTAAATAATGTGATATAGAATATATTGTTTTATAGAGAATTAAAATGGAATGGATGAACCCAACCCAAGGGGATAGCTCAGTTGATAAAAGACTAACACCTCAAAATGAAGAGGTCATGAGTTCAATTCTCATTGGGGCTCTACCTATCCAAAAAGGTAAAAAAAAAAAAGTATTGATATAATAAAGAAGTGTGGAGTGTTGTGTGATCAGCATATTTCTTTAATACTTAAAGAAAAATTTATTGGACAATCTTATACCAACTATGATGTATGGAACAGATTATTGGGCAATTAGAGCTGATTTCGAAATAATGTCAATACATGATAAGTTATGAGAAAGTGTATTGGGAATAATCCTACATTGGAAAATTCTGGAATTTATAGGACCTTATATATATATATATATATATATATATATGAGAATTTTTTTATTTACTAGTTCAGACTTTTGAGATAAATTATTAGCAATATCCACATGAGAAAAGTAAAAACATAAATCCACTAACCTATGTCCAAATAGGAACGTCCAGACTCAGACCTATAGGCAACGACCTCACGTTCAGAGAGAATGATAAGGAGGATGAGTCACGCACACATTGGACAATTTTTTCATTGTTTCACTTATTCAGCAAATTTTCCAAGACAACATTATCTGACCCTTCATAGAATTTCAGAGGGAAAAACCATCTTCTCATTGTATTATTCTCAGCCATTCCCTGGTTTTGGCCAATAACAAGTTACAACAAGAAGCATGGGATGTGTTTATTGGATGGGTTTATGCATACGAAAAAGGTCCAGTGACGTTAAATGTAATTAATTAAAAAAGAAAAACTAAACCTATATATATATATATATATATATTCTAAAATAAAATAAAAAATAAAAAAATGTAACTAACATACTAAAGAAACCAAGAAGCCTATGTTGTAAAAAGCTCATTCAGTATGATTACAATAGACATATTTCTCTCCCAAGTGGTTAATTGATAGGTTTTGTTTGGTTACAAAAGCAATTGAAGGGAAGAGAAATGAAAATTTTAAACTTTAAATGAAAACTTTTATAATTATAATATAACATGATTGTATAGAATACTTAAATTTCTTAACATTTTAATAATGATACTTATAAGATGTAAAATTTATTTTTCTTTTCAAATGGGAGGGATTTGAAAGAAAAATGATGAGCGACTTAATAACTAAATGTGGAATAATTTAGAATTAGTTCCATTGTAATGTGATAGCCGCATTACAAAAATTTCCACTTAAACTTAGTAATGAAGAGCTTGTTGGCTCAGGTGTCGGCTCAGATAGAGGGCTCAGATCCACCCGAGAGCCAGGTGGCAGCCATCCATCCGGGCCGCCAAGTCTCCCGCCCAAACTCAGGCAGGAGATGATTTTTATACATAATATTGGGAGTATAGAGCAAATATTCACTAACAATGTGTATTGCTAATAAAGACAGTAGAAAAAACGGTTAACAGACTAGTCATTGGTGTCCTTGCAGGACAAAATTCTTCGTTCTGAACACTTATCCATGGACTAATACAACTAAACATATCCATGAACTAATACAACTAAACATATCCATGGACTACTTCAAGCAAACCATAATACGAATACCAAGTGTCTGCCTGTGTGATATGACAGTCATTCCAAGCCCGTGTATATGACAGTAAGTCATTCCATTTATTGTGTGTGTAGAAAGGTGGGCTTTCAAATCTTTGATGCAAATGTTAGACCTTCCTTGGCCAGTTCATCCACACTTTGAACTGGAGGTTGGATCTTTGCAACTTTGGCAATGGCCTTGTTTTCATCTGGTGTTCCACCCTCCAAGAATGCGCCAACAACCTTACCTTCCTTGATCCAGTATGATCCAAACTTTGGCTTGGGCGATGCTGGATCACTGTCTCCAAATATCACAGTGTCTCCCACATTGTCTCCATAGAACTGCCACGATAAATCAAAGGAGCGGGAGTAGAAGTATGGAAGGTAGTCATACACATCAATTGACTTCCCTTGCTCGTTTGCCTTGATAGCCTGTATAAGAAATACAACATAGTTTATTCTCAATCCAAGAATATGTAATGATTAAAATATTCTCAGATGAATTATTGTCAGGGACTACAAGTACTGGACATTGCCTATACAATGGAATACTTAAGGCTATATTTGGTATCATTTTTGTTTTTATTTTTTATCTTTTTAACAAAAATTATTTTGAATAATCAAAATAATTTTTGTTCAAAAATAAAATTTTGTTTGGTAACTATAATAAAAATAGATGGTAAAATGAAAAACAGATTTGACATATTATGTCTAAAAATGATTTTGAAAGTCTTCCTTTTCCTCTGTCATGGAACGTCTATTCCTCTTCCTCTGTCAAATGATCCAATCTCAATTGGGAAAAAAAAAATAGGAGAGGAGAGATAAAATATTAAGAAAGAAAAATTATATAATAAAAATGAAAACAAGGGAGACAAAGACCACTGTTTCAATGGAGACAAGAGGCCATGATGAAAGAGAAGGAGTTGAGAAGAAGAATGAAACCCTAAAAGAACCCACATCAAATACATAGGGATTATGGAAAGAAATCAAACCAGGAACCGTCTTTGGAGAAATGACGTCGCCTCCGTTGGAATGATTGTCGTCGTCGTTAGAGCCGTCTCTAGGACGAAGTTGCAGGTCTACATCTCTATGCTTTACTTCCGTTCGTCAACGAGAAGAGTGCTTGAGGGTTTGATTTGGGGTGATTTTATAAAAAGAAACTAAATAACTTTTTTAACCCTCTATTTTAACACATGTTTTAAGTGTTTTGCACAAAACACAACAAAAATAATTTTTGACCAAAAATCAAAAAGAGGTTGAGACCTCTTTTTGAATTTTGACTTGTTTTTATTTTTATTTTTCATAAATAGCACTCATAAATTATGCCAAACCCCTTCAAAACTATAAATTTGAATAAAAATCAAAAACATAAATGATACCAAACACAGCCTAAACTAAGTTGTCCTTTCTCAAATGCAAAAGATGGTCGTCAAGTGGATTCTATAAAGAACACAACAGTATTTTTTCATAAATAGCACTCATAAATTATGCCAAACCCCTTCAAAACTATAAATTTGAATAAAAATCAAAAACAAAAATGATACCAAACACAGCCTAAACTAAGCTGTGCTTTCTCAAATGCAAAAGATGGTCGTCAAGTGGATTCTATAAAGAACACAACAGCAGAGAAGAAGGTACCTTGACAGCCTGCTCTGCTGACTTTCTGGCATGATCAACGTGCTCAACTCTCCTCATTTCATTGTACAACTTCAACGGGAAGGTAGCCACATCACCAATGGCATACACATCCGGGACACTGGTTTTGAAGAACGCATCAGTCTGCAATCAAACAGATTTGCAAATACTCAACAAATATGCAATTCACCCCCCCCAAAAAAAAAAAAAAACACACACACACACACACAAAAATAATAAATAAACAGGGGGAGGGGGGAGGAAAAAGGAAAGGCAAAACAACTAAATTTTCAGAGTGGCCATGCTATGAACCATAATTTGCAAACAACAATTCATGCAAAATGGAATAAAATAAGTTATTGTAATGCAACAGTGGCTCATAGCATGACAGGCAGAGAGGAATTGTTTGTCGATTGAAGGCAAAAATCAATGGGTACGTACATAATCTGCTACAAAAGGCTAGCATGCTACAACTAACACTTTGGACTGAGCTGGGCAAGATTTAAGTACGACATGAAAATTCAGTACATATCAGACATGGGCATGTTATTAAAAAATTAGGAACCCTATTTCTTCTTAAGAAACAGGAAAGAGAACAAAGATTTCTTTATTGAGGATGCTCCTATTATGTTTTCATATGGTAGATGTCTGCCAAGAACTGTTATGGGAAAATAGGCATTTCTTGTGGATTACAAAATGTTATAAAAAAAAAAGAGTGAACAATAACAAGAAGATGTCCTGTGTTACAATGCTGCTTGCTAATGATATAGTTTTAATTTTTGAGAATAGAATAGTAAGCAGTTAGTGCTAGTTCCTAGGATTTAGAGTCCTATTAGTATAGGGACTCCTAATTAGTTTATTAGTTTTGCTTCATTAGTTTCCTTTACCAATTAGGCTTGTTAGTTTTATTTTCCTATTTTGAGTTTATATTGTCTTTAGTTTGTGACTAGGACTTTAATTTGAAGAATACTAGATCCTATCTAATAGTTGTTTTCTATTTTCTATAAATACAAGCTACAAAGAGAGGAGCAAGACATCGTTTCTCTCCATCTTTTCTTATTTTTCTATTTTGTTACATTCACTAGTCCATAAAGTAGGGTGAGAAGTTGCACATGAATTAGAATGTTGGGTGGGTAAAGATGAGGGGAACTTTTGGAGAGTTGTTTGAATGATGCATAGATGAAGGTGCAAAATTTTAAGAAGATTTAGGAAAATCCAAAGGTCAAAAGGACTAGTGCAGATTTCAGACATGAATTATAAAAACCTCCCCTATAGATGGGTAGTAGCTTGGATCTGCTAGATTGAACAGAAATTTTTTATAGCAGATACATAAGTCCCACACGGTATAGCAGAATGCATTTTGCCAATGTTAAATCAAATAAAATAGTAAGACTAGAACAGATTCATGTCTGAGACCACATGGAAGAAATTTCATAATACATAATCAGAATTAAAAAGCAGTGCAGGATTAAAAGGAACTGGGAACTACACAAACCTTAATTCCACCTTTCTCTTCCTGAACCTGTCCTTTGAACAATGTGGTAAGGGGTCTTCCCCCAACGCCAACAACAACAATGTCAGCATCCAGTACCCTCCCATCCTTCAGTTTGACAGCTTTCACCTAAAAAAGAGACCTTTCGACCATAAGAAACAGTCGGGCTGATTATATTTATTATCACATAGATTGAGAACCTACCTCCCCATCTGCATGGGTATCAAACCCAACTGCAACTGTTCCCTTAATAATGTTGATACCTTTCCTGGCATAATAACCCTCATAGAAAGCAGCTATTTCAGCAGTGAAGAGCCGAGGCACTGCAAGAATATTTAAATGGAATAAGTCATCAATTCTAAAAAGAATACAGAAGTCTTCGCTTTCAGCTTGAGGAAACAAACAGCAGATAATTTTCTAGTTTCCACACTAATCTCAAAGGGAAGTTAAAATTGCTGTCACTTACTGCACCATGGTTCAGGATACACCATGGTAACATCAAAATTGTTGATCTTCATTACAGCACCAAGCTCTAGACCAATGTATCCCCCTCCAACAATCACAGCCTTTCCATCCTTCTTTGCCTTAATTGTTTCTATAAGCTTGTCGGCATCATCAATTTCTCTCAAGTAGAAGATGCTCTTGGCATCGGCTCCTTGAACACCAAAATCAGACAACCTAATGACCTACAAAAGAGAAAGCAAGAAACAACATTCATAGAGGAAAAAGGAAAATAAAATAAAAAGAAAAATCAAACCTAGTTGCTAGAGAGGACTATTTGTTTTCATAAAACAAAAGGCTTGAAAAAACAAAAGAGGAAAGACAGTTGTGAATCATCAGATAATTGATACGTACTGTAGAACCAGTTGCAATGACCAGAACGTCATACTTAAAGGTTGCTCCAGTTGCAGCAGTGAGAGTCTTGGAAGCTAGATCTGCTTTCACTATTTCAGTGCTAAGGATCAACTCTATGCCTGCCACAAATAGTCACAACAGAAGCTAAATCATGAATCTGTATTACCAAAACTTTTTTGAATATTCATACAAATAATCAAGTCATCCCGGTGCCAAAAATATAGCTTTTGAAAAAAATATGGTAAGAAAGCAAAAATCACCTTTCTCAGTGTACCACTCAGGAAGTAGTCTCTCACCCCCACTCCCAACACAGACATGAAATCCTGGGAGTCTTGCAGCTCCTGTCATCAAACTCATTGTAAGCTTACAATAATTGGAGAATTGGAAATGTAATTCAAGGAGAAACAAAGGTCATTAGCCAGTGCTGGTCATGCCTGTTAGTGTGTTGATATACATTATTATGGCCCTTACTTCACAGCTCAAGCTTTTGGGAAAAACGGTTGCAACATGGCATCAAAGCCAAGAGGTCGAGTGTTCAATCCTTGATATCTGCGAGGGGTTTGTATTGTGTATTGTCATGCCCCTTTGGTGTCACATGTAACACCGCCTATGCAGGGACAAGTGGTTGTACCACCGCCTATGCGGGGTCTTGGGAGGGTGACTTTGGAGTTGGTCCTAAACTTTGGCAATTTTGCCCAAAGTGGCTGCCTTCAAGACTCGAACCCGAGCATTTGACATGGCAACCTGAACCTTTTACCATTCCTATAAGCAATGGCCCCTATACATAATTCAAGGAAAACTGTAGCAAAAATTAGTTATGCATATGAAATTAGCTACGGTCTAGATTTTCCATTTGTCAATTCATTCAATCATAAAATCCCTCATGTATTGGCATTTTCATTTCTATTTTTGGCTCTCCTTTTATTTTCAATCATTTTTGAATAATTTCTTATTCAACATTTTTTCAAAATAATTTCAGACTTATTTAGCCATGTAGCCAACTACATCTTGGCTAAGACTTGAGATACAAGCAGGGTACCCAAGGTCTATCGGCCCACAAAATTTAGGCCCCTCCCAATATACCACGTGGCAGGTATGACAGTATTTAGGAAGGCTTTCCTAGTTGGACCATGCACAAAACCCAAGCCCGATTGATGATTAAGTTGATGCCAAATTTAAAAAAGGTGATCCCCGACAAGCCATTAATGTTGGATTTTTCAATACATTATATTTTAAAAAAAAAAAGATTTCATGTGCCTATGTAGCAGCGCAAAAAATAATTATTTACAAAAACGTGAGGTCCATTGATGTTCAAATTGCTTCTGTCAATTTATGGAAGTTGTATGGCTTACCCTCAGGAAAGAGGTATGCCTTACTAAGTGCTGGACGTTCATAAGGAGCAACCTGAAAAGGCGGAAAAATATGTCATGGTGGAAACAAAAGAAACTTATTGCTCTCAGTGTTCAGTGCATTAAAATTTGAATATAAGACTACGGCCGCTGCAGTTGTACATACAAAGGATCAAAAGAAGTGTAAGTAGTAGCAAGTAGCATCATAAAATTATATCTTCAGTAGTGGAAATTGCTATTATCATTAGTACTTTTGAAAGATAGTTGCAAGAAATATGTTGGAAATAAGTTACAACATAAGAATTATTTCTGTTTTAGCAACAATATATTCTTATCACATTCTAACCCCTAATTAACTAGGTGTCGCTGAACTTGATTTCTAATCAGATATTTTCATAAAGGAATAATCAGAATCAGATACACATAAGCTACAATCTACAAGGAATTCAAAGATACTGTAAGGGATTTTATTTTGGGTTTTGTGTGTGTGTGTGTGTGTGTGTGTGGGGGGGGGTGGGTGTTGATTTAAAACGTACTGCTTCTTTGGAAATAACTGCCAGCTCTCCTGGCTTAACGCCTTCTTTAGCAAAGTCTCTAGCAGCATATCCCTGCGAAAGAAATGGCAAAATGAGTCACAAATTTTCAGGAAAAGAAAGAATGTTCCAACACCGGAAATTATTACTTCGTTATGCGGATAAGTAGTGTTCCTACGCCCTACCAACGCATCACTTACTGCTCTATAACATATGAGTTAACTTCAACATCAATAGGTTGCAAGATCATTAGACAGAAGAGAAAGTGTATCAAAAAAGGTTTGTAGAATATCGGGCATCTCACACCAAAGACGTCTCTATTTACACATGCTAATAATACAAATTTAAGAGCCACTTCTTAACAGTAGAAAAGAAACTCCAAAATTGGTCAAATCGTAGAGCAAATAGCAGGTAAGAAAAACAAATGGAAATCATCACAACTAGAACTACTAACAGCAAAACATCAAACAAAACGCTCATTTTTTAACAAATCTGCACGAAATGAAAGTTCTGAACATGAATAATGAAAAGGCATCAATGGAACAAAGAAACAAAAAGGCATTATTCAAAAAAGAAATCCAATCAGTAAGCGGAGTAAGAAGATCGGCACTTACAGCTGCAACACCACCACCGAGGATCACGTACTTGAAATGCTTCTCCGCCATGGATCGATGAAAGTAAGATCAGTCGAGACAGAGAAGAGTGAGAGAGCGCGAGAGGAAAAAAACTACTCTTGTGAGCGTATAGACCGTCGCGAGATGAATCGCTTACTTGCCCTGTTGCTGTTGGCTATGGTTACTCAGTCTCAGCGAAGGGAGCGGAGGATTGGTCCAAATTTATGGAGAGAGTTTATGGAGAGAGAATGAGAGATCCATTACAGCTCACCTCGTATGATTTTTACCGTTGATTTTCGGGAAGAATTGATTTTGGCTTGGGAGTACACGTGGCGTGCGATAAAACGACCGTCCATACTGCTGATTGTGTATTTGCCACGTCACCATCATGATCCTCAAATTTTGAATTTTAGGTGTGAACACACTGCAAGATTACTTGATTCCTTTCCTTGTAGCCTTCGCGGTCCTGCACTCGCGCAGCAACTGTGCCAGTCCAAGTCTCGGAGCCACACACGGGGTTGGATGAATTGGATGAATCTAGAAACTTTCCCAAAAATGAGACTTCTTCAATTGGAATTGTCTAATGGCTTAAGGGTAAAATATGCGTTTGTCCCAGGATGTATCCGGAAAAAGCGATGTTGACGACGATTTTCGGAAGATCTTCGTGAGATCGCACACGGTGGGATCCAAATCATCTCTTATGGGGATTTCCGGTTGTGGTCAGTCGATGTTCGATACGTGGGTATCGATTAAATTCGAACTGTTCAGCCAGCACCTGCGTATGCATCGACTGGCCGCAACTGGGTCGCAACCAAGAGTCCCCGCAAGAGAGGATTTCAATCCCACTCGATGGGACTCGAATAACTTGAAGGTCCAGCTGGTCGACAGACAGATCCACCATGGACAACAGAGATCCCAAGGGCAAAACCATCTCCCTCCCCAACATGGACATGTAATCTTTATGGATTCTATCATCGTCGATGTGCTACGCGACCCATCTCTAAAATGTGGGGCCCACTAGATATGGATGGCGATAAGATCTTAAAAGGATACAAGTATATGGAGGTGAACTATTCTCTCTTTCTGAAAAGAAATAAATATCGTTAAAATATTTGGTTGTCATCACTGTGAGTTATTCGGATTTTATTATCACTGTTCTTACTAAATAAAAGGCTCAAAATATTCTTTCCATAGTTGAAGGATTCTATCTAATTATAATAATCCATTACTATGGATGAAGGAAAAGTTTGATCCAATATTTGATAATGGACACCATGAATCAAGAACCGGCAAAGAGTCAAGACACTTGACATGTTAGACGAGGGTAAAATTTTGTGGACATGTATACGTCCATGCCCTTACAGGGATGTCAAGTTTCATATTAAATGGAGTCTTATCGAATGCCAAATGGCAAAACATAATCTTGAAAACAATTAGGGAAGATCCAAGAGTGGTTTGATGTACTAGTATATCTAGATATGCACAGAATCTAGATATGCACAGAATCTGTGAATGCGGCCATATACATGGGAGGGTAATAAAGTTATAAAATTAAGTTGACATATGTGGTCAATTCAAAGCGTATCTTTTTTTTTTTTTTAACAAACAGCTAAAATGATCATGTCACCTTTGTATATGGTAGCAATAAATATATTAAGACACTTTGACCAGGTGTTTTTCATATAGTCATTAAATTAGGGGGATTTATGCGATTTTGAAAGGAGTTTTAAAATCAATTAATTAAACTTTATTCAAAAAAATCCTGGGGAAACTTCCATTATAGATGAATAAGATACAAGAATAATAGATAAGATGGATGCGACCACCAAATTAACCTTCCCCAATTGGAGTCTAGCATCCCTCTTATCTACATAATGGTTTCCTTATTATGGGAACATCTAACAGACATAATAAATTCTAATTAGATCAACTTGAATTATTTTTAGTTGGAGTTTACATATCAAATTTTTTTAAATTACTTTAGCCTTTATTTTTATTTATAAAAAATAAAAATAGACATAATAAACTCTAATTAGGTCAACTTGAATTATTTTTAGTTGGAGTTTACCTATCAAATTTTTTTTTGAATTACTTTAGCCTTTATTTTTTATTTATTAAAAAAAAACTATATTTTTTCGAAAGGATGGTTATATATAATCTATTTTATATGGTATGGTTAATATTTGATTGTCATAGAATGTATATATAGCATAAATATACATTGATAAAAGTGTTTGCTGAAAGTTTTTCGATTCTGTCGCACAACGTGGCTGGGAGTCAATCAGTGACATACATATACCTGCCTCCAATTTAAAAATTATCGGTAACACCGCCTTTGGTCTCTCCTACCCTTGATTTCTCTGATCTTCGACCATACAAAAGCTGTATTCTAATAATAATATCATATTTAGAACAATTTAAAACAAGTACCGATCTCTAGGTTTTAGAGGTTATTTGTAATAAGCCATGAAACATCCACTATGAAAGTGAAATTTTTTTAAATCTGATTTTTGCAACCAGGACTTGTATTTATGTGCGTCTAATTCACTAACAACATTTAATGTGTTAGAGATTTGAAACAAATTAAATTAAAAACTAAACTAGAATCAGAGAAAATAAGAGGAGAAGAAGAGAAGAGAGGAGAGGAGGTCAAATCTGCTTAGAAAGGGGCGGATTCAAAAAGTGCATCCCTTCTCTTCTAATTAAAGATTTGGGACTTACTAGTCGTGTGACAGGAGGCCCCGGAATCAATTATCCAAGGAGTGATAGAAGAGGTAGAAAGTAAGGCAGGGATTCCTACATGGGCGAGTGTAGCAGAGGACGATGGAGTAGCTTGCTCAAGTTGAGATACTCGTCATAGTAAGGCCTCTAGCTGAAGAGTGAGAGAAGGTGGAGTGGTGGGTGCCGTTGATGAAGGTGTAAATGTAGGTGCAGAAGTATCTTCAATAGAAGTAGAGTTGCCTAGGCATCAACCCATTCTCCATACTTTTCCCAACATGAATCAACATTATTATTATTTTTCCCACAATGAGTATAATACCTGTTGGACTTATAAAAATTAGTTTGTCCACCACGACTAAAAATGCCACATCCACTTCCTCTATTACCACAGCCTCTGCCTTGGCCCCGACTAGTAAATAAAACAAAGTTGTCTTTAGATGAATCATTGTGAGGCATTAATCATTGAAGACGAAAGAATGTCTCATTCAGTGTAGGAATTTTCTCACTTGTCAACAATTCACTTTTGACTAACCGATATTCTGGTGGAAGACCTACTAGAAACTTGACAACATAAATGTTAGATTGTTGAGCTTTCAACTACTCAAGGTCAATAGTAAGTGGTTGAACCACCTGGAGTTCTTCAATAAGTCCTTTATAGCCAGTATAATATTTACTAATGGATTTATTGCCCAAAGTAAAATTAACATCTTCACATAGAGATCATAAATATGAGAGATATTTTTATCCTAGGCATAACTTGCCTTGAGGTCAATTCAAATATTTTTGGCTGTTTTATGAAACATGACATTAGAGATGATGGATGTATCAATTCTACCCCACAACTAGGTTTTGGAGGGTAGCATTCTCACGGTTCCACTCTTTATAAACCTTGGTGGAAGCAGCATCTTTAGGGTCCCAAAGTGGGAGGATCATTGCTGAGGTATTGTATTTTACCTTTAAACTGAATGAAAGTTTGAACAGCTTGTGCCCATAGTAAATAGTTAGATACCCCTTTTAATTTAATAGTGGTGATCTCAGAATTAAGATAAGAACTATCCATAGAGGACTTGTATTCAGCCATGAGTAGCGAGTGAAATACCTCAGTTACAGTAACAGTATCAGTAGTAAAACAAGTCAAGACTAGTCATAGAACTGGTTGAAATTGAGAACCAGACAGTAGTAGAACAGAGGTTTGTTGTAGTAGTAGATTAGAGTAAATCAGATCAGATCAGATCTGTTTAGGAATCTCAACAGCATGAGTAGAAGCTTGCGGTAGTAGGTAGTAGGCACATCAGTAGATCAAATCTGTTGTGCAGTCTCGACAACATCTGTAAGAGCTTGCGGCAGTAGCTAGTATCTCATATAGAGGCAGTAGACATATCTAGTACTGTATAACTGGATTTAAATCATAGTGTAAGGCAGAATAGGCTGTTGTAACCAAGGAGAAGGTGTTCTGCTTAAGAGCCTATCAAAACCATTGATTAGGAGAGTCCAATTCTGATTGATAGGTTCTGATACCATGAAACAAATTAAATTAAAAACTAAACTTGAATCAAAGACAATAAGAGAAGAAGAATAAAGGAGAGGAGAGGAGGTCGAATATACTTAGAAAGGGGAAGATTCAAAAAGTGCCCCTTCTCCCTCTATATCAACAGGAGACTTGCTGAGTACTCCGGATGCGCGACACTAGTCTCTGAATCCAAATCATCTCTTGTTGAGGTATCAACAGGAGACTCGCTGAGTACTCCGGATGCGCAACACCAGTCTCCTGTGCAATCCGACGGTGATGAAACCTCTTGCTCAGGAAAAGCAAATCGTGAACCTGCCATAGGATATCAAATCCCTAATTTGAAAACGATGAAAGGAATCAGCCCGTGAAATCCTTTTCATTCTACATATCCTGCAGTGTCTCTATTAAGAAGTTGCTCTGCAACTTAACTCTAGCGTCTCAGTTCTCCAACCTAACGCCGCAAAAGTTCCGCCGGAATCACCTCGACTTGAAACCTCTCAAGATACCTTCTGATGCTAGAACAGGAATATAGAAGCAGAAGCAACTTTTATCTCATGTAAGATGATATTTTAGTTCTTCATTTATCTTCCCCATCATCAATCTCTAATCTCTCCAATCCCCAGCTTTTTCCGTTTGTATCTTATCTTCTAGGTTTTTTTTTCTTTGCAGTTCTCAAACATCACGATCATGGTATGGAAGGTCTTCACTTTGTTTGTTAAAATTTCACAGAGAAAGGGAAGTTTGGTTAGGTGTTTGGTGTTTTTGCTTTTTTTTACTCAGGTTTTGTTGCATTCTTTTTGGGTTGCGTTTCTTTGGTGCATTTCTATCGTTGTTTTGGATTAAATATTGGATTGGTCTGAAAGTTGATTTATAAAGGGTGTTTGAGAAATTTTGGTTTTGATTGGTAGAAGTTATTCACAAATTTCTCCTTTCTTCTCCTCCAAATATGTTATTTAGGTACCTAGGCATTTTGACGCTTTTCTTTCTACTTTCTAACGTTTGATGAAATTTGTTAAGATTGGAGGAAGAGACCGTAGAGGTCCTATAAGTCCCATGTGAAAGATGAATATTATTATAGGGGAAAAACATCATCCAATTAAAATCTTATACGTGACAATCAATATCCTCGAACCCGACCATGTATGATAGATTAGCGTTCGGCGTCCCCCGCTCAGAGTTACAGTCATATTAGGACACGACACTGGTCGGAGGTATAAACCTATTCGGTTACGTTTTTTGGTCGGAGGTCAGAGTCCAAAGGCGACTAGGTTACGTCCAAGGGGTCCTTCTCCTAGTACGATACGGTGCCAATCATCACAATCGTACGACTATCGGTGTGGTGACACGTGTCACTCTTGGCATTCATCGACTTGGCTTCCTTGGCTACAGTCTCCCTCTCCTACTCAGAGTCTATGACTTGGGCATCCCTCCGAGCGACACCTGACAGTCCTATTAGTGATCAACTTTCCTGAGTCCTGGTGCCTCCATGCTTCTTCCCAATTTCTTTAAGTAGAGGACGATCACTTCAGGTAACACAATCTCACAAGCTCACAATCTCACTATTCACCCTTTATTTTCTCATATGCTCAAACTCTCTCATTGTTCCCCTCTTTCTCTAAACTGGAGATAGTTTCTGCTATCTCTTGACTGTTTACATTGGGAATCTGACTTAGGAATCGGAGTGTACCCAGGGCTTAGTCGCCCAACTCCCTTGTTTAACTTCTGTGATTGCAGGTTGCTCGGATTGCAGACCGGCGGGCGATTTTCAACCGTAACAAATACCAAGACTGCTTGTTTCATGTTCATAGCCATTGCACCCAGGAGGCCAGGACAAGGCAGGGCTTAAGTCTCTATTTGAAGTGGATTCCTATGTTATTTCTTCTTTACGTTAACCTATTTGGGATTTTCTTCTTCATATTTAGAGGATTATATTCAATATACAAGCATGTCTAAGATTATGTAGCTACTGAGCTTATTCTGATTTTGGATTATCTGAAGATTTGAAATTGTGTCCAAAAATCCTAGAAATCTGAAATATCTCTCTTTTGTTGTATAGGATAATATGTGTATTGTCTCGGATGCTTGACATCAGTGATAGCATAGGTTATTAGCCTTTGCAGTTGATGAATAATTTTGGAAGATCACTACAATTAGGACAATAAATGGAACAACTCTTCCCCCTAACATGACAGCGATGTAGACATAACTGTTAAACAGTAGGCCGACATGTGTCTACTTGTTCATTATTCTACATTTTATTTTTGTATTCTGTTGTAATATAAATAGTCAAAACTCTATACATTTCATTTCATTCGAATAGAAAACATTTTTCTAGATCTTTCTCTCTGTTCTTGATTACAATAGAAGTTAACATGGTATCACTGGTTTTTCTCATGTTTTCTGTGTGAAACCTACATGTAAATTTCGGGGATAAAATTTCTTTTAAGGGTGGGGGAGTTGTAAGACCCGCACTCCATGAATTCGATCTAAACCTTTAATTCATGTCGTAACAGGTCTTCCAATCATCACCAGGCCAGACGGGACAAACGGCTGACAACCAGGTATGAAATCAGACCAATCGGACCAATTCAAGTATGAAAAATTGGATACCGGTCGATGGTCGACCGGTATGGCCTGCACAGACTTGGATCCGAAAAAAGATCTCTGCGGATCCCACTTTCCAAATTTTGAACCGAAGGACTTTCCTAATGTTAGGAGACTTCCTAAACCTAATCCTAGCCTATATAAGGACCTCTAAACCTCCTAAAATCCCTTTCATTGATCCTCACAAACCCTAGAGAGGAGAAAGAGATTGAAGAAGAAGAAGAAGCCAGGAAGGAGAGGGAAGAGCCGCTATTGTCGTTCGACGAAGAACACATTACCGCGAGTCAATGGTAAGTGCTTAAACCTTCCTCTACATTAAGTATTCTAGGATGGTTAGTTATGTTTGGATCAATACCATGCAAAGCGAGGTATTGATCTAAACCCTGTTTTGTCGACAAACCCTAATCTAGTCGGTAAACCCTAGATTCAAGTTCTAAGTTGAAGATCATCGAAACTAGGACTTGAATGAAGTTGAAAACAACTCTAACTCAGTGCTTAGACCTAGAATGTGTAGGAGAAACCTTAGGATCAATAGGGAGTGACCGACGGAAGGCGAGAACCAAGCGTATGGTCTTCTGGAGACATACCGGTCGACCCTATCGATCGCACCATATGCGACCGGTACTACAACCGGTACCTCTCGGAGACTAGTCTGTGGGGACCGATCGACCATACAGGTCGCACTTTCCCCCATAGTGCTGCGACCGGTACCCGCGACTGGTCTGCTCTGTGAAGAGTGTTTTTGACCCAGTTGGTTTTCCGATCAACGTAAGCCTAAGGAAAAATTATTCTAATTAAACCTAACATTGTGTAAGACCTTGTGATAGCACGTTTGGACCTTGTGACGCGGAGCGAGCTATCAAACAAGCGTCAGGTAAGGGAATCGGACATAAACCTTAATGATTTAATAAACAGTAAATTATTGTTAATAACCATGATTCTATGGTATGATGTTTGTGCATACTCGCATGTCATCTTTTATTTTCAGTTATTATTATTGTTCATGCATACTCGCTATGCTAGGATGTGACTGTTAGGCATGTAATTGTTTTCGTTGGTGTGTGGAATGGGAAGGACTGGAGGTCTGGGATCATTCCTCACACTAGCACTTTTCGTATCGTTCTGTCTTAGCATGCTTGGTGCGGGTAGGGTATCAGGGGGAGGAAGTGACACTGTGGTCTCCGGCCTGGCCACTAGACTCTAGCTCTATCTCTATGCCGTAGGGAGCTGTGCTGAGATCGGATCTGCTGTGATGACATATATGATTGGTTTGTTACGAGCCCAGTTTGCAAGTTCTCGCCAATAGGGGCTTACGTGTTGGTATGGGTAGAGTATCAGGGGAGGTGTTGGCGGTGTTTGATCTGGACGCCTTAGCTCTATCTCTATTCCATGGTGGGTGCATGTGGGACGACAGTGGTGTTTCATCAATTGGGCGGCTTCACACACTCGTGTATGGAGGTGCGGTGGCCGCCAATCCTTTCTATAACACATTGCAAACTTAAAACCAGACCATAATGTGAATGTTACTCATGCATATGTTTGTTGCATTGTCTGATTGTCTTACTGAGCTAAGTTGTGAGCTCACCCTGTATATATATACATGTTTTTAGATGTTGATGCAGGTTATACGGTAGAGGATTTCGTGGACGCTCCAGTGTACGGAAGCGTGACTGCTTTGGACATGTAAGCAGGAGAGGACGAGCATGACGCTTCATGCGAGTGTCTTTTCTGCGAGTATCTCTAGGGTGTTTATTTGGATTATTTTATTTATTTTCAGTTGGATTTATAAAGTGATGTAAGGATATTAATTACGTTTTGGTGTGGAGAATAACTTGATATTTTATTTATTTATCAATAGATCACTCAGTTCATTTAATTTAAGACTTTCGCTGTATTTTATTATATTCTAATTATAGTTATGTGCAATGGTTTGTATGAGTGAACACGGTCTAATTGAGATCCTGATGTGAACCGTTGGTTTAGTGACGGTTTACTCACACTTTTGGTTCAGTCGGAATTGAAGTGTAACATTCTGCTCCAATTTCTTCGATCCTTCTGTGATTTCTTACTCAGAGAGGTTCATACTTAATCTTTGTACATTTTCTTTCTCACTTTGTTGCTGATTTTCATAGTTCTTGTTTCATTTTTTTAAGGTTTCTTGAAGCCTAATATTTCTGGTTCGAGCACTTTGTTCGATTTCTTTACTGCAAATTATTTGCTTCTCTTTCTTTACTGATTTCTTTGGTTTAATCTTTACATTTCTTTGATTTACCATCTGAATCTGTGTTCCCATTCATTCAATTGCAATTTCTTTGATTCACCATCTGAATCTGGTTCTTTGCTTGAGTTCTTGAATTACTGTCTGCTTTCTTGCTTAAGTTCTTTTATGGCTTCCAAGAACCAGTCCCCTCCGGTCTCAATGCCTTCGAAAAATTAGTCTTCTCCGGCCTCAATGCCTTCGAACAATCAGTCTCTTCCAGTCTCTTCTTCCATTTCCCCATCCTTTCTTTATCCCTTTAATAATCCTGATCACATAATGGTGACCAAGACTCTTGATGGTAACAACTACGCCACTTGGTGATGTGCTATGCGCGTGGCTATTGGAGCCAAAAACAAGTTCGCATTTGTGGACGACTCTTTTCCTTGTCCTCCTGATACAGATCCTTCTGCAGTCGCTGCTTGGAATCAATCAGACTCTATGGTCATGCCCTGGCTATATAATAGCCTTAGTCGAGAATTTCGTGATACTGTCCTGTATGCCAACACATCTACAGAACTCTGGGTTGATTTGGAAAATCGTTTCTCACAGAGCAATGGTCCTAGAATCTATGAGCTTAAATGTCAGATGGCCTTACTCAAACAGGATACCTTATCAGTTTCTAGCCATTTTTCCTCAATGAAGATACTATGGGATGAGCTCAGTTCTCATTCAAAGTCACCAAAGTGTTCTTGTGATGCGCACTCCATGAATATACTGAGAATCTTGAGACAAAGAAAGTGTTTTAGTTTCTACTTGGCCTCAACGAAACATACGATACAGTCAGAACTTATATACTAACCATGCAACCACTCCCTGTTGTTGGTAAAGCATATGCTCTTCTTTCGCAAGAGGAAAGGCACCAAGGCCTTTATCTTCCACAAGTAAATTCTGAATCCATGGCTTTGGCAGCTACTTGACCACCTCGTTCAGTCTCCAATGATTCTTTCGGTCGTTGTCGACCATTCTGTTCACATTGCAATAAACATGGTTACTACAAGGAGACCTACTATGAGCTCATTGGTTACCATCCTATCTACAATCGTCGGCAACAGCGTAATGTTAGTCCTAGTTCTTCAGTTTCTCCGGCTCAATCGACTAAGCCTCCAGTTTATGCTCACATGGCCGAAGCACAACCTGTCTCAGACGCTCTGTCTATTTCATCTGCTACACATCCTCTCACCAACATTCAGTATCAACGACTCATTCATTTTTTAAATTCTTTATCATCCTCTGCTGCAAACTTTGCAGGTATGCCCAGTTGTTTTTTTGCAAATCTTACGTCTCATAGACCCTACGTCTCATAGACCCTAGATAATTGACTTTGGTGCCTCTCACCATTTTTCCCCTATTATGTCTAACACTTTGCAACCTGTTCCATCTTCACAACAGCCTATTATTTTGCCTGATGGTTCCACCTATCCTATTACACACACAAGTACACATTCTTTAGCTCCTTCTTTTTCATTTGTAGAATGTTTATCATGCACCTACTTTCAGTTTTAATATTCTCTTTGTTAGCCAAAGAACTGCCTCTCTTCATTGGCCAGTTACTTTTTTTCCTGAACATTGTGTGTTTTAGGACTTGTCAATGAAGGAGGTGATTGGCCATGGACGGCTTTATGATAGATTGTACCACTTTGTCACCGACGTTCCTCATTCTCCTCTCTCAATAACGTCTATTTCTTTAGAAACATGGCATTGTCGATTTGGTCATCTTTCCCCATCTACATTTCATTTAGCCATACTTGGTATTTCATCTGTTCGTGATACTTGTGAAATATGTCCTTTGGCTAAATAGACCAGAACCCTTTTTCACCATAGTTCTACTCATTCCTCTACTAATTTTCAATTGATACATTGTGATATTTGGGGATTATTTTTTGTCCAATCACATTTAGGTTATCGTTTTTTTCTTAGCATTGTAGATGATCTCTATAGTGCAACTTGGGTATTTCTAATGCAACATAAATCTGAAATATGTTCTTTACTTGGCATTTTTGTTTTTCAATGGTTCATACACAATTTTCCACCTTTGTAAAATCTATTCGAACAAATAATGGATCAGAGTTCTTATCCGCATCCACCCACTCTCTTTTTTCATCTCTTGGCATTCTTCATCAACTCACTTGTGTCTACAGTCCACAACAAAATAGAATTGTTGAACGAAAGTATAGTCATCTCTTACAAGTTGCCTACGCTTTACGTCTTCAATCTCATATTCCTTTAGAATTTTGGTCTGATTGTGTCCTCACCATATGTTATTTGACCAACCGTTTATCTACTTGTCTTTTATCAAACAAATCACCTTATGAGCTTTTATTCAATAAACCCCACCTTTACATGCATCTTCAGGTATTTGGTTGCTTATGTTATGCCCGTAATCCGAATCCAAAACACAAATTTTCACCTTGCTGCACTGCTTGTTTTTTTCTTGGCTATCCTCACAACCGCCATGGATATCGGGTTTATGACCTTCACAATCATTCTATTTTCATTAGTCAGGATGTAATTTTCCACGAATCAGTCTTTCCTTATCAAACACCATCATTATTATATAAATTTTTTTACCAAAAAAAAAAAAAAAAAAAAAAATCCATCATCTATTATTCCCTCAACAGTGGATAATTCATGTATTCCACTACCTATTTTACAAACCCAGCCCCCTTCCCAACTAATTCCTAAACTTTCTTTCCAACCCACATTAGAGCCTATATCACAGCCCACTTCATCACACTCTCAGGCCATATCACCACACTCTCAGCCCATATCACCACAGTCTCAATCTACTTCATCCCAATCTCAGCCCATAAGATCACATTTACAGCCCACTCTACTGTCCGATCCATCACAGTTACAGCCCACTTCCTCACAGTCACAGTCCGATCCATCACAATCACAGTCGTTGCTACTCATACTACCCGCTGATCCAATCCCTCGATGTTCATCTTGTCCAAGGAAATCTTCTACTTTACTTTGTAATTTTGTATGCACGTCCATTATTCATCCTTCCCGACCTATCACCTCCATCGGTATAGGTAAATCATACTCTATTGCTTCTCATGTTTCATTTTTTTTTTCCTGATTTCTGTCCTTATAAGGCCTTTTTAACTAGCTTATGTACTGATGTTGAGCCCAAGTATTATTCTCAAGCCCATAAGAACCCGTTATGGAGACAGGCCATGAATGATGAGCTACAAGCTCTAGGTCAAAATAATACTTGGACTTTGGACACTAAGCAACCTGACGCATTGCGGCGCCCTACCTTGTCCACTGAGACTCCGGAGTTTGCTCGGCAACCTGGTCAGTCTACTTGAGGTCCGTGCTACCTATTGATAAACACCCTATTGGCTGCAAATGGGTGTTTAAAATCAAACGTCGTGCTGATGGTTCTAGTGTTACCAAGCACGCTTACTAGCTAAGGGATATATCCAATTGGAGGGTTTGGACTTTCATGAGACTTTTGCACCCGTGACTAAATTTGTAACAATCCGTTGTTTGATTGCCTTAGCAACTTCTAGAAATTGAACTTTATACCAAATGGATGCAAAAACACATTTCTTCATGGTGATCTCGATGAAGAAATTTACATGTCACCACCACCCGGTCAAACATGTCGTTTACGAAAGTCACTTTATGGGCTTAAACAGGCCTCCCGTCAATGGTTTCCAAAGTTTGCTGATGCAATATTAAAATGGGTTTTCTTCAATCAATAGCTGACTCTTCTTTGTTTACATGTTCCAAAGGGCCCATTTTCACAGTCATATTGGTCTACGTCGATGATATCTTGATAATTGGAACAGATGAGGCCCATGTCTTTACTATTAAGGCCCAAATGAAGACACTTTCATGTTAAAGATCTTGGCCCATAGACTTATTTTCTCGGCATTGAAGTTATCACACATTCTGATGGGCTTCTGCTTACTCAACAAAAATATGCATTGGACATATTATCAGACTCAGGCTTACTTAGCAGTAAAGCTTGTTTGTTTCCAATCGAGGACACTTGCGGTTAAATAATGAAGATGGCATTCCTCTTGTGGACCCTACTTCATATCGACGGTTGGTTGGCCGCCTAATTTATCTTACAGTAACTAGACCCGACATTTGTTTTGCTGTCCATATGTTAAGCCAATTCATGCATGCTCCACGTATTCCTCATATGGCTGCTGTAACTCGTGTCATTCGATATATCAAAAATACTTTGCCTCTCGGTTTTTATATACTAAGACTTCAACACCAACTATATCGGGCATTTGTGATTCTGATTGGGCCAGTTGCTCAATTACATGACGCTCAACAACAGGATATATCATTTACTACGGAAATAGTCCCATCTCATGGCGTACTAAAGCAAAGTGTTGTTTCTAGATCTTCGGCAGAAGCAGAATATCGGACGTTGGCTAATGTGACTTGTGAGGTCACTTGGCTCAAAACTTTGTTTCAAGACTTGGGTTTACAACACCCATTTCCAGTGGATGTATATTGTGATAATAAATCTGCCCTTCACATAGCTGCAGACCCTTTATTTCCTGAACGCAAGAAGTATATTGAAATCAATTGTCACTTCGTGCGTGAAACAATTCAACGCGGAATTATTTGACCATATCATATCTGGACACATCTACAAAGGGCTGATATCTTTACCAAGGCTTTAGGGCAAGGCCCATTTCAAGTTCTCTTGGACAAGCTTGGTCTTCGTCTACAGTCTCAGTCCGCTTGAGGGGGCGTGTTAAATAGTAAGAATCTGCTTATCTGTTCCAAGTTATCATTAATAGGCTATACCCACTCAACTTCTGAGAATTGTCAACTTTTTATGGTTGCTTTAGGTGTCCTCAGGTACCGAACCCAAGAACAAGTCATTCTGCAAAACCAGGCAAAGGGCCTTAAATTTCAGATAATCCACTTAACATAACCATTCCCCATTGAATAGACAATTCCAAAAAGTGAGAAACTAAAATCCAAACTCCAGCATGCTACCATGAAACAAAGATGTTACAAAAGCTGAAACAGTGTACTAGGATGATGGAAGACATCAGGCTCCCATAAAAACAAAGGCAACTTAAATAAGATCAAAGTCAGGGCAAAGAGATAACCAGCTCAAATTACTTAATAGAGAAAGTTTGCAAAGGAAGGCTCCAATCATAATGGTTTGACTATTGATGGAGAGAAACTGTAACCCAACATACCGTTCGATTATAATGCTCCAAGGAACTCACCCTTCCCATGGGACTTATAGGGACCTCTACAGTCTCTTTCCTCTGATCTTAACAAATGTCAACAAATGTAAGAAAGCAGAAAGAAATGCGTCAAAATGCCTAGGTAATTAACTGAATAACAAATTTGGAGGAGAAGAAAGGAGAAATTTGTGCATAACTTCTATCGATCAAATCAAGATTTCTCAAACACCCACTATAAATCAAATTTCAGACCAATCCAAGATTTAATCTAAAACAACGGTAGAAATGTGCCAAAGAAACGCAACTCAGAAAGAATGCATCAAAACCGGAGTAAAAAGAAAAGCAAAAATACCAAACACCTAACCAAACTTCCCTATCTGTGAAATTTTAACGAACAGAGGACAGGCCATCAATACCATGATCGACGTTTAAGAACTGCAAAGAAAAAAAAAAACCCTAGAAGATAAGATACAAACGGAAACAACAGGGGATTGGAGAGATTAGAGAGATCGATGATGGGGAAGATAAATGGAGAACTAAAATATCATCTTACATGAGATAAAATTTGCTTGTGCTTCTGCATTCCTATTCTAGCATTGGAAAGTATCCTGAGAGGTTTCAAGCCGAGGTGATTTGGTGGAACTTTTGCGGCGTTAGGTGGGAGAACTGAGACGCGGGAGTTGAGTTGGAGAGCAACTTCGTAGCAGAGACGATGCAGGATAAGGGTGTTAAATAGTTTATAATAAGTTTAACGGTCCAGTCCGGTCCTGTGCAGTGTGGTGCATAGAACAGAAATCGTCTCCCGCCTGGGTATGGGCGGCCCGGATGGACGGCCGCCATGTGGCACTCAGAGGGATCCGAGCCCTCCATCAGAACCGACCCCCCAGTCAACAAGCTGAGCCGACTGGGGGGTTGGCTCGGATGGAGGGTTCGGATCCCTCCGAGTGCCACATGGCGGCCATTCATCCGGGCCACCCAGTCTCTCGCCCAAACCCAGGCGGGAGACGTTGTCATAAGAAGGTAAAATCAAAATCGAACCAATTAACTAAACAGTGTCAAAATTGAAACCAGAACTGATTAGTAATCGATTTCGGTTTACTGGTTTTTAAACGGTCTTCCATTAATCAATTTTGCTTGCGGTTTTTAAACGGTTTAAAGCATCGGTTATTAATCAATTTTTCATAATTAAAAAAAATATTGTAATTGTTATGCCTAATAGAGTAATGGTTAATACCTATTGTGTTTTTCTAGTTTTATCGTTTTGATTTTATGGTTTAAACCTTTGGGAATCGAGGTTGAGTCTTGAGAAAATAATATATTAATTGAGATTATGGTTGGTTTCTTGGGAAAATAATGGATTCAAATCGTCTTCTCCCTATATTTCAGGGAGGAGGGCGTCTATATTTCAGGGAGGAGGGAGACGCCCTCGTCAGATGACCGACATGTGGTTCTCGAAAAAATCCAAACCCCACGTCTGAGTTGACACCCAGTCGACAAACTGAGCCGACAGGGGACTAACTTTATTATTGGGCATACTAGCCTCTTAATTTTGGACACTCTACCTATCTATAATTTTGATGCTTTTTTTTTAAAATGTTTTTAATAAGTTTTTTGGAATGTTATTTGTTCTCTATTGTCTATAAGAATCTAAATGGAAAGTTGGATTTAAGATTAGAGTAACCTGATTTATGCCATTGAAATGTATATATTATTAATTGATTTGGAGTTTGGTTCTTCTGTTTGTCATTTATCTAAATCTTGTTTTTTCTATCAACAGTCGTATTATCTTTAATTAATGGAGTTGATTATGTTAGATCTGGAATTTACCAAGGCTTTGTTTAGATTACATGAGTTGCATACAGGGGTAATCAGGCTCAGACCTGTTAGGATCAATCAGACCCAACCCTGCAAATCAGGGTCAATCAGGGCTGGATCGGGTATAGGATTGACTTTAAGAGGCCCAGGGTTGGGCTTGGATTTTGCAAAACCTCCCCAACCCGACCTGTTGACATCCCTAATCATCCCAAGAATGGATTAATTTGATGATGGAAATGCCATAATGGGTGAACCAATATCCGTGATACGAAAACCAAAATCAGGATGAGAAAGAAAGAGATATATATCGTGACGTAAATCAATTATTCCTCTCAAACCCCTTGATCTTCTACTCTTTTTTCTTTTTGGGGGTAAATATCTTCTGCTCTCCTTGGATCCAAATCGTCTCATCCCTGAGATTTGGGAGGCGTGGCGGCGACCCCACTGGATGGTCGCCATGTGGAGGTCGGATGAATCCGACCCCTCCGTTTGAGCTGCCACGCCTCCCAAATCTCAGGATGAAACGATTTGGATCCTTTTGGGGTCTGGTCCCTCTTCTTCCCTTCTCTCACCTCTAATATCAGCTTTTGGACCACTGTTCCGCTTGACATATTGGACTTCACTGCTAATATCCAAACAAACTTGTCTTGTGACTTTGAAATCCAGTCAAGCATTTCTGATATAGTCTTCCTTGCTTTATTCGGTGAGGAATGCACTTTTTCTTTTATTTCAAACAAAGCCAATGGGATTGCTCATTCTCTTGTTAAGAGGGTTTTGACATCAATGAGGATGATCAATCCCTGGTTTGTACTTGTTCTTTTGATCAATGAAATTCTCATTTACCAGAAAAAAAAAAAAAAAAAACCTCCTACCTCTTGGATTGCTAATTACATACGTGGCAGCAATCCAAACCCGGACTACAGCCGCTATAGGGCATCTCTACTGATCTATAGAAGAATTGAATCTATATTTGGAGATCACTTGCTCATCCTTCAAAACAGGAAGCTTCTCAAGGTTTTGGTCTTGCCTCTTCCTTTTGCTGGTTTATATGGAAAGCTTGAAATGACCTAGTATTTAATCAAAGACTTGGTCTCCTTTGGAAGTTACCAAAAACAGTAGAAATTGCCTTTGAGGAGTTTCTTTCCTCCTGGTCCAATATTTCTAGTAGTAAGATCAACCCCAATCAACCCTGATCTCTTCCTCCTAGTGAAGCTGTTAAAATCAATACTGATGCGTGCTTCGTGGATTCTACTATCGGATTGGGTTTTGTTCATAGGAACTCGGCTGGTGAGGTGATCAAAGCGGTTTCAATTGCGTCTTCCTTCCCTTCTGCTAAGTGTGGTGAAGCCCTTGCCATAAGAGCTGCTTTGCTTCATGCAGCTGAGTTGGGCTTAGATCACATTTTTTTGGAATCAGATTATTTAGAGATTAATAAGGCTATTCACCAAAAATTTTATATTGGTGATATTTCTAGCCAACCTATTTTGGATGATATTTCTCTATTGTATGCCGAATTCTCAAAGTATAATTTGGTTTTATTCCTAGGGGAGCAAATCAAATTGTTCATTCCTTAGCTTGGAAGGCTACCACCATTACGGGACTGGTGTATTGGTCCATTTCCTTTCCTTGACTTCATGACCATGACCTGATTGTTAATGATGTGCCTTAGCTTATTCCCTTTCTGTTTTTCAATAAATCTCTCTTTTATCCAAAAAAGAAAAACTTATATTCAAAAAAACAAATAATAAAAAATTAAAGTAATGATGCTGTTACACAATAATAATGAATTTATGTATCTGATATTTTCCTCTTTTCCTTTTTTATATAAACATACCCTTAATTCGACTATTATAAAATGCCATTATTGGCATTGTTGTATTATAAGTGTTATAGGGGAAAAACATCATCCAATTAAAATCTTACACTTGGTATGAAAAATCACCTAGGCCGACCAGGCTTGATAAAGTGGTGCTCGATCTTGTCTGCTCAGAGGCATAGTCCTATCAGGACACGACGCCTGGTCGGAGGCATAATCCTACTGGGTTATATTTTTCGGTCAAAGTCCAAAGTCCTAAGGTGACTAGGTTACGTCAGAGGAGTCCTTCTCCTAATATGATACGGTGTCGATCATCACGATCATACCGCCACCCGTGTGATGACACGTGTCACTCTTGTCATTCACCGACTTGGCTTCCTTAGCTACAGTCTCCCACTCCTACTCGGAGTCTATGACCTGAGCGTCCCTCAGAGCGACACCTGACAGTCTTATTGGCAATCAACTTCCTTGAGTCATAGTACCTCCATGCTTCTTCCCAATCTCTATAAGTAAAGGAATATCCCTTCAGGTAATACAAACTCACAATCTCACTATTCACTACTTTCAATTCTTTCATACGCTCAAACTCTCTCATCGTTTCCCTCTTTCTCTAAACTAGAGATAGCTTCATGCTATCTCTTGACTGTTTACATTGAGAATCTGACTTAGGCATCGGAGTGTACCCTGTACTCAGGGCTTAATCGCCCAACTCCTTTGTTTAACATCTGTGATTACAGGTTGCTCGGATTATAGATCGACGAGCGATTTCTAACCGTAACAATAAGATACTTAAATTTGATTAATGCTTGCCCATGACATAGGAGTGAGTGTGACCCTTTTGGCCTTATCATCCAATGGTCCCACTTTTACCTATCAATATCTGCCACGTGGTAAAAAAAAGGTGTGGATTGTAGTGGAGACAAAGTTCATTCAACATTTCTAACTTTATACAATTTCTAATCTAGCAGCTCATCATGTGAACTCATAACATGTAAAATAAATGATATCATGAAGCTAAAAAATATTCAGAAAAATCATCCACCAAACAATCACGTGGGTGGTGGGTCCACCTTCAACACAAGCAGGGTAAAAGGCACGAGGAAATAGCTCGTCGCATTATCCATGGCATCGTCCCCCACCGTTCCTCAGAGTCCCATCAAGAAAAATGTTGCCCAGCCTCACTGTCATCTCCTTCTTTCATACAAACATGTCTGGTCGGCGAACCGCCGACACCGGCTCCGGTACCGGCACTGGCCAACTTACAACTAATGCATTGACCTACCCTACTATCCCAAGCTTGCACGTCCGACACGGTTGACGTCGGTGGCTCTGAAACTTAAAAACCCAACTTTCAGATTGGTTTTCCATCTCTCCTTTGGACTTTGGTGTCGTGTCCGGCACCGGCCAGAGTCTTCTTCTGGTAGTTGCTTGTTGGAACTAATAGTACTCGACCGGAGTGTCAGGACCGCTGTCGTCGGAGATGTCCCTGCAAGTGTAGGGAGGGGGTATAAAGGGAGGCGTCGTGCACCTTAATAACGCCCAGTTTACGCCGTTGAAAAATGGATGGTGTTTGATCGCGCTGGCACCCATGGTGGAACCCAATCTTCTGGCCGGGTCTTTTACCAGCAATTGAGTGATGAGATCCTTAGCTGGTCCAGCCATGGCCGGTTCTTTTGGGAACTCAAGTGCTCGGGCCACGATATTCGCTAGAGTCAACTCGTTATCCATCCCTCTGAAAGGTGTTACACCATATAACAATTCGAATATAAATATTCCCAGCGTCCACCAATCAACAGCACTTCCATGGCCCTCACCCGACACGATTTCTGGTGCTAAATACTCGTGCGTACCTACGAACGACATCGACCTCACATCGATTGGCTCCGCCACAAAGTCGGGCCCACCACGGTGTTGTTGTTTCTTCTTGCGCTTCCGTTTCGGGTGGAAGCAGGAGACTGCTGGGACGATACAGTTTGGAAGTATGCATGAAGCGGCGGCGAATCGGGGTGGGTCGACCGTCGGGGCTACAGCTGGTGGATTCTGATCTGAAACAAGCTGCGCCGTTGATGTTGAATTGTCGCATTTCAATGATAGGTCGAAATCGGTAAGCATGATGTGACCGTCAGATCTCACTAGTACATTCTCGGGCTTCAAGTCCCTGTACACGATCCCCATCATGTGGACGTATTCTAAAGCCACCACCACCTCCGATGCGTAGAACCTGCAAAGCAACCGCCCATGCAGGAAACACTCAATTTATTTTAAAGAGAATCCTAGCTACAAACAGAATGAGTGACTTTTATCCTGTGTCGGATTTGGTTAATGACAACTCTACACGATCGAGGAGGATTAGGGTGTCGTAGTTTTTTAGAAAATTACTTGGACTACCCATTGATATTTCATTTATTACTGAATTTCCCCAATACTTATTGATTTACATGTACCTCCTTAAACCTAACGGTTGTAATTTAAACTTTTTAATGACCAAAATATCCTCAATTTAATGAAATGAATTCCTACCAAGATTAGAAAAATTGATAAAATTAAAAACACCTTAAGTTTCCTTAAACACTATTAGCTGTAAAAGAGCAATTCAATAAGATAAGAGTATTTTGGTATATATATATCAACAATTATCTTTCATGTTCTTGAACTAAAATATTACAAATTTCACTTTACGAGTAAGATCTATGTAAATCAATAAGTGTCGAGAGAAATCTGTAAAATAAAAATATCAAGAGGAGGTCTAAGTAATTTTTCCAAAATAAAATTATCCCACGAATCCGGCAAATTCCAACGGAAACTCGGAAATCTGGATCTAAACTTTCGGAACACGATGGAAAAGAAATTTCCGGAGGAATACAGGTATGCGAAAAGACCAAAATGTCCTCAATTCCCAGGAACAGATCACGAGCCAGTCTTATTTTAAGTAAGCCCACGTGCGGGTTCGAATTCCGCAGATCTAATCTAACAGCGTCAGCATGGATAACGGGATCCAGATCCATAAAATGCTGACTTTTGACTTTTGGAATCAAAAACCATTGATCGTTTCATCAACGGTATTAGAAAAAATGGGGTTATGGAGCTTTTTGGTCACCGTGCGGCCACAGAAGATGCTTTAACCTTTTCAGTAGTTGATGGTACATGGACACAGATAACGAAGCCCTACCGAAAAACTGTTAGAAACGGAAGAACAAAGGAAACGATAGTGTATAGAGCGAACACAGCCAAAGTTTGTCCGCTCACAAGTCAAAGGACATGGAAAAAAGAGAGGAAAAGACCAAATGCAAGGATCCAGGACATCAGACAGCCCTAAAACTGACCAGGTGGTAGACCCCACAAATGATGTGTACGGCGATGATTGAATGGGTGAGGTTAAGATACAGCTATATACACTATAGAAGAGAATCCTAAAGATGCGACTAGTTGCTAATGTACGCACCTGACGGCCGCTTCGTTGAACCGTTTGCTGGGCTGCCGTTGCCGGAGGACGTGAAGATCGCCGCCGGGACAAAACTCCGTCAACAAACAAGACCATTTGGTGGACTCCAAGTTCACATAAAGAGTGGGCAAAAATGGATGATCTAACATTTCCAATATTTCCCTTTCAGTCCTGGCTCTTCCTTCCTTGTTACGGCTCTCGAGTTCCTTCTTATCCATCACCTTGGCTGCAAAGGTACACCCTATGGCGCCTTTTAGCTCTGCTAGGTATACGGTTCCGATATCACCGCTCCCTAGCTTCTGAACGAATCGTAAATCGCCCAGACCGAGTACGCCGTTGGGAGATTCCGATCTGATTCGCCGAATCCCATCCCAGCAAGGATCACCAGAGGGAGCGTGGGGCTTGGTAGGAATGGAGGCGAGGATGGATGCGGTCCATGTTGTCTCGGAGCCGGAGCTGGTGCTGCGATTGATTTCTGTGGCGGTTGTGGTGGAGTTGAAGCTCATACTCTGCAGGTCGTCTGTGAGGTCGTCGAGCCATGGTTGCATATCTGGGTTGCTGGAGGTTAAGCGCTACTGAGATGGAGCTGAGTAGAAAGGAGGAGAGCGAGAAAGAAGATCGGATGGTGATTGAGCAGAGAAAGGGGTTTTTGAAGGGTGGGGGGAAGGGAAGGGTGGGTCATTGGGGACTGAATCGGGATGTATGCGTCTAGACCGGCAAGCTGGGGTCGGGGCATGTGCTTGACTGAATGGAATTTGGACATAAGAGATGGCCCAAGAACTGGGAATCCTGTCAAAGTCCATTCTTGGATTTTTTTTTCCCTTCCATTTCCCACTCTCTTGTACAGCCTTTTTTAAGGTTTGTTTTGGGAGAAACTTTTAGTTTCCATTTAGGAATTCATTTCTAGATGAACAAATCTGTATTAAAGTCTAATGCTATCAAGTAACATCTGTTTGTAACCAAGGTGGTTTCAGCTAATTATTGTAACCATATCTGTCTTTCTTTTTGTACTCGTTAATATATTTCTCACTTTGCTCTCTCTCTCTCTCTCTCTCTCTCTCTCTCTCTCTCTCTCTCTCTCTCATAATTAGTAAGTACCGACATGTATACGCATTGAATGCGGGTTTCAATACGAGGATTGAAAATCAGATTAAAAACAGATACGGTATGTACATGTTTAATATGGTAAATTTTTTTATATTAAAAATACAAACATATATTCACTATGCAATAGATATCTACATCATTCTATAAATAGAATAATAACATATACATACAAATTTTTATACAAATAAAAATTGCAATCCATGAAATTCTTAAAAGATCATTATCTCATTAATATAAAACACATATCAAAGCTGGAAAGGTTTATCCAATAATGGCTTTCATGGATTTGAGAAAAAGTCCAAAGATTAAGAAAAGAGAGAGAGAGAGAGAGAGAGAGAGAGAGAGATTTTTATTTCTATTTCTATTTTTTACATGTTTAATACAACAATACATTTTTAAAATATTTCAATATAAAAAATAAATTTTTTTTTTGAGAATTTATGCAATAGTTCGAGACGACTTCCTCTTTCTCTTGTTCTCCCTTTCCATCTCCCCCCCCTTCCCCTTGCTTTTTTCTGTTTTGAAGGATGAATGAGTCTCAGTATTTACCAGAGAATAGCTAGCTACAATTACAAGGTCTTTTAATGATATTATTGCCTTTTTTTACTGGATCCTTGTAAGCTATTGCAAGCTTCTATCTTCTTTCCCTTTCTCGTATCTTAATAATTGTGAAGTTTACTTTATCTCTACCAATCAAAAAGAGAAAAATGAAGGAAGGTGTTTGTCTGCGGTTACTTACTGAAAATGAATGTATGTATTTTAAATATTTTTGTACAACTTTCAAAAATGAATGTATGACTTCATCGATGGTATTTCAGGAATGAAACCCACTATATTTTTCATTAAGAAAAAAAGCAAAAAAAGAATAAAAAAAAGGTGTTATTGGAATCGACAAATTGTCGGATAAAACTCGATCACTACGAGCTCTTAATTGTGAAGTAGAGATATGAGGGTGGAAACACAGGAAGGAAAAAAGGGCACCGGCCATGGAATCAAGGGCGAAGAAGAAAATAAATAAAATATAAGGTGTTATTGTGAAATTATTGGAAAAAGATTCTTTCTAGTTATCCAATCTTTCTAGTCGAGATTCAGTGATTATCACAGCTAGAGGGACTCCAACGATAGGAGACGATCTAAATTACCTGATGTGCTTTGGGTAGATACAGTATAATGAGACAAAGATTGTCTCTTGTTGTCCAGTCGTTTAGCTGTCCATTGGACGTATTGGGGTGCATCAGTATGCATGCGGACCACCCCAGTCTGTTTGATAGATTGCTAGAGCGATTAAACAACAGGAGATGATCTAAATTACCTGATGTGCCTTTGGTAGAAACACAACATAATGTGATAGAGATTGTCTTATGCTGTCTAGTCGTCTAACCGTGCATCGAAAGGGGTGGGCTGCATCGGCATGCATGTTGACCACCCCAGTCCGTCTCATAGACTGCTAGAGCGACTAAACAACAGGAGACGATCCAAATTACCTGATGTGCCTTTGGTATAAACACATCATAATGGGATAGAGATTGTCTCTTGTTGTCCAGTCGTCCATCGAAGGGGTTGGGCTGCAATGGTATGCATGTCGACCATCCCAATCTATCTAATAGACTGCTAGAGAGACTAAACAATAGGAGATGATCCAAATTTCTTAATGTGCCTTTGATAGAAACATACATAATGGGACAGTAAAGATTGTCTCTTGTTGTCCTTGCCCAGTCGTCTAACTCTCCGTCAGACAAGCTGAGCTGCATTAGCATGCATGTCAACTACCCCAATCCTTCTGATAGACTACTAGAGCGACTAAACAAAAGAAAACGATTCGGGTCCAACATAATTGGGCAGAAAAGTTAGGTTACAAATAGAATTTGTAACCAAGCACCCAGCAATCACATACCTCCATTATTGGCCTGTACTTGGGTACATCTATACATCATTTACTCAATCCAGGGCAAGAATATAAAATTTATATATTATTAAAAAAAAAAAAAAAAAAAAAAAAACACACACACACACACACACACGACTCGGTGACCTTGAATGCTGGATCATGCGTTCCAGCTTGTAGGTTTAAAAACCAGCATTTATGTCTAATACTATACTAAGCACATCAAAGGATGTTAAGGGTTCCATGAAGAAGACAATAAACCAAGGAAATGAGGTTGACGTGGATAAGGAAATCGGACATGAAATTCATTACACGATTAATCCAAATTATATATCTTTCAAGTCTTAATTACCATTGAAATTTATGGAAATAGGTGAAAGGGATTCAAGAATTCAAGACACACATAACATTGAATTATAACAAATGAAAATTAAAAAAGAATAACTATAGGACAACATTTGGCAGGGGAATCATGTTAATTAGTAATGGGCTGAATTATAATTATTTTTTTAATTCAGAGAGATCTAAACCATTGAATCATTGGGGTCCAAAGTGAGGCCCACATCCATACATGCATATGGTTCCTACATTTGACTGGCTAGGATGCAATGCATTAAAGTGCACCATACTTAATTTAGTTCATGTCAACATAGCATTTCACTATGGAGGATATATTTATTTAAAGGTTACTAAAGTTTTTTAATTAATAATATTAATTAGTACAGCAACTTGTGGTACAGAATAATGAAGTTTTATTTTCCATTATAAAGGGAAAACATGGCCCAAAAATAATGGTTATTGAATGGTTGATAACTTACTTTAAAGGTTGCATTAGAGTTCAACATGTATTATTCATTAAAGGGATGTGAAAATTATATTTCAATTATGTTGTCATTTCCCAAGGGCTTGTAAGATAGAAAGGTGATATTAGAAAATTTATGATAGTCATTCACTCCACAATAATTTTATGGGTAAAAGAGCACTGTTTGGCAGGCAGTAGTGTTCCTAATCATTTTACAGCCCATGTGAGAGAGCGAAAGGGGATGCTATTGAACAATGTTTATTTTCTTTAATTTGATATATAAATCATTGTCAAAGTATTTTTGTGTTTAATTTTAGCATACCGACAAGACTCTTGTTCTTTTCCTAAATGTCTTAGTTTTCCAACCCCTTGTTCTGCCATTGAAGCTACCCGATCACCATGTGTACAAAAGGATGGGAAGTTAAATCATCCTGAAAGAGAGGAGCTGGCGCCGAACGAAAAGGCTTTCTTTAGTTATAGAATCAGTAGCGAATGAATGATTGAGTGCATTTATGTAGAGATTAAGGTTGTCTTTGGTGCATATCTTAATAGAGCACTTATAATTCTATTTGGAAACAACTACTATTACATTAGCCTCTTTCTAAATCTTGTAGTGGTGGAAATCTTGTGTACTAAATACGCCTTTTCTTTAAAGTATTTGATGTGGTTCATTTTTTTCCAGTGGTGGTGAAGGAAATCATTTTCTTCTCTTTTCCTTTCCATCACTTTTTCCTTCCCTCATATCTTATTTGGAAAGCAACTGAATATATAACATCAATGTCACAAATAACTTGTCAATTCTTAAAAAAAGAAAATAATAAATAAAAAAATAAACAAAATTATTACGTGGCATGTGGGATCCGTCATGGACTGTGACACTTCAATATTACTCCCGTTATTTACTTTTCTCTTGTTTTCTTTTCCACAACTACAATAGCACATACTTGATGGAATGGTGCTGGCTTAAGATAGTTTGCAACTATGATAGTGGTTTATCTCCCTCCAAAGACGAGCACCCTTTTCTCATGTATCATTTCTCCTTTTCTATGTTCACTGGCAATCTATTTTCCCATTTCTATCTTCCGCAATATGTCTCCTTTTTATTACAAAATTTTATTTTTTAAGTTTGAAATTTCATTGCTTCCATTTAATGTCACTTAATTATTGCAACCAAGTGGAGCAATAACAATTTTCTACATAAGAGATTTTCAAGTGGTTTTCAGTGGTTACATATAATGTCCATAAACCTATACAATTTTTGGGTTTCACGTTTAAAGCTAAAGCTGAGTTTGTTTGCAAGGAAAATTTAAAAAGAAAAAGAAAATGAAATTTTAAAACTTAAAAAGGAAACTTATATATATAACACAATATGATTTTAAGAAAAAATTTCAACCATAATTAGTAATAATACTTATTAGTTGTAAAATTTATTTTACTTTTAAAATGCAAGGGATTTGAATGCAAAATAAAATTTAAGTTAATAATTAAATATATAATGATTTAGAGTTAGTTGCATAGTCATTTGATAGCATGTGCTTTAATAATTGTGAAAGTTTCTTTTCTAAGTAAAAAAAAATTCGCTTCCCTTCATTTTAATTCCCCTTACAATCAATCAGAGCCTAATGGTTTTAAGATTTCATTTTGTTTTCCATATTTGCTCGAAGAATTGGTATTTCCTAACCTAGAAATACAAAATATTTAAATAAAAAGAGCCTAAAAATGAATGGTGTAAATCTAGGTTCATTTGAGACATCCTAGAAAATCACAGGCATTCTTACATAAAAAAGAAAGAAAAAAATTTCATAAAAGACCATACGACACCATTACAAATCTGAAAGTTTATAAAAAAAAAAAAAAAATCCAGAAAAGAAATGAAGATCACTTCAAAACAAACGTATCATGCCACAAATCTAGGGCCCAGGTTAATTGGTTATTATTATTATTTTTTTAATGCTTAACTAGGGACTAGTGTTGTTATCACATAGTTATCACATAGACATCCATCACAAGGTGTGCTTTTCATAATTAATAATATGTTTTAGATCGTACCCTAACCAGCTTGGACTTTCATGTCAAAGATGTGATGGGCCACCAAATATATGTTTGGATGTCAAGAAAATAAAATAAAATAAAAATAACATAAATAATGATAAAAAAAATGATCATATTTAACTATCTATTTTTCTTTTTTTATTTCAAAAATTTTCTTTTATGTTTTTGATATCCAAACATGCCCAAATGCGAACCATGCATGTTCAAGGAAATGGAATTGGCCAAAAGTGGCCGGAATAAGCATAAATCCTGAGAAAACCTGATTTTTTCAATCGAAAAGTGAGAATCAAATCAGCCGAATTATAAGTATCAAGGATTAGAATCTAATTCACTGAATCGTGATACAGAGAACTTTGTTAAACTTTATTTTAATTTTCCAATGCAACGGTACTGCAACATGGTTCAAGTACTTGGAATCGAAACCGTTATCTAACCAAAAAAATTAGTTAAGAATGAAGAGATGATCCAGATCAGTATATTTGGCCCCCAAAAACCCTAGAACCACCTTATACATGCCTTATACAAGCTAAAATCATCCTCACACATTTTTGAATTGAGGTGTGCTTTAGGATCTGTCCCAACCCAAGTCAGGCGATTCCAACAACCGAGTCCCTGAACCATGCCTAGCTATGTCTTCCACATGCTTTGGGCCAAGTAAAGCAACTTATCGTTGATTATGGTTGGTATAGCTATAAAAAAGTGGTTGTTATTGTAAGACATTGACATGGGTCATGCTCATGTCCAAAATTAAATATTAAAATAGAGGGTCATGCTCATGTCCAAAATTAAATATTAAAATAGAGTCAAACCAAAGATCAATCAGATTTAAAACTGATATGAATAGATTGATCCAATCAATCCGACATGATAACTCAACCATACATGGAGCTATTACTGTTTTCTCTTTCCTTTTCCCAGAAAAATTTTACCTTCCAGAGCATCTTACCATGTGAGCATTATGAGTGAATCATATGCGACTTTAAGATCCTTATGGCATTGAAGAACTTTTTTTCTTTTTTGGGAGAGAAATCATTGAAAATGATTTGTTCATGAATGGGTAAAAGTTAGTTTGAATTTATGTATTGCTTGTGGTCCCTATATTACTCTGTTAGGCCGTCTAATCAGACTTTCACAAAATCAATTAATCAACCAACTTCATGCGAATTTAATAGTATTCTTATAGATTAAGCATGGATCAAGGTATTAGTATTGGACTCGATATCTATCGATGTCACAATTGATTCGATATTGATATAAATCGATAGTACAACCAAAGACTCAACGATACACGGTCAATACGATTAAAAGATAGTCTTAAAAAATAGTCATAGATCCCCTTTAATGCACACTTATTGGCTATCAAGGAAAACATTTTTCTTTTACTGTGGTAGAGGCAATAAAGGAAAACATAATATACAATGCAAAAATGCTTTCGGTATTCAATGAGAGGGGTTCAGACCTCTTGGTGACAAGCTAACTGTCACCTACCTAAGTGAAAAGTAAGTTGTCACCTAACTAGGTGACACTTAGCTTTTCCGAATGAGAATTGGTCTGATTTTGATTGAATGATGCGACTCTATTGATATAGTTGATTTGATTCAATGAAAGGGCGTATGAGGCTTTAACTATTGCAGAGTTTAAGAAAGACAGAATGTATGCAGTCTTGCCCCCACAATGTGGAGATGTTGTTTTTAGGATTCGAACATGTGACTACCTGGTTACAATATGATAGCCTTACTGTCACACCAAGGCTCGCCCTCAGCCGATTTGATCCAATATCGATTACTAAAACTAGGGGTGTCAATCGGTCGGTCTCGGTCGGGCCTAACCGGTCCCCACCAATTTAACACCTTGCATCGTGATCGATATGTTTAACTAATCGATCTTGATTTACGAGACATTGACTCGTTTATATTTGGTCCGATTGGTCTGGATCCCTAATCGATCTTATGTTAATCTATTCAATCGATTTATTAATGACCATAATTGGTTATCTTATTCGGTCTTATGTTCAGTTATGCTATTTGGTTTTATACTTAGTTATAATCGGTCTATTTTGTTGTAAATCTAATCCATTGATTTGTTCTTACTTATAAATGAAGAATATATGTGGATAATGGTAAAAAAAAAGAGGGATCAAAATATGTATTTTAAAGAATATTTACATGTGGTCGTAACAGTCTCTTAGCTTCTTCTGCTAAAATCATGTCATCTTAGAGGCTAGGATATCAAAAGGTCCATTGCAATCTCATTTAATAGGGTTGTATTCATTGCAAGTCCAATGTTCACAAGTAGATGGAAAAATGGGTGGGAAAAGTAAGTGGAAAAAATAAGAAGAAACTTATATGTCTTTAATCGATTTTTAGTCGATTTATACAAACTCAGGCTTTAATTGATCGGTCCAGTCAGACAATCGTCGGGTTGCACTCTTACACCGTGAATGACCTATTATTAATCGGTCCGGTCCTAAAATCGACATGTTTATTAAACGGTCTGATTCAGTACAATTTTTAACCGATCGATCTAACTCAAGAGATACGGTGCGATCCCAAAATTAACACCCCTAACTAAAACCATATTTCCATACCCTTTTTTGAGTCCATCATGAATGCACTTAAATGTTCATTTTTTTGGTCTTTTCTTTCCTCCTTTCAATTAGTAAATTAGTTGGAAAATCAATGAACATACGTGAGTAGGATCTACTATTCTTTTGAATGAAAAACTTAAAATATCACATGTATAAGAAAATCTTTAATACAAACATACGTTAATTAATAATAAGATAAAATAGGGATATATAAGATGATTCAATGGACGAAACCATGCTTCTGGCTTTATTGAGAATGCTTGACCTCCAGCTTTTAAAAGAAACCTAATCTTTGTGGTTCCTGTAAAGAGTTCCATGTTTATCAAATTCAAAGACTGGGTTCATTCATCTCATACAAAACAAATAAAAAGAGGCAGGAATTGGCCACAGTTACATAAATTCCTCCCTCATGCTTTACACAACCATTTACTTCTAATAACTTTTAATAAATCTATAAAAAGGGACATCATGATGACTAACCTAATATAACTGAATCAATAACCAATTAACACAATGTTGGGTGTCAATATTATCACCCAATAGACGCTTTTGCCGTTGTCAGAAACTTAGCTTCTCAAAGGGCAAAGATGATATTTCACATGCCTAGAAAGATATCCCCACCATTATTAGCAAAGATCAAGGGCAAAACCAGACAAAACAAATGGGTATGGTATTCCAAAGGTGGCAATGACGTCAACAATGACTAAGACTATAAATAGCCTCAATAACCAAACTCAAATCATCAAAAATTTTATAAACTTTGGCACACTCATAGGGCACTACCTCTCGTCTCCTTCCTCAATCAACTCAACTCAATTATGTATATTTACTATCGTAGCCCTTCCAACCCTGATTTAAACTATTTTTGTCGTCGGCCTTCCTCAAAGGTTTGACCATCAACATTTGTGGCCTAGTCTCCTGACTTAAGAGTTGGAGATGTCCCAGGGCATCAAGTCCGACCCCCCTTTGCCTTGTTTTGTTATCTACAAGTTAGACTCACAGTGGAAGACTTAGACATAAAATCTAACCAGTAGTACTCCCTCATGTTGAAATAATTGCATCATGCATCGCCATGTGCCCAACACAAAACAATCTACATCCATTACAACACCCAAATACAAATGCAACCCCCTTTGGTTAGGTCTTGCCCCCAATACCTAGCGAAAGAAACTGAACATGCATAGCTCACGCATAATTTGGGATAGACCCATTCTCTTTCTTGGAATTCTCTCCCTTGATGCTTGAGCTCTTGCACTACTTGATACAAATATACATATCTTTGGTGGATGTTGAGAGATAAAATAAGAGATAGCAAGATAAGGTGCGAGATGATATAGAAGGGAGAGATAACAAGGAGATAAAATAAAGGATAAGATGGTTCAATGGATGGAATCATGCCTAATTGGCTTTACTCAAGAAGCCTGACATTTAGCTTTTGGAAGAAGCCTAACCTTCAGCATCATGAGCCTCAAAAGCTGGATCCTCCACACCATATGGGGATTCCACATAATCAACCGCAGAAAAACTTGTAACAGAATCTGAAAAGAAATACAATTGTGGGGGTGAGTTTCAATAAGCACAGTGAAGGATCAGGAACATAGAAGCAAGCAATGATAAATATAAACATTTTAATTATGTCAAACAGCACCGTGGGCACTGCCTACTACCTTGAACAGAAACCCTCACTGCAAGGATGAGTTGAGCATCACACACTCCATTGCGTGACATAGATTCACCCCAAACTTGAGCTTTGTTCGTGTGTCTTGGTCATAGATCTTGACATCATCCCAACAACGAAAAGAGACTTGGCCATGAAGGGGAAGGTATAGACCTTATCCATACCTCTATATATGAGTTCACACCAATACGTAATCGCCTATTGGGAAAGGTGCAGTCACATGGGAATATACACCTAACCGCATACAATTCTATATACATGTGATCAATACAATATCATGAGTTGTACACCAGTGGGGTTCACGATACTGTAATCATTCTTGACTACCCGTATTCCTACTAGCATACAATAAGGAGATAGCTGAGTTCACATGGTAGTCACGGCACTAGAACACCTCAGTTATACTCCACACAAGCTAAACAAACATGCATCCACAATACAACATTATCACTAGTAACAAGACATAATAATGCAATGCTTGACAATTATATAAACATTCCATAAATTAAATCAGGTCCAAACCATTCACTTTGTTCCTCGTCCAAAATGGTGTCAACTAGCCCATTCAACACTCTTATACAATTACCAATGTTCCATAAATTATTTATTGGCCATGTGTTCATTAAATTTAGTCAGTACTTATGCCTACCCTCATAACCTTAAAAATTACCTAACTTAACATTATGAAATTTTTTCCTCCCAAGGTTCTGTCAGCAGTACATTGAGGTGATAATTTCAAGTATAAAATAGAACCTTTGAGAGTCTAAATGTACAAGATTGAACATAACTTCAGACCTTGATTTACCAAAAAACCCAAAGTCCAAATTCAATCCCTCTTTCTTCTTTCTTCTTCTTCATTGACTTGAAGTTGCAGCAACAAAGTTCCTTCAAGATGTCCAATAACCTCCAATTAGCAACACCCCCAACCCCCAAATTTTACCTCTATCCTCTCTCTCTCTAAGTCTCTCCAAAATAAAATAAAGTGAAAGGGAGCCTCCACCACACGATTTAATAGCTATTTAGGGAAGTCTAAATTAATAAAATTCCCCTAATATCAGTGTCCCACGAAATTGCTTTAGGGGAGTGTGGGGGAGAGATTCCCCCAAAGTATTTAGAAAGGAGCAATACGCCAATCTAATATTTAAAGTCTCCTTAAATAAATTATCTCTAATATTCCCAAAATAGCTACTTTAGGATATATTCTCTATTTTAAATTTTAGTAGAAATGTAGCATTAGCAATCCCCATTCATAATTGGGGTGCCACCCCATCAGTCCCATTGTTTTTATATTATTATTTAAATTATACTCTCTCCTTCTTTTTCTCGAATTTGAATATTAACTTTGGGTGGGGTGTCTTTTATCTTTAATGCCACCTCACCATGTGAGGCCCACCTCAAACCCTTTACCTATTATCTCTTTATTTATTATTGACAATTAATCTACTAAGTTAATCCTATGCTGTCCACGATTTCAGTATCTTTTAATTTTAGTATTTTATTTATCCTTTAAAGGTAATATTGTCCATAAAATCTCAATTGTAAAACAATAAAATACTGATTAATCTTCTTTTTATACTCATAGGTTGAATTCTAAACCTCCACTTAATCAGAATTTGATTTAATCACTAGGTTAAGTGTTAAGTGGTTCAACCTTTTTTAACAAACCCAAAATAATTTTTTTATTATTACTTCGTTTTTAATATTATTCACACACACACACATATATATATATATAAAATTTCCATACCCACACATGTACATGCATGCCTACATCAGTACACATGAATCCACATCACTTCAACATGCTTACACATTAACCTACACATGTGTACATATCCATACTTAATTAAACCACTAACTTAATGGACCAACACTTGTTATTTAGCCCAAAGCTAATCAATATTAGTCCTTGCCCACTTGACCTAATTATCGATATATGCATACTAAGTCTCTCACTTCAAGGTAAGGTGTACTTACAATGCAACTGGGCGAGAGCCTTTGGATTATACTGGTTTTGAATCCATTATGTTTGTAAGAATAAAACCTATCGTTAGATACAACTCGAAAGTAGTTTGAAATTTAGGTATATGTCTTATAGTTCTCCCCACTATGCCAAGAATCCCTTCCGGCTATAAAAAAAAATGGTAGATGAAAAAATTCTCTCATTATCAGAGGTGGCAAAACTTCAAACCCCAAACTAATATTGGGTTTCTATGGATTATTATGAATGTAACATAATGTTCAACTCTCAAATTAATAGGCACTCATATTCACTTACCCTGTTTTTTCCCTTTTTATCAGAATTTTCCTCTTCTTTTTTTTTTTTTTTTAAATTATTTCATTAGATAATTTATATGGAGTAGACCCCCCTCTCTTAATAGAAGAGAGAAAAATCAAGCATTTATTGTTAGAATATTATAAAAATCAAGCATTTTAATGAAACTCTTTCCAATTCCTACAATTATCCTAGAATACAATAGAGAAGCCATAAACAATGAATCATAAAGACATACCTGTTTGAAGAGATAGATTCCCATATGCTCCAAGACGCTCGAAGCTTTGATCGAAATCCTTCTGCTACAGTCTTCCATAGCCTCCAAAGGATATCCTGACGTCTCTTGCTAATGGGTGCAAAGAGAACTGATTAACTGTAGCTGTGGGGACTCTAACCCTGTATTTATAGAATACAGATATAATCCTAAAACCCTTTCCACAATAGAATTAGGGTTACCAAACCTATCTCATACCATGTGACGAATCAAACCAAATCGATTATATCCTGTCAATCAGATTTCCACTGAATTAACTAGTTTATGTAATTAATCAAGCCCACATAAAACTAATATTTATTAGATGAGACTTTATTACATGGCAATTTTTTTTTTTGCTAACCATAAGTATCAAGATATTTGGCTTGATTAGTTTAGGCTCTTGCTCTCGAAGTAGGAAAAATGTTCTTATCCTCCTCCAGTTTAAATGGTTTCAAGGCAATAAGACTAGTCAAACTCAGATCCTTCCACTTTTTGAGGTGTAGGTTCCATGTCAACTAAGCCACCCCTGGGAGTTTTAGTTTATCTTACCACTAAACGGTATTTAAATCACATTTTAAATTATTAGAAAAAAAAAGGAAGAAAAAAAGAAAGCAAAGGTAGATTAAGAGGCTATACTAAATGAGATTTAGATTTTAACAATGATTTGTCAATATAATATTTTCTTAATTCTAAAAGTAACGGCTGACTTTTATTGGTTATATTAATTGGAAAAAGTGTTGCTTAGGATTAAGGAACAAGAAAAGGTAACGCGTAGCTGGTGCAATATTTGATAAAGATACACAACAGTACAGATTTATATATCTATATATTAATTAAAGTGAATCAAAAGTAATTTTCGTATGGAAATGGTTGCAAATTGTATTTTAATTCCCAAAATTATGGCTAAAATCCGGGTTTTAGAACAACGATGGAGATGTTAATTTAACCCAAGTGTTTCATAGAGAATATTTTATAAAAGGAAAGTGTTGTTGAATGTCAATCAGCCGAAGCAGGAAAGATCGGTTATGATTACCACGTGACAGTATAATTGGTACTTAAATTTTATCCATCAATTCCATTTATGTGTATAAATTCACGCGCGCAAGCCAGCATGGGCGGCAAATTTTGTTCAAATAAATTTTTACATGTGGTAAAAATCAATTATGAAAGCTCATTTAAAAGTAAGTAGAGAAAATGATGGCCACATAGGGGTGTTAATTTTGGGATCTAACCATTGGTTCGGATCGAGTCAGTTCAAGTAAATCGAAAATAGATCTGGATCAAATTATTATTGGACATGTTTTGGGTTAAGTTATGGTATATTTTACCGGTTCCAGTCTGGTCCGGATTAGTCTAAAATTGGTCTGAAAAATGGACCGATGAATCCAAACCAGATAATAGTTTGAATCAAACCAATTGAGACTGAATATTAAACTCTAGCTTCATTACTTCAACCTTCTAAATGGTCTTAACGGGTTTTCTATCCGGCTATTAACTCGAACTAGTCCGATAACCACCTGATAAGCTAAACCCGATAATAACTCAAAACTGAATCGGATTGGCCCATTGACACCTCTAGCCACATTGCCAGTATCATGCGTTTTAACAGTCTATCTCCTCCTTGATATATGGGCTCTTATATACGAACAGTGCCCAACACGTAGGCATTGGAACGTCTACTCTCAAAAGCTTGCAAAATCCGAACCCTTGTATATGAAATTTCATCCCTGCCCCTCTCCCGTCTCTACGCCTTTTTAGGTAACCCTTGCCCTTTTATTTTATTTTATTTTATTAATTATTTGGATAAATAGATCCTGAAGAAATTTTAACTCAGGAGCAAATATCTACTTTCCTCTCTTGCATCTCTTAGCTCGCTTCTGCTTTCCTCTCTTACATCTCTTCCCTCACTACAATAGTATAATTTAAAATAGAACTTTTATTAAAAAAAAAACAAAAAAAAAAAATTTGAACTCATAACCTCTAGATTTTGAATAGGTATTGATACCAATTGAGCTCTCTTTGGGGGTAAACCCTTGCTCTTTATTTTACTTTATTAATTAATATTTTTTTTTTTGGTAAAACCCTACTCTTTATTGATATCTATTAAAATACTTTAGTTTATAACCAAGTTTTTGGTGTTGGAATTGAGAAAGTTGAATTTCAGTAAAATAGTGTCAGTAAGGTCTCACCTATCTATCTTACTATTTAAAAATCCAACCAAAAAAAAAAAAAAAAAAAATCCCCTCAGCTGTTTGGTTCACGTCAGGTTCAAATTCTCAGAATTTTTTATGGTTAAACCACTTATAGTTTAGTGGTTAGACCAATACCTCACAAAAGTAAAGTTATAAGTTCAAATTTACCCCAAGTGATTTATATATAAATTAAAAATTAAAAAAATCTAGTAAAATGGGTGTATGGGCTCAAGAAAATTTGAATCCGCTTACAAAATTCATTGAAAGGGTAAGGATTAGGGAGTTAATGGGTAACCATTGCTCACCTCCAAGGGTAATCAGCATGAATTTAAAAAAGAAAAAGATAAGCAGCGGATCGATTTAATTTAGGGTTTTTGCATAAAAAAGGCATTGGATTTGACAGTTCGAGTAGAAAGGTAGAATCTGTTTCAAACCTGTATAACTCACTTTGGATAAAATAAAAATGGGCCGATAACATTCACAAGAAAATAACAATAAACGTGAAGTTTTATAGACATTTTTTTGGTAAAATAATTTAGGCAGATATTAAGGATGTTAAATGGTTTATAATCGGTTTAACAGTCCGATGCGGTGTGTAAAAGGATAAAACTAAAATTGAATCGATTAACTCAACTGTGTCAAAGTTAAAAACAAAATCAATTAGTAGTCGGTTTCGATTTATCAGTTTTTAAATGATTTTTCATTAATCGATTTTACTTGCGGTCTATAAATGATTTAATTAAACGGTTATTAATCGATTTTTCATATTAAAATAAAAATACAGTTAAACTATTTCTTTGGGGATTACTTTACAACCATCCTCTAAAGCTTTCTTTCACCATGTTTGAATTCCATTTAGACTTAAAAATGATCATATGCAAGAACATGACAAACACAAAAGGCAGTGAATTGGAATTGGAATGTAGGCAAAATTTATTGGCTACAGTTAGAATCTATTCAGAGGACCTCATGTTATTTCTCAGGGAGTGTGAAAGTGTGAATCTATTAGCTCTTTTACCCAAAAAAAAAAAAAAAAAAAAAAAAAGAGATCTGTAAGCTATAATCCAACAGTTTGAAATTTGAATCCCAATAACACTATGACTATATTCTCTTTTAACTCCTTCACATCTAGGAAAATAGGGCTTCAAGGACAAATAAAGCCATGATTTATTTACAAACCAAGCTTCTTTGTCCCATAGAGTCACAAGCGTACGTCGCTAGAATCCATAGTTTTAGATTCGGTCCTGGTTTTCTATGAATAAATATGTATACATTTTATGTTTGATCTTAATCTTAGTTAGTGACTGATCGGGTAGATGAGTTCTCCGGTCTTGATCCTAAGATAGCAATCAAAGATCCTCAATTTTTTTTTTTTTTATTTCAAACAATGACCTGCAGGTGGATTTTTGGTCTAACTTGAAATTGGTTTGGCTTGTTAAGTCCTCAATACATGCATCACAGACCTAAGGTACATGTAAGTATGGTATGATTCAGATCGTCATCTACACTGAGCACTGAGCACTAGTGAGCATACTTTCTAACTTCCTCTAGCATTTAGTATAAACAATGAGCAGTCCGATTCCACTCTCCAGATTCCAACAACGCAAAAGTTAGACTCAAAATTGAAAGAATGAAAGTTGAAGTGGGAATGAGAGAGTTCAGAATCTAGAGAGTTTCTTGACTGTTGTTATGCCTAATATATTTTCCAATTTTTTTTGTCTTTGTTTAAGGGTTTAGGCCTTTGGGAATTGAGTTGGGGTCTTGGGAAATTAGTATATTAATTGGGTTAGGGTCTTGGGAAAATAGTATAATAATTGAGGTTGGGGTTAGGGTTGGCGTTTTCAATCTTGGAAATGAGATTATCATTTACTCTTTTAGGGAATTAATGGTTTACATGGTTTATAGTCTATTTGGTTTAATCGGTGTCTAGCCGGCGTAACCCGTCGATTTAAATGGTTTCAAATCGAACTGAATCGATTAAGTAAACGGTGTCATTTTTCAAATCAGAATCGAACCGATTACTAAACGGTCTCTCGATTCTAAAATCTAATTAAATAGAAGACATGAATAGTTATAATTGGTTTGTGTTATGAAATAAATATATGTATATGTGATATTAGATATTGACTAGTTATATATGAGTTATTCATATATCTAATTCCAGTATAAACGGTTTGGTTCGATTTCGATAAACGGTTTCAGTCCAAATGTTGCACCCTTAGCAGACACTCCTGTGAGTTTATGTTAAAAAAGGCTCCGCGGCCATGGGTAATTTTTATTTTTTAATTTTGACACTTTTTTTTTTTTTTTTTGGGTAATAACATGTCTATTCATTAGAAACAGAAGTTATAGCCATAGTATGAGTAGGTTCCACATGTTAGGATTCGAAGCATGTAAATAAGAAGATTTAACGTGGTTCAACACCCTATTGTGGGATGCCTACGTCCACACCAAAGAAAGAGAGATTTTTTCATTCCCAAAAAAAGTTTACAAATTTTCACCTGACAGACTTATCTCATCTGTCAGTCTTTCTTAAGTTTTTCTACACAGAGGCAATATATAGGTAAACCTAAAAATCCTAATCCCCACACAATTATCGATTTACCTCCAAACATGTAGTATACCCAAACCCTAATACAATTATAACACAGTAACCATGTAAACCCCACAGAATAAAACACCAAATCCAACAAATCTCCATTTGATTTAGATTCTGCAAGCCACCTTGAAGAAGAACCCGTTGATGTTGATTCTGTAAAATCATTTCTGCCAAACTGCTACACCCAAACTGGCATAGCTCACACCCCATTCGGGTGTCCTGCACAGCTTACCGTCGTACAATATGATGTGACTTCATCTCTCTCACTGCTGTAGCATCACTAGAAATATCACCGTCATTCATAATCCTTCTGCAACTCCAGCTGCACCTGGAACCCGAGTCTCTCACCTCTACACCTCCAATGCAAACCTAGAGATCCGATTTCTCATCCCAATTCACGAGTCTTCCTTTACCCCATAGCGAGGCATAAACTGATCATTATGAGCACTGTGCCGGGATTCAATCTCGCCGTCAGATCTAACACCAGATCCAACCAGACCGCGAACAACTGCCATCACCCCATCAGTCCGATCAGGGTCTCTTAGTCGTTGTTGACCATCCACTCAACTACCACCAAGACCCACATGCCATACTGCCTAGTGTAGTCGCTCTACCACCATTCGAGGGCTACTAGAATTTCCTCACAAATCTGCTGCCTCATCGAGCTGAACCATATTGGGTAACCCTTGTAGGTGTGCATCATTGAATCTGCCTCGATCATTCTCAAAAATAGAAACTTTGGATACTCCTTCCATAATGGAAGTCCCAAAAATTTTCCTTGATCCACCTGCGATCCCTCTTTTTTTTTTTTTTTTTAATAGCTTCTAACCAAGAATAAAAAACCTATTTTTTTTATTGTCCTAAAATTAAATAGGCAAACCTAAAAACCCTAATCCCCACATAATTATCGATTTACTCTCGTACATGTAGTAGACCCTAACCCTAATACAAGTATATCCCAGTAATCATGTGAACTCTACAGAATACAAGACACCAAACCCAATAGTACCACTAGCCATGGAGAGAATGTAGGCCAACTAACCAACCCTGTAACAGTTAGTGCCTTCCGAGCAAGGTTGTGGGCAATAGAATTTGCCTCCCTTGAAATGAAAGAAAAAGAAACTTGTAAATCAGGAGGGATCAGAAGGGCGATACCTCTTACAAGAGACAAAAGAAACAAATCCCCCTGATTAGAGACACCATTCAACAGATTTATGACCTGTTGGGAATAAGATTTAATTTCAATTGTTGAGAATCCCATGCCAAGAGCTTGCTGTAGACCCTCCCGAATGGCAAAGGCTTCACCGCAAGCAATAGATTCGAAAGAACCTGATTGAGATCGAGCTAATAGAATATCTCCAGCAGCATATCGAATAACAAATCCTATCCCAGCATGGTCACGGTCAATCATGTTCATATCAGTGTTAACTTTAATAGCCCCATCTGAAGGAGGAGACCATGAAGAAGCCAACAAGGCATTCAAAGACTCCTTAGAAGAATTTGATTGGGATAGAAAGCAAGGCTGAGCAGCAGTTACATACTCAAGCCAAAGTCTATCCACCTTTTGAACCAAAGCAGTAGGAGTAATTTGCACATTTTCAAAATATAATGCATTTCTTGAGTTCCACAAGTGCCAAGACAAAAAAGATGCATTTGATAATAGTCGCCTACATTGATACTTAGAAAGATTTGGAGATGAAGACAACTTCAGCAACCAGTCATGAAATCTAAAAGACTAATCTTGAGGAATAACAAAAGCAAAAGGGGATCCCAACCAAGCTGCTCAAGCATACAGACAGTGTAAAATCGATCACATGATCAATTGTCTCCGTACAGATCCACACTACCTACATACCACATCCACAGGAATATTTCTCCGGTGTAGAGCCTCAACAACCCCAAGACCATCAGCACACAACAGCTTCACATGAATAATGAAGAATAACTGCTATTTCATCTGCTTGCAAAACCAGAGCTATATGAGATAGATTCCAAGAGTGAGAAGCACATCTCAAGAAGTAGAAGGTTTACAGTTCGATTCTTTTTATCGCCTTGAGGCTACTCATTATAGATGCTGAAAACTGGTCTAGCTGATATGGAGGCCCTGTTGGCCGAGTTGATTGCTGAGTAGCCAAACTGGTGTCATTTAACATGAGTTGTCTGCAATATAACCGAGTTAAACTCAGTTATAAACAAGTTGTAGGAAACTTCCTAAAATCAAAAGATAAGTCACCAAGAGGGGGATTGGATAGTTTGGTGGCTACTTCAATGATTAAGTCAGTCTTCAGATCAAACACTATGAAGTACTTAAAAAGAAATAATTTTAAAGAAAAATGGTAAGGTTTGAGTCTAGATAAAGTTTGGATATATAACTATCCGTCCATTTACCTTCGAGATCTGGTGTATAAATAAAGGTCTGAGACACATGCTGGAGTAATTCAAAATACTTGAGATTGTGGAGATAGTTGATGAATTGTCTGAATGGCGGTTCACCGTTGGATGAAGATCCAACGATTATGGTAGTAGTGGTTACCAGCGTCATGGTGAGCCAAACCAGGTGTGCGATTGTTGAGTGAGAAGTGGTTTCCTATTCTGGTAGGAAACCACCAACTCTAATATGCTTGCAACGCGTGTCAAACATGTGTCGTCTTGCAAATGCACCTGATTCTCCGGAGAGATGTCACCTTATCATTATTGATGAGGTATTGTATTAACATTCATATGGGGTGTTAAGTGTTCTTTTTTTCTTGTTTTGAGTGCAAGGGGAATGGTTCTCATTCAATTCCAAAATGACCTAGGCCATGTGATCATGAGGTCAGTATGAGTCCATGAGACTAGTTATGCGAAAGTCTAGATACCCTTGTTAGAAAAAAAAAATTTAAATATTGTCATGAGAATAGACCATGTCAACCTTAGCAGTAGAGTTTTGCCTTGAATTCTTGGTTGCATCAGTGTTATATTATACTCTTATATAGCCTTATATAGCAATGTACGTTAATTCAGTGTCTCAGTTAACTCACTTCAGAATTCTAATATGGTAATTGCTATTTTAGTGCAGAGACACAAACAGAAAAAAATACAAGATAAAAAAAGAAGAGATGCCAAGGATAAGATAATATAAGAGAAGTGTAAGTTTGAATTTATAAAGAAATGAAAAAAGATAATACTTATGAAGAGTTCGAATAATGATGGAAGTGATACAAATTAGTCTCTCAATTTAGAGTTGTTTTGTTTTTCTACTTGACAAATTATCGATCAAAATAAATAAATAAATAAATAAAAATATATATATATATATATATATATATATATATATATATATTTCTTTTTAAAAAATAATATAACAGATACTATAGGAAACGAAAACAAAATCTGTCTTAAAACTTTTTTTTTTTTGGAGGGGATGAAATCTGCCTCAAATATTGAGATATGAAAAAAGGTGATATTGAGGTCCACCTGTGCATAAAATTTCCATCCATTCATCTACGTGGCAAACATAAATGTATTGACCAAGAATTTATTTCTAAGCGGCCACTCCAACAACCACGCGCCCCTCCGTGATTTTTCTTCTGCTCGTAATAAAGTTAAAATTCAAATGTTAATTGCTAAGTTGGGAACTCATGATCAAAGCCATGGCCCACTATACACTTGATGTGTCCAGAGAACAAGACAACGCTGCCCCATCAATCACGCATTCAGAGGAGGCCTCAGGCCTGATCATAATGTCCGTACTTAAATAAATATCACAACTTGTGGCTCTCTATTTACTTTTAATTAAATATCACAATTCAATTATTATCACTCTTTCATATATATATATATATATATATATATATATATATATAAAATTTTCTCCTTTCAAACCAAAATTTTCTTTTTTTTTCTCTTGATAATTGAAATTTTCTATATTACCCATCATCTATCTTGCAACTCTTTTCTTCATTTAAGTTTTGATCACCGACATATATATGTACTCTCAATGAGATCCTATGACCGTCGATATAGTTGGGACCCATCTCTATAGTATGTGACTCATTAAATATAGACGGTGATGGAATCCCAAAACGAATATAAGTACATGCATGCAAATAATTCTCTCTTTATCTTCCTCCTCTTTGTTCAATCATATTTTGAAAAAATAATAATGGAAGATACAGGGTGAGGTGTTGTGGAAGAAGAATGGGAAAGAAAAGAGATAATGAGGATATCCAATGAGCAAGATAGAAACCCCTAGTTGGCAAGGAGTCCATGCTAAGAAGTGGAAGGTACTGAGTTTGACTCATCTTATTGCATTAGAATCACTTACATGGAATTGTCAAGTGTTTTTTTTTTTCTTACTAGCAAGTGGAATGGTTCTTATTTAACCCTGGATTACTTAGGCAAAAATTTAAACATCTGTCGCTAGTGCAAAAAAAATAAAAAAATCAAACTTGATAGAACATTGCAAGGAAAGAAAATGTTGTCATGGCTAAAAAGGAAGATGAAGAAAGATTACTAGAGTGATGAGGGGTAAAATAGGTATTAAAATATTAAGGGAGAAAAAGATGAAGCCCTTAGATTTATAGGAGAATCTGAAAAAAAAAAAAAAAAGGTTTGAGTAATTAAAGGACAAAAGAGCCTCCAATAATTTTTATTTTTATTTTATACTTTTATTTAAATTTTAATTACAGTCTAATATGGTCTCTCTTTTTCTTTTTTCTAAAAATTTTCCGCCATTTCAAAAAAAAAAAAGAAACAGTGAATCAGTGATGCTGTGAGGCTTCTCGTGAGTCACGATCTGCATTTCACCCTTTTGCTTTCCTCATTAACGTTCAACCTTTCTCTCGTGCCCTAGAAGCCTAGTCTAATCGTCTGTTGTCTTCTCTATTTTTGTATATCCTCCGAACTCACCTCTCTTCTCAATCCTGGACCAGATTTCTAGTACAGTTCGTTTCTTCAGAGCTTCAAATGTTAATTTGTGTAGTTCTATTCTTCAGATTATCAATTCGAATTCAGCACCGTGGTGACACGGGTCGTCTCAGGTAGGCTTTTCGTTTTCTCTTCTGTTTTTTTTTTTTTAAATCAGTATTGTTGGTTATCAGTTCTCTTTCTTAGATTATTGTACCGCTTGAATTCTTTTTTGTTTATTTGCTTTTGCATATTAGTAAGTGTCTCTGAATCTGTTCTGAGTTTTATTTTTTTATTTTATTTATTTATTTATTTATTTTCCATTTTTATTCTTGAGCTGTGTTGATTTGATCCCGATTCATGCAGTGTATGTTAATAAGGTCTATTGTCATCCTTATGTAGATCTTTTTGTTTTCGGGATTTTATAAATTTCTTCTAGTCTTTAACGGAACATTAGCGGAGGTAGAGTTTGAAAGCAGAATGTATTGTGACTAAAACGAGGGGGATTTTTTAGTTTCAGTATGTGATTTTCAATTTGATTCACGATCTGTGTTATGGTTCTTGTACGAATCTCATATTTGAGTCGGTTTATCGTGCCCTAATAAATATGGGTCGAATTTCAGGTTCCTAGGCTGAATTCTAGGTTTGTAAGTCAATCTAATCCTTAACAAGTTGTTTATTTATATGGTGCTACTGTTTCTGTTTAAAAGAGGGTTTATTGCTGGATTCTGTTTTAACTGAATCTCTGTGATTATGCTAGGATTTTGATGGTGGAGCTTCCATCGAGTGTAACGAGTTGTGCTGACACTTGATATCCGGGGGCCAGTATGATAGGAGAAAACGCAAAAGCAACTGTGTTGTACCTTATGATATTTATGCTCCTCTCTATCTAAACAGCTTCTTCAGAAATGGGATAGTATGAACTTGTGATACCATATTCCACCTTTCTTTCATTACTGTATTCCACTAGAATTAGTAGGATAGGCCAGCCAAAACGATGGTCCCATTACCTGGCACCTGTGAAATCGTTGAATCGAAGGAAGAACTGAATTCGGTTCAGTGTTCAAAAGGCACTAATACACAGAAGGCTGAGTCAATAATGGATAACAGAACAGGAAAACACCTTTTGCTGAAGTATGGGAGCAATAATTCTTTAGAGAGTGATCTTAATCAGCTTTTCCAGGCAATTGATCTCAGAACCTCAGCCAGAGCTTTGGGTCAATTACACCAAAAAGATACACAACGATCAGAGAAGAGTGCTTTGAAAAAACCGATAAGAGTTGGGGCATCTCAAGCATCAGAAATTGGAATTTCAGAGTCCGTGACCTTGAAGCAGGCGCTAAGGGGGTTATGCATTTCTCAGAAACTAGAAACAGCTGCAATGAAACGGTTATCAAAACCAGCATCTGGAGTTTCAGAAGCTGGAACCATAAAGAGGTTGTACAGAGCAGTAGTAGTTGAGGCCAGTGAATCTGGTCTTTCATTAGATGAAGGTAAAGGGAGTGTGGTAAAAATCTCTCTTGTGCCAGAGGATTGCTCATCAAATTCCTCTGAGAAGACGCCAGAATCCATGAAAATTTGTGAGGCAAAAGTATTGGACCAAAGTGCCGAGTCTTCTCCTCGATATGCAATTGCAACCAAAACAAAGGTTCAAGCATTGCCACAAGATGAGATTGTTCCTGCATCAACAGACGTGGGGTCTGAAACATTAAATATAGAACCATCTTCAAGATGGAAGCCGAAGTCTGCACCTTCATCATCTTGCTCTGGTAGTGGTGGTAGAGTATTTGAAGTAGATGAGATAATTCCTGCCTCTACAGAAGTTGGGAGCATAGCATCAACGCCAGAGCTGGGGCAGAGAGGGAAGCTACATCCTGTACCTTCTTTGGCTACATCTAGCACTGGCAGTAAAGTAAGCAAATCTGCCGGCATGCGTCTAGCCAAGCCTGTCTTCAGGAACAAAAATTTTATTAAGAAGAAAGGGAAGCAGGATTTGACTTCTGCCACCAGCAGTTCTAGTATGTGCTCTAAAATCGATCGTGACTTGAGTCCAAGTACAAGTAAATCAGTGAGCCAGACTGAAAATTTCACTGAAAAAAATTTAAGTAAAGAACCTGCTTCTCCAGCATCTACCAGTACAAATCTAAGTGTTGAAGTCAGTTCGAGTAATGTGGACTCCAGTCTGAGTAAACCAGGTTGCACTTTGAGTAAGTATGACAGCAACGCAGCTGTTGGTGTGAAAGCTAATGCAATCTCTAGATCAAGAGAGAAGTTGGAGTTTTCACAGAGTTCCAAAAGTAGCATTGGTGAGTACAGTAGTAGCACAAGCGTTAGTGGGGAGAGCAATTTAAGTGGGTCTAGTTGTTGTGGCAATAGACCCCACATGTCAAAAGACTTGAGATGGGAAGCCATCCTTCATGTTCAGATGCAGCATGGAAGCTTAGGCTTGAGGCACTTCAAGCTGCTTAAGCGTCTTGGTTGTGGGGACATTGGAACTGTTTATCTTGCTGAGCTAACTGGTACAAACTGCCTATTTGCTTTGAAAGTCATGGATAATGAGTTTTTGGCAAGCAGAAAGAAGATGCCCAGGGCTCAAACTGAAAGAGAAATATTGCAAATGCTGGATCATCCTTTTCTCCCTACACTATTTGCTCATTTTACAACGGAGAAGCTTTCCTGCTTGGTTATGGAGTATTGTCCAGGTGGCGATCTGCATGTCCTCCGGCAGAAGCAACCGGGCAGGAGTTTCCCCGAACAAGCAGCAAGGTAGGGAATGTTTACTGTAGCTTCACTCATGTTGGCCTATGCATTGATTATGAGTGCTGAGTAGAACACAGATTAAATATAATAATATAATATAATGCGTGTGTGCATGTATTCTTGGTTACTTTTTTTCCGGTAGAAATGTAGTCTCCATGACTTATACACTCAGATAGGCAATTTGTGATATATGAATATGGTGCTCTTAGTTTTTTTTTCCCCTTATCATGCAGATGACGTCACATGTGCTTTAAGGCTTGAAATTATAGTCTCTGCAAATCCCCACTCTCTCTCTCTCTCTCTCTCTCTCTCTCTCTCTCTCTCTCTCTCTCTCTCTATATATATATATATATATATATATATATATATATATATATATATATATATATATATTGGTGGGTTCTGAGTCCAATGTTTGCTTTTAAGTCAAACAACCAATCATAAAATTTTCCCTTCCCGAATTTTCTGTCGAGTCCTTAGCAGTATTCTTGCTGGGAGCCATCTACTGGCATTCTTGGTGTGTACCATACTTATTCTGTACAGTTTTCCTCCCTCCTGATGCAGTTTGCCTCATTTTGAAGTGAGAAAATTCTTGATGGCTGATGTCGGTCTCTAGAGGGAACAACATGAAATCTCTTTGAAATTAACAGGATTATTGAAAATAAGAAGGCTAAGTTAGGACAGGAGTTTGAAATTTAGTTTTAATAGGTGTGAGGAAATTTCATGGTTTAATGGGCTGCAGGGCTTTACACAAGAACTGGCATCATGGTTTCAACATGTCAGTTTGATGATTGAATCATGTTGATTTAGGGTGATTGAGTGAGTGGTATAGTCAGAAACTAGGGCCGATGAAGATGGTTTTATGACTACGGATTGTGGCAAATTAAGTCCTGGTTTTAACACATGCCTGGGTTATGACATTGGGTTAAACAAGTCATGAAGTCAAAATTTCAAAAGCTGGGGTTGAAATTGAGAGAGCTGAATAAATGATGGATGGAAAGGATAGAAAGGTATAATAAGACTAGAAGAGTATAAGTAGAGATCCACTGCTTCTGATTTGAGTGGATGCATAATACGAGTCGCATGAATTGAGCACCATTGAGGTGAGGCAGATTGCCACATAGAGCAGCAACCTGTTATTCATTTTCATCAAAGCGAGGAGACTAGTAAAAAGAATTGCATTGGGTTGCAGCTTTTTCCTTTTCTGATTACCGATCAAATGAAGATAGAAATAGTTACCCCAAGGGGATAGCTCGGTTGGCAAAGACCAACCCTTCAAAAAAGAAGAGGTTATGAGTTCAAATCTCCTTGGGGCCTACATATTCAAAAAAAAAAAAAAAGGTAGACATAGTTTATTAACTGACAGCAATTAGGTTTATGTTTTCATGGCATTCACTGAGGTACAGACTCTGCTTACACTAGGGAGCAGAAAAAGCAAAAATCCCTGAAGCAGTTAGTGAAGAAAGAAGATGAAGTTGAATTGCTGCTGTGCACTGAAAAACAATGGTAAGTTGAATTGGAGATTGGAATAAATAAAGTAATAATATCTGGGCAGATTTCAAGAAATGCCATTATGCTGAAATACGGAAATTTCCCAAATTAGTGTCAAGAGATCAATCTGTCTTTCGTGGTGCACTGCTGCAAATCTAGTTCAGCTCAACGTGAATTTGCTGGGTAGCTAAGAATTGACAACATTTCTGTCTAAACCCTGGGAGGAAGAAGCATTTCTTATTACAATGGATTGTTAGGTCTTCCTATATATGAATAATTATCAGTATGTTCTATTCTTTTCTGCTGCTGGTTTCCTCAAATGTTACTTGTTGCATGATTGATCATCCGTCATTAACTCTGGTCTTCTTGTTCTGATGATTTTTCTGGACTATTTTCATGCTACTATCAATTCTGCAGGTTTTATGTCGCAGAGGTTCTTCTAGCCTTGGAGTATCTGCATATGCTTGGGGTTATCTACCGAGACCTGAAACCAGAAAACATTCTGGTTCGAGAGGATGGTCACATCATGCTTACAGATTTTGATCTGTCCCTCAGGTGCACTGTGAGCCCGACTATTCTTAGATCTTCTTTGTCAATTATGGAATCAGAGAAAAAGTCATCGGGTCCATGTCCGAATTCTAGTTGCATTGATCCGTTCTGCCTGCAACCATCTTGGGTCCAAGTATCCTGCTTTACGCCTAGGCTTATTTCCACCACAACCAAAAACAAGAAACTCAAATCGGACATGGTTGCACAGGTCAGTCCACTGCCACAGCTTGTGGCAGAACCATTCAATGCACGTTCCAACTCTTTTGTTGGGACCCATGAATACTTGGCTCCTGAGATCATCAAAGGAGAGGGCCATGGGAGTGCTGTTGATTGGTGGACGTTTGGAATCTTTCTCTATGAGCTTCTGTTTGGCAAGACACCCTTCAAGGGTTTGGCGAACGAGTACACCTTAGCTAATGTAGTGTCACAGAGCCTCAAGTTTCCTGATAGCCCAATAGTCAGTTTCCAGGCAAAAGATCTGATCAGAGGGTTGTTGATAAAGGAGCCAGAGAACCGGTTGGGATCACTGAAAGGGGCCACTGAAATCAAGCAGCACCCATTCTTTGAGGGCCTGAACTGGGCACTTATAAGATGTGCAGTTCCTCCGGAGCTGCCGAAGTCCCCAGATCTTGTGGTTCCGGTAATGGGGTTACATAAAAAGGAGAGCAAGTGTTTACAGTTTAGAACCATGGAGGAGCATCTGGAGTTCGACTTGTTCTAGCAAGGTTTTCTATTTTGAGCAATAGTTACCATGGATATGGAATGCATAATCTCCTTCATATGGTTCCTTGTAAACCGATAAAGTAGGGTTATATTGTAAATGTAGATGGTAAAGTTGGCCGGAAGCTTGTGTATGATAATATATGAACATAATGGAAGGGAAAGAAGGGAGTCGATTTTTCTCTGCTGTTTAAATTTAGATGTTTACATATATATATATATATATATATATATATATATATATTTTTTTTTTTTTTTTTTTTTTTTTTTTTTTTTTGGGGTGGTGGGGGGGAGAAGGTGGAGAGAGGGGTTTATTATTCTACTGCATCGAAAGAATATTATTCTAGTTGCATTGGATCCTGGCGCCTTCTGCCGCTTTTATGAAAACTTTTTGTGTTGTGGAATTTTTGGGGTGTTGTGGGTTTTTTTTTTTTTTTGGGGGGGGTTTTGGGGGGGGTCGTGATTCAGTTGTTGGAGTTTACCTGATGCGAATAGGCATGATTCAGTTGGAGTTTACCTGCGTATATTAATATGGTTCGAAGAACTGGAGAGACGGCTTTTTTCTTTGTTGGGATGATCTATGTACTGGACAAGGCTTGTTTTCTGTCGTCCAGCCGTCCATTGGATGGGCTGTTGGACAACTGGGTTTTGCAGTACAGATGAAATTTAGAAATTAGGGTTAATTACACAGACACCCCCTCTACTGTAGTGAAACTACATAGAACTACCTTACTTTTACAAAAGCTACACAGAATACCCCTCTAACAATCCTATCATACAATCTCACCCACACCGTTAGTTTTAACTTAACGGCAGAGGGTCAATTTTTTTTAAGACAAAAATACCCTTACTAAGTGCATTTTTTAAAATGAAAAAGAATATAAAAAAAATCACAAAAAAAATATAAAAATGAAATTGAAAAGTTTTGAAGGTAAAAAAGTCTTTTTAGCATCTAAAAAGAATAAATCCTTTAAAAAAAAATTGTCTAAAAGACACTTAGTAAGGGTATTTTTGTCTAAAAAAAAGTTGACCTTCTGCCGGTAAGTTAAAAGTAACGGTGTGGGTGAGATTGTATGATAGGATTTTTAGAGGGGTATTCTGTGTAGTTTTTGTAAAAGCAGGGTAGTTCTATGTATTTTTACTACAGTAGAGGGGGTGTCTGTGTAATTAATCCTAGTAATTATCATCAATCGTAATCCAAAAATAATTGGATTTTATAAACAACAGAGGAGAAATGAAGCAAATATCTCGTCCAGGCAATCGTATTTGTTTTGGCAAATACGCTCTTCAAGCATTTGGTTTGGATCATATATAGATAATTAGAAGCAGGGCGATGAGAAATGTGGGTAGGAAGATAGATATTTTTTGCCCATTATCAGACAATCACTTATTCTGTTTCGGCAAATACGTTCTTCAAGCATTTGGTTTGGATCATATATAGACAATTAGAAGCAGGGTGATGAGAAATGTGGGTACTGAGTAGAAAGATGGATATTCTTTGCACATTATCAGACAATCACTTATTTGCAAATCGTGTTGGATTAATAGTTATCATTTACAATAAACCCTTTTTGTGCCGAGTAAGTTTATCCCCTTTAGGGGTATTTTAGTGATGGTGATAGTTCTACATAAACTAGACTAGACAGTCATATCTGGTCAAATACCTAAGTCATATCTGGTCAAATACCTAATGACAAACACTTGAGTGATAGTTATAATTTCCATTAATCATAGTGCCAGACTGCCAGATCCCTGGTTTTTTATTTTCCCTTTTGGGGTATTCACATCCTCTCCTCCCAGTGATTTGGGAGGAGGGATGGCCGACACATGGGGCTTTGTAGGTGGTTTGGAGCACGCCAGCCTGCCATGTGAGGGTTTTGGGCCGTCTGATCTTCTGAATTTATAATCATTGGAAAGAAACTCCTGCTATGGTCAGCGTTCAAGAGATCAGATTGGATCAGTCTGGACTCTAGATTGGATTGGCTGATTCAGGCCCCAGGCAGTCCCATGTAGCTACCAGTCCCAGGGCCAATCCCCATTGAGACTGGGATCGATTAGGACTGATCCTTTGTTTTCAACGGACTTGGATCGTCTCCAGTCTGTCCAGTCGTCCAGTTGTGGACTGGGCGGACTGGATTAAAAGGACACGCATACCAATACATGGGGGGGCGTGTCCTTAAATCCAGTCCGTCCGTCCACGACTGGACAGCTGGACGGACTGGAGACGATCTTTTTCCGTTCTCAACCCCTGTTTATGATCTACCAATTGAATGAAGATTTTTTTAATAGGGAGGTTATCAACTGTAACAATGGAATGTGAGTTTTTAGGAAATTACATGACAAATCGGACCCATTTATTTTACAGTGTTAAATTTAAATCGTCGGCTCCTACGAATGTGCATTGATAATGTTTAGAGTACTAGTACACAAGGATGCATAAGCTAATAAGCACATGATGCATGTCAATACAAAAAGAATAATTTTGATTGAATTAGATTCTAAGATTTGATATTTTGATTGTCTAGATCATGTAGTCTCTATCCATTATTTGTCCATATGGGATCATACATGCTTTATAATAATTGGAAAAATAATATACTTTGTGACATTTGAACAACTAACATATTCTTGTGACAATAATAATTTATCTTTTTATAATTAAAAAATAAAATAAACAAAGAACAACGACTACAAGATCTAGGTAAATTCACCTCGGATTTACCTCTATTAGACAGTGTATAATAAATAACATGTGCCCAATGGACAAATGGTGTATGTTAGGGTTTTCAATTTCAGGCTTGTTCTATGTAACCTAACCATGCCTAATCAATTATGGACCGAGACTGATCAACACGATTATTAAACATGCTAGGCTTAGGTCCAAATAGATTATTAAAAGAGCATTCATGGTGCAAGGGTGTAGCCTGACCAAACTGATCGAATGAATTGAATATACATTTAAACCGACTGAATGAACTGAATATACCTTTAAAATAGTAGGCACCGATTAAAGGTGTAACCTAATTGCCTAACTAACAAAGAACCAACAACCAAAGAAACCGTTTTGTTGTGTGAGTCTCTCACTCATTTTGAAAATCACTCATATAAATCTCCTGTCTCCCCCGTTTCCCACCATCATTCAAATCTGTTTGAAATTTTTTTATCTTTGTCCGTTGATAACCTTGAAGAAAGAAAGCTCTGCAACAAGAAAAGCTCTATGTTTCCAACTCCATATTGCCTCCATTAAGATATCAAGTTCTACGGAGCCCGCATAAAGTGCATACTAACCCGCGACTCCGTTGTTGTGGATCAGTGGGTCTCAACCATCCTGAGATTAAATTCTACAAATCATCTAAACAACATTGTCGGCCTCAACATCAGATGGCGACCAAATCTTGGCCATGGCTGAAACAATCCTGTAGCTATTATACAAATGTGCGTTGGTTGGAGATGCATAATCTTTCAGATCTTGAACTCCAACGATGATATCCCTCCATGTTTTTACAGTTTCCTCCGGGACCCGCTATACCTTCGTTGGGATCAGAATGCAGAGGACCATCCACAGACCTTTCCAAGAGTTTGGATTGGTTGTGTCTTGCTGGATGACTGTAGAAGACTCAAGCCGGAGCGGGATACTGCGAAAATCAATCTACAGCAAACGGGTATCTCTTTATATTATTTACTTTGATTGCATTATGTTCTATTATTGTATGGAGATCATTAGGGTTAGTGGAAACCCTATTGGAATGTTTTCTCTGAATGGATTGATTGGAAACCCACAAAGAGATTAAAATAACTTACAATTGGTATCAAGCGTTTTTGTACAAGCATAGAATCAAAGATAATAGTATATTGATTCGTACTTGAAAGTTTTTGTTGATATATTTTTTTTTTATTAATCACCAGCGCATGAGATCCATGCGCTTTTTTCTACGACTACTCTACTAGATTCTAGCTACAATTTTTATATCGTTGGACTCCATTTTCCGATACCTTCAATTTGGTATATAATTTAATTTGTTTTCATGATTGGAAAAATTCCGACGAGTACGATTTCCAATTAGGGAAAAAATTCAAAAAAAAAATTTAACCAAAACTTTCAGGTATGAATCAATATACTATTATCATTGATTCTATGCTTGGATGGAAATGCTCTGTACCAATTGTAAGTTATATTGATTTCTTTGTGGGTTTTCAATCAATTCATTCAAAAACATTCCAATAGGGTTTCCACTAACCCTAATGATCTCCATACAATAATAGAACACAATGCAATCAAAGTAAATAATATAAAGAACATACCCGTTCGTTGTAGATTGATTTCTGTCGTATCCCGCTCAGGTTTGAGTCTTCTACAATCTCTTATAGATCCCTATGTTTCTCTCTGATTATGGGAACATGAGAGGAATTGTGACTGTAACTGCAGAGACTCTAACAATTGGTATATATAATACCATCTCAACACTAGTTCAGTCCCACAGTGAACCAGTTTGATTCATCCCAGAATCAGACTAGGACTAGTTTACCTATAAGTTGGACTCCCACTAAGAAACTGACTAGATAATTAATTTAGTCCACATTATCTTATAGGAGCTTCGGTCTCTTGTGGCTGAAAATTTGCAGATGGAGCACCTCCAGAGGGATGGGTGGAAGATACTGACTTGGCCGTTCTTAATACAGAATTTGAAATGCCTCGTGATATTACCCTTAGTATTACATGCGTCATGATCTAGTCTGTGTCTATTGTTCGACGTCTTTGTATTTGTGATCACGGTGGCCATCTCCATTGATTGGGAATAATTTCTATTCTATTCTCTACTCAGCCAAACCTTATAGATTCAGCAGAGCAACGAAGCAAGTGTTGGGAAAATCTGTCACGTCACCAATAAAACAGTGACACTCATGACTCAATCAACCACATATTTGTTCTCGCGTGGATATAAGAAAGCATCCCCATAAATCCAATCATATGGATAAAGGGTAAAAAATGTCATTTCCAAGCTATTTCAAGGACATTTCAGGTATCAAAAACTACAAAGGACGAAAACAGCATTTACAGAAAAAACACTATTCACTATAAATAAATCAAATCCCGAGAATTCAGGTACACAAACATTAATTACTCATTCTTGGGATTCTCGCTCTGACACTTCGGACTCGGGATTTTTCTCTTGTCCCACCACATAAAAGGTGGGCTCTGATCTCAGACCTATTGACCGTTCACATATTCCTAACTTCGGCATTGGAGTGGACCCAGGGCCTCAAGGTCTGCCCCTCTCTTGTCTCTTGTCTTTATCTTGCAGGTTCCATCAACACCACGGACCTTAGATACGGAATTTAGCTAAAACTCCATATATATATTTTAACCGACAACCGACCTTACCTTACCTTAAGAGCAGAAAACAAAAGGGAAAGAGAAAGCGTTTATATATTAGAAGATCCCTTCGATTTAAGATGATGAATAATTTGGCAGATATGCATGTATGGGCTCTTGCTATATTTAAGGAAGGCCATTATCCGACTGATTCGGTGGTATTGGTTTTGGTTTCGTGTGTTTTACAAAAATGATATAAAAGTTTCCGTTTTCATCTTGAGTCTTGATTGGAATAAGCTGCTGCATGCATGCTGCGGTTAATTAGCGTGTTTTATCTCACTCAAATACGTACGTACTCATGGGATGGGAGTCCGGTGCGACTCCTAGTTGGAATAGAGTTCTGATATGGATTCAAATCCACTCTTCCAAAAGAATATGGAGGAGAGGTGGAGCCCATACAGATGGACGACACTTAGGCCCCGTTTGATAACACTCCAGCTCCTTACTTCTTAGCTCCGGAGCTAATCCGGAGTAGAATGCCGATTGATAAGCATGGTTCAAGTTTTGACTCCCATGGAGTGAACCGCTCCAAAAATGTCTCTGGGAGCTAAAAAACTGGAACTAAAAAAACTTACTTCTCTTGCTCCGGAGCTATTACCACTACTGATTGCCATCACCACTACCATTAGCACTGCCATCATCACCACCACCCCTCCACCGCCACCATCCCCACCACCACCCACTACCCATAGCCGCCACCACCACCACCGCCGCCGCCGCCGCCATTACCACCACCCACCACTTACCACTTACCACTTACCACCAATGCCGTCACCACCTTCCACCATCGCCGCCACCACCACACACCACCCATAGCCACCACCACCACTACCACCGCCGCTGCCACCACCACCACCACCGCCGCCGCCGCCATTACCACCACCCACCACTTGTCACTTACCACCAATGCCGCCACCACCTTCCACCATTGCCGTCACCACCACCCACCACCTTCCACCATCACCGCCACCACCACCACCGTCGCCACCACCACCCACCACTTACCACCGATGCCGCCACCACCCTCAACCATCGCCGCTACCAGCACCCACCACCTTCCACTATCACTGCCACCACCACCCACCACCTTCCACCATCACCGCCACCACCACCCACCCACCACCTACCACCACTGCCACCACCACCACCATCACCCACCACTTACCATCGATGCCGCCACCACCCTCCACCATCGCCACTACCACCACCCACCACCTTCCACCATCACCGCCACCACCACCCACCACCTTCCACCATCACCGCCACCACCACCACCATCGCCACCACCACCCACCCACCACCTACCACCACTGCCACCACTGCCGCCACTGCCACCACCCACCACCACCACCACCACCACCACCACTACCACCACCACCCACCGCCACCAACACCGCCACCACCACAAAATAGTATTCTGGAAGCATAGTCTTTTGATTTTGGAGCAGCGTTATCAAACGGCATTCTACTCCAAAAATCCTGACCCCGGAGAAGAAGTAGAAAACGACTCCGGACCAGAAGTAGCTCCATGGGAGCTGGAGTGTTATCAAACGGGGCCTTAGGAGTCGGATTAATCCAACCCCTCCATTCGAGCCGACTCCGAACCGATAAACTGAGCCGACAGTGGGTGTCGGCTCGGATGTAGGGGTCGAATTAATCCGACCCCAGGTGTCGTCCAAGTGTATGGGGCGTCACCTCTCCTCCAGATTTTCTTGGAGGAGAGGATGTGGATCCGGTCTATAAATATGGGATTATGATCGATCGATCTTAATTTTTTTTTTCTTTTTTTCTTTTTTTAATTAATTCGATCCATATTAAGCTTTTATACTTAAACCCAGGGTTCAAGAGTCAAGAGTCAAGATAACCCGCAGAGATTCAGCAGACTCAGCAGATTCAAATTCAAATGACTGTTCCAATTACCAAGTAGGTAGGTAGGTGTGGTTCCCACCTGAGAGGAACTCTGGCTAGCCAGCTATCTATTGCCTACTAGGGAAGAGTCCTCCTTGGAGAAGAACTAAACTGCATTGCATGTAACAATATTTCAAAATTGTATATTTGTCCTTAGTTTTTGAATTATATCTTGGGATTAGGAGATTCCTAATCCCAAGATATTCCCTACCCATGCATGTTGTTACAAAACAACTGATTTACAATTTGAAATTCAAATACATGCACCTCCAATATTGCAATCGGTTGAGTGAGATCGATATATAAGTCCTAGCTCCAAGGTAAGTAAGTAATCGGTAAGCCTAGCTCCTTGATAATAGCTATTAGCTAGGCTAGGGTACCCGTTAACCATTATCGCATGTGGGAGTTGATGAACTCACATGCGATAATGGAGGAGATGGTTTAACAGATACCACTTCAGCTCGATTATAAATGGGGATGATACATAATCATAACTAAATTAGGCCATGATACATTAATGTCTGTCCTGGAACAGCATACAAATAAAGAAGCAGTATTTGTATATTCGTGGACCTCGGACAACCCATATGATACGTGCATATTGTGGGGATGGTACCCACATTTGAATCTCTCAAGCTTTGGATGAATGGATAGATAGATAGATAAATAGTTCATTTCCCTTTTATCTCTCCTCCTTCAATCCAGCCCCCTCTCAATGAACCGACTACCTGCTCATCTCCTTGTACAATCTCATTTATGTATATCCCTGAATACACCAATAGCATATAATAGATGGATAATTCTTGCTCATTATCAAAATCACTTATTCACAAAATGGGATTAATAGTTTTCATTTCCCATCTCATGAGAAACCGTTTTTGCTCAGCTTTAGCTTTATCCCCTCTAGGGGTAATTTAGGGATAGGCTCTATAGTTTAAAATAGACTATCACATTTGGTCAAATATGTGGCTTGGAGCACGCCTGTGAGGGTTTTGGGCCGTCTGATCTTCTGAATTTATAATCATTGGAATGCTACCTCCTGCTATGGTCAGTGTTCAAGGGATTGGATCCGATCGGATCAATCTGGACTCTGGATTGGCCGATGTAGACCCCAGGCAATGAGGGAATCCCATGTAGCTACCACTTCCAAGGCCAATCCCCATCCAGACCGGGATCGATTAGGTTGATCCTATGTTCTCAAACCCTGGTTAAGATCTACCAATTGAAAGGAAATTTTTTTTGGAAGGGAGATTATCAACTGTAACAATGGAATGTGATTGATTTTTCTAGGAAATTACAAGACAAATCGGATCCATTTATTTTACAGTTTTTAATTTAAACAATTGGTTCCTGCGAGTGTGCACAATAATGTCAGTATACACGGATGCATAAGTCTATGATGCATGTCAATACCCAAGAGTAATTTGATTGAATTAGTTCTAAGATTTTGATACATGGCTGTCTAGACCATGTATTCTCTAGCCAATGATCGGAATGGACACATTATCTGTCTATATGGGATAATACATATCTTATAATATTTAAAAAAATAACATATTCTTGTGACAATAATAATTACCTTTTATAATTTAAAAACAAGGGAAGAACATTGACTACATGATCTAGGTAAATTCACATCGGATTTACCTCTCTATTAGACAACATGTACCCAATGGATGGATGGTGTTAGGGATTTCAATTTCAGGCTCGTTCTATGTAGCCCGACTGTGCCCAATCAATCATGGACCAAGATCAACCGACACCCAATTATCAAAGTTTTTTTTTTTTTTTTTTTTTGAGTAAATCACAATTATCAAAGTTTAGTGACATAATTTCTGAGTGCACAACCCTCTAACATAGAGAACAGCAGGCACTAGAAATTTGTATACATCTTCACAACGTCACCGTCCATCAATTTCTAAAGTTTCAGCCTAAAAGAATTTTCCGACTGATATCTTTGGGTTAGATGGATTTTCCCTTAGGCCTGAACTTGACATTTGACTTATCCAAGGTCTTCACTATTTAACCCATTGAACACTGGATTTCAATATATCCGGGTTCATTGTGGCTCAAAATGATGGACACAAACCTGACAGCAATGATAAACAGTTAAACACAAAGGGTTTAATCACATGACCTTATGAATCCAAACTAAGGCTGTTCTCATTCAGGATGTTGTCCAGCAAAGATTCACAAGCATCTTCAAGTATATCTAAAACCTGACATAAAAAGAGATTAGGTATTAGTGCGTAGCCAAGTATGAAATTGAATTTTTATTTTTAAATTGGAGGGCGGAGTTTGGAGAAGGAAGGGGGCAAGATTGAAAAATTGAAAGATGGTAAAGCATGGTTGTTTCCATGTGACATGCAAATAAGTAAAGTGAAGTACAGAAAACATTTTACCTCCCCTACTTTATTTTTATAGTCTGGGCCATGAAATAGTGCTCCCACTGTAGAATTTTACATCTTTGTTTTTTCCCTCCATATACTTAAATTTTAATGATAATCTCTTTTGCATCCTTTCTTTTTGGATAAAAAGAAGAATTCTTATTAATAATAAAAAGGGAGGAAAGAAAATGGAATGGAAAGAAGATCATCTGGGAACGCATTTGGTAAGAAAAGAAAATTTTAGACCAATACTAAAGTTAATAATACCAACAATTTTCATCCAAATAAATACTTCGTATCAATTAATGTCTATGTAACATAAAAACATAGCTAAAAAAAATGTCTATGTAACAATGAAGCATTATTTCTCTAGGACCAAAAATCAAATTATTGTCTTCCTAACCCTAACCTAGATCAGCATCAAACCTGTCCTTTCATAAGATTATATAAATTATCTACATAGAAGAAACTGGTGGAGCCTCACAAACTAATTAGAAACTTAGGGTTTCCTAATTTCATGTCCCAAAACCATCTTCAAAACCAGTAGCAATCATGGAGTTGCTTTTATTATTTATCTTCACATGAATTTAGCTCAAGTGTAAGCAAATTTAGGATTTGTACATCATTAGCTGTATAAATTAGTGGAAGGTATTTTCTATCTATGTGCTTTGATAAGGTATGTCATCATTAAGTCACCTGCTGCTGCAAACCCTTGGATCGTAGGACTGTCTAAACACTAAGTTGGGAACTGATTTTTAGAGATGAAGACAGATGTAAATTATGCATTCCCACCAAAGCCGCTGCTGGCGTTTCTAGGACCGACCAACACCATCACTTCTGCATTTACAATAGAAGCTGTGCCAACAGCGAAGTTATTTTCTATCTATATATGCTTTAACAAGGTACGTTGTCATTAAGTCACCTGCTGCTGCAAACCCTTAGATCGGAGGACTATCTAAACATTGGGTTGGGAACTGACTTTTAAAGCTAAATACAAATGTAGATTATGCACTCCCACCAAAGCAGAATCACTTCTGCATTTACAATAGTAGCTGTGCCAAAATCAAACCAAGTTGTTTTGCATATGAAAGAGGCATATGAAATAGAGGGAATCCAGCCATTGTATTGCCCACTAGTTTTGTACTTTTTACTCAAACCAGGAAAAAAAAAAAACAATCCAAGTTTCAGGTTTTGAAATTTCAATGAATGAATAATTTAAGAGTCAGGCATATCAATTTGCAGAGGCCTGCCAGAAACATCAAATCCCAAGCCCCTGAACAACCTGAGCCATGGTATTTGCCCAGGAATCAATTGAAACACTAGAAATTGAAAGCGGAAAGTGATAGGAAAGGGAGTGATAAACTCTTTCCACTCTTGAGTGAACCTAATAGGAAATAATCAAATAGAGAATAATATTCCAAGCACAATAGAATCCACACGCATAACACAAGAAATTTTTACGTGGAAAACCTCCCCAATGTGAGGAGTAAAAACCACGGGATCGAAGTCTACTCAAATCTCTTCACTATCACCAAAATATGGGAATACAAGAGTCTTCTCTAGTTAGAACTAGAGGCTTACAATAACATCATTCCTCAAGAACACAATATTCTTGGCATATATCATCTAAAACATCTAGAACAACATGTTCTAGGAATACACCATCAACAACCCAAATATCAAGATGAAGATTGAAAGAGATCTCACCCGAATAGGTAAAAACGTTGATTATCGGACTGATCTAGAAGACTCCAATCGTCAATCGCACCGTTCAGAATGAATAACTCTCAGTTACGAATCTGCTGTCCAAATTTCAGCTCAATCGGACCACGGATGACCTTCCGTTCCTCACCTTGATTGAAACCACGCAGCTTTCTTCTCTTCTCTGTTTTGGGCGGACAGCAACTCACTTTTTTTCTCTTTCTCTCCTTGTTTCATTCTTATAGGGTTAAAGAGATAAAACCCTAATTCAACTATAAATAGGAAAGTTAATTAAAACCCCCTTACTCTTAATGGGCTTATAAGTAATGGGTCATCCTCTACATAAGAGGGAAACCCAACCCAACAGAAAGAAGAAGCAAAGATTTCCTGAAATCAGTTATTTTTTGAGTTTTATTCAATAAACTTGGGAATCTTTACTATAAGAGGTATGTTTCGCTGATTTTCTACTATTTTATGGAATCAGGATCGGGTGCCACCGATTCTGATTCGAGCCTGATCCAATTCCAATTCCTCAAATCATGACCTGAGCAACAACCAATACAACCTTCAGGCACAGAAAACAAAATGCCAACAAAATCTTATCTGACATTGATCGGTAAAAGCAAAACTCTGCCCCATAACCCGCATCCCTCCTTTTTTTCTGTTGTATCATGCTGCTCAGTAGTCAGTATAGTCTAATTGCTGTCTCATTCAATTCCACACTAAAAAAAGAAGCAAATATGAATATGATCTAATATGTCAACTATAGGACCCGTAAACCATATATATTCCAAAATGTAGGCAGTATCAAAAGGTCCAATTCATATCAAATGTCAAAAGGAAAAGCTGTTAGTTTACCTTCTCAAAACCTTGCGGCCCTCCATAGTACGGGTCTGGAACTTCAGTTTCATCGTGTTTTTTACAATACGAGCACATTAGCCTAACCTGCAAAACCACATATACACAGAATCAGTAACGGTTGCGATCTCCAGCAATTTCGTCTAGGAGAAACACAAGTCGGCAGCTATACAGAGTAGAGACCTTCTTATGGGCATCAGACGGGAGAGGCTCCTTGAATCTCCAACCATTCAAAGCCTCCAATATGTCCTCTAGAAAGAGAAAGAAAGCGCGCATAAATCGATCAATATCAAGTTCCGAATCACTTCCGATCCGAGTGAACACCAAAATCATCAAGAAAGCAGAAAAACTATAGACAGAAACCCAGGCATACAAACCATCGAAGATACTGTAATCATTCAGGAGATGTGGGTAGGAGACAAGGGTAGTAGGATTTACAGTTTGGCCCAACCCCTTACCTCTGTTCTGCTTGTCCATAGCGAGAATGAGATCAAAATCTTTGAAATCAGATGGTCGTATTGGCCTCGAAATGGAAGTTATCTCAATCCCTCGCCGTTTGGAAGCTGCTCTCATCCGTGGGTCAGCTTGGTTACCCTGTCAAAAATCCAAATTTTTTTTCAAGTGAACCCAGATTCTTAACAGTACCGATGAATATGAAGTAGGTATCATCACCTCATGATAGTCAATTGTGCCAGCAGAATCGATTTTGAACTTAAATTCAAGCCCTCTTCTCTTCACAATCTCCCTGAAGACGGCCTCAGCAGTGGGGCTTCTGCAGATGTTGCCGAGGCAAACAAAGAGAACAGAGAAGGGTTTGGTCCCCGTCTCCGTTGAAGAAATAGAAGCCATCGCTGCCTTTAGAGATCCAGTTCCAACAGATGAACAGTACGGCGAAGAGGAAGAGGAGGAGACTCTCCTGAGATTGCTGAGACTGATTTCGTGGATTTTACTAGGAGAGCAGAAATGAAGCAGAGTCGAGGAGAAGACGAATTTTTTGTTTGAAGAACAGATGGGAAATTTGGAACAAGGGGATGAAGATGAGGAGAAGAGTGGTAAAATCGTAAATATGGAGTGCATACTGTTCATGCCCCTCTCTCTCTCTCTCTCCTCCTCTGGAAGGCTCTAATTACTGAAATTGCAAGTCGTGGATTGGCTGGAGGACGCGAAGACGGAGGAAAACAGTTGAATCGGACCGGGTTCGCATGCTACAAGGCCGGGCTGGCTACGGGCGGGCCAACAGAAGCATATTGCTTAACTATTGCATAATGGATGTAAATGGATGATCGAAAATCGGATTTGGAATCGGATTCAAATAACAACTGTTGGATTCAGAGATGGATTTGGATATTAGTCAAATGAATAGGATTATCTCTACTCGATTCATCCTACTTTTAAAAAGCATATAACCTTAGGTTTTAGAGTGTTAAGATGTACATAGCTTTAATGTTTATATAATCATTTAAGGTTTCATCTCTATTTTCTTAAGGTTCACTATACATTTGTTCTAAACTATGGCTTTATCTCATTTTTCCTGCAATTTGTATTCTAATTCAATTTTTCATATTCGAATTGGATTTTAACCGGATATCCAGTTAAATTTCGGATTCGAATTTGGTTTTTTATACATCCATTGGATTCGGATAGGGTAGTTGATAAGCAGATTTGGATTCGAATAGTAATGTGTCCGATTCAAATTCTATCCATTTACATCCCTACTTGATAGGGGGTTGTGCCCTCAACTAATTCATCCATGATCCATGGGCCTATTTGGCAATTTAGCAAATGGTAATTCATTTATCATTGTACTTAAATGGGGTTTTAAAAAAAGCCAAGGGTATTTCAAACATTCAATATATGATTCTCTTTCGATAGTTAGTGGGGTCCAATTGATGATTTCAGAAAATAGCGGATGATATGTGATATTTCTTAAACTATTTAGATAGTACGTGATATTTTCCCTTGATTTTTCGAGTTCTATCATGCCACTATCCATTTGGTCCGAAACAACTCAACATGAAGGCCAAGAACCTTGGAGTCTATCCCTTGACATAATTTGAATCCTTTTTATTATGGCACGTGGTAAATATTTACACCATTCTAGATAATTTACCCCTTTTTCATTTACCCACTACAAGGTCCTAAGAGCCTCGAGAGGTAATCCTAATTATTTGAGGCATGGTCCTGCTTCTCACCTATCAACATAACTTAGTTATGTTAATAAACACCCTTATGTTTCACAGGAATTCCTGAAGATCCAACTGTAACTAGTACTTGAAATTGAAAAGAAAAAAAAATCATATTTTACAAATGAATAACTCCGTTCCTGTATATCTTAATCTTAAGACTACAGGCAGCTCCAGGAGTATGTCTATTGCCCTAGTCCAAGATACACAACTTTACCAAGAGAAGAATTAAGCCGAGCACCCATAATGCTAAGATGAAAACATTGCAGGGGTTTCAATTTGAATCCCCCCTCTTCCTCCAGGAAAAGGGTAAAAGAGAAAGGAAAGATATAATACAGAGTCAACAAGCTCAAATTGGGTACAAAAAGGTGATGACCAGCCAATCTTGGATAAAGCACAGATGCTGCGGCATTCCCTTAGCTCAGCATCCTTCCCACAGATTTGCACTCAGGACGTAAATTTCACACAATATAGCTCTTTTTCACTACCATCCGACCACGTCTTCTTGGATTAGCACCAATCATGCAGGAGAAGGCATTGACAAGCTCTTCATCCTCTACGTTTATTAGAATCTTTGCTGCATGTGGGTCAGCAAGCAGGAGCTTTGACACAAGATATCCGGCAATCGACCATGTCTGGAAAAGGCGTGCTTGTTTCCCCATGAACCTTCCACTTTTGGTGTCATAATATTCGGGCCACTTGTCCCTTGATATCCGCCTCTCCACCATCTCAACAGCTTTGGAAGCTATATCTGTTCTGTTCATCTTTATGCATGCCACTGTGAGCTGCAACACATTTCACCATGTCATTTTATGGAAAAACTTTATATCTCGAAAACTAACATGCAGTCATGAGAAAGGTGAAAAGAAAGAAGAGGATATCCAGGGCTTCTCCTGTAGAACAGAAAAGACACTGCAGCCAGCCTGTCCATGGCATGAGCAATAAAAGGTGATATGTCTGGCTGAACTACTTTATAGCAAATTATCAGAACAAACCAATAAAATCAGACCTAGTTTCTCACAAAATGTTTAGCATACTTTTTATGCCATGGATAAAATATAACTCTGTGGTGGTCCAGCAACTTAGACAGGTGCATTATAGTGACAATGAATATCATGCAATTTAGTTTTGTATTTTCACAACAATGTAAGCTGATGCTTTAGATGAATTTAGGGGGGAAACAATGAGATAATCATGTTAGCAAGGCTTCCCCAAAGCTCCTATATCTTTCGTACATGGTGGTTGGGATCTATGTGTGCATATACTGAAGTTTAACAAACAGGGGAAGTGTTAAAAAAGTAACTAACCTGCCAGAGCAAAGTCGGAAATGAACCTGCATTGTGGTAGGACCAAGGCCTGCATTATAAGCAACAAAATGGGATAAGAACATGCAAAATTCAGGGAAACAGTGAGCAAATTACAACCATCAAGCGAAAGCATTACGTGTTTTTGGGGTCACAGCCTGTGATAATCCGCCATTCCTCACCTTCAAGAGCTGGATAACATATCTTAAATGGCATACCCGCAACCAAGTCTGCCCATTTGGCTTCAATTAGATCTAATATGGCATGGGATTGATCCACTGTTGCAAGACTGCTAACAATAGACCACAGATTTCCTAGAGAGAAAAAACGGAAATCCATGTGAGCAGGCTGCAGATTCCCAATTAAATAGCCTCCTTTATTGGGCATCCATTCCAAGAGCCATGGAGGAATCTGATCAGGGTAGATGTTGAACTTGTTGACGGCATCAAATGAGTATTCTTCAGTTTTATATCGATAGATTTCATTGAGTTTTCTCATATCAACCCAATAATACTCCCTGATGTGAAACGATAGTGCCACCAGACGATTGTTTAGTGCTCGTACAAGGTCAGCTGACCCATCCTCTGGTGCAAGCATCTCACGTGCACAAAGGAGTGCTGAATAAAATAGTGCCTGCAACAGCATACAATTTGCTCATAATATTATACTAGTTCTCATATGTTGTCAGGTGTTCACCAACTGCTTCAGGCAGCTTTTAGCACTATCAGATGGCTGTCAAAAGAAATTGTTAGATTCTCTCCCCCTCCTCAGGACATTGGATGGGAACAGTCTATCTATTTCATTCTTTGCCATCCATTATTTTGGAAAAACATGTTGTCAAGCATTACTTCAATTTTTTTTTTTTTATTACTTCAATAACATGTAGTCTATCTATTTCATTCTTTGCCATCCATCCTCTGGTACTACCCTTTTTTTTGGTAAAGATGTAGTACCTATTTAAACCTCAATTTTTTTTATTTTATTATTTTTTTTCCCGGGGGGGGGAGAAACTAAACAGATACCAGGTCTACAGTGTAAAGAACAGAACACCACTTGCACAATTGACTGGTTGACAAGCAACTAGATAGTTGCATTAAGGCTAATTCACTACTTGGTACAAATAAATTGAATTTACCTTTATGCAGTTGATGGCGTCATAGCTAGTCAAGCCAATTGATCAATCAGTAAGTCGCCTGAGCAACACTTAAAGATACTTGTGGTGATTTCGAATATGGAACCCTTCAAGAATTCTAAAACTAGTTTATGTATGATAAGTTGTAGTAGGGCACAAAAATACATGTCTTGACATAATAGTTCTACGCATTTTGGAATTAATACATATACATGAAAAATATACCATGACTAACACCAGAAGGGGGGAGAAAGGGGATTAGTATTTCCACAAACTCGAACTTTCTTGTAAATGACCGTGTTACTTGGAACATTCAATGAAAAATGAGGGAACTGATTCAGATGGTTGTGGATGAACCCTGAAAAGCAGAGATTATATCTACCTGAATTTCCAGAGGATGGCCATGAATTCCCATGCGGCGGTCTATCATGCAAGAACCATCCGTCACTAGCAATGTTGGGAACATATCAAAACCATCAGCAAGACAGAGCCTCAAAATCATTTTAATTCCAGTTTGCACGTCGACTCTCTCTTGTACTGAAAGATCTCCAGAGCATTTCCCATATGCTCGTAAGAGTATAATCCACCATAGTCCTGAAATAAAAATTAGTTAGAAACTGTAAAACAATAAAAAGAGGCAAAGAGATGTCGTTAGACAGAGAGAAACCCATCTTCAAAACAAGGAATGTCAATTAAAATGATACTATTTAGGGAAAAGAAAATACCTGATTTATTTACTTACCAGAATCAACTGGTGCCACACGACCGATTGCTGCCTCTCCAAAATCAGGATCCAAAACCTCTTCTGTTGCAGAGTCATCACCCTCAAGAGGAACAGTTCGCACCTTGAAACTTGCAGGCATCAGCCCTTGACCGGGGCTATGACAGTCCATAGTTTTTTCCCAGCTCTGTCACGCAAAATAATGATACAAAAAAGTGAAATGAACTCAACCTTACACAGTGACAAATTGAGGTAGGATACGCAGTAAGGGAAAACATTTGTAACAAAATAGGGAATAAAGAGAGAGAGAAGATGGAGATAGAAATTGTATAGTGCTCTTCTACCTTTGACATCTATTTATAGAACAGAAATAGTGCAGCCTAAGGAGACTAAGACTGCCACATGTCAACATGACAGCAGTCCTAGTTCCACATTGATACTAGAAGTAAAGAGCAGTCCTAGTTACACAATGATACTAGAAGTAACATAGAAAGTACACTAAACTAAGGACTCTAACAAGTAAACTAGCCCAAGGACTTTACAAACAACCAATCTCATTATATCGCTAACTACTTTGTTATTCCATAGAAGGGTGAGGAATATTAGGTCACAGGATTTAATGATTGAAGGAATTTAAGATCTCAATAAATAAAGAAATCAAATATTTAATTCAATGATTAAGATTATGGTTATGTAGAAAGAGAACTGGATAATATGGATGTCAGTCTCGGTCAGCATTGATGCTAAGGGAAGTTGAGAGGAGGGCATAAGTGTGAGGGAGGGATTGAAAAGGATATCAATAAGGATGGTTTCAAGTGCTCAGCTGGTCTAAAACAGGTTTCTAGACAAATATCACAGGTTTCTTGCATTTTTTGTTGAAATTGATTTGGGTTAGGATGGCTTTCTTGGCTATCATCTAACGTACACCTAGGATGATTGATTGTCGAGCTTGGATTATGAAATTAACAAGGGTTCACTGATCGAAGAAATAAACCATATTAGATGAATATTAACAGTAAACTTCAGGTAAATAACGAAATTACACTTTTATTAGATCTGATTAATAACTAAATTGAAACCTCATTAACAACCAGCTTAATAGTGGAAAATAACCCCGAAATGGCATCAAATGACCATCAGCACCAAATGAAAAAGAATTCCAACGAATGAGGAATTCCATTCAACATTCATCAACTTCTGAAAGTCACCACAACAATTGAAACCACAAAGATATCCAATAGCTACTTGACTCCAATCCAACTACCAATAGCACTCCCGACATGATTACAAAGGCGGGAAAATAACAATCCTACTCAACTAGGTAAAATTTAATGAACTATAAATAAGACAACTTTTACCTAATTAAATAAAATTAAACAATAAAAATAGATTCCATAATTTTCCACTAACATATTATTGAGCTCCTATGCATGATTCTAAAAACGACTTGAGAAGCCTCGATCTCTGCTGTCATAGTCCTCAAATGAATAGATGACCATAAAACATAATAGGACCATGACCATTGGATGGGAATGAGCTATAGCTACTCTTATGCATGAGGATGTATAAGAGATGAAGGTCACCCTCTACAATGTTAGAAATCTAGTCACCAACAAATTTGTATGAAAGTGAGTTTTTCTTGGTTAAACATATCAGTTTAAAATAACATGTAGTCGGAGAAGTACCATATTCATATTCAAAGAGGAATTGGGAAGATGGAGCCCCAGTCTCTCTCTAACAGCCCAACTAACTGATGCAGACAGGGGTTGGAAAACCCTAATTAGTCTACTAATATGCCCACCCAAATGTTAAACAACTCAAGTTGTAAATAATGGCAAAACTGTAATTTCCAGAAACAGTTCAAGGGTCTTTTCGTAAGCAAACAAGGCTAAGGAAACAAAATAAAAAAAGAAACAACCTAAAAAGAAAGTAAGTGAGACAGTAAGTGAGAAATAAGTCAGCACTCTTATCCTCACATACATTGAACCTAGACATATCTTCACATACATCAAACCTAGACATATCTTCACATACATCGAACCTAGATATAAACACATATTTCATCATTCGTAACACTCCCCCTCAAGCTGGAGCATATATATCAATCATGCCCAGCTTGTTACATATATAAACAATTTGCCCATTCCCCAAAAATTTGGTAAACACATAAAAAAGTTGTTCTCCTGTACGAACATAGCAGAGAGAAACAATCCCTTGTAGAAGCTTCTCACAAATGAAGTGACAGTCGACTTCAATGTGCTTAGTCATCTCATAAAACACAGGGTAAAACACAGGGTTAGAGACAATATGAATGGTGACTTGGTTGTCACACCACAATTTCATGAAAGATGTATGTGGAAAATCAAGTTCGGTCGATAACTGCTTGACCCATATAACAAATTCTTGAGCTTAAATACCTGACCAGACTCCCCTTGAACAACAAAAGCAGACAGTTGTACCATATAAACCTCTTCATTGAGATCACTATGAAGGAAAGCAATCTTCACATCAAATTGGTGCAACGACCAATTATGGGAAGCAACCAAAGAGCACATAGAGAACTTCTTGGTAGTAATACCAAATCACAAACTAGAACCATCAACAACTAGATTTGAAAACCGACTGATAAAAGTGTCTTTACCATATGCTCCTTAAAGTACACAAGCGAACACAAACACGAGCAAATATGCTTTTGAAAAGTAGGCTTTAACATGAGCAAATACAACCACAAGCAAATATGCTCCTTAAAAGGTAGGCTCCAACATGAGCAAACATGAACATGAACAAATATGCTCGTTAAAAGGTAAATTCCAACACGAGCGAACATGAACGTAGAGCAAGAGCAAATATGCTCCTTCTCCCCCTCACATGGAGAGTTCCACGTGGAAAAATAACCAAGGGTTTGCAATAAGGGACAGCAATGACTGAGCACACAATCGGTTCCAAAATATACTCGATAGAGAATCGATTTCAATAATCAGTATCCTTCAAACGAACAAACAAGAAAATCAATTCCAACAATCGATCAAACCAAATAAATTGATTTCAACAATTGATATCCCCAAACATTCGAATTAGAAATTTCGAACTCGAAAATCGAATAAAACAATCGATATCCTCTAAAAATCCGAACCAGAAACCTGAATCAGAAAAATCGATTCAAATAATCGATATCACCAGAAAAATCAAACCAGAAAAGTTGAGAGAAGCAATCGAACTCCTCAACATTTATCGTCTTCAAATCAAACCTCTACAGTAAGTCAAATCACGGTAGCAAATAAAATCCCAGATAGGCTAGATACGAGTCATAATTCCATGCAAATTTCAATTTGATGTGATCTAGGTCCCTCCATAGCAATAAAATTGCAAATATACAACTTCAACAGTAATTTTATAAATTTTGACCACCCAAGCAAAATAATACGCAAACTTGTAACTTATGAGACAACTTTGGCCAATAAGACAATGCCAAAAGTAAGCAAGACCTTCTTCTCCAACCCATGATGGCCCAACAAGCCAATGGAGACCAGTTCTGGTTTCACATAACACAACTTGATCAAAAGGGATCCATTCAAGCTGAAATTGCAAGATTTGAATCACAACCCAAAACCCACTTGAATCTAACTAATATTAGACTCATATAATGAAAAGATCTGGAACTTAGGTCTGGCCGAACATATGGAACTAGGTCTGAATTAAATTGAGTCCTCCAAAATTCCAGGTATTCAACCACCAGTGATAGTCCTCCGAAATTCAGGCAAAAACAGACCCACATCATCGACAATTAAAGCAAATCAACTTCCTGAAACTAATGATGGCAGTAAAACAGAAACTGGATTCTGATTTTCGATTTGAAATTAGAAAGCAGATATAATTTCAGGTTCATATTCAGCAGTTTGATTCACCTAAGGGTTTGTGAATTCCCAACAAAAAGTAATGATGAAAGAAGAAGGGATGATGGAGTTCAGTCAACAAGCATTAGTGTCTGTAACTAGGAAAGTAAATTAGAATAGAAACTGAGAAGGGAACAAAAATTGAGAAACCAAGAAATTGCGAACAAAACTGAGCCAGAAATTTAATATGCGAATATGAAGAATGGGCTTCTTCATCCTCATGAAGGAAATATGAAACCCAGCGGTAACCAGTGTTAGAAAGATTGAGAGATCACCCTCTTGAAGTCCAAACACCATGGGACTATAGATGCTGGGAATCGATTCAACAACGAATAGTAGTATAGATCAGATGCACAATTAATCACAGTAGCAACAATAAAACCAGAAATCATCAGATTCAGCAGCAAGAATTAGAACCAAGGAATCGAACCCACTCTTTGGCCAGATTCAAACATACATAGAACCAGAATATCGAAACAGAATATCGATGCTTTTCCAAAAAGACCAAGCCAAAAATTGATTGTTAGCATCGATTCAAATAATCAAACCAGAAATCTGAACAGGACAATCGATAATACAACAAACAGCAACAACAACAAAGCCTTATCCCAATTAAATGGGGTTGGTTACATGGATTTTGGTACTCCAATCAGCTTTGTTCAATGTCATACTTGAAACAAGGCCTTAGCTAAAACTGACCAGCAACAAACAATTTGAACAATAATGAATGTTTTTTAAAAAAATAATCTAGAAACTGAGATACAACAGGAAAGAGAACTCCTTGAAATGCAATAGCAGTAGCAGGAACAAAACGAAACTCAACCAAACCAGAAACTAAGAAGGAAGATGCAGCACGCAGCTATGGTGGCTGCTCACCTACAAGATAATTAGATGACTCTCAAAATGGGGCACCTGCTCTAATAACATGTAAATAAATAAAGAGAAAAGGGAGAGAGAATAGAAAAAGAATTTTGCAACTATGGGAGTCACAATTGTGATTGTGGACTGCCCAATGGATCAATATTTATAGACATAGGATACGACCCAAAGAGGGCAAAACAAGGAAACAAATAAAAGAAGAAACAACCTAAAAGGAAAGTAGGTGAGAAAATAGGTGAGGAATAAATCAGCACTCTTATCCTCACATACATCGAACCTAGACATATCTTTACATACATCGAACCTAGATATAAACACATATTTCTTCATTCGTAACAAGGAATAAGATAACTAATGCTTATAATAAAAATTCAAAGGATTAGTCTTCTTCTACCTTCCGTGACCCCAGAACCAGCGGAAGAACAAACTTTGATTCAGGCCACACAACTCACTCGATTCAAGTGCATAGATTCTGGTTTCCATATCAGAAATTGGGTTTTGAATCACAACAGGGAAAGGATTCAGACATGGAGCTCTAAGGTTTGAATCGATCCTATATGGAGCACTTTCAATGAAAGTCTTGGAAGAAGAGATCAGATTTGAGAAGTCTGTAGCTCAATTGGTTGAATTTGGTACCACCATTAATAGCAAGAACAGCGAGCAGAAAGGAAATAAATAAAAGAAACGTGAAGAAGAAATAAGGAGAGGAGAAAAGAACAAGATTGTGAAAGGAGGAAGAATAGGGAATGCTTGAGAAAAAAATTCAGAAAGGAGAGAGAGAGAGAGAACAAAGGGAACTGCAACTGCAGCTGCAGCTGCATGCGACGCAGGCACCACGCACCATCAACAACAGCAAAGCCTTATCTCAACTAAATGGGGTCGGCTACATGGATTATCTTCAATCTAAATAATTCATTGAGTACATGCCAATATAAACAAAAATAGAAAGACTCCAAATTGGAAACTAATTCTAGAACTCTTAACATACTAAGACTAATATGCTAAGACTCCTACACTATCTAAATCTCCAGAGTAAAATTAAATAAGATTACAAGATAACCCCAAATAAAGAAAAACAATCTCGAGCCAAATCTTTATTCTTTGGCGGGTTATAGCATCAGTTCTCCCCAGCTTGAAAATCTGTCCTTGAATTTTAAAGAGTCAAGGAAACAACTTCGTGTGGTGCACATCCAATTTCAACCCATAATAAATTTCGGTCGCTCATGGATAATGAGGATGTATTCCTCAAGTCGTGAAGCCTTTTCATCCAATTCATCATCTCATGGTCACGAAAATATCAGTTGGGAACGGCTCGTTGGTGGAGTCCTTGACAAATTCCTGATCTGCCGCCTCAAATGACTTAGGAATGTCTGCAATTGCTTCCCATTGCAACCCAGCTACTGGTAGGAGTGTTGGTGGCAAGGATTAAAGTATCGCGTATCGGTAGCGTATTGGTCGGGCAATTTTAAGAGATGTATCGTATCGTGGATACAGGGCAAGACACGCACTGGAATTATTAGGGAACATGCAAAACACAATTTTTTAATATAAAAACATTATAATAAGCAATCTTGAAGTATTTTCAAGGATTAAAGACATCTGATGACATTCAATGAGCTACAACCTTCGGATCGCATGAATGGTAGATTTTTAGCAAGAATGAAAACCAGAAAAGTGAAAAAAAATCAGTTGTATCAAGCTTTATATGTGTTTATCGACCATATCGAACCATATCGGTTCGTATCAAGGTGTATTGAACAGTATCGGTTTGGATCAAGGTGTATCGAGTTGTATCGGTTAAATACACTTCGATACAATTTTTTTTTTTTTTGCGAGAAAATGGAAACTTAATTGTATCGATACATATCAAGTGTATCGACCGTATCGAAGTGTATCATTGGTTCGATACAGTTGATACATGTGGATCCACTTTTGTTTTAAAAAAAGAGATATGTATTGAAAAAAATTGGTCGATACGTATCCCTTATCGTATCTATCGGTGACTCTTTTGGTGTGAAACATGCGTCGGTCGCCAACCCATGAATATGCATTGACTGTGGCATGTGGGAAGGCTAGAGAATGAAAAAATTCTCATCACAATCAACTATACCACATTGTTCTCCCAACCATGATCAACCAACTCTAATGATGTGTGTGAGAGAATCAAACACCTCACACCAAGCACTATCAATATATGAAGATATTGAGAATTCTATGTAGACATCATTGTCAGATTGAGTAATGATCTAATTTGCTTGAGAGTTGAGACAACATCTCCATTATCGACCGCGAAACAAAAATGTCATCTTGCCCATCATTGAAGAGTAAAGTAACCTATTTTCCATTAGGAAAAGAAGAGTCACGAAAATATAGGCCTCCTTTGCCAAGTTTCTATTTGAACCGATTGATGCGGACCCAGGGCTGGAAAACCCTAATTGGTCCACTAATGGGCCCAACTAAATGTCAAAAACTCAAGTTATTAATGTAATGCCAAAACTATAATTTCTAGGAACAATTCAAGGGTTTTTAAGTAAGCAAATAAGGCTTAGGATGTAGTAGGAATTATAATTAAAGAGATGAGGGTATTCTTGGAAGCAATTATAAAGAAAGGGCAATCAAGAATAACACTAAAAGGGAGGGGTATCTTCAAAATAATATAACTACAACAGCAACAACAACAACAAAGCCTTAGCCCAACGAAATGGAGTCGGCTACATGGATTCTTGTCCTCCAATCAGCTCTGTTCGATGTCATACTTGAAACAAGGCCTAGGCTATGCATGTATTTCTTCACCACCTCCCCTAGGGTCATCTTAGGTCTGCCCCTAGTTCTTTTAGATCCTTCAATCTGAATCAAATCACTCCTCCGTACAGGAATATCTAACGGCCTCCACTGAACATAGCCATACCATCTCAAACAGCTTTCTCGTAGTTTATCATGTATCAACGCTACTCCCAAATCAACTCTAATACAATCAATCCTTACCTTATCCTTTCTAGTTTTACCACACATCCATCTCAGCATCCTCATCTCAGCTACACTAAGTTTATTTATATGATGCTTCTTAACTGCCCAACATTCTGCACCATACATCATGGCCAGTCAAATAACTGTCCTATAAAATTTTCCTTTAAATTTTTAAAGAATACACTAATCACACAGCACTCCAGATGCACCTCTCCACTTCATCATCCTATTTTAATCCTCTGTGAAACATCATCCTCTATATCTCCTTCTTTATCTATGATTGAACCTAGATACCTAAAATGATCACTTTGTTGTATCTCTCTCTCAAGAATAATCACCACATCATTATCCATCCTTGTGTGACTAAAGTTACACACCATATATTCCGTCTTCAATCTACTTATCTTAAAACCCTTTGATTCTAATATTGATCTCCATAGCTCTAACTTGGCATTAATTCCTGATTTTGTCTCATCCACCAAAAAGATACCATCAGCAAAAAGCATGCACCAAGGAACTTCATCTTGAATGTCTGGTTAAATCATCCATTATGACAAACAAATAAGGACTTAAAACTGATTCTTGATGTAACCTCATTATGATTGAGAATTCACTAGCTTGACCCCCTACGGTTTTTGCACTAGTCACCACATTATAATACATACCCTTAGCTATGTCCACATATTTGCTTGAAATACTTCTCTTCAAAATAAGATATCTAATATAATAAAAAAAAACCAAAGAATTAGTCTTCTTCTACCTTTCATAACCCAAAACCAGCGGGAGAACAAACTTCGATTCAGGCCATACAACTCACTTGATTCAAGTCCAACCAAGCTGAAACTCCAAGGTATGAATTGTAGCCTAGATCTCTCTTACATCTAGTTAATACCGAGCCCATACTGCCTAATAGAATTCGGAAACATTCTGAAATTCCTTCTATGAACCTATTCTGGTGAGTGATCTTGCAATGCAGCTATACACAGACATTGAGACATAGGAATTGTCCAGGAGCTCCATTCTCTCTCTTAAGCTCTTCGAACCCTTTACCGTGGAAATCATGCCCGATCAGCTCTTTCCCCAAGGCCAGCCCTCCCCCGGATGGTCCCCCCCCAACTCTTCTTCCCTCGCCACTAGAACCGCCTCCGCCTGCTAGTCTGTTGGAAGAAGGAGAAATCTATGAAGGTCTCCCTGTGCCTAATGTTGTTCATGCACCAACTGCTACTGCTAGCAATGGTCGCTGTAATGCTCTATTCAACTCAGCCCCTCTGACTCATGGAGAGGGATTTCCCCTGCACTTCAAAGTGCAGTTGATGGAAGATGAGATTCAGGTGGTTTCATGTTTGGATAGTTCCCTTTCTAGCAAGATTTCCAAATGGGACAATACCTTGGTGGGACAATTTGTGGGTAGTAGGCTACCCTTTCAGTTTGTAGAAAAATCGCTAATCCGACAACGAAAACTAATGGTGGGAGTAGAGACTTTTCTTGCGGATAATGACACCTTTGTATTTTGGTTTGCCAATGAAGATGACAAGATGAGCGTCCAAAAGAAAGGGATTTGGTATGTAGCTTGAAAGCCTCGTGTGAGGCAACGGGATGAGTCCTTTCGGTTCGATAGTTATGATTAATGAACTTAAAATCTCTTCCCATTTGAGTTTCTCTACCAGGTCTTCCATTCCACCTTGGGTGTGAGGAAGCTTTGAGCTCAATAGGCTTGGTCATAGGCACTCCTCTATTTTCAAACAAATGCACAAAAGCCAAGGATGCTTGGCCTTTGCTCATATTTGTGTTGTTATGCGAGCTGATGAACCCCTCCCAGATTTTGTAACTATTTGGTCTGATGAGAGGCACTCCTGGAGGCAGCATGTGACATATGATTGGAAACCTCCCCTTTGTACTACCTGCAAAGTATTTGGCCACAATACCGGTTCTTGTGGACCTCCATGAGTACTTCTACAAACCCCAAGCCTGGAAACCATCCCGTGCTAGATCAAAATAGAGGCCAAAGCCTCCAGTGGAAAATAACATCAGCCCTGGGGTTGCAGTTTGGGGTAGTCGTATTGGAGAAGACGAAGCTGACGTGGTAGCTCAGTCCGAGGTTCAAAACTCAAACATCCTGGTCAGGTAAAATAGCTACCAGACCAGGTCCAAAAGACATACTTACGTGTAACAGATTCGAAGCCCTAGACGCTGTTGATGATGATGACAGATTGTCCTCAGAGGATGTTGTCTCCCTCTCTGATGCCCAGCACTCTGATGACGAACCGGATAAGATATAAAACTCGCAAGGTCCCCTCTCCCTGAGAGTCAACCTTCCTCTTGCAGCCTACGGGAGCCAGACCTACTCCCATTCCTCTTTCTCGCTCTACTGAGAAGAGAGCTTCCTCAAATGTCTGCAATGCCTCCCCAAAACCCTTATCAACCTATATATCAAGGAAAAACCAAACCAAGCCCTCTAGTCCAGTGGTTCAACCTTCCTCTACCCCTGATCCTGAGTCTTGTGACCCAAACTAAGAACCCAAAGAGCCTTTTGACCCAAACCTCGTGACCCATCACCCGAACCTGTTACTAAGCCAAATAGAAAGACCAAGTCTCGTAGTCCTATCCCAACAACCCTACCCCCCTTTCGAGCAGTCATCCTCCATCTCCGCCTTCTACATCTACTTGCAATCCTCATCTGGTTGATACCCCATCCACCCCCTCCCGTCCTTGCTGGGCACTGCTGATGATTCCTCGATCATTGAAACTGGTTCCCCAGCTGAAGAGTCTGCTAATGTCTGCCTTGAGGAGTCTTCTCAGTGATCACGGACTTCTGGAAAATTAAAGCCACGGGATAAAGCAAAGAGGTATGAGAGAACTACTAAGTGTCCTCTTCAAGCTTCTCAGGGCTCGGGATCCCCTTCCCGATCCTAACTGGGTTGTGGTTGAGTTATGTTCCCCTAGCCCAATCAGTTTCCAAGATGAATGATTTTTTTTTTGGAATGTCTAGGTCTGAATTCCCCCCATAAGCAAGTTTAAGTGAGATCTTATACTAACAAGTTCCACCTTTCTTTTGTATTTTTGGGTGAAACAAGGGTGAAAGAGCCTAAGGCTGCTAAATAGCTACATCCTTAGCCCCGGGATGGCAAATGGAAACCAACTATATCCATCATGGCAATGGTAGATTGTGGGCTTTATGGGACAGCTCCAAGGTTTCATGCTCTATGGTTAGTATGTCTGATCAACTCCACATGCCCGACCTCTTCAAATTGCATCTCTCTAATCGGAATCTGATCTTGGCGCTTTGCATCTTTAATTGAACCGTCGATCAAATCCTCAGATTCTTTCTCAGACACGGCCATCTCTTGAAATTTAACAAATTCGTTTGCCATCATTTTATCCCCTTCGGATTCACCTTTATCTTGTGGTTGTATGGCATCAAGTACACCTTCAATTTTCTGATGCAACTCTTCAGAAGCCTTTTTAAAATATTCTCTAAATTCCACAAAAGTAGCTCTTTGGTCTTGCATACGCTTTCGGAATGTATGGAGATCATCTTGCATCGAAAGTAATAGATCATATATACACTAATCAAGGGTCATGATGAAAAGCTTCAGATTCGGTTCTGATACCAATTGATGTGGATCAAGCAGACAGATCCATTGTGGTGGCCTTAAGAGAGTGAATAAGAGAAAATCAAGGGGCTGTTCCAGGTTGTGAACAGTACCCATGAACCGTAATCCAAGAACAACTTCAAGAAAAAGAAAAGGAAGGAGAGAGAGAGAAAGAAGTTGATGCAGTTCAACCATGCGGTAACCCTTGGATTGATGGGCAGCATGCCTTGCAGCCCAGTTCTGGCCTAGCAGCAAGCCCAAACTGATTGATGGATTGATTGATGTGCAAGAGTTAGTAATTTTTCTATTTTAAAGTTTCCAATCTTCGAACAGTTGCTTAATTATTTAAGAAAGAGAAGGGGGGTTGGAAAAGGGGAGGATTTGAGTTGATGAAAAAAAGGGTGCCATATGCATGTGTGGGCTATGAGAGACGGTTTTGCTGTGTGATACAGCTTAGGTGAGAGACCTAAGGTTGAGGGAGTCAACCAAATCCTAGGTGGAAAGCCTATGAGAAGATAAGCCTATGAGAGATCTTCTATATTTCTGGTTTTCATTAAGTTTTGGGTGCTGTTCCAGTCACTGTTTTATCAAAAAATTTGTTTAGGATTGTTATCAATCTCGGTTTTAAGATCTATCAATGTGTTTCTGTTACTTTTTTACCAGCACTTAATGCAATATTTAGTCAATTCAATTACTGTTTCTTTTGTAATTGATTGCTGAGTCTGCTGGTTCCTAGTGTGATTCATATCAGTCCAAATCAAGTCAACAATAGTTCTTGGTCCTGCAATAAGAAAAACACTCGATTTCTGTCTTTATTGGTTTGATCTCAGTCCACATCAGTACCTTAATCCATTATATGTCTGCTGATCTGATATTATTCTATCAACTGAATATCTTCTCCATTTGATTTCGGTTGTAAATGAGGTCTAAGATCCTGGTTTCAGCAAGCCATGGGGGTTGTTCTAAACCCTAGAGTCCATCCCCATCGGAGGCACCAACCTCTAACCTAAATCACTCATTTATTCCATTTCATTTAATCTTCACTATCCAAGTGTTTGAGTTACATACCCTTATATAGAAAACTGAAACAGAATCCAAAAGCAAACTAAAACCAAAGTCAAGAAAACACACTAAAAAAAAAAATTAAAAAATAAAAAAAGAGCCCTTGCCAACCTACCAAAGTCTCACCAAACCTTATCAACTCCAAATACTAAATCTACACTAAGATTGACCCTTAGCTATCTTAATTTCGTATGAAAATAAAAAAAAAAAAATCTCTTATACAGGCTTGTAAATGAGGCTCATTATATTTAAAAAAAAAAAAAAAGTCCCCAGGCCTATAAGACCCAACTATAGGCCAAGATAGATTTTATGAGGCATAACTGGCCTGTTTGGGGGCCCGTATATAAATCAGCTATTCTTGTGGTTAACACAGAAGTTATCAGTAGACTTAATTTTACCTGTTTAGGATCCTGTCTACTTGATGACTCATATTTGGAGAATTAAGCTTATGGACTTAATTTTTTACTCTTAAGATCCTATCCACTTGATGGATCTTAATTTGAGAATTAAGCTTGTTCAAATGGTGTAAAATTGTTATTCTTTCCAATACAGAAGAAAGAGGTCTGGTGTTTTAACAGTTGGGAGTTAGGGTGCTTAAAACAGATCTTTTACTATGTAACCACCAACTTGTAACCATTTCCTCATCTAAGTGCTTGTCAATCATTTGGGCAGTCTAGATATGTAACTAGGCAACTCGCCCTACATGTGAGATTTCCCCTTGCTCAAATATAGAAGCCTAGAAAAAACAAAATTTGGCCAGTTTGCTTCATTGGTAATGCATGTGCCTCTTTGTACCTCATGCAAAAGCATTGGGTTGAGTTACATTGCATTAACCTGCAAAACTTACAACTATAATCATTCCTTTCAAACAATAAATTTTAAAGGTACCCCATTAATTGCATTTACTGTAGAAATGTATATGGCATATAGATAGCATGTTAGAATACCATAATTCATATTAGGGTAATACCCAACAATATCTATAATTCTTGTGAATGGGGAGTACCTTAGAACATTATCTCACACAAGAAATTTAAAGAATAGAGAATACTCCATATCAAAATAACTACATCTAAAAAAATCCCCAGATATATATATACCCAACAATATCTATATATATATATATATATATATATATATATATATATATATATATATATATATGGGTGCCATGCTTGGATGGATTACCTGCAATTGAAGTGTGTGAAGGATAAAATTCCGAACAATATCATACTCCCCGTTCAAAAGAAATGCTATTCCAGAAGGTATGAAATCACGGATGAAGACTTGATCATAGTTCAGAACATTGGATTCGGTTGGGTCCTTTGCAGCAACTGTTCCAATGGGACTACCACAATAATAAACAATTGATTCCCTCAAAAGATTCCATGCCTCTTCCTCAATGGAGTTAACACAAGCTTTACGAAAAGTACGCTTGCTTGTTTCAGCATCAGCTAACTCACCATTAGATGTGAAAGTTTCCTTCTCCTTTTCCGATTGTTGAAGCTCACCAAGCACTATAGGTTTTGCCCCATTCCCCACGACATTAAATGGGTTTGACTCATTTTCAATATCAAAAATCAAGGCACCATTTGCATCCTCTGCAGTTACCCCACTAATACTTTCAGGACGTTGACAGTGGCAATTCAGAAAGTGGGATTGAGCAAACATCATATTTCCATGAGAAGCACCACCTTTATGGATCGTCAAGAAACTTCGAATCGCCCTTGAACAATTTAGTGGTTTCATATACCCTGAATAGGACCTTCTCTTTCTACTTTCTACATGGAATTTGGGAGAAAAAGTGGAGTTCGGTTTGCCAAGACAAGGATCAGAAAATACAAGTTTAGAACCCGTACTGGACAGAATCAACATTGCTTCAGAAGTGCCCATTGACTTTTTTTGGTAAAGAACTAAAAGTCGATTGATTGCATTCAAATTAATATGACCAAAGCCGAAACAGATCAGGCCTCCCGTAACTGTAGTTCGGTTAAGATACCTACAAAGAACACCTCAAGTTCAATTAAAAGAACCAAGATAAATACTAATACACAAAATTCCTCAGATCAGTGGGGAACCCTATACTATAGAAAAACCAAACTGATTTAATTCAGTGATGAAAAGTCCAATATTGTGTAGTCAATATCAATTTCTAAGTAGGAGAGCTTGAGACTGGGACAGTTTACAGCTGCGTAAATAGGAAAGGAGAAAGAAAAAAAAAACATAAGATCGTAGAAAGCACAAAAAATTCACATGCATATGAACCACCAAATGCAGAACTATGCTCAGGATTCTTGAATAACCTGCAATTACAACAAACTACTCAAGCTTCACAAACCCGCCATTTCAATTAAATAAAAAAAAATCAACAAAAAATAGCAGAACCGCTCGGTTAACACCAGCATGGATTTCACAAAGGGACACATCATCAAATTGCACTCATTAAAATGTGTTTAAGAGTTGAAATACAATATAATCTTGACCGGACGATCCACTTTAGCCACTGAAGAACAAGACCCTTCCCATGGCGACAGATATATTCAGAATAACGGAGACAAAGACACTAAATTTCAGTATAGAAGGAGAAGTAAAAGAAAGTAATTTTGATCCACTCACAGTTCTGATTTCTTGAGATAAATTCAAAGCGGTTTAACCTATAATTCAGGTTTTCTTTCCTCTAGTTTCTTTGTATATACAGCATCATCACTTCAGAATCAGATCTTTTCCAATAAAGTAACAAGAAAAACCGAGCAATCAATAAATCCACAAATAAAAAGGTTCAGAAACAAGGAGATATCTCACCTCAAATTACTGATTTACACGGGTTTGCGTACTGCAAGAGAAAGAAAAGAAGATACATAAAATTTCGAGATATGTGAAGAGATGGTCTCTTTTTACACGTTTTAGTTTCTATCGTGTCACATCCATAATCATCTGATCCCTGCTTTAGTTTCAAAAAGGCCAAGTTGTGGGGCTATGGCGATAGCCGCGAAACCAGCGAGCATATCACAATTCACAGGTCAGATGCGACAACAACAATTTTTGCCGGCACAAAAATTTTAAAAATATTTTTTTCCCAGCACCAAAAAAAAGACAATCTATTAAAAGATTCCTCAGACAAAATCGTCATTCCAAATTGTGGATTCTGTGATCAGAACCTTTCAATATTAATGAAAGAACAGTGAATCCGGGGTTCTGAATGGTCGACATATGATTTTTGGGAGAATCTGAATCCTACATCTGAATCAATATCGAGTCGACACTGAATTGACAGGAGCTGTCGATTCAAACGTGGGACTCGAATTTTTCCGAGTGATGTCCCCATCACCACTGGGAGGATGCAGATCCCTCTTTCTAGTTCATATATTTCCCCTGCAAAGATTGCCTTTCCGGTTTAAGGTGATTTGAGTTTGTGGTTCTATCATGACCATCATAGCCATCCATGGAAATCCTTGGATTTAATTATGGCATTTGTATTATGGATTGTTATCAAGCAAATGCAGAGATATCTATCTATTTGAGGAACCCTCTTAAATTTAAGCCCAGTAGAGTTATGAGGATTTTTGTAAGGTAAGAAGACATTTATAAGTTCCACCACATCTTCTATAAGCAGGCATATTAAGTCCTGTATTCCTGTGTAATTTTAGGGATTTGGGTTCAAGTCTTATCGCCTATGTACGCATATATCCAATATCTCCCCCTCACTTTTCTCTCCCAAGAAATGTCATCTCCTTAGGCGCCTAATTCAATCTTTTGATCCCACTGGAATGAGACATTTATGTTATGGGCTCATAAGGTAAGAGAGGTTCAAGAGCACATTCCCTAATGGACTTTGTTCTCTAAAGCATTCATGATCCAAGAATGAGAATATATACCAAAGTATTCATACCTTGTTTTTATCATCTCATAATATGTTGTTGACCCCAAATGCATACCAAGACAACCTTGTAATGATAATGGGGGTGTCAATCAGTTTGGTATCAATAATTCGGTATGCTTCCACGTACCGTACTAGTTTTAGATAATTCAGCAACTAATTAATGGTTTGGTTTCGATATACAGTTTCAGTATCGAATTAACACTTTTTTTTTTTTGGTAAATGAATTGACAGGCTAGGATCGTCTATAGCACTTTAGTGTAGCAAATTTGATCCTAGCCATTGGGAGTGCATCGGGACTCGTGACCGATGCACTTTCAATGGTTTGGATGCACTCTGCAACAACAGAGTGCTACAGGCGATTTTTTTTCCTCAATTGACACCCTTAAGTAGTGGTAAAAAAGGGATGCAACGCATGATGAAATAGAGCATTAGTGATATAGGATTCGGCTCCTCTATAGTGCGGGGGTGCAGTACAGAGCCTATAGTGCTGGTCAGATGGTTGCCACATAAATCACTTTAGAATCCAAGGGCAGAGGGAGGATTTTGCATATTAAGGAACTATAGGTGAACTACAAGGGAGATAATATTTGAAATCCAAGTGTGAATCCAAATTTCCTCTCAAACCCCCCTTGATCTCGGATTCTCGATTCAGAAGGCATTCCCTCCCTCCTGAACCTGGTCAATATAGGAAATGAAAGAACGGTTCATTCCTTAACATGCAACAATCCTCCCTCCACACTTCGGTTCGTTCCTTAACATGCAACAATCCTCCCTCTACACTTGGATTCTAAACCAATTACATGTCAGCCATCCAACCCGTACTACAGGCTTTGTAGTGCATACTGAATTTAGATCACCTGCATGTATATGTACTCTTCATGGAATTCTATTACCGTCGATGTGATGTGAGAGCCACCTATGAAGCATAAGACCCATTGAATATGGACAGTGATGGAACTATTCTAGTGCATTCCCCACTACAGAAGAGCCGGATCCACCAATGCCATCCATACCTCACGTTTTAAAGATTTTTTTGGACTCAACGGTCGCAAGACAATGACCAAATCCATCCCATCAGAAGTTCCCAACCAACCATTGCTCTATGGACTTACTCTACCCTCAAACCTCATCACCAATTCAATCTCTTTTCATGTATCGTTCCTTTTTAAGGAAATCACCAATTCGATTACAATCATGCAAGACAAGGGAATCTAGCCATGCAGAACAACCCAAAAAAGAGAAATTGAAACAATGATTTCATGAAACCAATGTACTTTACAAGGAATGGAAATAATATTTACAGCAGAAAAAAGGAAAAGAAACTGGTATCTTCTTTTTTTTCTTCTTTTTCCTAGAAATAGAAAATCTAAGCAAAAGAAAATTTTGACACCGGAGACTTTAAGCATCATCCATGTTGTGATCATTGTCGTTATCACCTTCATAATATTCATCATCTCGCTGGATTTGCTTGTCTTGAGTGTGTTCTGCAACATCACAGCTTCCAAAGAATAGTAAGAAAGAATGGATATTATTATCTTCGTAGAATTACATAGCATCTACGAACCATATTTTCTCATAATTCATAAAATAAAAAATACTGAAGGTATCAAAATCGCAATATCATCTATGTAGAACATCACTTACGATCAACTCTTTCATCTGGGTTCTGCTCATCTTCATCAAAATCAGGGATATAGAAATCAGGCGGAACCTGCAAAAATCACAGCCACCGGTGATCAACTCCCAATTAGTGACCTGTTTTCAATCATATGCAGGGAGAGAAAGATGAGATCAGTAAGGACCGAAATGTAGTAGAAACAGGCGAACTTGACTCTCCTCTCTCTCTCTCTCTTATATGTACGTAAATAAGAATTTCTTGAAGCATGAGAGAGAGAGAGAGAGAGAGAGAGAGATGAGATCAGGTAAGTGGGTAAGGCCATCATCACGTTAGGACTGAAATGTAGTAGAAACTAAAAACTACCAAACTTGAGTCTCTCTCTCTCTCTCTCTCTCTCTCTCTCTCTCTCTCTTATATCCACACAAATATAAATTTATTGAAGTACGCAACAGATGCACAAACATATATATTGGATGCATTATCACAAGAAGATGGTCCCATTTTGTAGGAAGCAACCTTGACACCCCTTGACAACCATGGGATAAGTAACAGAACCACATCACCTTTAACTCTTTCCAAAGACCCAAAACCAAAGAAAAGATAGCTAACTCCACCATACATTCTTCCTCTTAGCTCTAAATGAATATGAGGCCAAAAAGAGAAGAATTTTTGTAATTTCTGTCAGCAACTAGCCTACCCATGCATCAGTATAGCACACACTATAAGCACTGAACCTTGATAACTGAACATTCTGTCGGTCCAATAATTTCTCCAACAATAAAACTAGAATATGTGGCATCAAAACATGAATAATCTAATACACAAATTCGCTCTCTTTTTTGGTGTTTGCCTAAGTAGTTCAACAATGACTTACCTTGCCACCAAGTGATGTCCAATATCTTAGTTTTATTAATTCAAATCCCAGAATATTCAGGACCCTGAGCTGTGAGAACTTTTTGTTGATCAAAGTTTATCAAGTGGAAAGTGGAAAACAAGAACATGGGAAGAACACAGCCTAACCCCAAAAAAATAAAGGACCACCAGAAAATTAGCAATAACAAAATAAACAGAGTACCCAGTAGTATATCATCAAAGGAAGACATTCTGATGACTCTGCAAAACAGAACCTAGCCCTCAAACCACAAGTAGTGTGACTGTCAGAGGCTTCCCTCAACAGTCATTTTTACCTGTGACTGGGCACCACCAACCCATGGGCTGCACTGAGTAACCTTCCCTTATACTCTCTTTTTTTCCCAGTAGAAGGGAGATAAACTATCCAAGAGATGGATGTTGGTATGGTATGTTTTGAGGGGAGATGAATTGGCTAGACAGGAGAGATGATCGATTAGGAAAATAAGGGCTATGAGGCCAACACTAGTGGAAGACCCAATTTGGCAGATATCCGTTTGGGTTTGGACAAAATGGAATTGTTACATGATACTGAAAAAACCGTTACTGGTTCAAATATAGCTAACAAAGGGCATCCAAACAAGGTTCTGTGGTTTCGACCGAGATATCTCAATTTTGACCAAGGTCGAAACTAGATAGGGGCTCAATTCCAATGTCTCATATTTCGGCTGAGATTTCACTGTTTCGACCAGTGAAACCTGGTTGGAAGTGGGGAATATCCTGACAATCATGTAAGACAACTCCTTCGAAGCATCGAGGTGCTGGGGGTGTTTCGGCTTCATGGCTGGTCGAAATCGACCTCGAAACCGAAACCTTGCATCCAAGAGGTTTACTACAAGTAAAGACACATCAATATACAATGGAACACTTGAAAACCTACTTTTGATGTGGCCTACCTCTTGCATTTGTACACTAGGGGCATGCTGAATGCAACGTAGACTTTCCAAGACTTGCATTTTTATTGTACCAAGGTAGGACTTGCTGTTCATGTTCTCCTACCACAGCAATCAAAACAGAGATATTAAGTTAGGATAGCAGAATAAAAAATCATTGTTGCAAAACCGAACCAGCAATCTATTACAAAACAATGACTCATGAAAACCAACCAATTTTATTAAGGCCACTCAGATTCTGACTTGCAAGTCTATGTTCTGATACCAACACACTTCCAACATGATCACAAAGCTAACACAGGATCTAGAATATACTAATGAAGCCACAAAAAAAGAATTAGAGAAAAAGTTGCCTACCAGGTTCCCACTTGGAATCTTTAACGAATAATCAGGAGCAAAATATTTGATGTACTCATTATCTGGGATTTCTGCAAGAAATAAAATAGAAAAAATTATTTTTCAGATAAAATCAAAACTTAGACAAAGTACTGGAAATTAGCAATAATCATTAACAAGAAATATGTTCAGGAATAAATATTTTGACATTGGTGTAAAAAAGAAAAATATAATAAGATCACACAATGGCTGTGAGGTCAGTATCAAGAAAGACACATGGCAATTTTATCAGAATCTTGAAAATTATTCAACAGAGAAATAGAAGAATCACACATTTCAAAAGAAATACAAATTATCTCCGAGCTAGAGCATTTTCTATGGATACTGAATAGATGTCCAACAAGCAAGCTCACAGTTCACAACAAAGGTTGAATGGAACCTATGTTGTCTGCAGGGAACTCCACCAATCTCTTACTTCATAGTTCATCCATCAAAAAATAGTGTTCCCTTAAAAAGAGCCCAAGTGCGACAAATTGTTAAAACATAAAAAGAAAATCTCCTTTTTCAATGTTCTCCTTCCAATACTTTATCAAGATTTTCTTCAAGTTGGGTAATAATGAATATGGTACTTAGGCTCTCTTTGGTATAGTTTATATTTCTGTTTATGAGTTATTTATGACAAATCATTTAGGGTAAATTACTCATACCACCCCTGGAATCTAACCTTACAACGCATGAACCTAAAAGTTGACGATAACTACTCATACTACCCCTACTTTTCAAACCTTGTTACACTAAGACCTAGAAATGATGATGTCATCAAGGTTAAAATCTTTTAATGTCTAAACTACCAACTACCCTTAAGTTATGGGTATGGTGAAAAGACAAAAATAGGTATCGTTCAGTAAAGCCCGACTAAAGCCCTAGAATCAGTTCAGTTCAACTTCATCCCCAAAAGCTCTCCAGTTGAGAGGAACCTCAAGCCCGACTGTGCAAGAGAGACGGTGGAGACGAGTGAAAAAATGAACAGGGCAAAGAAAATGAAAAACCGACTCTGTAAAATATGCAACTTTTAAATACCATGGGATTCAATAAACATATTACTGAACTGTGAACAGGGCAAAGAAAATGAAAAACCGACTCTGTTTTCAGTTTCATAATTCTCTGAGTCAATTGGACTAAAATGGGACAGAAGCTGGGTAATTTCAGGCTTATTTTTTGGAGTAAGTACAGTTACTTTGGAAAACAGTTATCTCTTTACTAAAATGGCAAATGGAAATCTGAATTTCTTTCCGTGCAACTCAAATAATTTGTTGGTGTTCCTCTTTCTATCCCTTCCTAATGGCTTCTGCTGTTACTGACATTTTCTCATTGTTTGGTTTCCCTGGATCTCAGTGGGAGGGAAATTTCCAGCAAACCAAGTGAACAAACAAGAGGTTATGGCATAGCAAGAACTCGAAAGGAAAAAAATGCATGATGCTCTAAATGAGTACCGAAACATTTGTCTCCGAGCAGAGGTATTTCTTCTTCTTCCCCCCTAAATTTTTTTATTTGATTTATGTTTTAGGTGTACATCCTGCTTATGTTTTTAGTTGTAGTGTAGTGTAGTGATCTATATACGTCCTAAATCCCACGAATCCTGTAAAATCTATGACCTCTCAAATTTTTATCTCCTAGAGAAATCGATTCTCCAGGTACTGCGGCCCTAAATTCCCACTTTAAATGAAATGAGAAGAAGAGCAGAAGGGCAGACGAGACGAAGAGAAGAAGAGAATAAGAGAAAAAGAGAAGCAGAGAACCAGAGAAGAATGGAAGAAGAGAATAAGAGAAGAAAAGAAGAAGAAAATAGAAGAAAAGAAGAGAAGAAGAGAAGTACCTAGCAGCACCGAGGACTGACTATGGAGCTTCTCACAGTAGACGGCCAATGGAGAAGACGAACAGAGTGCAGCCCAACAATGAATGGGATGGATTTGGGGACTCATTCTCTAAAAAGGGTTTAAAGGGTATTTGGGTTTTTTGTTTTGAAAAGGGCAAAAATGACTTTTGGATTTTTTGTTGGTAAATGGACTAAGGGTATAACAGTTCACAAAGGCTTAGGGGGTACTACGAGTAATTATCATCAACTTTTAGGTTCATGCGTAATATTGGAATCCAGGGATGATATGAGTAATTTACCCAATCATTTATTATAGAAAATTATGGGTCATAAATAATAACCGTTTGGTATCACTAGACATAAAGAAATAATAATAGATTCCACATTAATGATAAACAGCTTCTAACCTATCTGTAGATTTTAGATTATGGTGATTTATTTTTAGATATAAATATATATACTATAAATCATACCAAACAACTACATATGTCATAATGTATTATAAAACTAATTCTATAATACATACCAAAAAAAGCCTTAATACAAAGGTAGTAAACTTCATAACTCATTTACCAAAAAAACCTCATAACTCGTTACTTAATTTATGAGATGAACCAAATCTTTGCAGGAAGGAGTATAAAATTCTCTTGCAAAAATGAAATCAATGTACTTCATTGCCGGTGTAAATGGTAACAAATACGTGAATGAAAGTGGCAATCCAATAGTTCAGTACCATACACAGTTCAACACAGTGGCACACTTAAGCAATCACACTATAATGAAAGTAAATTCAGAAGAACTAACCGATGCACTCTAACATATCGACAAAATTAGACAAAGATAATGATAAATTATAAAATGCCAGTTGTTGTTTTGGTTGTATGCTTGTTCTGTTGTTTGGTTCTTGTTCTCTTTGGGACATTCTCTGTCTTCTCTGACCACTTGGGCATCTCTTCGTTAATATTCTTTTCTCCCTACTCTCTCTCATGAAATTCCCTCTGTTGCTGTTGCCTATTGCCGGAGGGAGCATCTATAAGATGTTAACATACCATTGGGAAGCTCTGTATCCAGAAGAACCCCAGTTTCAACAGCCCAGCATCGAGCAACATTCTCTTTTGTATATCCGCCACCTCCAGTAACCTGTAATGAAACAGAATCTAAACCTGTAGGCCCAGAAGATGATTTTCTTGAATGACAAGTACAGTAGTTCAAATAAACTTACCAACAAGGGCAAATTGAATTTTTTCACAAATCTTACACATTCTGAATGCCCTATAAAAAACAGAATAATGACAACATTCAGTCACATCCGAGATAAAACTTCTATTAAATTTTTCCACTCAAATCCTAACACTATGAAGTCAACAGTAAAAAGAGATTCGATTACAAGGAGACTAGCACCATCAATGGAGAGGTTGAAGCAGCCCAAGCGGTCACCAGCGAGTGAATCTGCGCCACATTGTAGAACTATAGCACCTGGTAGATATGTCTCAACAACCTTGGCAATAATCTACATAATAAAATATTGTAAGGAAAACTCTATCATTCACCTTATAGAAATTGTACATGGCAACCATATAAAAAACCTATGACTCAAATATCCAGAATTACAACATACTGTTTTGAAAAGTCGAGTAAAGCTGGCATCATCTATTCCATCCTTCAGTGGAACATTTATGGCATAATACTTTCCTTCTTTCTCTCCAGTTTCCTACAAAAGAAAGAAATTCTTAAATCACAAACAAAAATGAAAAGGAGGCATCACAGAAAAAGGAGTAGGGTTTTCCCCGTAGAAAAAGGCAAGTATGTGTTTGTCATGTCAGTAAACGTAAAAAGGCATAAGACCGATGCCTTTGTTTCTCTTACAGACTAGGAGAATGTAATTTTTGAGAATTATGTAGAGTTGCAAATGCTAATCTTTCTGAATACTTTGGTACATGGCTTTTTTACATGGCTCTTTCCCCACTTGTTCATTTTATTTCTGCAATACACTCAAAACATGTTGTAGCTCAATGGAAGAGGAAATGGAGTAGGCAGCCTTGCACGAATGGATCAACCAAACAAAATTCATGAAGAATAAATTTTATTTTTCCTTTTTATCTTACTGTTTTCCCGAGGTAAGGTGCAAGCAATAAACAGCAAATTTAACTAAGAGCAATTATGTTTTGTTTAACTGGATCATGAATCTCATGTGTAAATTATAGCTCACACACATGCCATACTTCTCTTTGTGTTCACAATGCTTTTCATTTTATAGTACAAATTTCCTCCACATTATCAATGACTCAATGTAATTCCTTCCACTATTGTTAAAGTAAATTATATTATTGTGTATAGTTTCAGCCAAAACACACAAACTTCGGTCAGCAGTGATAAATGAGGAAAAGCATTGGTAGCTCCACTCACATCTGCCCAAAGCCAAGATCCATTGGTGCTCATATGTTTGCAAAATAAGGAGAGAGAGCTCACTCCTAAATCCTAATTTCCCCACACAGTTTACCCTGAGGAGTTAAGAACCAGATCAAAGAGATCAGATCACGAGTGTGCTTAACCAAGAACTAGCAACACTTAAAGCCTACCCAATATTTACTTTTACGGAGAGTAGCATATCAGCATTTGTTCATCATGAACATCAGCCATCCTCTTTCATCTCCTGGATAACAAATTAGATAGCATCCAATCATTAAAGAGGAAAGGTGAACCTTTCTTTGTCCCTCATCTAATTTCATTAAGAAAACTGGTCCAATACTTCAAGAAAGGATGTGAACACATAGTTGTCAAGGCGTCATCTAGGCGCCACACGCCTTGTCACCTTGGGCATCCATTGGTTCGCCTTGGCACCCTAACAACCATGCGTGAACACATTACCTCTCTGTTCAACTGTTCCTTTATAATTGTGCAAGTTGTTTCACTTGAAATTTTTCCTTCTGACCGTGTGAAAATGAGGACAGCTAGTGGCAAATTACTAAGATGGTAAGACTCTATAAACTTAGCATATGAAGGCCTTCTCTATGCCATTTTATACTCTGTCAGTAATAATGATCAATGACATTTTCTAGACACCATTTTACCATTTTCCATTTTTGTCAATAAGATTGTTCTGTCTAAACAAATTCATGTTATACTATTGAACATGCGCATGCGCAGATCACCATTTGTTGTAAATTAGATTGTGCGTTTTCCATTTATTCATCCTACAAAAAATTGTGTGCCATACATTATGTGGCAGTCTAATTGCCATTCAACTTTGTAGATATGTTGGATGTTGGTGTTGTTACCTCCTATTCATGTATTATGCTTTTGAATGAATACTAATGGGGCAAAACCTATCAGAACGGCCTTTATCAAGGTGGTCAAATATTTGCTACATGGTAGATCCGATGGGTCCTAAATTTTGTGGACAGGTAGTAACCAAGTTTGAAGTTTCCCTATTAACATGTAAAATTTAAGCCCAAGCAAAGTTTGCCAAGTGGCAAAAGAGGTTTAAAAATCAGGACTACAAGAGAGTGCACCTTAGTGGTTAAAGTACAATAAGCGACTCATAATTGTCAAGGTGACAAGGCGATCCAAGGCATTTAGGGCCATCCTGGGCGCCTAGGCGATCTAGGCGTTCCCAGTATATTTTTTTTATTTTTAAAATATTAATGTTATATTAATGTTTATATATATGCAACATTCTACATAAATAATCAATATTTAAGACATAACTTAATTAATATGAGAAAATCAACAAGGCAACAAATAATAAATAAAGTATAGGACAAAAAAATTTATTTATAACTAACATTTGTGTACTTCTAACAAATTTGACAGGAACATAACTCCTTTAATGTTAGTTCAGATTCAAGCAATCTCGAATTTGTTGCAAAGCTAGCATAATCAGCTTTCCAATAAATCAGAGATTGCTTAAATCTGAGATAAAATGAAGGAGTTACACTACAGTCAAACCTTGTTCGGAGCACGCGAATGCTGTTTAAAGTCATCTGAATGTAAATTATTTTTTGGGCATCAAAGCAAGAGATTATTTTGGCACGCACTTGGTTTTTAATGATGTTTTACTATAATAAGACTTATGGAATTTTTATATTTGGGAAAAAGCCTAGCATTTGGAAGTTGAAAATCGCCTCCGCATCCAAAAATACGATTTTTGTTCTTGAACTGGAGGGTTGATTTTTTATCCTTATGGAATTTGGATTTTAGACTATTTTTATTGGATTCAAATTGGGGGTATTTGCTTATTTATGAATAATATTTTAAGTAAATGAAATATAAAATTAAATGATATTAGTCATAAATAAGTACTGCCTGATAAATGTTGTTCTTGCGTAGCCTAATAAATCTTGTCAAGAAAAGTCAGAAAAAAAAAATACACATAAGGCCAAGGCGACCGCCCAGGCATTCTGAGAGCCCAAGGTGCCCAAGGCGACGGCTAAGCGAAGCCCAGAGAGCCTGGGCGACCACCTTTTCAATACTAATAAGGCGCCCTGGCGCTCAGGCCCTTGGATCATGCCCGAACGCCAAGGCGACGCCTTGACAACTATGATAAGCGTGCACGGACATGCATGCTGATAAGGAGAGGGTATTTGATATTTTGATAGAATTAGACTGAAATTCAAAATGTAGCTAATCCAAGGCATGGATTAGCTATCCAACAGTCAGAATTGCCACATCATCATTCCTCACACAATGATATGGACCACCTTGATAAACTTGTCAAGGCCAGACCATTCACATGAGTCTTTCCCATGTTAAAATAAATAAGGATAAAATGAAATAATGAATAAATTTTAACAAATTAAAAATGGCAACTTTATTGTTTGATACCAGACAATCCAATGACAAGCACCTTATATTTTTACACTCATAAATATTTCATTTCTTTATCGATTATTTTCCAAAGAACCACAACTAGCTATTTAATAAGAACTAGAGAAAAGCTCTCTTTAATATTTTAACTCTGTTTAATTTATCATTAAATTTTTTAACTTCAATGTTATTTTTTCAGCAATAAGCATGAAAATGAAATGGAATACAAAAATTCCTACTAAAATTGCAGAACAAACTGATGTCCTTTCAAACAAACCAATAATCCATAATGAGGGAAAGATTGAAGATGTCACCATTGGATCAGAGTAGAGGATGAAGTGGGAAGACACTTGAAAGCCCTGTGTGATCAGTAACTACCTTTATGATTCAATAGGTTTATAAGATCATTCATGCTCTATGACGTAGAATTTTGATTAACCAAGAGACAAGAAAACAAAAATTGATGTAGCTCAAATGCCAACAGAGAGATGGTGATGATGGCGAGATGGCAAAGGATAGACTAAGAATTAATGTATTCTTAGGAACCTAACAACAACAACAAGCCTTATCCCAACTAATGGGGTCGGCATTCTTAGGAACCTAAGCTTGGTATTAATAGGACACAAAACAGGGGAAAGTAAACTAAGATGATTCAGTCATGTATGACAAAGACTAATACTGCAGCAGTAAAGAATGACTTGGCCAAATAGTTAACAGGTTGAAATAGTGAAGAAAAGGCATGAATGGCCATGATCAATTTAATAAACCTCCAATAGAGCAGAATGATGGGACTGTACTCAATAGGATAAGGCTAGGTACTGAGGCTTTTTATTTTTTATTTTTTTACCCATGTAAGTGAGTTGAGATTTATATTAGTGCAGGTTTCAGTTACTAAAAAAACTAATTAGACCATACAATATACATAACAAAAATCTGGGTACTTTTACGTCACTTTTAACTCTTTTTTTTTGGTAACCTCTAACTGTTTCATGGAAAGGTGGGAGGAGAGTTCAGGAAACAGGAACTGATGACATTCTAAAGCAGATCTAGCACCTTATGTAGAAGTATCAGCTTCTCGCGAATAACATAACTTGATACATCAAATGTAGGTTAGCTCTAAGCCTCTAACAGAGACCAATCAGGCACATGTCACAATGAAGTGATGAACAGTTCATAACTCATCATTCTGAAATGATGAGGCTCCAAAATACCCAAAAGAAGAAAATACCTACCTTAACATCTCCGGTCCCTGGAAAGAACATATCCCCGTACTTGTGAAAACTAACAGTCATCACCCTGTCATTTTGAGAATTATCAAATTAATGTCAATTGAAGAAAAATATATCAATATATACTTCTGGTTTTAAGGGTTTTGGGGCACAAAGAAGAGGGCGGGCTAAAACTTGTTTGGACTGAAGAAAAAAAAAACATGTAACGAACTATTAAGAGTACAATGAATTTCTGATTGTTGGAGTTCCGGCTAAAAAGAAGTCGCATACAAATCAAATGGTTCAGATAAGTTCAGGTGAATCCTGTATGATATTGTCCTTCACAGAAAATATTGTCCTCTTTCCTGGGACCTAAATGGGTGGCTCATGAATTGCCTTATTATATGGTCTTGCAGGTTCCAACACTCTTTCTGCTGCAAAAGTGTAAACATAAGCTATGAATTTCTCCTCTGCTTACATCAACACAGTAACAGTAAGACAGCAAGAGCTGCTGAATCCATGCAACACATTTAACACAGCATCTCAGTGAGTATTGGACTCGTTTTAAAATAAAAAATAATAGTAATATATGTGTTATTGGAAGTTCACACTGTGCTATACACCCAATTGCATAATTCCCCAGCTCTACTACAGTATGCAATCGAATAAACAACTGTTATCACCTGTCTGTGAAATAGAAGGCTTCTTCGACTCCGTCACCATGATGAACATCAATATCGATATATAAGACCCTGGCATGATACTTAAGGAGTTCTAGAATCCCTAGCACTAAGTCATTGATGTAACAAAAGCCAGAAGCTTCACACTTCTTTGCATGGTGCAATCCACCAGCCCAATTTATAGCAATGTCGCAAAGCTTATTATTCAATCTGCGAGCAGCATCTGCTTGCAACGTAAATCAATTGGTAAGAAAGAATTCCACAATCCCACTTTTATAAATTATTAACGACAAGTTTAACTTACCAATCGTTCCACCAGCATAAATTTGACAAAATTCAAACAAGTTCTCAAATACTGGGCAGTCTTCTCCAAGATTATCTGGAGAGAAGAAAAGGGTATATTTCATCAGTAAACCCAAATTCGGTAGAAATTTGACTAAAGCCAGATAAAAATTCAACCAAAAGGATAAACGTTATAGATAAACATTAAAAAGAAAAATGAAACAAAAGATAACCTATACAATGAACTCAACCCAACTCAACCTTATCCAACTAAATGGGGTCAGCTAAAACCCCATACAAACACACACCCCAGAAAAAGGAGGAGAAAACTCGAAAACTCAAATTAAAAATATGCCAGTCCAGATCTTAGACTACATACAGTTAACCCAGCTTATAGTTGAAAAGGGATTTGGTCGATCCAACCACCAAAACATACCTTATATGGCCACATTCCTCAACCTCAATTATAGAAACCAGATTCCTTACAATACACCATTACTTTTTTAGAAGCATACAAATGTACTGTCATAGAAGGATGTTTTAGGATCAGAAGTCTTAGGATAAGCCCAAAGAGAAATCCATTTTTAGTATAAAAAAAAATTACAAAAGGAGTTAACTAAAGTAGTCATCAAAAAATACCCCATAGGCCATAATAGCCATTATAACTATCTTGGTTCAACAATTTATAAGAATGGGACGAGATTGAAGAGTATGTTGCTCATAGAACTAAAGCCGGGTGGATGAAGTATGAATGAGCTTCTGGATTCATTCTGCAATTGGTGCATTATGTTAAAACTAAAGGTAGAATAAACAAGACAGCTACTAGACCAGAAGGTAAAATAAATAAGATGGCTACAAGACCAGTGATGCTATATAGAGCCAAATGTTGGTTGAAAAACAAACAAAGCATATGATATGTAGCTGAGACAAGAATACGATGTTGAAATAGATGAGTGGCAGAATAGGAAGTGCAGAGTCATAACAGAATGACAAAACTAGCATCGACAGGTAACAAGATGAAAGGAAACAAATTGAGATCGCTTAAACCAAGTAAAGCACCACAAAGGAGTAATATGGTGCAAATTGATGGTACAAAAAGTACAATGTGAAGGCAAAGTATGACCTGATTTGAACTGGTGGACAAAGACATGCATGGGAATGAGTTAACATAGTCACCCCAAATGGTTGACATAAGGCTTATTGAGTTGAGTCGGCTGTTGAGAATTGAGATGTGTGCTCTATTCCAATACAAAAAGGTATCACATCAAGAAGCTGGTCAAGAATTCTTAGCACGGAAAAATGTGATGGACATGATAGCAATGACAGGTTGGTATAGAATGAAACAAAGCGGCTAACACATCATGTCTCAAATAATAAAGCAGGCAACAACATAGGATTTCAAAACCTGAAGAGACTTACTGTTACATATCAAAGAAAAATAATATTCTTCATTTTTCTTCATCTTCTTAGTAATCGAAACTAAATGAATGAGCAATAGAGAAATGCACATGACGAAACTTTCCCCAACAAAACCATACATTTTACCAAGTCATTGGCAAACAGATGTTGGGTGTCAGGAGTGATCCGGTGCAAGAACTCAACATAATCCGCAGAATGAAACTGAGCAAGCTCAACAGGGTATGCTTTGTGAGGCCTCTGTATTCACAAACAAAAGTAAATAAACAAAGGCTTAAACACAGTTATAAAATGGATCTAGCAACAAAAAAAAAAAAAAAAATCCTTTCAGCATTACTCACATAGATTTCCATCTTCTTGTGGAGCTCGTATGACAGGACGAGATTATGTGTCATACAAAGACGATGTGGCTTCATTGGATGATTTGGACCAAAGTAAACGCTGCCTACATCTCCTGCAACATCATCCCTGGGTAAGCCTTCAACAGCACTTTACTGGAAACAACTAATGTCCAAATAATAAATCCTTCCTTTGTTAACAAACATAACACTCAAAATTTTCAAACCATGTAAAACTTAAACATAGGACCAACTTTGGAAAGCAAAGGTTGGATGGGCAGGATAAAACTGATTTGGTGGCCAGGGTTTGGTTTCTTTCCATACTAGACCTGCTGTAATAGAAGTTGTAGCTTCTTGCATTAACATTGATTCTTTAAAGTTGCAGACTCATCATGCCCCTTTGGTGTTCTCGTGAAGAGAGTAACTCTGAGGTTTCTTGAAGAGGAGCAACCACTACTTTTATTTTGTTAATTGAAGTCTTTCGTTACAATCATCCAGGGTCATGACAAATTGATGACAAAACCAAGAAAACATGCAATCACAGCTGAAGTAAAGGTGTTACATAATTCAATGGAGAGATAACATGAAGTGGCAACCAAGGTCTTGGCATGCTTGAGAGCGTCAAAAGAGGTGGCAACAGTTTGAGATCAAACTTGACCAACTAACACAGGATCTTCTGCTGTGATTGAGATACGATCAAATGGGATTCTATAGGCATAAACAACAAAACCAAAGAAGGTTCAGTGATTCAAAATGCCTGACTATGAAGAAGTATAATCGATGTGACTGAAGGAAAGTTTGGCACTGCTCTAAGAGGGCATGCTAACAGGATATGTGCATCATATGAATAAGGGTGTCCCTTTGTAATGTTTGTAGTGGGATAACTAGATTAATTAAATCTATTGAGTTGTCTCTTGGCTAACAACTATATTCTCTTCCAATAAAAATTTTGACTTGCATACCCTACTGTCCTACTAGTTTTTGTTTGATTTCATGAACTGTAGGGAACTCTGTAGTACGTAAATGAAAGCCCACATCTCATGTCTGAAATCTGTGTTGTTGGGTGCTAAAGCCTAGCGTAACTATACAACAAGAGTAGTCAGAGTAGTTGTTCTTCTACAACTTCACACCCCGCCTTTATTCTTTTGTCGCTACCCATCTAACATTGATTAGGGTTTTCGTTTCATTAACTGTATTGGATGGAATAGCCACTGAATTCAAGTTGAACAAGCAGACAATACAGCTCCAGCTCCACCAAATTATAAGTAGATGGATAGAAATAAATTACCATCGTAGAAGTAGGAAATCCTATCCTTCGAACGCATTTTAGCGAAGGAGATACAACAACGACTTTACTGAAGCCCCGGCATAGCAGGAAGTTCCGAGCTGCAGAGTTAAAGGTTAAACAAATGAATGAATAGAATGGTACAGGATTAAATAGTACCACCTGGCCTCAACGCTAGAACTTAGCCGGGATCGCAGTTACACCCTGCCCCTAGATGGCGTTATTTCTCATTTTTCCCCTTCCGGTGATTTTACCTGTAGAACAAACGGACCTTCTCGTTTTTCCCCACTCTGCCCGTCTCTGCTCACAGCCTGCCGCCAAAGCCCACGGGCTAAAGTCTCAATTTGCTTCTGAACTCAGTCCATATGTATGGTCTAATCGGTATTGAACTGATCGATTCGTATCAGTTTTAGATTCGAATCCCGATCCGATTCTGTTTTAATATTATAATATGTAATATCAGCCAAGTGTCAATTTCCCATTGGATTGATACATAGATTCAATGGATTCGATCAATTTTGAATATGGTCGATACCATGTAGATACCAAGATTTAGAACCTTGCATAGGGTTAAGCAAGGTTCATTTTCTAAAATTCTTTATACTAGTACCATGATATTCCTAAAGTGTTCTTGAGTTATCTAGCAAGGTTATAAATTCAAGTATCGAACACCGATAATGCAGTATATATCATGTTCAAAATCAATCGGTGTACGAATCCAATGAAAACTTGACATATGTCCATTGTTATAATATTATGTGTTTAGGTTTCGATGAAATTCATTATCCATTCATACAGTTACCATAGAACATAATAGAGAAGCCATAAATAATGAACATAAAGACATACCTGTCTGAAGAGATTAATTTCTCATACGCCCCACGACGCTCCAAGCTTTGATCGAAATCTTTGATCGAAATCTCTCGGCTACAGCCTTCCACAGCCTCCAGATGATATCCTGACGTCTCTTGCTAATGGGTGCTGATAACTGATTAACTGTGGCTGTGGGGACTCTAACCCTGTATTTATAGAATACAGATGTAACCCTAAAACCCTTCCCACAATAGAATTAGGGTTACCAAACCTATCTCATACCATGTGACAAATCAAACCAAATCGATTATACCGTCTCAATCAGACTCCTACTGAATTAACTAGTTTAAGTAATTAATTAAACCACATAAATCTAACATTCATTCCTCATCAAAATAACATTAAAACATGTTGGGATTGATGATCAGGCATATAAAAAATCGATATGAATCGACCGATCAAGTAGATCCTATATCGATACTAATACCTTTAACTATGCTCAAGATAATACTCATATATACTAGCTTGGGTAGAAACTTCTCTATAGTTTTTTATTGATTATACGGGAATATTTTAGACCGCATTGTCAGAATGTTCCCAACCATCAGATTTAGTGTATGTAATCTTAGTCATCTATTGTGTTAATGAAGTTACTTATAAATTGAGGTAATCTTACCATATTATATAATTAATATTTTGAATATGTTTTGAAACACTTCACCCACTGGATATATATGTAAAAGTTTATGAAAGACTTCTGTTATGTTTATACTATGCTATGGATATGATGAAGTATTGGTGTAATGGTATACTACTTTATTAAAAGAAATAAATAAAGGGAAAAAAATTATAGGTTTTATCATGGACTACTAATCTCATTATTGGATATTTTGGATAATAATAACCTTGTGACGTCACATGACCTTATGCAAGGTTTATGTTAAGAAGGTATTACAGAGATGATATACACTAAACAATTGAATGCATTCCGAATCTCTTAATGCAATAACACTCATTCCCTCATACTTGAGCATAGTTATTTAATTATCCGAATTATTCACGAATTATCCTTCTAAACTGAATAATATGAAAAATCGTTCCGAATTTAAATTATATTTAATGATTCGGAAAAATTCTCACATTTTTTTATATAAATAAATATTGCAAATATTTTTTCCGAATATGAATTATATCGAATAATTCGGATACTTAAAAAACTATTAATACTTTACGAGTGGAGGATTTAATGCATTAACTATCATTATCAAACAAAGTTTTTTCAGACAAAAATAAATAAATAAAATAAATATCTTATATACGTGCATCTTTTTCAATCTATGACTAATTATAAGTCTAAAATCAAACCATAATACAAAACAGATCATTAATTTCATTTCTTTTTTTACGTGCGATTAAATATGAGTATGAAAATCAAATCATAATACAAAACAAATCATTGATTTCATTTGCAATGTGGAATTAAATACGAGTATAAAAATCATACCATAATACAAAGCAAGTCATTACTTTCATGTGCTTTTCCAATTGAGATTAAATATGAATCTAAAAATAAATATTAATACAAATCATGAATAAATAATTAACGAACATGAAAATGAGATGGATTTCATGATGATGATTGGATGAATTTATGGATATATTTGATTTTATGAATATTAGTTCCATTAAATTTGTATTGCAATCATAATAAAATCTAATGATCTACATTATATACTGTAATGAAATCTAATGAACCCATATTTATATTACACATCTATTATGTATTATATTGTTATTTATAAACTGAATATTATTATAATGTCACTTGTATATTATGCAGACGTGATAATTAATATATATTGTGAAACGAGAGCACCAAATATTAATTATTAAATCCAAATTTGTTTTAGACAAAATAATAATTCCCAAAGTGATCCAAATTTCAATTTTATTTTAAGTCTATTTTTTTTTCTAGCATCTTTGATTGAATTCTTAAATTATCGAAACGACTAATGCCGAACTATTCTCCTTTCGAATATTTTCCAAATCCGAATTAAATAACTATGCACTTGAGTGCTCCATTGTGTATTATTTTTCTAGTCTCATTGGAAGAAGGTTGATTTACTAGGGTAAGGATAGCCTCCAGTCATCCAACCGTCCATCTGATCAGCTAGATTGATTGGACAACGTGAAATGACCTTGGTCCGATATATTACTAGAGGAATGCTAAGTACCAATAAGGTTGGCTTAGTGAATATTAAGGCCGTGACACTTGGTTCCTTATAAGATGTTAGATGATAATTTAGGTGGGGCAAACTAAACATTTTATTTTCCACTACTGAAATCTCATGATTTACATTATGAATAATTATTAGAGTCACAATTGTTTGAAATGTTTTTAAAAGTCACATTGCATATCTAAACCATCCATTTTTATAGTTCTTCATATTTATACCACCTTTTCATACTTAGAGTTGGAGGGTACAAAATAATAGCAGGAGTTTTGGTGCACATTTATACATTTACATATGATTCATGCTAATATATATATATATATAAAATTTTTTATTTATTTAAATTTTTTTTGGGGTAAAGACACAATATATATCTTGTGATGTTAGGAAACATAACTTATACCCGTGACACTGATATTTAACCTTTCAACCACTACATTAATCGAAATCTTCTTTTCCTTGAAACGTACGTACCGGGATTTACTCGGGTTATTTTAGTCTTTTACTGAAAGAGGGAGTTACAAGTACCCACTCAAAATCTCCTCCCATGGAAGGAAATCTCTGGTCTCGGAGCCTGCGAACTATTTTCGGTCTTTGGATAATACCAACCGTCCGATTTAAATCTGACGGAGATTATATGTCGGCGAATGGTTTAACCGATTTTTTATAGCTTCTTTCGTAAAACCCTAGTGAGTTACACGTACAGCGGCCAGACAGTCACTGCGACTGCGATATCTTCCCCCCTCTTTTTTCAGTTCAGTCTTCTGCAAGACTGCAACAAGAATTACGTGAATCTTTTGGAACTGCTAGCCTTTGATACGAAGAGGAAATAAGGTGATAGATCATGATTATCGATTTCGATTTGATTTCGATATCTATGATCCGCCATTAATGGGAGGGTCTCAGTTTATTTTCAATTCCGTTACGATGCTTTATTGTATTTCTTGTTTTGTTCTTTTGTCTCTGTTTAGCGACATGAGAAAAATTTCACAGTACTGAATTGTTAGTACTTCCATGATTTTTGCGCCGATGGATTCGTCTATGTTTCTCTCTTCTGAGTATTGGAGGACGTGTTGAAATAGAAATTGAAGATAGTTTCGTGTGTTCCCCCCTTTCAGAACCTGTCCCCCATGCCGTCAGTCGGTATGAGACGGACAACTAGGGTTTTTGTGCCGAAATCAGTCTTGAAAGATTCGGAAGGGGCGAGGGTTTTGCGATCTGGGAAACGGTTGTCGTCGGACTCTGATAACGAGAAGGGTAAAGGTTCGGATGGTGAGGCTTGGTTTCGTCTGCTTGATCATTCCGGCGATGCGGATGATGTTCTCTGTTGCAAGGATGATGGCTGGCATGATGTTTCTGAGGGGATAGGAGTGGCTGTGATGGATTTGGATGGGGAAACGACTTCAGGTTCTATGAACGCGCCTGGGGTTTCCATGACGAATGAGAGTTTAGATAGGATGTACGGCGCCGTTTACCATCGAAAGCGTCAGAAGTTGGGTGGAAACCAGTCCTCTGCTTCTTCGTCAACTTCAGGGGGCGGAAGGAGGGTTTATGAGGATCGAATGTATGGGATTCCCTTTACTCGTAAACAGCGAAGAAAGAGATCAACTAGGTGTTCTTCGAATGTTGTTTTATCGGGAGAAATGGGAGTTGTCGAGGATAACAAAGGACGCAAAGTCTTGCCGAGGAAAATTGGGTTCCTACAGCAAGATGTATTGCTCGACGGCTTTTCCAGTGAAGCTATGGTTATGTTGGTTACTAAACCTACTGTTAGTAACACCAGCCGGTTTGCTTGCCTTTTGAATTCCATTCTGAGCTACATGACGAGGAGCAGGGTGCAATTGTCAGAGCTTTATGCATTTTTGTGCTCTAAGCCGATGGCTATAGCTTTATCCCTCAACGGTATTCACTTGTTGAATGTAAGTGCAAATTATTTGTGGATAAATCGTCTTCCCTCAGTTTTGGTATTATGTTGCTATATTATGCGACTTGAACTTGTTTGCTTTTCTGCCATTGATTTTTCTTGTGTTTTTATGAGCGTTTACGTTTTTGTGTTTGTGTACAGGATTATCCATGCTGCGCTACATTGGAAAATGATGTCTTGGCATCTGGAATTTGCAAGATTTTTGGCGCCCCGTATTTCATACCTCTGTTTTCACTGGATTTTCTTTCAGTTCCCTGCGCTTTTATGTATCTGCATTCCATTATGCATCTAGCGTCCGCTTATCTACCTGATGTTCTGTTGCGGTATCTGATGGGTTTGTATACAAAAGCGCAGAGATTCTCTGACACCCAAAGTTGTATGTCTTGTATATCTAGGGAGGTTGGTGTTTCTGGAACCGAGGTTATGACTTGTGGGACTACTTATACTGTGAAGAAAGAGCTTGGCTTTGTTTTTAGAAATCCCAAATCTGCTGGCCGTAGAGCATCAAGAAATAAATTGAATTCCTGCGGCATTCAGAAGAAGAGTCGCCGCCTGGGGTCTGGAAGAGGTGCTGATTTGCTCAGCGGTGTGGATGGTTGCACTTCCTTCTCTTCTCTGGTATCTAATCGCAAGCGACGGAGCTCTACCAGTAATGGTTTGGGAGAATATATGAGGGAACTGAAATCGACATTGATTGAATTGAGGCAAAACATGGATTCACTATCTTGCAGTGCAAATTTATTGGTTATTGAGCCGGACAAATGTTATAGGGAAGAGGGAGCTGATGTTTCATTGGAATACACAACTTCAAATGAGTGCGTAATTGCCATTAGGAGACAGGGTTCCCTGAGATACTGCCATAAAGCACAAAATATGATGAGGCCTAGTACATCAAATCGTTTCACCCATGCCATGGTATGGGGAGCGGGAAATGGGTGGAAGTTGGAGTTTTTAGACAGGCGACAGTGGTTGATTTTTAAGGAGCTTCACAAGGAATGTTATGATCGTAACATGCAGACTCCCTCTGTTAGAATAATCCCTGTGCCTGGAGTACACGAAGTAGTTGAAAATGGGGCCAACAAGTGTATTCCCTTTGTGCGACCTGAGAGATACATCACTATAAAAGAGGACGAAGTGGCAAGGGCATTGATGAAGACGACACCAAGTTATGATATCCAGTCCGATGATGAGGAAATTTTAAGCAATCTTAATGAGCTTTATGGTGTAGAGAATGATGGATCTGAACGTATCTCAGCAGATATTTTTGAAAAAATTATACATGTGTTTGAGAAAACTGCATATTGCAGTCCCGATGATGTTGCCGATGAGAATAAAGCTGCCAATCTTTGTTCACATTTGGGAAGGAGGGAAATATTGGTGGCTATTTACAATTACTGGGTCAAGAAGCGGAAACAGAAACACTCAGCACTTGTTAGGGTTTTCCAGGTAAAGGCAATGTACCGTATAATTTTGTTGCATAAATGCAATGGTCTACCTTTCTTACTTTATGGTGTGTTCGTGTGTCATGAAGTTTCTGTTGTTTTGCAATATTTGTTGCTGGTTCCATACTTCCATTGTTTTCTGGTAATTGAAGGTGTAAAATGAAAGTACAGGTCTATTGGTTTTAAGTTAAGAAAAAATAATACTAAAAAATATTGTTAAATATAAATAATTACTCCACATCTATCAACAATGTAACAATGTATTTCAAATTTTTTCTTCCAGAATCTGTTATAAATGAGATATGGTACTCTTATATTTCCTTTATTATACTCTCTTCTCACATAATGTCCCAAGCACTAGAATTTGGATTTTGTTCATGTATTCTCTTTTCCTTTTCTGCCATTTTATTTGGAAAGAACAGAAGCTATATTTCAGAGGAGAATGTAGAATCAGAGGTTCTGACATGCTTTACTTAGTCCATTTCTCCGTGATTTTCATATTGTACTATCTCGCCATGTCCTAGTATTTTAGTTCTGTTTCTTCCTTTATTTTGAGTTTTTACCATTCCTTACCCGTAGACATCAATCCTATTTATGTATCTGAATATGCATTTGGCTACACTCAGAGCATGATACTAGTTGCATTGGCAATCAGCTGGCAAAAATTGACTTTCAGAAGCAACCATGCATTTAGAAATAGGTACAAACTTCAGAAGCGTAGAAGGCAACCCAATATTTTCTTTTAATTTGTAAAAAGAAAGCATAGTCTAGAAGTGATCCAAACCTATGATGTCTTAAAGGAAAAAGTGCTTGGTCTAACACAAGCACTTTCCATGGGTTCAGACATCCTAGTATATTCACCTTTCTTTTTCCCTGCATAGTTGGTATTAGAACAACCCCAAAAGCCTTCCCCTGGAGGCTAAGATGTAAAATTTACATAAGTTGTTTTCTGTAGTAGATGAGGGCGGTGTTGGTGCTTGTTTTATACCGTGATGTTATTCCACATATCACTTATGTAAAAAAGCTCTAAAGCTTAGCAAAGACACGTATTTAGGATTGAGTCTGTAGTGTTTGTTGACAATTTTGACTTGACAAATTCTAGTTTGTGAGATGCAGTTTTTATTTATTTACTAGGGTGGGAAACTGTGTATGTCCCAAATAATTTGTTTTTAGGTGGAAAATTTTATGTATTTTTTTTAGAAGGAAAAAAGAAAGGCAAAAGGGTTGTGGTGGGAGAGCAGCAATTCTAGCCTAACACTCTGCAACATAAATGAACAGAAGATCTAAGAGAAGAAACCTAGAAAATACAGATGATTTGAGTATGTCAACGGCCATGTGCAGTTTTGCTTGGTTCTTATGCTGTATCTCTATTGCCAATTTTGATTCGTGAGTGCTAATAAGCAAGATTTCATATGATGAACTTGGTGCTTAACAACAGTGTCATCCCCCAAGGAGAGCTCAACTGATCCAAAAACCATTTATGCGAAAGAAACGGTCATTCAAGCGGAAGGGTTGCCAATACGGGAGAGGAAAACAGCCAAGGTCTTTACAAGGTATGGTTTTTTACTTTGCTTGGTGCCTAATTTTCCCTCTATATAGCTTAGCCAGTTCTGGTGAAAATAATACAATTTTCACCGTTAACGATGCCCATGCAATGTTTCATTTTCCTGTTGCGCCTGTCAATAATCTGGGTTCGTACTGGTGGAATCAGTTACTGCCATTTGGCGACAGTTCAATGGTTTTTTTTTTTTTTCCTTTTTTTGGGGGTTGGGGGGCGTGGGGGCAGTCAAATTTTAGTTTGTTTATGCTGCAACTTGTTCAATATAAGTTTTAATCACTTGGAGCCATGCATTAATCTGACAACTGACAATGCATTTGCAATTGACATAAAGGCATTGTGGAGGAACATGATATCACCGCAGCCAGTCGTCGAATTGAAGAAGCCAAAAGCTCTGCAAGAAAATTGTTGGAGGTGGCTACACAGAAGCGTCAAAATGCGCAGATTCTCATGGAGAATGCCGACTTGGCAACTTATAAGGCCACCATTGCACTGAGGCTTGTGGAAGCAATTCAGGGATCAGATGTGTGGGATGCTGCCATGACCTCTTTTATTGATTAAGTACAGACACTTGAGGTAGATGCTGGTTTCTCTTGGTGCAAATCTGGCATGGCATCCTCAAAGTCATACTTCATTAAAAAAGAAATGTAATTTTGTATAGATATGTAGATTTGTATTAAATTCAGTGATCACCATTTGTAAAAGCTGTAATTTTGACGGTTGCAAGAGGAGAATGCAGGCCTGAAAAGTGATGCCGGCTGTTTCAATTCGGTGTTGGTGTGGATGAAACCTATACATTGAAGCTGACTCGAAATCACTGTGGTCGTTCCATCCCTATTCTGCGCAGGTTGACACTTTGACTCGAGTGCTGTAGCGGAGAAGAAATTTTCATCCCTTGGCCGGAGTAAGAAACCAAGAATGGTTTTGGTTCCAAGTTTATTTATTGATTGTATGGTTTGTGTGTAGGTGTATCACCTATTTACCCACATTTGTCATTTCATTGTTTCCAACCAGGAAAAAAAAATGATATATTCACTATGTTTTTTTTTTTTTTTTGGGGTAAATTATTCACTATGTTTGTTAGTGTTTAATGGCATGTGTATTTAAAAAATCAGAATCAGATCGGTGGAATCAGCTAATTCGAATAAGTTTAAGTGCAATTTGATTATCAGAATATCATGTGTTAAAAAGATAAAATAAAATAAAGATAAAAAATAGATGGGAGGGGAGTAGAAATCATGTTGGATAATTAAAAACCAAGGAAAATGTATAGTAAAATGTCAATCACATGATTGAGCTAGTGTTGTCAAATTTTACGCCTAATGAATATATGGAACATTTTTTCTCATCCCATGGTAGATTTATCCACATAGCATGCCACATGACAAATTCGGTTCCCCTCTACACTATTAGGCATGCATTATTTTTTATCATATTCAAGTGTTCGTGATTCTATCAAAAAATAAAAAATAAAAAATGTTTGTAAGCATTTGGGTATGTGTTCTATAATTAAATATTTGTCTAAAAATCATATCATAATACAAAATAAATCATTAATTTTGTTTTTTTTTTCTATTGTGGAATTAATTATGAGTATAAAAATCATATTATAATACAAAGCAAATCATTAATTTCATTTAATATTCTAATATGTGATTAAATACAAGTATAAAAATCACACTCTAATACAAAACAAGTCATTATATTTGCTTTTCAATACGAGATTAAATATGATTTTAAAAATCATATTATAATATAAAGCATAAGGAAGTAATTAACGAACATGAAAATAGAATGGTTTCCATGAAGATGACTGGAAAAATTTATCAACATATTTGACTTTATGACCATTAATTCCACAAGGGATAATTGGTATTGTCATCGTAATGAAATCTAACAATTCCCATATATATATTGTAATAAAGCATAACAATGCACTTTTATAAGCATAAGCACTTCTATTATGTACTATATTGTTATGAATTAAATATTATTCTAATTTTATGTCATTTGTATATTATATAGGTATGATAATTGATTGATTTTGTGAAATAAGAACACCAAATATTATAAATTAACATCTGATTTTTTTGTTCGATTTTTTTTTTGTTAAACAAACGAATAATTTTCGAAACAATCTAAATTCAAATTTTATTTTAAGTCCGATTTTTTTACTGCATTTTTTTTTTTCAAATTCTTGAATCACCAAAACAAATTGTTCCGATCTATTCTTCTTCTGAATAATTTCAGAATCCAAATTTGCTAACCCACTCATTCTTACTTATTTCACTCATCCAAACTGTAAAAATTCAAATGCATTCTTTGAGGTATATAAATTATCTCTAGTGTTCCAGTCCGTCAGCCAAACATCGGACGGGCTGGGATACATTGACACACATGTTGATGTATCTTAGTTGGTCCAATGTTTAGCTGGCGGACTAGAACGCTAGAGAGGATTTGAATCCTTCTAGGAGATCCCCACACAACCAAACGGGACCTAATAAACAAAAAAAAAAAAAACAACGAATTCCTTCTTCGCAGACATTCTAATCTCCCTTTCCCTTTCATCCGCCAAAGATCCTACCCACCAACTGTTGGAAGTGAAACCTCTGTAAGTTCTTTCGCAATCGAAGTACGTATCTATTATGCTGCTATGGTTCCTTATGTAGTTTTTCCTCTTGATTCAATTCCGTAGTCACCCTGTTTTCTTGCTCGGAATGATCTTTCTCTTGTTGTGCCGAGAAGGTTTTGCTGGGGGTAAGCTGTAAGGCATGCTCTTTCTAAAATTCGCCTGAATAGCGTTCCTGGGATTCCTTTGTTTCTCCTCTCCTTTGATATTCATCATCCTTGGCGAGCTCTGCGTTATATCGCCTCCGGCGTCGCGAGCTCGGCAATGGCGGCAACAGTCCTGTATCTGTGCAGGCCCTCCAGTTGATTCACGTTTTCTGGGTCGTTGTTCTGACCTTTTCTGATTAGTGATTGACGAGTTGATGTTCAATTTGTTCTTTTAGTTTCGTTTTATACCTGTTTCAATAATTTCTTATTATTTTTGTTAACGTTTAAGTATATCGAATGTGTCCATTATTGTGTGTAAGAGGAAAAAGGGGAAAGAAAAACAAAAAAAAAAAACATTTTAGACTTGGTCAAGATATTTCTTGTTCAAGACTTGAAATTATAGCCTAAGTTTAAGGAAAGTTAAGAATTTTTTGTTGGATGAAGGGTCCTAGGGTTATTGCCTTTTAGGAGGTGATCCCTTTTTTCATCAAAACTTCGAGGTTTTTTCAAGTATAGTACACATTGATTGGTGTTCTTCTCGGAAAACATAGGTTTATAAAGGAGTGGTGTAATTTTGAGCTGACTGCCGGACATAAACATTTCTTATTTCTATCGTTTAGAGGTTCAGAGAGAGGGGACGCCGGGGGGGGGGATATTTCCACTGGGAGTGTACCATTGCCTCTTACATGGGTTTCTCTATTATTTGAATTTCTCTCTCCTACCCTGATGATTTGTGTCCCCCGACTCCCCCCACACTGACAACATGGGAAACACTCTTAATTTAATTTTTATAAAGATGATTAATTTTTCATAACCTCATCTTTATTCAGCTCAAATAACTTGTATCCTGTAGATTTACTCTGTTTTGGTAAATAAAGTACGAGGTCTGATTAAAAGGAAAAATGTTATTAACGTAGAATCATATTCAATAACTCTTACTGGTCTTATTTCATTTTTGAAAGTGCAGTTGGAAGGATGCCAAAGATAAAGACAAACCGTATCAAATATCCAAACGGGTGGGAGTTGATTGAGCCAACTCTTCGCGAGCTTGAGGGGAAAATGAGAGAAGGTTGGTCTCTTTTAATATGTGAAACCTGGTCATACAAAGTACCTTGTCAGACATGATACTGGGAGATGTGTTGGGTCCTCCAAATTGATATCCATGTCACTGTCTTATTTTATTTTCCTTTATCTGTGCATGCTTACATCAGAAACTATGGACTGGTCTTGTTCTATGTGCTTGCCTTTTTAACCTTGCACATCATAGACTTTGCAGTTTACTATTACATTTGGAGTTCTTAATGTCTAGTTTAAGTTCTTAGATGCATATTTTTCCAGATACATGTTCATTTTTGTATCTCAAAATATGAATGCATTTACATGATTTACTTGATTCCATACTCAGAGTGTGTGGAACTGTTACCTGTAATGTGTTCATGTAACGTGGGCTTGGCCATTTTAGCTGATCTTTGCATCCTAGGTTTTGGTGGTTAAATTGTGTTAATTCTAAAAACCATACCCACACTATACCTGTAACAATCTTCCCAGGAAACGGGTACGGATTGGTGGTCGGGTCTAAAACATACATTCTTAATCATGGAAAATCTGATAGAAATCTAGTATAATTATTTTCTTTTCTCCTTCATCACATAATCCATTCATACATGAACCATACATCATTTTGACATAAACACAGCGGAAGTTTTAGACTTATGTAAACTACAACCTCTGGTGGCTTGATATAATAATCATTACAAAACCTTACTAATAAAATACAATTATAATCAAGTCTCATAAATAAATATTCAACTGCATGCCAAAAGGGGCGGTGAATTCCCCACTTGGACTTTCATCTGCTATCTAGCTCATCCTCGTCTCCACTTACTTATCTGTAAAACATGTTCATCAACTTGGGTGAGCCAAAGCTCAGTGAGTAGAGTTCCATCTTGGCAGAAAAATACATAAGCATACATGATACTTATCCTTTCATTTCTTAATAATCATAAACTTGTAAACTTAGCATTTTCTTTTATAAAAAAACATAAACTTGTAATTTAACATTTCATAACATATGTCACATTTGAATGAACATAACCATAAACAATGAACTCCTAAAATCCTTAACTTGACCTTACATAAGCACGATACTCCATTACTACTGTCTTTCTTTATTATCTCTTTTCCACAAAACTTACCACTTTTCATTTGCAACATCGTTGTATTATTTACATATCTGACTCAACGGATATACCCGTATCTTGTCTCTCAACTCTAGACTCAATGGTTTGCCCGTATCTTGACTCTCCTTCCCAGTCTCAACGGTTCACCCTTAGCTTGCCTTACATTTCTAGATTCAACGGTTAAGCCATATCTTGCCTTTCATTTCTAGACTCAAAGGTTTGCCCGTGTCTTGTCTCTCTAGACTCAACGGTTCGCCCTTATCTAGTCTTTCATTTCTAGGCTCAATGGTTTGTTAGTATCTAGTCCTTCATTTCTAGACTCAATGAGGTTGAGTATTTGGGCTCACTGGGTTACCTACGTATCTTGCCCAGTTACTCCTTATTTTACATATCAAGTGGTGTATTAGACTCACCGAGTTATCTACGTATCTTGTCCACATACACCCCATTGACTAACTCACTCCGTGATATTACATGCGAGACTGTTGTTAAACCAATGGTACTTATTTTTCCTATGAAGCGGTGTATTGGGCTCACCGAGTTATCTACGTATCTTGCCCATATACTCCTTATCTTACATATTTAGTGGTGTATTGGGCTCACCGGGTTATCTACGTATCTTGCCCATATACTCCTTATCTACGTATCTTGCCCATATACTCCTTATCTACGTATCTTGCCCATATACTCCTTATCTTACATATTTAGTGGTGTTTGGGCTCACCGAGTTATCTACGTGTCTTGCCCATTCATTGTTCTCTATCTTCCATTCATAGATGGTGTATGAGCTTACCGAGTATAAATACGTATCTTGCTCAAAACACCCCATTGGCTAGCTCATTTGGTGGCGTCACACACAAGACTGTTGCTACACCAATGGTTTTTCTTTTCTCATGTCTACATAGGTTCTTGGGGACCATTCACTCCATAGTTTTCTTATTTCAAAGGTCTTCTATTTATTTGCGTTCATAAACTAACTTTCCTTTCATAACATTCTATAAGTTACCTTGCTGTCCATGTAGCATTAGGACAGTTCGTTCATAGCTATAACAACTTATTCACTTAATCAAAACCTTAGTTCCATAGCTCTACTAACGTTAGGCTTACATAAAAGTTCACTAAAGAAGTTACACAACCTAACATGGAGACAAACTTTTTTTTTTATTTCAATGCTTGCTGTTCAAATACTTATGAGAACATACATAAAGAACACTTCAAAGACCTATCAGTGCATTACTTTCTTAGTCCACAAGCATTCTGTCCACATATAATTAAGTACATTAACAATATTTAATATCTTATCCTTGCCTACTCCTTCACAACTCATGTCATTGCTGTCCACAAAAATATAACTCAGTTTCTTAAAGACAAAATATCACTTAATCCTGTTTTACAAGCTCAATGAATCACTCCTTACTTTGAGACAACATAAATATTAATCAGCCCTACTTCCATCATATAGCATGAATTTACAACTCCACATTTATCACAACATCTCATGATTAAAAGATAAACTCATATTCTATTATATAACACATTGAATATTTCAAGATAACGCAATGCATTAAACAACACAAGTAAACATCACTCATGTACTTATTCTTTACTATCACCTACATTATAGTTAATAAATAGTCTGCTACAAGAGAGGAAAACACTCACCTTACTTATTAAGGATACCTCTTCAGGAGCTCTTGTAAGTCTACTTAGAGAAATCAGCAACTTGGGCTTATAAGCCTTTATGTACAGATCACTCTCAAGAATTCTTCACTGGTTGTACCTCCACGAATCAGCTTTTAAAGTCACCTACTATGGTGTGCATTGGGGAAAATCCTTTAGTAAAGTTTCAGCCCACCGATCCCCTAACAAAATTATTGTTTACTTCATATATTACCCTATTAACCATGCTATAATCCCTTACCTTTTACTGCCCAGATATTTATAACTGGTACTCCTCTTGAACACTTGAAGAAATCAGCATTTGAATTTTTTTTTTTTATATAACTACACTAAGGGGCATCAATGGGAAGTTAAACCATTTAGAAACTTTGCATTTAGTCTCACTTTTGGTCTCCCAAAACCCCTTAGGACCACTCTTGAGAGTTGGGAAAGAATCCATCACAAAGTTAGCCCAAAACAGTCCATTTAGGATTGTTTTGGTTTTAGCTTGGGTTAGCTGCCTAGCTTTGGCTATTTTTTGGTTCTCAGCCCCTTGGGCTTTGTTCCAACACTTCAATACCACCTGCAAACATAATTTTTTTTTTAACATATTAAAACACCCTAACACCTTACTACATGATCCTTAACCCACAAATTACACTAACATTAGCCTCCTTGAAACAAAATTTTCAGCATTATCTTCCTTTAACACTTGCTATAAAATAAATGAAACTCAACCTAAATAAACATCAAGGCCAAGTAAAACTTACTGTAACATCAATAACATATACTCTTATTGATGTTACAGTCATCCACAAACTCCATACCTCAACCATAACACCTTTTAATGAAGGCTGAAATTTAAAGTTACTATTCATCATCTTCTTCCTCCATTAAACATATCTTCATGGCTTATACCTCTTATAAATAACCATCTAAAGTAACACGCAAACAATAAAAATTAAGGTACAGCAGTTCTTACCCCAAATATCTCTGGATAGACTTCAAGGTTCAGCAATCCAACATCTTTAAGTGTTGAAATCGAAAACTAATAGTAAACCCCAATTTCTGCAACTTTTCTTCTTGGTTTTCTTTCCAGAAATCAAAATTCCTTGCTGAAATGCCAATACACTAAACTTAGTTTCTAAACTAGCATGCAGTACCCAATACCTACTACCAAGGAACTCACCTTTTAAGATTGCTTGCTCCCATAAAAATCAGTTAGCCAAAGCTTAGTTAGAGAATCAAAATCTACTCCAAGCAGAAAATTTCAGCATTTCTTTGAGCTTCCACTCCTAACCGAACACAACTTTGTAATCTGCCAATAACAGTCTAAAATCTCCAAAATCTTTCCCCCAAAATCAGTCCCACAAGTAGGTCTTCAATCTCCTTAGTAGATGTGCAAGAATCAAACAAGGAAAAATCAAGAGTTCCTCCTATTTCTTCACCAACGTTTTCTCCAAGAGATCCCCAAAAAAAAAACTCTCAATGAAGCTTAAATGTTACTTTTATATTTTCTCCCCTTTTCCTTAATTCCAAATAGACCTATTTTAAGAATAGACCAAGATTTCCCTACTCCTCACCCAATGCATGGTTTGGAACCCATACTTGTAGGGAATCCACTAATTGTATAATGTCCAACTTACCCTTTAAAGATTCTCTTTGTGACACATGCATGCTAGCTCTTTTTACAAATCTTGGTGCCCTTTTAATTTAGGGACCAAGAATGCCCCTTACTAAAACCTTAATTTACAATATGCCATCTCATAAAAAAAAATAAACTTAAAGTGTTGTCACCCAATAGTGGCAACCACTTATGGTGGGTCCCACACCTATAAAACATATAAAAAAACAAATTCATTCTTTGTCTCTCTTGGGATTTGATCTCAAGACCTATAAGTAACAAAACTTTAAGATTCCATAAAGAAACACTAACCTACATGATGACCATGCCTTTTTTTTTATTTTTTTTTAATTCCATAATTGAAATATTTATACCTTCATATGCTCACCACTAACAACCAATCTACTTTATTCCACTATAAACTTGACCAAACACAATCACATGCTTATACAAGAGTAAAACCAACTTATACATAAATTTTCATATATCGTATGCATCAAATATTACTAAAAACTTAGTACAAAATTTAATTTACCTCTATAAGCCTTAAGGAGTAATTTACAAAAATACCCTCCTCATTAACATCCCGTAAGGTCTCCTATCAAAGGTGAGGCTTAAGCTAGCTTACCACCTCAGTTGGCTGGGGTGTTACAATACCAGAACACAAGTAATTTATCTTTTTCGACAAGTTAAGACTGATGTTTATTTACTTGAACTTTCATATTATAAACGGCGTAACGTACTTGTTTGATTGACAGCTGAAAATGATCCACATGATGGTAAGAGAAACTGTGAAGCTTTGTGGCCTATTTTTAAAATTGCACATCAGAAGAGCCGCTATATTTATGACCTTTACTACCGAAGGAGGGAAATATCTGAGGAGCTTTATGTGTTCTGTTTGGAACAAGGCCACGCCGACCGCAATCTTATTGCAAAATGGAAGAAGGTTTGCCCCAGCATCTCATTCAATATATCTTTTGCTGCATAGCGCCATTCACTTTTCTTGCCTGTAGCTGCTCTGTTTGCATTCCCAAACTTGTTAGGATCCTTAATTTCTTCTTTCAGATATATTATGAGAGTTTAATCCTTTATGTTTCTTGAGTGCTCGACGCCAGTAATAGAATCCTTCATCATCAAGCAGATTTAGTGTCAAGTCACTGAAGGCATCTAAATTTACATTTAGGAATCGCATTTTATTGTATCAAAGTTGTAGTTTTTAATAAAGAGTTCTAGCTTTACTTATGAATTTTGCACCAACACACCCTTTCTATACTCTTATTTCTTACATATTTCTCACTTTGATTTCTCTGGGATTTTTTTTTAAGTGTAGGTAACTAATGCAGTTCCAAACCGGGTCTTGAGCTGATCTGTTTCTGTTACAGTAATGTGCTACATCACCGCATCAGACCTAGATCTTTGATTTGTTTTGCTTCATTGAACTGTTTTTGTTGTGTTCATGTTAAACAGAATTGTATCATAGAAAATGTGAATCCGTGATTGGCCCTCTAAGATGCATAGTCATGACCTATTGAAATAGAGATATAAGCGCATAGGTATATCTAATTATTTCTTTGTAGATGGTAATATCTAAATCAATAACTATGACACTAGTTTCGTCATTACCTAGATTCTTATGTAGACTTTGGGGATAGTATATCCTCTGACAGGTACTGACAATGTGATTCATTGACTAGATCTACAGTTAGTATGGTGGCCGGTTGGTCTATAAGTCAAAGCATCTTGATTAGATGGTCCTAATGCCAGTGAATTCCTTTCTTTTTACTGTTTTCTGTAGAATACAAATTTTTCTTTCAAAGTAAAATTATAAACTATTTTTTTGGAAGCTTAAAGACCTCTAAATGGATTTTTCATCATTGATGAAGCTGTTGCAGTGGATTTTTGGGTTGTCTGAGTCATCATTTGCCATTTTTGGGTCCGATTCCTGCTTATCAATTCTTTTTTCTTTATTACTGTTGTTAACTATGTAGGGAACGATCCATTCACAGGGGTCCATTCCCATCTCTGTCTCAGTGTCAGTGACAAGAGGCAGCAAATCGAGATTAAGCTGGGTTGACGTAGTCAAACCAGCATGGCTACCTTGTGGAACAAGTTGGTTGTTCCCTGCTGGATTATAACTCTAAGCAAATCGAGATTAAGCTGGGTTGACGTAGTCAAACCAGCATGGTTACCTTGTGGAACAAGTTGGTTGTTCCCTGCTGGATTATAACTCTAAGTATCCTATCTACTTATGTAATGGGGACTCCTTCTCTCATGTGGAGATAAGGAGCCCCTCTTCTTATCTTTCCTATTGCTATTGTAAGTAGGACTCTACATGTGGAGTTTTATCTAAGTTGCTGTACTGAGAATACTAAGTCTATAATTAGGAACTGGAGGGGAGAGAGTTAATCAATTCACATCGATTCTGTCTATACTAACAGAATCTCTCTCTATTCTCACTTTTTTCTCTAGTTTGTTCTCCTTCGGTTCTACTGGTTGTGCGTCTATATAGTTGCATTTAGTTACATGGTACCAGAACATTCATAGATCAATACCTGTGATCTCTTATCTGCTGTTTTGATAGTCTACTCCATCTTCGTCTAAGTTACTGGTTGCAGCATCCTTATGCTGCCTATATTCTATACTTAGCCGAGTCATGCTAGTTCATATATGGACTGGCTCTCCTGATGCTGCTGCTGTCTTTGAACTGCCCTTGCTGATCTGCTGCGGACCTACTACTGTCAATCTACTAGTCTGTTCGGATCTGATCTAATTTGCTCGTGATCTGATCAGAGGTTCTACTACTACTTGTTACTGCTTAATCAGATTCTGATCTGATCTTCTTCTACTACTCTGTGCGACATACTGCTGCTGCACCTGCTCATGATCTGATCAGAGGTTCTACTACTAGTTGTTACTGCTTAATCAGTATCTGATCTGTTCTTCTTCTACTACTCTTTGTGACATACTGCTGCTCCCTGCTCATTGCTGGTGCTGTTACTGATCTATCTAGATCAGATCCAATGCACTGATGATGCACTGCTTATTGAGATATACTGCCGTAATCTGCCCTGATCAGATCTGATCTATTTTGTTACTGCTGCTGCCTTGCTACTGCTGATCTGGTACTTAGAGATCTACCCGTTACTGGTGATATTTTCTTCAACTACTACTACTGCTATTATAATCTGCTGGTTTAGCATCAGTGGCTGATCCTAAGTGCTCTTTGGACACTCATCATCATGTCCAAATCACCTCTATTAAATTGAAAGGAGTTTCCAATTACCTATTATGGGCTCAGGCTCTCAGAGCCTACATTCATTCTAAAGGGAAACTTTAGTACCTTACTGATGACCCTCCATCTAATGATTCCAAAGTTGCCACGGTTATTAAAGCCTATGATGAGTGGATACGTGAAAACTGCACTCTCTAGACCTGGTTTTGGGGTAGTATTGACTCCTCTATTGTCTCTAATGTAATGTTTCATAAGACTGTAAAGGTATATGGACAGACCTCAAAGCTAGTTATGCTCAAGAGAAGAATATTTTCAGGATTTATGACCTCTATGAGAAGATGTTCAACTTCTCATTAGGTGATATATCCTTTATTGAGTACTATAGTGGTTTCAAAGGCATCATTGAAGAATTACAAGCTGTTCAGTCTCTCACTACTGATTTTGAACAATTAAAAGCTCAACAAGCAGAATTTTATGTGGCCAAGTTTTTGGCTGGACTTCATTCTGAATATCAGCTTGTGAAAAGTCAGCTTCTAGCTAGAGAGATGGTTCATGCTCTCAATGAGACATTCTTTCGTCTTCAATGATTGGTGCATCATAGTGATTATACTATTACTAAGGATAACTCTGCTCTGGTAGAGCTACGGCTCTGGCTCAGGCCATGGACGTGGAACTTTTGGTCGTGGGGTTGGACGTTCCAACTCTAACTGTGGAAAAATTAATCACAATGTTGATTTTTGTTGGGATAAGTATGGCCACCCTGAATGGATTGATGCTTAAGCCAACTCTACCTCTATTGATGAAGCTCCTGTACCTTCTACTGCATTTGCTCCTACTCCTGCTCCTACACCTTGCAGCCTTACCATGTCAAACCAAATAGAGGCATTACTTCGACTGGTTCAACAACCGAAACATGCAATTCCATCAACTTCTGCTACCTTGGCTTACACAGGTACCACTGCCTTACTTTCTACCACATCCCTTACTCCATGGAATATTGATTCTGGAGCTTCTTGCCATATTATAAGTCCAAAATCTTTACCTTTTTTAATGACACTACTACATCTATCCTATTTATCTTGCTGATGGCTCATTCACCCACTCAACAAAACATAAAATGGTTTCCTTAACACCTTCCATGACAATGTCGTCTGTTCTCCATGTTCCTAAGTTACCTCTTAACCTTGTATCTATTAGTCAACTCAATAAGTCTCTAAACTATTGAGTCACGTTTTAATCTTCTTATTGTGTTTTTTAGGATCTCAAGACCAAGACGAAAATTGGTGGCGAACTTGAGCACGCTGGTCTTTACTACTTTGAGCATACTGGGTCAGCTACTACCACTGCTACCACCTCCATTGCCACTTCAGTGGCATAACTGGCTTGGTCATCCCTCACTCTCTAAGATGAAGAACTTTATGCCTAGTTGCGAAATTGTCTCTCACCTTGAGTGTGAGTCTTATGAATTAGAAAAATATCATCGCTCGTCTTTTCTTGTCCAACCTAAGTCTTGTAGTTCTTCTCCATTCCTTTTAGTACATTCTGACATTTGGGGACCATATCATGTCCCTAATAGACCCGATTATGATTATTTTGTGAGTTTTTGTGGATGATTTCTCCAGGATAACCTGACTCTATTTACTTAAGGATCATTCTGAGTTTCTTACTATTTTTAAATATTTTTATTAGGAAATTAAGGTTTAATTTGCTACCTTTATTTGTATCTTTCATACTGATAATGATCTTGAATATACTCAACGAGTCGTTTCCAACTTTTGCTCTGATAAAGGCATGATCCATTAAACTAGTTGCTCTTACATTCCTCAACAAAATGGAGTTGCTGAACGTAAGAATAGGCATCTCTTAGAAATAGCTCGGTCACTCATGTTTCACATGCATGTTCCTAAGTATTTTTGGAGTGATGCTATTTTTACTGTTTGTTATCTTATTAATCGTATGTCATCATTTGTTCTTTATAATAAAGTTCTGTATTCTATTCTTTACCCTACTACTTCATTGTTTACTGTACCTCCTAAGGTTATTTGGCTGCTTCTGTTTTGCGCATATGCTACAACCTCAACAGGATAAACCGTCTCCTAGGTCCGTTAATTGCATATTTCTTGGTTATTCATGGATTCAGAAAGGCTACAAGTGCTATTACGTGGTCTCATGTTGAGATAAGGAGTCCCTCTCCTTACTTATCTTTCCTATATCTATTGTAGGTAGGACTCTACATGTGGAGTCCTATCTAAGTTGCTGTACTGAGAATACTAAGTCTATAAATAGGAACCAATTCACATCGATTCTGTCTATACTAACAGAATCTCTCTCTCTCTCTCTCTCTCTCTCCCCCCCCCCTCTCTCAGTATTCACACTTTTTCTCTGGTTTGTTCTCCTTCGGTTCTACTGGTTTCTGGTTCTATTTAGTTGCTTTACAATTGTTAATGGTGAACCTAAACTGTCATGAATAGATAGACCAGTCAAAAGTTCAGCTGTCCTTAAGCATCTGTTTAGAACCATGAACCTTATTGAATGGAGAGTAATTGTTCCTGAAGCAATTTTTATGCTGTAGCTAAATCCAGAAATTTTGCCACTGTTGACTGTCCATGGTTTATGAGATTGCCATCAATGAGGGCTGAGGGCTGGCATTCTATGAGTATGTTGTGTTTCATTGAAGATGAAGGATACTGTTGTAAAATTAATATACTAAAGCTGAATATGACTTGCAATTTTGTTTAGTTCAAAATTTCTTCAATTAAGCTAAAATATCCACTTGCGTGAACATGTCAAAATGCATTGAGTTTTCTAGATGGGTTTAATCTAAAATACCATATGAGGTGCAACAAATCCTTTTCACTGAATTGTTATTTTGATCGTGGATGTTCTTTATAATGAGTTTATTGGTTTCTGTTTGATGGCAAAGGGGTTAAAACATATCAAATTAACAAGCCCTGTTTGCTACAGGATCTCTAATTAGTCCAATACAAAAATCTGCAGAGAAAAGTAATAGAAAAAAATTCTTATCTGAAAATCCGACCATCAGAAATTGATGAAACTTGGGTCGAATGACCTTTATAATAGTTATGAACACCCCTCCAAAGTTGAAGACGATCGGAACAAAACTGAAGAAGATATGAGGCCCCAAAGCTGGCTGGACCTGGTAGCGCCTGGTTCTGGACAGTGTTCTGGAGCTTTTGTGATCTGATTTCAATTCAGCCATAGAACTTGAAGGAGCTTGTAGGAACAGTGTTGCCAGCCAAGGTATAGTAGACCTAGATCCAAGGAAGAACAAAAATTGCAAGGAAAGAGAAAAGAACAAGAGGTTGAGTCTCACAACCAGGTGAGGCTCAACTAGAAATTAATTGATTCTCAATTTTTCTGGAAAAGCTCTAAGAGCTACCGCCAGCTTCTACTCCTCTTATTTATAATGAGAATCCTTACAATTAAAATAGGAAAGAGAGAAAACTACTAAAAATTAGACCTCCTTATAACATATGAAGGTTTTAATACAATGGAAAGAAAACTTTCTAAATCTGAAAGTAGGAAAGTAAATACTTGGTCTCCAAGTAATTGAAACCTACTATCAATCTATCCTAAATATTAGGAAACAAACTAAACAATGAAATTAGGAAACTAACTTTTAGGAAAGAAATAAAAAAAGAGTGAAAAAATCTTTCAAAAAAATCTGCTGGTACTGTTCACGTGAACAGTACCACGTGAACAGTGTTGACCATGTGGGCTGGTTGCCTTCTTGGACTGCATCACTGTTTCACTGAATGTTGTTTACAAAAGCTTTCCCACTTTAACAGTCTGGGAGGCCATTCCCACAAGGTTGGTTAATTCTGCCATGCACAGATATGGTTTGATCATGCCCATAGGCGCCAAGGCGCCAAGGCGCCAAGGCGAACTAAGGCATTGGAAGCCTGATGGGGCACCTAGGCGACCAAGGCATCTGATTTTCCAAGGCATCATAAGGGTGCCTGGGCGCCTAGCTGACGCCTAGGTGGCGCCTTGACAACTATGATCATGCCTACTGTTAGGTACATGAGGAATTCCCTGGATACATGTTAAATTATCTGGCATATCTCAACTGTATTCCCACCATATATTAGGCTATTCCCTTGTTTCTCCAACAGTATGTGTTCTTAGACAAAACGATTTTCTGAAGAATTCTCAAAGCATTATTCTAACACGTTACAAGATAAGACGTAGACAATATGTCCATATTTGCACATGAATAAACAAATACTGCCATATGGCAGATAAGCTGCAGTGTGGAAACCAGGCCCTTATATCGTTTTACATTTGTAAACATGTTTTAGTTATAATTTTTTGTACATGGATAAATGAAAATTGTTTATGTATGAAAGCTTGATTCCTGAGTTCAGATGAGCTGCATCATTCCCTTTTTTAGCTTCATTCCATTGGTTGTAAGATTTTCTAACAAATAAATATTTGAAAGGTACAGTTATCAGTCTGATCTTGAGCTTTTGTTTGAATTTCAGTCAGGGTATGAACGTCTCTGCTGCCTACGATGCATACAGCCACGTGATCACAACTTTGCCACTACTTGTGTGTGCAGAGTACCCAAACACCTAAGGGAAGAGAAAGTTATAGAATGCGTGCACTGCGGTTGTAGTGGCTGTGCAAGTGGAGACTAATCCTTGTTCTCTGTGTAAAAGTACTGGCAGGCTGTTGAGAGTGGCGAGTTTAATTCAGCGCTGGTGGTTATTGATCCCCTTCGTACTTCATAGCCTGGTATGTAGTTATGCCCATCCTGCTCTTAATCAAACCAGTGCTGGTCTTAAAAGTACGAGGATACCAAGACATAAACATACTATCAAGCTCTTTTTATTTTCCTTCTGATCCAACAGCCGATCTAAATTTACCTGAAACCAAGGTGAGAATGTTAATTTTGAGTGGAAGCTCTGACCAGGCCTGCCTTGCTCCAGTATCTGACTTGTCTTTATTTAGCAGAGGCTTAGGGGAAAAAGTCCCTTCTAAATTGTTCCAGCTTCTCAAATCTCATTCAAGCTCTTCATGTTTGTTATAATTATGGAAAGTGATTTCAAACAGTTATGGGCACGGTGCTACCGGGATTTGAGCTATTGGGTTCTAACTCAACTTCAATCCACCCCAACTTCCAATTTCCTCTCCCTGAACTGTCCTATCCAACTGATGAAATGGTCGATCGTGGCTGCCAATTTTCTTACTAAATCACTGCCCTGTAATTATTGGAGGACTCCAATTTTCTCTTAGCATTATCACTCATTCTCTGGGAATGAGCTTTTCACTTAATGTTGCTGACTCTGTTTTCTAAATCTTCATGATCCACTGGTTGATTTTCATCAGCATGCATCAATTTTCTAGATTACATTGTAGAATATGTCTTCCATGGTGTTGTGCGGATCTGTTTCCCTTTATTATTTTAATGTGTTTGATTATGGTTTCGGTTCTCATGATTACTAAATGTCATTTTCCTATTTTATGCAATAGAACTAAATGAAATACCATACTACCTAGTCCTCGATTGTTGGAGTGGACAATTGGTCAACTCAGCTCTAAAATTAGTCCGATTTGATTTGTTTTGGTGTTGAGCCCAAAAGTTAATGTGATGAGGGTTAGGTTCATCTGAATTTCTGAATGTGTTTGTATCTGATTGTAGCATGGACCTAGCCTGTACTATTGGTAACTGACAAAATTTTAAGGATACTAATTACAGGTTATAAATTAAAAACACATTAACAGTGTTTGGTATGTATTCTCTTTCTTGTATCGTGGAATCCGTTCTCTAATGCAACCGATTTTAGAATGCATTATTTAGCCCATTTCTGCATTCTGAGCCCAGAACTGAATGCGTTACCCTTTGGCCATTAACATTCTATATTAGGAATGCATACCAAATGTAGTCTTAGTCGTCTCAACAGTTATAGGTGAGAAGGCTAAATTGCCTGTGAATAATGGCTATTAAATTGAACAAATACTTTGTACCAAGGCTGCATTGAAGATCTATTTCATTCAATAAAGGAAGAACTAGATTATTAGAGTTAATGAATTGCAGTAGCAGTTGGAAATGATGATGAATGAACATGAGTGTCTTGAATAGAAGGTTCTTATAAAATAAAGGGTGGGTTGTAAATTCATTGTGTTTATGTTCATTTATGGAAACTTCAAAAGATACTTTTTACTTTTGAAAGTTCAAAGTCATTGTGTTTAAGATATTTTTTTTTGGGGTGATTTTCAATGGTTGATGAAATGAACAATAGCATGAACTTGCTAGGTTGAAAATCCCATTAATGAATAGCTTTAAGCTCTTTTTTTTTTGCTAAAGATCCAATTTATTAAAGAATGGAAAAGAAAATAAATACATCAAACTCCAAATAGGTTAGATGCCCACTTTCGGCATTGCCATTAGTAGGATCTAACTAGACCAAACACAAATCAACAAAATCTGAATCTAGGTCTGTGGGATGCGTCCCAGGTTTCAAATTCTGAGCACATATCCCACACATGTGAACTCCTATTATGGGCAGCCCTACGAGCTTTAAGCTACATACAGCCTTTTACTCTAATCGGAGATTCATTGGAACTCACTCATATATTTCGGTTGGCATATCTATTTGCCCAATGGGACTATAGCTATAGAGGGGAGTGGAGGAAGAAAGGGAGAGGTAAAATGTGAGGTGGGTTGAACCGATGACCACTTCGGTGTCTACATTCTATTGGCAGGACACGAATTTATTAAGCTAAATAGCTGTTCATGGAACTCTATCTTAACAAATGACTCGCAAGGAACATTTCAATGACTCCCTGGCTTGGCCTACATAATGGCTGTCTTTATTTTCAAACAGGGGTGTGTCGTGAGAATTGTTAATTAAGGGAAATTGAAAACAAAAATGAGAAAATTTACTTGAATATATCTCATAGTTCTGTTTGTTTTGATGTGAAATTTTATGTGTAAGTAAAAAAAATTTCAATATTTGTTTCCAGGGGATAAAAGAAAAAAGAAAGATGAAGTTCCTTTTCCATCTTCCTTATAAATCACTATATTTTACCAATTGGAAATAAACGTTAAAAATTTTCTTTTACATATAAAACGTAACACTAAAATTGTAAAATTATACGTCAAAACAAGCAGAGTTCATGGAAAAAATCCCTAAAGCTTTGTTTGATTGTAAGAAGAATTAAAGGGAAGTGAGGTGAAATATTTCGAACTTAAAAAGAAGCTTTTATAACCGTTAGTCAATATGATTGTATAAATTACTTCAATATTTTTTCATTTTTAAGAATGATACTTTTTACATGTAATTTTTATTTTACTTTTCAAATCTAGGGATCTTGGTGTAAAGTAAATAAAAATTTAATAACCGAATATGGATCGGTTTGGAATTAATCACATAATAATGTGGGGTAATGATTAATAATTACAAAAGTTTTTTTTTTAAGCTTTGAAAAGTTTTACTTTCCTCCCTTATTATTTTCCTAATAACCAGAGCTTAAATTCTACAATACTTTTCAAGAGGGGATACCTTGAAATATGAATTCTTGCGATAATGTTTGCAAATTTTTTTTGCGAGGTGGATCTATAAGCTGGCGGGACATATTGGAATATTATAAGTTAGCACCTCATCAAATGTAGTATGAGACGGAAGAAATCTTAACCATCTATCCTCACTGATATTGCATCCCCCTCTCTCCGTTTTGTACCTTCTACAACAAGGCCTCTCTGTTTCTTCATTGTAACTGATTAATCACTCAATACCCTTGAAAGAAGACAAACATAAATTAATAAATTGAATTTAAGAAAAAGAAACAGAAGACCAGAAAATTTGACAAATCCGGGGGTGGTTATGTTTCTGATCCCCCTTTCTTGGTTTGAGAATCATTCCAGTTATTCTTATCCCATAACTGAGCTTTATATTGACCATTACATCGATGCTTAAAGACAATCATGGTTTATAAAGTCAAGAACCTTCAATGAAACTTCAAGTAATTGAAGAGGCAAAATAGGAATGAAAAAAGAAATTTTTTGATCGACGACACGAATGTTTAGCAGAACAATTTTAATGGAAAAGAAAAAGAAGAAAAGATCGAAAGGAGAGAAAAACTGATGAACCTAGAAAGCTTAATCGGATCTGGTTACCCCCCATTATACACTAAAATATGGAGCCCATTGAAACCTAATCCTATAGTTTGATTTACATGCCTATTATATAACCATGGAGTGCATATAACTTAAACTGTAAGATACAACTTAAACCCTCCCAAAAAAAAAAAAAAAAAAAAAAAAAAAAAAAAAAAATATATATATATATATATATATATATATATATATATATATCATAACTTAAACTAGACCTACAAAATAAGAGAGTCAACTATGCTGGTACCCTCAAACCCCATGAACATTAATATTAATATTGGTCAATTAGAAGAAGTACATAACAGTGCCACATGGGGTACACCCTACAACTGGGGGGAGATGTTGGGGGTACATGCAACAGATCTAGACCCGGGACCTGCCTTTTGTGAGGTAGGGCCACAATCCAACCTAGCAAGGGGCTATAGGCAACTTTACTAAAATTTGATTGGACAGTTTGGTCTCATGTTTAACTGTGACAGATTGTGTAGTAATTTAAAATTTTTGATTTAAAAAATATAATAAGGTGAGTTAAATGGATTCACATCCTCTCCTCCCAGTGAATTAGGAGGAAGGAGATGCTTCTATTGGATGGTCGACATGTGAGGTTTGAGTGAATTCAAACCCTCCGTTCGAATCGATACTTTCTGTCAGCTGTCGGCTCAGTTTGTTGACTTGGTGTCAGCTAAGATGAAGGGTTCGGATTCACCCAAGCCCCAAACTTCGACTATCCATCCAGGCCATCGCCCCTCCTCCTGAATCTCTCGAAAGAGAAGATTTGAATATGAGCTAAATCACCAACATGCTTTGACCGATTTTAATTAAAATATATATAATAATTCCAGAATAAAATCCCTCAAAAAAAGGCATATCTCATATTTTAATGATAAAATAAAAATAGTTTTGATTTTGCTGTTCTCTATTAACTATTTTTTTTCCCACTGATGTCAGTCGATGCAATCTTGCTTTGGAAACAATAAACTATGGTTACTTACCCGATTTGTCATCTTTCATTAATTTTATTTCCTCAAGGCTTTTTGTTTTTGTTCTAAATCTAGGTAATAGAAGCAATCTCCACAATCCATCCAACCAAGAGATTCATTTATTTATTTAGGGAGATATTTTATTTATTAACTATTTTTGTCTAATAAGATTATCAGGTCAAACCAGTTCCACTGTTAAATATTAAACTAATCAACCAGCATCTGACACTGGATATCATATCCTTGGAAGTTAAGTAGTAGTTGTCTTAAGTATTCTTTTTTAGAAGTGAAGTGAACTCAAATAAATTGTTTAAATAGGCCTTGTTTGTTCAATAAAAATTTTCATGCAAATAATATTTTATATAAAATTTTATTTTTCATCATTTTACAAGAAAATAAATGCACGATAAAGTGAAATAAAATGAATGATATAAGGAAAAAAAAAGCTTAACTTTTAGTTGGGCTGTTTGGTTGAAAGTTATGTTGATGCCAACTTATGAAGATTATGGAACATATAACTTCATTATTATTTTTATTGAGAAGTATATAAAATATAAGAAAAAGTTTGACTAGTCTGTTTTTTGGATCTGCATTCTCTCCTCCTAGTGGTTTGGGAGGACAGTGGCAACCTATCCCAGATGGTTGCCATGTGACTCTCGGTGAATCCGAGACCTACGTCCGAGCTGACACCCAGCCGACAAGCCAAGCCGAAAGAAGGTGTAGACTCGGACGTGGGTCTCGGATTCACCGAGAGCCACGTGGCAACCATCCGGGATAGGTTGCCACTGTCCTCCTAGAACCACTGGGAGGAGACGATGTAAATCCCTGTTTCTTAGCTAAGGAGGGACATGATTGGAAATATTTTACCTTCAAAAATGTGCAAAGCCCTCCATCCCATTATATTTGAAGTTTTCATAATACTTTTCTCCTTCGTCCAATTATCCACAAAAGCTCCTTTTTGAAAACTTCTCTCGCAATAAACCTCTCCTTAAAATATAATTATCATATGAGAGAGGATTGTCCATGCTGCCAGTGTGGGAAATGTAAGAATCGTTTTCATCAATAATGGGATCCACATAATCAAGGAGAAGAGCTTGAGAGAGAGAGAGAGAGAATGTCATTGCCTCATAGATGTGAGAAGGCATAAGAAAATATTCCTAGAATGACAATGTGGAGATCATTTTCTCTTATCAGGTTTAATAGGTTTATGAATTTATTAAACATTTTTCTTGAAAATCATTATAAAAATTTATATAACCATTTTCTTGATGATCATTATAAAAATTTATATTTTTTTATTTTAATTAAAAAAAAAGCTATGGCCTTTTAGTGAACTGTGATCGGGAAGGAGTAGCTTCTATTACTTAATAGAAGGGTTGGCTAATATGCTTGTGGACCCCACATGAGTTTTATGAGTATGTGGACCCCACATGTTGTCATAGGATTGGGGAGACGATTGGGGTGGTCGAGGGTCAACTCTCTATGGAGCTTCAAGAATTCGATGCAATGGAAAATGAACATGCATGCTTCCACTAAGACACCAAAAGATGTTGAGTTCATAATTGACAAGTGGATCTAGTCATCTTCAACCATTTAAATGTGTCAGACTTTGATTTTAGTGTCTATTAATCGAAGAGAATGTGATACAAAAGAAAATTGGATCTCATGGGTTTCAGCTTCAGCCATCAAATACAACTCAGAACAGAGAAGGACCACCTCATATAAAATATTGGTAATGTTTGGAAGTTTTCTAGGTATTGTAGGGTTTCTAGCAAACATAATGTGGAGTTTACAAAACTCTAAAAATAATAACAGATCAGGTTAAGCATTCAAGAATAACAAAATAGGAATTAGATCCCATATCATTCACTGAAGTAACGAAACAAGAATAGTTTACCTATATTTATTTGTATTCTCCATCGGATTTTATCACTGTCTATATTCAATGGGTCCTACACTCTAGAAGTAGGTCCCATATTACATCGACAGTGATGGAATCCCATAAAAAATACATGTACATGCATATTATCCACTCTCTAGGGAAACCATTAATCTTACTAATAATCTCTATTCAATCTCCATAACACGAAACTATTAACGATGCCACATGGTTTCTCTCTCTTCCTTCCCTTTCAGGGTTATAACAATGGAGATTAACTTGTTTACAGATGAGATAGAGAGAGGACCATGAGCCTGTATTAATAACATTACGGTTTCTTTCCATTAAAGAGTATCAATACTGATGGAACTCTATTTGACTGTTTCAATCATACTTCAAAAGTCAACTAACCTAATACAACCCAAGTAAGCCAAATAAATTAAGGATAAGTGATTAGCCAATATGGTGGTGTTCACATCAAATTAGGATTAATATATTCCTATAGGTGTATATCCATCGTGAGTGTACTTTTTTTTTATTAGGAATAAGAAGATTTTTCTCAATCACAAGGGAAACAATCATCCAACACTGAGATTTCATTATTATTTTTTTATTAAACGAAGGTTAAAACTATTCTACCCAATCTTTCAAGAATCTTAATAGAGTATCCGAACCCATAAATGAAAAGATACGTTCTTTAGCGTGTCTGAACTCATAGATGAAAAGATATACTTGCGTCGATGGAGAGACACTGCGTTCAAGTGGAAACTAGAAGCTTTACTAATGATCATGACTGGTTAATGAACGTTGAAAAACATAAAATATTGCATTGTTATTTTTAATATAAATGGTTTGAAAGCGAAAGAAGTTTATTTATTTATTTATTTATTTATGTTTTATCTCCCACTATTGTTGAACCCATGATCTTCCCCTATAGGTGTTTATTTTCACATGTCCATCAGTCTAGGCGAGGGTGCGGTGGGCGCGTCTTTTTTTTTTTTTTTGGTGGCAACGGGCATCATCGGATTGGACTGAATAGGTTAGAGAGGATCTGAAACCACCAAAGTAGTCCAGACCATGTGCCTTCTAGGGGCTTAGTCCCACATCGTATTTTTGTGTTTATTTTTTTAGTGTTGCCATGTATTGTCCCTGCCCTTACCCTCCACTCAAAAAAAAAAAAAAAAACAAAAAACAAAAAAAAAGAATTAGACCACCCTGGCTACATCTATACCTGGTCAACCAAGATCATTTGAGAATTGTGAAACTTAAATATGTCAATCTTTGAGTTCAGACAACAATTGGGTATGTTCTTCCATTCGCCTAGCTAGAAGGGGATTAATTAAAAAAGTGATATAATAAGAAGGTGGGAAGCTTGGGATCACGAGCTTTCAGAAACTTCATGTGAGAAAATTCATTTTTATTTCCTTCATGCCCATGAAACGTGGAGATGGTTTAATTAAGAAACTGATCAGTTAGGTTTGATCTTTGAATCTGAAAATTTTAAGACTTGTTTATTACTATGCTCTCATAGCATCTTGATGGTAGCTTATTTATATAAACAAACAATGCAAATTCTATTATTATTATTATGTTGATTGATTGAAGCAACCCTAGTTAGGAATTTGTTAATAACTTCAAGGAGAGTGAGAGAGGAATTTTTTAGGGACCCTTATCTTTCTCCTCTCTCTTCATCCTTTTGTATGCTGTATCCCAATTTCACATTCAAAAATTGGTCAACCCACTCCAAAATTAATTTGGAGACTTGACAAGTGTTTTGGTCACTCATTGCTACAATTTGGTGATATATATATATATATATATATATATATATATATATATATATATATATATAAGAGGACCCTTAGCCTCACTGCAATAATTCATATTTTTTGCTTTGGAAAAGTTCTGTCGCCGAAAATCACGATCGAAAACTGTGAGGTGTCGGAGAATATAGGTTCTACGACAAAAGTAGCAACGTGTTATTTTCTGTCGTCCAAAATAAGTTTTCACGACGGAACTCTAAAGTGATGTAGGTAAAAATTAGTGTTTTCTATGATGGAATACTAGATTTCCTTCGATAAAAATTAATGTTTTACACAAAGAAAAAACGGATTTTTTTGTAGTGCCTAATGGGGATTATCAAGCTATGTTTTCTAGCAAGGAAAAAGATACACCACCTGATAATGAAATCAAATAAATCACAAATGAATATAACAATTCAAACATTATGCATAAAGTTAATAATGTAGACAATCAAATCAAATCAAATCAACAGTAAAAGAATACATAATTCTTAATGTGGAAAACCTTTCACAGTTACTATGAAAAAACAATGAGATTATAAATCTTCTACAGATCATATGACCAGAGGTTACAAATTAAAACATAAGAGAGAAATCTCTTTTGGATAATAAAACAATTCATTAAAATAAATGGATTTATAAAAAAAATATTCACTCACCTCACTACCAACACGACAAATCACAGAAAGAAATTACGCAATAGATCCTCTCCTGTTGTCTATAGTCCCTAGCTCCAGCCGTGATCTAGTGGATGGATTTCATCCGATACACATACCAATGTATTGATATGCGCAACAAGTGAACTTTAAGAATTGAATCATGACTAAACTCCATCCAATGATAAAAAAAGATATGAACCAAAATATTACAGCATGGATAGAAATCCTTTCCTATGCACCTACGGGCTGCCAAGGGCTGGATTTCAGCCGGTCCACCTCCCGATGTATTGGTAGACGGGCCGACTAAACTCCAGCTCTTGGATTAGCCGCAAGACCCTCCTACCGTGGAATAAGATTTGAATCCATTACCACACATCATCACACTGCAACTAATTAAGTACAAGGAACAAGAGCACTTTTCTCTCTCTTGAGAATAAGTGAGAATGAATCAATTCTCTTCATCGCATGAAGTGCGGAGGAACCCAATAATTTCATCCATAACAAATCATATCTTCATGATGACTGGTTCTTTGGTGTTCTCTGAGTTTTGCTTTGCCAAAAGGTCGATGAAGCAACAGTGGCAACCATGTAATCCATATTGGATTGGTCAATTCATATTAATTTTGGATCTAATCGATTCTCTCATGGGATCTTACTTTAATATTATATAAGTATATATCAAACTACCTGTCGGTTTCCATTTTTTTTTTTGGGTAAAATTGTCAGTTTCCATTAGATCCATATGTCACCGGTTTTAGATATGATCAATACCTGAATATAAAACCTTGATGACGATGATGAAATTGACAACATGCAGAGATACAGAAGAACAACCAACCTTGAGGGAAGAAAACCATATATACACATGGTCATAAGTTGATGAGAGGGAGAGAGAGAGAGAAAAGTTTATGCTTATTGTTATTTATATTATGGATATTCTTATTGATACTGGTCTGGTGTCATCGATTGTTGATGTCAATGATCCATATCCGTTGGATTGCAAAAACCCTTCACACTTTTTCCATTTCAAATACCAAATATTTTCTATATTTTGAGATTTCAATGATGGCCTAATGACATGCCATGAAAGGGAAATAGTATCAGTAAACCATTGACAGAAGCCGATATTAATTAGACGAACCCTTTAGATTAAGGTTCATATAATATTTCATGATCATTTTTTTTCTTTGCTCTTTCTTGAAAGGTTTCTTAAATGGCCCACCAACTTGAGCACCGTAGACAAATGATGTGGCTATTATGACCACTAGTTGGAGAAGGCAATATATAGATTAGCCATTTGTGTCAATCAAATATCCCTATTGTCATGTATTTTCATATGTATTCAATGTATGTCCATGTACATCTACAATACTCCAGTCATTATTACGCACTCTCTCCCATGTCATAAAATATGAAACCCATCTAATTTAATACATGGCAAAATTTTAGGGTCATTTAAATAATATCCATCACATAGCAATAAATCTAGTTCTCAAATTTAATGCACAAGTATACTCTTGTGATCTTGTCATACTCTATCTATTTATAAAAATTTTATTTAAATATGCTTCTTATATGTAAAATAAATAGGTCAAAATATGAGCCAAAATTATGGACCATCAAAATAAATAAGGATAATTTTTTTTTATAATAAATGAATAAAAGTTGGCTTTATAATTGAATTTGGGTACAAAGTTTGGCAAGGCTTTGCAACATAATCATGTTACTAATATTATTGTTGGATAGATGGTGGGCCCATAAAAAAGATTAGCACACGTTTGACTTTAATCTCCCAACATAGCATTTTGATCTACATATTTCATACATTTTCCTTCTTATAATACTAACCTTTCAATTGTTTCCTAATTCTTTTTCTAAAATGTTAAATTTCTACCAAATTCATTTTTCAAAATCTTTATGTTTTCACAACAATCATTGTGTGGACTAAAACATAAGAAATTTGAATATGGGAGAGAAACATTGTTTAGGTTACATAGAAGGTCTAATATGAATGTATATAAGAGAGAGAGAGAGAGAGAGAGGAAATCGATATTGACTGCAGGCTCAAAGTTTCTACTGTCTTTTCATTTGAAAACAAAATATTTCCATGCAACCTAGTTTTTACCATGCTGTAACTTTGTTGGTCGTCAGTTTGTGGGCACTACCTCTCCACAATTTATATTCATGAATCACATTTTGGTTTTACCCAAAAAAAATAATAATCACATTTTAGTTATCATATGATAACAATAATAATAATAATAATAATTATATTTTAGGGCTCTCACAGAAAAAAAGCATAATTAAACATAATTTGGATTAAGGTTTTAGTAATCGTTATCGCAACAGTCTTGTATTGGTTTCAATTGTGATTGCTTCTAATCTAATACCAATTTTTTTTTTTATTATAAATTTTTATAATTGTTTAATCATATTAGGCATGTGTCAATCATCCACTGGCTGCAAAATTGTTCCGTATAAATATAAGATTGGTTTCGGCATCGGTTGATAGTGTATCTAACATCAATAGATATTGAACCTTCGTCCACAAGATCACTTTATATATATATATATGCACATGACCTGGTACATTGGGTATGTGCATTTATTTCTATAGATATGTGACATTATACGACTTCATAGGTTGTTTAATTCTTTTGGTGTTGACCTTGATCCTGTCTTATCAGAAAAAAAAAAAAAAAAAAAAAGAGGTCGTGTGGTGCCTATGGGTTTAGCCCCACATTGGGTGTGTGTGTTCGTATTTCTGTGGATATACGACATTTTATGATTTCATGGTTGGTTAACCTTTTTGGTGTTAGCGTGTATTGTTCTTATCCTACCAAAATAATACAGGACATGTGTCGGGTTTAGCTCCACACTGTGTGTATGTGTGTGCTTTTATATGGATATACTACATTTCATAATATTATGAGTTGGTTAAATTTTTTTTTTGTTATTGAGACATATTGTACTTGTTCTAAAAAAATAAATAAATAAAATAAAATAAAATGTGTCCCATTTGTTTCCCAAAACAACAACCTCTTTTCTTCAAATGAAAATAAAAATTTGTATAAAGTCACATGTTTAGAATAATTTGTAACCTTGGTTTTTTTTTTCTAATGAAAGTAAATTCTATCATGTCATATCATTTGTGTACTTTATTCTAAGTGAAAAAAAAAGTTATGAACTATTTCACGGGAAATTCTTATTGACAATGATTTGCAGCAATAATTGTTGACACTGACACTCGGTGTCCATTGGATCACGCAAATCCCAAACATCTTTCTCAATTCAAATATCAATACTATCCTCCTATATTCGTGGTTTCAATGATAATTCAATGTCCAAAAGGCCTCCGCGCCAACCTGTGACAAGTGGAAAGACCCTTTTCACACCTTAAAAGAGTGTCCATATGAAAATCACTATTATATTTGGGGTGCATTTTCTTATAAACAAGATGATGAATTGAGAATTTGAAACCTATAGTCATTTGTTTTATTCCCAAAAGTTTATTACATAAACTTATAAAAAAATTTTAAAAATAATTCAAAGCGACCTATGTTATATCATTATTATGAAGAAATGCCATTAAAATTATATGTGAAAATGTGTACTTCCAACCTAGTCATGTGGCCTCAATGACTTTTCTGTTCTTAAGAATGAGTTTCTTTTTACAAAATAAAATAGAAAAAAAAGATTTTTTGTCCTGTAACATGTACCTCCAAGAGCAAGGAGAGATGAAATTACCATGTGCCCTTGAGTTGAATGTTTGTCCATGCTTTCTCATTGGCCCCACCACTGATATAGGAATTACACAACCGGATAAGAAACTTATGTAAATGATTAGATTTAAAAAAAATTGTGTTACAATTGGCTGGCGAAAAATAAATAAGGGCTCGTCTTCTCATCAATTTGTTTATGCCATCTAATGAAGATAAGAAAAGAAAATTTTGAGTTCGGATCATATGCATGTACATGTACTTTATATGATTCCATCACTATCGATATGATGAGGGACCCACCTCTCTCTCTATCTCTCTCTATATATATATATATATATATATATGTTTGTGTGTTGAAAGCTATTTCTCATATTTTCCCACCACTGATATTTAGGAAAACATGCACAGACTTCAAAAAATATGAGAAATTAGAGTTGAAGACATGCATGTTTTCCTAAATATTAATATGATGGACGTTAGCTTCGATCTGTTTCGTTCACGAGGAGCTATTTTAAGTTTGTAACTACGATTCACGTCGTTGACGTTCATCTCTTAAGAGCCAATGAATCATCTTCGGCATGCGCTCTCCAAATGTGTTGACAGCTGATCGAGTAAGAGCTCTCGATTCGTAGTTCTCGAACGTCCCAACGAAAGGATTCTGGAGCATCGTCAGTGTTGGGTATTGTTCTTCCCAAGATCGTAGTCTCAAGTACTTCCTGACGAGCTCTAGGATCCATTTATGATCTAGATATCATTATAAACATCCAGTAAGCCATATGCTTGGAAGAAGCTCGATCCACTCTATGTACCAGTAGATACTTCCTCTCTCAAACCATTAACTGATAAACCTTTTGTAGCTTCCCTCTCAACTCTCCAACATCCCTGCCTGCGTTACAGAACGACATACTCACATTTATCTTTTATATCGATGATTCAAAACTGGTTAAACTCATGGAGATAGACGAACTCAGGTTCAAAATTCATGTAGGAAGCAGTCGTAGACGACATTATACGTTGAAGTAGGTTGGAATAACTTCTCCAGCGAGTGTGCCCGAGAATCGACTGAGAGTTTCAGTTCATTTCGGAATGGCATCTGCTTTGGCCGGGGATGATCTAGGGAGCAGTCGCAGAAGTTGGACTTCCACGAGCTTTCGTGAGGTTTGGACGGCTCCACCCGATGTGTTCACTCGGAGGACAGAAGGAGAGTGTGAAGAGGAGCAGCTCAAATGGGCTGCCATTGAGAGGCTTCCGACGTTCGAGCGGTTGAGGCGAGGGATACTTATGCAAGTTCTGGACAATGGAAAGGTTGTTCATGATGAGGTTGATCTTACCAAGCTCCGGATTCAGGACAAGAAGCAGCTCATGAATAGCATTCTGAAGTTCGTCGAAGACGACAACGAAAAATTCCTTCGCAATCTCAGGGACCGAACTGAGCGGTCAGTCTCTGTTACTCGTAAAGCTGCTTTTTCTTTTTCTTTCTTTTTAAATATTTCCTTTTGAGTTTTGCGTGTCTTCTTTTACTTAGTTCTGGTTCTACCGAAAGTTCCTTTTTGTCCTTTTCCTGAGGTTTTTGTTTCAGCTCATTGTCTTATCATCTGAAACAGGGTTGGAATTGAGATTCCTACGATTGAGGTTCGTTTCGAGCACTTATCAGTAGAGGGAGATGCGTATGTTGGAAGCAGGTCTCTTCCCACTCTACGCAATGCTACCTTGAACACATTAGAGGTTCTTATTCTTATCCTTGTCATTGGTTTTCTTGATACATAAGATTTGGTCTTCTGTTATATTATCGTTAGATCCATACTCCTTACAAAACATTTGTTCATCCTGACATACTCCCCCATAATTTTAGTTTTGGGCTTTTGTATTCTTCTTCTACCGTGGTCTTTTGTAAACTCTTAAAACGAATGGAGGTTTTCTATGAAGAGCATATGATTAACTTTTGTCACCACAGGGTAGTTAGCTTATTCTTATGAGCGGAATCGGAAACATGAGCTTAAACTAAATTGTAAATGTTTTTGCCAGTTGAAAGCTATTTCTCCCTTCCCAGGCCACCCCCCTACGGCTCTACCCCTTATTGATTTTGTTATATCTGATAGTGGTAATGAACTGACCGGAAAAAGTTTAAAATTCTGTTAGTGAAGTTATTAGTAGACCATATCTTCTGGTTTTGTTTTATATACTTTTGAAACATGAGGTCAAATTAAATTGAAGCCAGTTGAAAGCTATTCCTTCCTTCCCCACACCCTTACCTCTTATTGATTTTATTCTATTTGTTGGTGGTAATGAATTGAACTGAAAAAAGTTTTCATTTTGTTAGTCAGTGAAGTTATTAGTAGACTTTTATCTTCTGGTTTTGTTTTATTTACTTTTGGGTTCTGAATGCTTCACTGTTGAGCTGAGATATAGTTTCTTTCCTACTTCCATTTTTTGTAGGGAGTTCTTGGCATGGTCCGGCTTTCACCATCCAAGAAGAGGATTATCAAGATACTTCACGATGTCAGTGGAATAGTGAGACCATCAAGGTGTTTTTCGTCTGTTTGCTTTATCAGCACTCTCCTAATGGAACCCCCAAAGTTTTCCACTTGAGCATATTAGAATTTTCAGCGCAACGAAATGAGCCAGTAGTGCTTCTTTAACCCCTTTCTATGAGAAATGAGAACAATATTTCAGTCACTATGTTGATGAAACTAGTTATTATTTAATAAGTTAGACACACGTTAGACTAGAGAATAATAATGAATTAGGGGCTATATTTCTCATGATGAATATGGGCTATAAAATTTATTAGTTAAGATCACCACTTCATTAATAGATTTTTTTTTTCCTTTTTTCCTTTTTGAGTATTAGATGTGGAAGGTTGTTTCTTATCTAAGCTTGACTGGATGGCTATGGTTAAAAGATATGGATTTTAGAGAAACCCTATGGTCTGTAACTTCAAGAGGAATATTTATTGATTTACACTTGTTTGAATTTTTTTCAACTTGTCTTCCAGTGCATCTCTCTTTAATACTAAATTATTAAAGTAAAGTAATTCCTAATTATATGAAAGTGGTCCTCAACATCTTTTGAATTATTATTGGCTTTCTATTTTACTAAATTTTCATTTCATTTATTTTTTTAATCACCTGTGAGAGATAACTTAGGTTGAGCATTTGAGATTCCTTACTTGATATTTACTTGAAACTGTGAGCCTGCAAGATTATGAGCTATACCTTATTTGATTCCCACTGTGGGGGTGTTATTAGGATGAATCATTTAACAGAAATTGTATTAAAATATATGTCTGTTGGGACCAGTAACCAATTAGGTCTTAAGGGAAGTTATTCATTGATAACCTGTACAGATTATCAAGGTAGAATCCCAATGCAATTTGGGGACGAAAACTTTTCATTAAATTTATCCAGTTACTAATTTTTGCAAGTACTAGTTTATCTAATTTATACACCCTAGATGGTGTTTAAAGTGTTGCACTGCCTTTATTTTTTGTACTTAATCATAGTATGATCTTCAGGATGACACTGCTTCTGGGACCTCCGGGCTCAGGAAAAACAACATTGTTGCAAGCTCTTGCAGCAAAGCTTGACAAGAATATAAGGGTCTCTCTCTCTCTCTCTCTCTCTCTGTGTGTGTTTTATGCATGTATGTATGCCTTGATTTCCTTGCATTTGACAATTTTAGTACAATCAACAGGTAACAGGGAAAATCACATACTGTGGTCATGAGTTGTCTGAATTTGTACCTCAGAGAACCTGTGCTTATATTAGCCAGCATGATCTTCACAATGGTGAGATGACAGTTAGAGAGACTTTGGATTTCTCAGGACGTTGCTTGGGGGTTGGGACCAGATATGAAATGTTGGCAGAGTTGTCCAGACGAGAGAAAGCAGCAAGTATCAAACCAGATCCGGAGATTGATGCATTCATGAAGGCTACAGCAATGGCAGGTCAGGAAACTAGTCTGGTTACCGACTATGTCCTCAAGGTTTGATGCCTCCATTCCTGTATAACTGTGTTTTCTTGTTAAAAAGCTACTTTTGGCCAGACTGATTTTGAAGATTCTTTGACAGATTCTTGGATTGGATGTGTGTGCGGATATACTCGTGGGTGATCAGATGAGAAGGGGAATTTCTGGTGGACAGAAGAAGCGTGTGACTACTGGTATGTGCTAATTTATGGAAGTCACACCTTACCCACACATGAAAATACATTTTAGACTTGAAAGTTCCAAGTCATCTAAAATTAGTTCCTCCAGTTGGAACTTTGAAATGGTTTTCCATTTAAGGTCCCTGGTAGTTCTGCCTTATGTATTTAAGCTAGGTAGTATTGGTTATTCAGAGGACATTATGCTATTTCTGATCTTTGCACTCTGCTATTTTAGAAAAGTTTTATATTGTTGGTGCATGAAGTAGTATCTTATGGCTTTCGTGGGAAAGAATGAGGCACTTTGTGGTTGCATTATCTTCTCTTATTTGATTTAACTTGTAGCTTTGTTGCTTCCTTACTATTCCCATGAATTCGGAATTTAGGTAAATGTAAAAGGAGGGCATTACAAATTTATTGATTAGAAATAGAAACTCAATCATTTATTATGAAGCCATTGGATTAAATGCCTCAGCAGATACTTGATTTATATGACTAAGTCCTCTCCCCCTCAAAAGAAGAAAAAGAAAAACCTCATGCATTTTAAAATATTTTAGGCATGTGATTATTCTGTTATGGTCTAGATCTTTGGTATTTCCGATCATACATTGCTTTAATAAATATTTTTTCTGTTTTAGGTCAGAGGTCGGTTCCTTTCAGTTCATCTTTTGTGCTTTTAGTTTCTTGCTTAATTTTCTTTGTTAACTAGCATTGTGCGATGCACGGCAGTTTGTGAAAGGGATAAATATACACTCACACATTGTTCATATGTTTCTGCCGATGGTCCTGCCCCCTCGATGTATAGAACTATTGTGGAGGATATATATAACCATCTATCTCTGTCTCTTGTGAAGTAAGGCATTCTAACAAAATGCTAGATCATTCACATCATTGAGATAAAGAAAATCAGATCTGTAAACAACTCCATTTGAATTGTAACATGTTGTCTATAAATAATACAGTCTACTCCTTAGCCCACGTACAGTCAGAATCCAATAAATGCACCAGATCATGTAGATTTGCAAACAGCCATGGTACAACATGATGACCTTTCAAAATGCTGCAATAACCCAATCCAATCAACCAGATGGCAGGAAACAAATCCTCTTCATCTGTTCATCATATAGAATGATGAAAAAAGAGAGGAGAGCTGATAGCATTCATTTTCTCAACATAAAGTGGATACAAAGGCAAGAAGTGAAGAAAACAAAATAATTTTTATTAGCAACAAAGAAAATTGGAAAGTACAAACATATACAATAAATTGGAAAAAGGCCCCCCGGGGAGAGGGGAGGTTTTGTGTGGCAGAATGATCATTTTCCTGGCCTTATCGCTACGGCCTGACTCAAAGCTATTTGCTTCTGTTCTACTTTGGGATTTGGAATTGATCTTATGGTAGAGTTGGATCTACTAATTTCCCTACCATCGAGTAACCAGTCAAACTTTGTTGATGAAAATAGAAGAGAGGAGTTGTGGAGTTGGTTATAAACCACTTTATTGTTATAAAAGTAGTTAGGTGCTTGCATTTTGTGATTTATACTTATATGATGTGCTAAAAATGACTAGAATTTTGATTGTTATAATAATTTTTCTCATCAAACAATGCTTTATCGTGCTGTGGCTCTTGTTGAAGATAGCATTAGGGCAAAAGAGTCTCAGTGGGACTCATCCTAGAGTTATCATCACTATGAAGTTGTGTGTTTGAGGGACTTTCCTTCTTCTGGTTTATTTAATTTCAATGAGCACCAAAAAGATTGGTTTGGTAGCAGGGGATGAGTGAGGAGCCTCTATTGCTGCAAGAGCTAAGAGTAGCAGAGACTTTAGCATGAGGGCTCTGGTTTCCACCAATATGTTAGGCACTGATAATGTTTATTGGAAGGAGTCTCTTTGACTCATCTGTTCAATGCCACTCTCCTCTCCCCACCCTCTCTCTCTCATACGCCACACACATATTTCTATTATGTTGGAGTTTCAATTTATGACCATCTTTGGATGCAGAATTAAAAGAAAATACAAACTATGTTCACAACACAGAGAGAGAGATTTTCATTTCTAATAATGTAGGAGCCTATAATGTAGGATGCGGATAGTAATGAAAATAAGATGAGAGGAAGAGATAAAGTGGAGTAGAGATGTGAGACTAGGAGCCGATAAAGTAGAAAGTGGATAGTAAAGGAGAATAAGATGAGGGCATTTAGGAAACTTAGACAAACCAATCGAATTTTTTTTAAATCATAATTAAAAATATCAAAAAATGTGGTGAGCAACCCATATATATATATCTTTTTCTACTATCTAACAGTTATCATTGACTCTGAGATGCAGGAGAGATGTTGGTTGGGCCAGCAAAAGCTCTCTTCATGGATGAAATATCTACTGGGCTTGATAGTTCCACCACTTTTCAGATTGTCAAGTTCATGCGACAGATGGTTCACATTATGGATGTAACCATGATCATCTCTCTTCTGCAGCCTACTCCTGAAACCTATGAACTTTTCGATGATGTTATACTGCTTTCAGAAGGTCAGATTGTCTACCAAGGACCACGGGAAAATATTCTCGAGTTCTTTGAATTCATGGGTTTTGGATGCCCCGAAAGGAAAGGAATTGCAGATTTTCTCCAAGAGGTTACTTCAAAGAAAGACCAAGAACAGTACTGGCTCAAGAAGAACCAACCATACAGATATATCTCAGTTTCAGAGTTTGCAGAATCCTTCAACTCTTTCCAAATTGGCCAACAGCTTTATGATGATCTAAGCATTCCTTATGATAAAACCAAAGCCCATCCGGCTGCATTGGTTAAAGAAAAGTATGGCATCCCTAAATGGGAGCTTTTCAAGGCATGCTTCTCAAGTGAGTGGCTGCTTATGAAGCGTAACTCTTTCATCTACGTTTTCAAAACCACCCAGATAACAATGATATCGATCATTACCATGACTGTGTTCTTTAGAACCGAAATGAAGCATGGTCAAATAGAAGATGGAACAAAATACTTTGGAGCATTGTTTTTCAGTCTGATGAATTTAATGTTCAATGGAATGGCAGAACTTACAATGACTGTTTTCAGGCTTCCAGTGTTCTTCAAACAGAGAGATCACCTATTCTACCCTGCATGGGCTTTTGCATTACCAATATGGGTTCTCAGGATCCCCCTCTCACTAATGGAATCAGGGATATGGATCATTCTTACATATTACACTATTGGGTTTGCTCCTGCAGCCAGCAGGTAGATTCACATGCACTTCCAATTTTCCTCCTCCCCCTCTCCCTTGAATTAATTTTAATGTCCGTGGATTTTCCTTTTTTTAGTTACTAACAATCAATGGACCTTCTGTTGACACTTCTTCAATGCCTTCAGGTTTTTCAGACAGTTCTTGGCATTTTTCTGTGTACATCAGATGGCTCTCTCTCTCTTTCGGTTCATTGCAGCAGTAGGAAGAACAGAGGTTATTGCCAACACATTTGGTATCTTGACCTTCCTATTAGTTTTTGTGCTTGGAGGATTTGTTGTTGCCAAAGGTAAGCCCCCCCCCCCACTTTTAAGTGTGAATTTAAGTAAACCCCTGGTTTTCTATTGACACTTACATAATATTTAATTCAAAACGCCAGAATTATTATTCCAACATGTTTGGGGATAATCAGATTAAGCAGCAACTTTCCTTTTTTCTGCCTGCCAGATGACATTGGGCCATGGATGATTTGGGCCTACTGGTCTTCTCCAATGATGTATGGCCAGAATGCTATTTCCATTAATGAATTTCTGGATGAAAGATGGAGCACTGTATGATATTCTAATCATCCTTTTCTGTTTTTAGTTTAAATGTTGTCACTACTTCATCGGATTCTATATACACATGTACATACCCCATTCATAGAATTTCATATATGTCTGTTTGAGGCTAGAAATTGTTTATTCTCCTTCCTGGAGCCATGATTCAAGTTTCTTTTCTGATACAGCCCAATCCTGACTCTGGAATTCCTGAACCTACAGTTGGAAAGGCCCTTCTCAGGTCTAGAGGACTGTTTGTGCAAGACTATTGGTTTTGGATCTCTATTGGAGCACTTGTGGGTTTTGCTCTTCTCTTCAATGTTTTATTTATTGCGGCACTGTCATACTTGAATCGTAAGCTACCAATTCTCATTTTTCTGTCCGGTTTAAATTTAGAGTTATTAAGTATTTTATCTTAATTTTTCTCCCTAAATCTAATTGCAGCATTTGGTGGTTCTAAAACTGTAATCCTGGATGATTATCCTGATAAGAAGTGTAAGAACTCATCTTTGAATGAGGAGCATAAGTCAAGACCCATAAAGGCCAGTTCATCATATAATGATAATACATTAAAAGGTTTGAAGATTTAACTGCTTTTGTTTCTTTTGCAACTCCCTGATTTTTTTTTTCTTTTCATTTGGTGGCAATGGGGTGAGAATGTTTGGGGCATAAGCAATTTATTTGGAGTCATTGCCATAGCCAACAACCTATCTGAATTGAATTTTTTTTTATAGAATTCTGTTCCCAACCCAATTTATAGTGATGATTCATAGTATTCCGTTTAAGAAAATGACAATAGCAATGTCAAGCATGGCCACTGGAAAAGTTTCTGACTTTTGGGAAATGGGATACATTCACACATTTCTAAGATCATATTCGTGATTGTGTTTAGAAGAACTGTTCATCAATTAATAATGACAATTCGTCACCCGCATTAAATATTGAAAACATATTTTTGGAAGTTAGGAATTAAAACTATCATTGATGAATTCTTATTTCGATTAATCTAATCTTTTGTAGTTCGCATAACAGTTTCATTTCTGTCATGACCAAAAAGAAATAGGTCAACTAGGTATTAGATCAGTTTTAATGATAGCTTATTCCCTTTATTTATAGCCATTTCTACCAGCCTTCTTTTACATTCCATAATGCTATACATAGAGATAGTTTCCTTCCCCTATTGTAGTGTCATTATTAATTTCTATCCCCTTGATATGGGTATTTAAGCCATTATTATGACAGTTTTAGTGCTTCGTACTAGTATTTTGGTTTCAGTTAAATAGAAAATATCACTTTTAATATTGGTTTAAAAATTTTGAAAAATGTAAAATCTTATAGTGGTCAAAGATTCATTAAATATCTTTTTATTGAAACCTACTATGGATTTCCTTTGTATTTAAGATCCGCAGAACCTTAAAGTGACATGATGGTACGTTTCAAGATTACACTTTTATGATGGAGATCTGTGCTATTGTATTCTCTTTCGGTTTCTGATATTTCATCAATTGTAACAGGTATTGATATGGCAGTGAAGAAGAAGTCAGGAAGTGTTGCAGACCATACTCTCAAAAGAGGAATGGTGTTGCCTTTCCAGCCCCTTTCACTTGCATTCAATCATGTGAATTATTATGTCAACATGCCTGCTGTGAGTCACTTGTCTCATGCATTTAAGTGAACACTTCTACCAAATTAATTCTCACTTCTCTAATATAAACCATGGCATGCAGCATTACTGGTAGATGAAGACCTATTGATGAGTCTACAAATACAATGGATTAAACTGTTCATGAAAAGATTAATGTTGTTTCATTGTCAAATAGAAATATCCTTTATAAATAATGGTACTAGCATTCATTGAATTAATTCAAGTCATGGGGATTGTAATGGAGGAAGGCGTCAGTGTTTTCTATATGCTAGGACTATAATATTTTATTCTATTTTGAAATTTAAATTTCTCGTTCATATCCCATTGGAAAGACTCCAGATTGGAAGAAATAAGGTTTGCACATCTTCATGACTCCCATCCAGTTCTCTTTCAATTATGAGAGGAAACACATGTTTCCAAACTCAAAAAACTATTGGAGAATCATAGGAACTGGAATTCAACAAAGCAGGATCAAAATCATAATAAATGTTTCATTTTAGAAATTAGGAAAATTCTGAGCTGAAATCTGGAGAAGCTAATACAATATTATGACATATTGCATATCCCAGTAAACAATAACATAGCTTATTTGTTACTGATATAAGGTACCATGGTAAACTTGATATCTGATCTTAGATAGAGACTAGGCTAGTTATATGTGAATGGGAACAAGTTTCAAAATTTCCATGTGGTCTTTCTTCATTGAAATTTAAGAAGAAAACATTGTTCTTTCTTTTATTCCTTTTCTATCCCTATCCCAATCCTAAGAGAGGGGGCCCAAAAAAAAAAAAAAAAATTCAAACTGTACTTTCAGGGAAAAAAAATTTGTTTAACAGTTGTCACAATGAAAGAAACAATGAACATGCATCATATCCTATCATTCTAATCCAAGTTCACGGTTTGTATCTTATGATTCTTATCTGGATCCTGTTGATCCTTACTGAGATCCGGGCTTATGATTCATTTAAATCTCTCCTAGGCTGTTTGATTTATACAAAATACTTATGCATACTCATCTTATATAAACTTCCTGTGGTATAAAATTGCTTTGGTTTTCTTAAAACATCCAAATGTTTAGATAATATTTATCTGTGAAAATTTTTTTTCAGTAAATTTGGTATACAACTTAAGAAGTCCTGTGGTGAAATTTGAAAATTTTCCTTTTCAGGGAATGAAGAAGCAAGGAATTGGAGAAAGCCGTCTCCAGTTGTTGAGAGATGTTAGTGGTGCTTTCAGGCCAGGTATTCTGACAGCGTTAGTTGGTGTTAGTGGTGCTGGAAAGACCACCTTAATGGATGTGCTAGCAGGAAGAAAGACTGGTGGATACATTGAAGGAAGTATCAACATTTCAGGTTTCCCAAAGAACCAAGCAACTTTTGCTCGAGTTAGTGGTTACTGTGAACAGAGTGACATCCATTCACCCCGTGTCACTGTTTCTGAGTCTCTCCTGTTCTCAGCTTGGCTGCGTCTTCCTCCAGAAGTAAAGAAGGAAACACGGAAAGCAAGTCACTGTCTCCATAGTCATCATTTTCTTCTCCACTTCAAACACACATTTTTCTAATTATGGATCTATGAGTAGGCTAGGACTTGGTTCTTTTTATCCGGTCATAGGGGTTGCTCACTTACTTGACCACAAAACTCAGCATTCCTGTGTTTTCTGGAAAGGCACATATTGGTTTTGTCAGGGTTCTTTATGGTTTGGACTTAGGCAGCAGGATTCTAGGTTAAGAAATGAGCCTACCCTGTGACAAATCACTCAGATGAGTGGTTGTTAAGTTGAATCGGATGGGTAAATCAAATGAACCAAAATCTCCAAATTTGTTTGTTAGAACCAAATTTTTTATTCATCGAAATGTTGAATAAGACCTTTACTAGAGTTCCTTATTCTTGTAATTATCCAACCCAAAAGTTCAAACTATTAGGTGGAGGAGGACTCACAGGTATATGAGGGGACTGAAGGCTCTAGGGGTGACCATTGTAGGACTATTCTCCTAACACTCCCCCTCATATGTAGGCAGAACGAAACTGCGTACATGTGGACATTTGAACGGGACAGAGGCAGGATTGGAACCTGCTCTTATACCATGTAAATATCCAACCCAAAAGCTCGAATTCTTAGGTGAAGAGATTCACAAGTATATGAGAGAACTGAAGGCTGTAGGGGTTACCGATGTGGGACTATTCTCCCAACAATTCTAACCTCACTTTGTTTTGGTTTTTGATTCTGAATTTTAACTTTCCTACAATCTATAGACCTGATAATAATAAATCTCGCACACTTTTTTAAGGAACATGATTGACTAATTTTCTTAAAGCACCTTTGAGTAGCAAACAATTATGAATCTTTTTTGCCATAGATTCATGGAATATTTGTAAACTGCAAACCACGTAAATCAATCACAAGTATAAATTTATTCATTATGTGTAGATATGACCATAGACCTGATCCTGATGAACAATGTTTTTAATTGTTATATTCTCATGTTTGTACTGCAGATGTTTGTTGATGAAGTCATGGAGTTAGTTGAGCTTAATACACTAAGGAATGCTTTAGTTGGCCTTCCAGGAGTTGATGGTCTTTCAACAGAACAGAGAAAGAGGCTCACCATTGCTGTAGAGTTGGTTGCTAACCCATCCATCATTTTCATGGATGAGCCAACATCAGGTCTTGATGCTAGGGCTGCCGCAATAATTATGCGTACTGTGAGAAATACAGTGGAGACAGGACGAACTGTTGTCTGCACAATTCACCAACCGGGCATAGACATTTTTGAAACTTTCGATGATGTATATGGCTTATTTTTTTAGATTCTTTCTCCATTCATCTAAAGCTGGTTTTCAAGCAGTACAGATGCATCTTCTCAACTTGGTGTCATTTTCCTTGCAGTTACTGTTGATGAAGGAAGGAGGGCAAGTCATTTATGGTGGACCTCTTGGTCACCATTCTCACAAACTTGTAGAATACTTTGAAGTGAGTATTCATCTCCCACTTATAAGCTTCGTTTTTCATTAGATTTTTTGAATTTCAGGGAGGTGGGTATCATGCCAACTAATAATTTAGGAACTAATTTGGTTTGGAGGATTGTTTTCATAGTTTTTTTGAGCCCCTATGGAGATTAACATCCTCAAATGAATATTTAGGAATTAACTTAAATTGGAAGGTAGGTTACGATAACCTGTTAGGATTTTTATTTATTTATTTATTTTAGTCTTTTACTTTGAACAATGTCAGTCAATTCTGTTGGCTTGACATGGTCACACTTGGGTACGAAGTATGTACATAACTTTTGTTTATTGCAGACAAGTTTCTGCCTAACTTTTTAACCGTTCAATGCCAATACATAGTCTATATGCTATTGTTGGATGGCTAACATAATGCACCCCATTTCAATATATCAAAAGTTGCAATAGAAATCAATCTAGAAGTTTCTTTGCTTAATAGAGAAGACTCCAATGAAACTTGAAGGCATGGAAACATACCTTAGCTTCCTTCTCTAGTTTTTTTTTTTTTTTTTTTTTTTCATTCTACACTTTCTTGTTTCATGGTGTTTGCGGTGGCCTTGGCGGTGGTTTTCTATGTGGTAGGCCTCCGCTGGCTTGCCCTCTTGTTTTTGTGTGCAGGGCGAGTGCTGATTTTAGAGAGTGTTGCTTGTTTCTTTTTGGGCATGCTATCTTTTGTTTGAGCTTTTCTGGGGTGGTTGCTCCTCTCACATTTTTTAGCTGTTTGTTTGGTTTGTCGTTGGCGGTGTGGTTTCTTCTTTCCCCACCTTTAGTATTTTTTTTCTTTCCCAATAAATCTTCTTTTGTCTCCTACTCATAGGCCCAAAAAAAAAAAGAAGAAAATTTAACAACTATAGATATGAACTTCATTTTTGCCAACCCCAAGGGGGTAGCTCAATTGATAAAAAACCAACACCTCAAAGAGATCATGAGTTCAACTCTCCTTGGGGCCTATTTGTCCCCCCCCCCCCCCCCCCCCAAAAAAAAAAAACTACAGATATGAATCCAAAAGCATGTATGGGTTGCTGGTACAATGTCTAGAGGTGGGTCTTGGATACATGTAGTTGACAATAATCTTCTGGTGCTTCGTTCTCTGTTGTTTCTAATTTAAACCAATCTTGACTCACACCACAGTACGCAAGAAGGTAGTCAGTAGACTCGGTACTGATTACAGTAAGATTCTAACATCTCATAGGGAAAACTCATATTCAACTGAATATATTTATCTTAATTTCTTCAATGCCTCAACTTAGGCCTATTACATCATTTAAATAGAACTAAAAAAAAAATCCTACCAATGGCAAGCTTAAACTATTCTAGTCTAGTAAATAACTGCTTATAACAATGTTACAACTAAAGGAAACAAAAGGTTTATAAGAATCTACCAAATTGGGATAAAACCAAAAGCTCCTAAGTTAAGCTTCAGATCACATCTTTCCATTGTGAACTCTTGCCATTTGAATGCCACCTTCCATTATTATGCACCTTCCACGATTATGTGCCTTTCATGTTTGTGAGCTCCACAGTCCAACGGGTTGAGCCGCTACTTGGGTTTGGATCTCTTGCGACCATATTTGACACCTCTGAATCGATCGACATCAGTTTCTGCTTCCAATTCTTATATAAACTGATAGTCTACAGGGCCACAGGCTAGTGACTCCTCTCAGATCATGCACTTTCAGATATGTTTTGTTATGTGCTTACTGGGGCCCCATCTGGGGAATGGGCACTAGATTTGGGGCAGTGTAGTATAGAATAGATTAAAGGGTCTGATTTTACATATTCCATCAGCTTTGGAGCTTTTTGCACATCAGCAGGTACCTAACACTTTCTTGAAAGTACCTCCTTGCAGGCTATCCCTGGGATTTCTAAAATAAAAGATGGCTATAACCCTGCTACATGGATGCTCGAGGTCACTACTGCTTCAGTTGAGGCACAGCTTGGTCTTGATTTTGCAGAAGTTTATGCCAATTCTACCCTTTGTCAGTAAGTAGATTATCACTTCAATGTTGTCAATTCCTGCCAACTGGTAAACCTTTTCTATTTTTGGCTGACTTGACAATATACTCATGTTCAACTTTATTTTTCTTTATTCTCCCTTATTTCAGGATGAATCAGGTTCTTATCAAAGAGCTAAGCACCCCGGAACCGGGATCCCAGGATATTTACTTCCCCACCAAATATTCTCAAACCTTCACCACTCAATGCAAGGCTTGTTTTTGGAAACAGAATTGGTCATACTGGAGAAATCCGCAGTATAATGCTATCCGATTCTTCACGACAGTAGCGACTGGTATTCTATTTGGTGTTATCTATTGGGACAAAGGAAAGAAACTGTAAGTTTTGATACTTGAAAACATTATTAGCCTGTGTTTTTCATTAATTTGAGAAATATGATAATATAATTGGTTCTGAATGAGTTTGTTACTCTTAACAATATGGGATATGACTTATGAGTATGATGCTTTGAGTCCCATGCTTGGACTAGAACTATTTTTCTTCTTATTTCGATTTTCTGTATCTATTTGAAGTTAATTCCATTATGTTATTAACAGGAGCAAACAACAAGACCTACTCAATCTTTTTGGTGCTATTTATGCGGCTGTTTTTTTCCTTGGTGCCACTAATGCTACAACTGCACCGTCTGTTGTCGCAATTGAAAGAACAGTTTTCTATCGTGAAAGAGCAGCAGGGATGTATTCAGAATTGCCTTATGCATTTTCTCAGGTGAGAAACTGAAATAATTTTCCGTTCTTCATGTTCAGGTAGCTCTAGGAGAGAAAAGATTGAAACTTTCACCTATGTGAGTTGGAAACAGTAAAAAACTGGTACTAGGAAATTTTCCCTTGTTGTCACTACTAGGTGATCACAAGAATCTGGTCCCTATATGTTGATAATGACTGGGAAAGAAGGAGACCTACTTGGCATAATTGGCACAAACTATATTTGAGATATGATGTCACCATTCTCAATAAATTATTTCTCCAATCTGCAACACTGTATAGATGGCCCACATACTCATTTATATGAATTAATCAATTGGTGTGCAAACTCTTCTACCTGAGATGCTACAATGGCTGGGCCAACTGTGACTTGTAATATCCAGTTTGTGAACCTTTTCTCCATAACATATATCTTGTCTATTTAAGTTTTTGGAGAGGCTGAGGGGGTTCTCTAAGCAAGTAGGGTAGCCTACGTGATGGCAAAGAGGGTTTTAACACATTCAATTCAAAAATCCCTCTTTGCTACCGGATCTTATCACAGTCCAACCCAAATTTAACCTTTAACAACAAACAAGAATTATTGATTTAAACAAATAATTTCTCAACTTTAAATCTGACTGTAAGAATGCTTCAAAATTTGGGATCCTTGATCCTTAGGATATGAGGAACAATTTTCCAGAAGATGAGCTTGATCCAATGGGCGAGATCGAAACCAATCTTGCTCGTAGGTCTCAAACAGGTATTTTAACAGAACCAGAATTGTATAACAGTAGAAAAAATTTCTTATCTCAGAATTCAGCCATTGGAAGGTCTTCAAACTTAGAGGGGAAGTACTCTAGGATGTGCTTGATAACATACCCAAATTTGAAGGTGATCCAACCATGGGTGAAGAAGTTATGAATTTTCGAAAAACTAGTATCATCTGAAGACGGGAATGAACAAAATAAAAGTTTCGGTTGAGTCTCACAACCAATGAGATTCAACCAGAATTTAATAATAAACTCTGGCCAACTCTGTTACTAGCATCTTCTTCCCCTTTATTTATAATGCTAAAAGGAAATACAAAAAATAAAAGGACTGGTTCCAAGAAGGGAATGTCCAAAAATAAAAAGAGAAACTTTCCTTTATAACTTTTAGGAAAGTTTTTAAAACACATAACAATCTATGATTGACTCATATGACAACCAATCTTAGGAAACAAAACAAATTTAGGAAACAAAACTAATGACTAATTTTATGGAACTAAATCTAACTTATTGATTTTAGGAAGAAGACAAAGATTTCAAAAAAATTCTATTGGTACTGTTTACGTGAACAATACCGCATGACCAGTGTTCACGTGAACAGTGTGGACTGGACCCATGTTGACCGGTCCTTGGGTTGGTCCACTACTGGCTGGTCCTTGGACTGCATCAACTCCCCCTACTTAAAATAAACTCGTCCACGAGTTTTATAATGGTGTGAAGAATCAATTCCGTGGGGTTGGCACACATCTTTCTTGGATATTGGAAGTCTAATTGTGCTTGAAAATTTGGAAGAAAATCTGCCACCTTGGGTCCACTTTCTTCAAAATATTGGGGAGGTATCACAAGATCAATATGTTCAATATCTTGAAAAGATTCAAACGTGCAAGAGGTATCCATGGGGATCACATGTAGCTCTTTGTCTTATACAATCACTCCTTCAATGTCTATGACCTCATGATCACTGTGACTCTCATTATCAGTCAATGAAGTTGCACAAGAAAGATTAAGATCACATATGTTCACCTCACTAACTTAAGTAAAGGCATCCACATTGTAACTGATGTGGTCTTCAACTACAACTTCTTCAAATTGCTACTGTAGGAACATCAATGTTGGTCTCTCCTTTGTCATCATGGATTTGTGAAACCTGTTCTTCGTTTTCCTCGACTTCAGTCACTAATGCTCCTAGAACAGTTGATGGTATTGGAGTTTTCGTTGGTGGTGCAACTGTAGGTACCGCTTTTACATCAATATCGTTAGCATTAGGCTTCTACCCCTCGCTAACTTGCAAACTGAATTTTATAGATGGTTAGGTCATATTTTCTTTAGTTATAGATGCCATTTGGTGGTAACTTTGTCGACGGAAGAGCTTTATTGGGATATGTTCAGGTACGTATTTTCTCATTAATTCGTACTTCATATCTTTTCAAGTTCTAGGCTCTCGTCCTCAATTCTGAGCTTCTGTTCATGGACATTCCATCACTCACGGGTAGCTCTCAAGAGTTTGGATTGTGCTAATTTTAATTTTTGTGGTTCGGGGAGGTCAAACCAATCGAAATAGTCATCTAGGGCATTCAGCCAATCATGAAACGCTTGGGGGTCTTGTTTCCCATGAAACTCCTTGAGGTCCATCTGTACCTTATGTGTTTGGTAACGGTGGGATTGATGGTCTCCATAATTTCATAGGGTGGGTCTTGATATTCCTCTCTAGGGACTCGTTGGGGAGCCTTAGTAATATGTCTTGGCACTAGGTTGGGCATAGGAGCTTCTCTTCTAGGGGCTTCTATTTTAACTGGCCTAGGGTTAATTCTTTCCTCCAAACTATCAAATTTAGCATTCATCCTTCCTTCCATATTGTCTATCTTTGCATCCATATTGACCAATCGTTGGAGAACCAAATTAATAGGGTCATTGGGGTTATTAGATTGATGAGGAGAGTTCTTAGAACTAAGAACAGGAGAGTCCTCTTAGAACTAAGAACTCTCCTCAGCCATGCATTGATACCAATTGATGGCAAAGAGGATTCAAAGCAACTTAATTTAACAATCCTCTTTGCTGCAGGATCGTTTAATCAGTCCAACTACAAAACAGATTTAGTAAGCACCAGAAAAATCAACTTATTTGAGAATCTAGCTGTTGGAAGGTCTTCAAACTTGGAGGGAAAATACTCTAGGATGTGCTTGATAACATACCCAAATTTGAAGGTGATCCAACCATGGGTGAAGAAGTTATGGATTTTTGAAAAACTAGTATCATCTGAAAACGGGAATGAACAGAATAGGAGTTTCGGTTGAGTCTCGCAATAAACTCTGGCCAACTCTGCTGCCAGCATCTCTTACCGCTTGTGCGTTGTAGTACCAACTAGAAGTAGTCCCAGTTTGCGAAGTCTCGCCTCTCCTTGATTAAAGAGTGGTGAGGCCAGAAGCCGGGTCAAGGTCGGGTGGTGGGTCAGGGAAGCTAGCTGTAGAAAGAAGTCAGGCTGACATGGTAATTTTTCCTCTTTATTTATAATGCTAAAAGGAAATACAAAAAATAGAAGGATTGGTTTGAAGAAGGGAATGTCCAAAAAATAAAAAGAGAAACTTTCTTTTATAACTTTTAGGAAAGTTTCCAAAATAAATAACATCTATGACTGACTCATATGACAATCAATCTTAGGAAACAAAGCAAATTTAGGAAACAAAACTAATGACTAATTTTATGGAACTAAATCTAACTTATTGATTTTAAGAAGAAGACAAAGATTTCAAAAAAAATTATGTTGGTACTGTTCATGTGAATAGTACCGCGTGAACAATGTGGGCTGGACCCATGTTGACCTGTCCTTGGGCTGGTCCACTACTGGCTGGTCCTTGGACTGCACCACTACGCCTCCTCATAGAGATTTTCTATTCATTTTTCTCTCTTGAAAAAAATTAATAAAAAAAGTGAGGGGGTGTAGCCTATGCCACTTTCTCTGAGAGACTTTTCCCTTGGTTTTAATCTCATCAAAAGTTTGATATCCTCCAGTTGCATGAAGAAGCAGCCTAACTGTTGAACTTTGCTGATGAATTATTGCTGAACTTTCAGGATTTGTTACTTGACGAGAAAATTTATTCTTTCATGGGATGATTTGTGATGGACCTCAGGTGCATTTATATGTTCTTGAACTATAATACCATAAATTTTTAAAAGCTGGAAGAAAGTTTTGGTTATATTGGAAATGTTTGTGCATGTGAATACACTGTTTGTAGTTTGTTAAGATATAAGGGTTGTTATCGTAAGGGAATGGGCCCACTTAACTTCGGCCCATTCCCCCCCCCTTTAGTTATAATAAATAATGTAAATAATGGGCCTACTAAGCAGGCCCATTACCGATTGGCTTTATTTTATTATGTTTGTAATGGGTCTAATTACAAAGGCCCATTATCGGTTGTATCTTAAGTAGACTAAGAATTAGTCTTGTTGACTAGGTTTTTCTACCTAGTTGGATTGTACAAGAAGAGAGTCCAAAGTCCTGTTATTGTTCTCTTTTGCTTTCTATATATACAGTAGTAGGAGGAGGGGTTATTAATACACACACACACTCTCTCTCTCTGGTGGCAAAGAGGGTTAAGGCAACATAATTAACATAATTTATCAATCCCTCTTTGCTACAGGATCTTAATTCAGCCCAAACAAAAATCTGCAGTAAAAATCAACAAAGAAAATCACTTATCTGGAAATCTGACCGTCAGGAATTAATTTAATGAACACACTTCCAAAATTGAGGATGATCCGAGAAGATTTGAAGGAACTATGATCTTCTCAAGCTTGCTGAACCTGGTACCGCCAGCTTTAGGGTGATGTTTCGGCTGGTGTGAGATGTCTTAAGCCAAATCAGCAAGAAAACAATTGAGGATATAATAAACCAATGTCGCCAGCTGGAGTAGGTTGTTAGGGAATCAAAACACAAGGCAGAATTTCAAGGAATAAGGGAACATAAGTGGTTGAGTCTCACAACCTTTGAGAGACTCTACCAGAAAATAAGTCTTTACTTTTTTCTGGAAACTCTCTCTAGCTTTGTCGCCAGCCACTCCTCTTATTTATAATTTGAAAGATTACATCAAATAGGAAAGAAAACTAACTGAAAAATAGGAAACTAAACTCCCTTTATAAAGAAGGAAGTTTCTAACAAAATAATAGGAAAGTTTCTAAAACTAAAAAAGAGGAAAGTTTCCAAAACTTCTAGGAAACTAGATTCAAGGAAAATCTTAGTCTCCAAGTAATTGAAACTTCCTAAACTAACTACCGTATACTTTAGAAAACTAAATAGCATCACTATCAATTAGGAAACAAAATAAAATAATCCTAACTAAAATAGAGCTGTCGGTAAACAGATCTATAACTAAAGATCTCGATTTCTGGAATTTCTGGAATGGCGACAATTCTGGAATGGCGACAATATGGGCTAGGCTGGACCTGGTCCGGCTGAAGCTTTCTTCTTCTTTCGGCCCCTTCTGGTGTAGGTCCTGATCTGCATCACTATCTCCCTCTCTCTTTCACGGTTCTAGCCCTTGAATAGCTTTTTTCCCCTATTTTGTTATATGGTATCAAAGCAGGTGCCGTTTTAAGAGTCATTTCAAGATCTTCGTCCTGGTGTGCAGCCACCATTGCTGCTGTTGCATCTTCCTTATTATTTTCTGACTTGATATGCCAATTGCTGATCCATTCTATTTTGTTATCCACCTGATCAAGATATTCCTTTTTGCTGGTCGATCTGGTACTACTGCTGTTGTTTGTTGATCGAGACCTTGGTTTACTGCTGATATCATATTGCTGATCGAGACCTTGGTTTACTGCTGATATCATATTGCTGATCGAGATCTTGGTTTACTGCTGGTATTACTGCTGCTGTTTAATGATCAAGATCACTTTCAAGACCAGATCTCGATCCCCTTCTCTTTATTACTTTTTACCAATCAGATCTTCAAGTCTGATAAGTTTTCAAGAACTGCTGCTTTCGGTTTAAAAACAACTAATCGAGATATTCCTGTTTCTGGTCTCCATTGCTGATCTCATTCTTCTGGTGCTAGCTACTATTGTTTCATTGATCAAATCTAATCAGAATCTACTGCTAATGTCTGGTGCTACTACTACTGAGTTTTGTTGATCAAGATTCATTTATTATTGGTTTTACTAATCAGATCTTTAAATCTGATCAGTTTTCAAGATTTATTGGTTTCGGCTTTACTATTTTTGTGCTTCCTTCTGGATCTGACGTTTAATTAATGTAAAAAATACACATGCCTTATTACCCTATTCCTAATCACACTAGGGTTATATCATATTTCTTAATTTGACACTTGGATGGCTTCAAAATTTGGATATCATATTGTTGTTGTCTCCCATTGTAATTTGTCCACTTGAAATGTTCCACGTGAAGAGGGGGAGGATATATATATATATATATATATATATATAGATATAAATCCCCCCCCCCCATATATATATATATATATATATATATATATATATATATATACCTGATGCAGCCTCTACGACCTGCACCTGATGCAAGTTCAACTGCCTTTTCGGTCGTGTTGGAGCCACCATTTTTGCTGCTCCTGCTACCATTGATGCTATTTCTACTTGATTCACAATAATCTATACTGTCCTGCTTTACTACTACTGCTGTTATTACTGCTTCCGTTGATACATTGGTTCAAGGTGAAGCTTATGCTGCTATTATTACCTGGTTCATAGTGACCTATACTGTGTTGCTATTGTTGCTTAGTTCACAGTAACCTATACTATGCTGCTTTACTACTACTGCTTCCGTTGATACATTGGTTCAAGGTAAAGCTTGTGTTGTTGTTGTTGCATGGTTCACAGTAACCTATATTGTGTTGTTTTACTGCTACTGCTTTTCTATTGATACATTGGTTCAAGATGAAGCTTGTGCTGCTGCTTCTGTTGCTACATTGTTTCAAACTAAAATTCTCACTATTGCTGCTGCTTTCGTTGCTACATTGTTTCAAGCTGAAGCTCTTACACTCCCCTGTGCTCCAGCTTAGGGGGGCTGGGGTGTAAAGATATAAGGGTTAAGGGAATGGGGCCACTTAACTTAGGCCCATCCCCCCCCCTTTAGTTATTATAAATAATGTAAGTAATGGGCCTAATTAGTAGGCTCATTACTGATTGGCTTTATTTTGTTATGTTTGTAATAGGCTAATTATAAAGTCCAATTACCGGTTGTGTTTTAAGTAGACTAGGAATTGGTTTTGTTAACTACGTTTTTTTTACCTAGTTGGATTGTAATTAGGAGAGAGTCCTAAGTCCTGTTTTTGCTCTCTTTTGCTTTCTATATATGCAGCAGTAAGACGAGGGGTTATTAACACACTCTCTCCCTCTTCTCTCTCTCTCTCTCTCTCTCTCTCTCTCTCTCTTTCTCTCTTTCGGTTCTAGCTCTTGAATAGCTTTCTTTTCTATTTTGTTACATAGTTGTGTTGATACATGTCAAAACATCTATGGCTTGGGAATAATAACAATTATTGTAGACTGCTAGGGAATAATCAAACTTCAACCATGGAATCTTACATGACTTCATATACATTGGTCCTCGCCACCTAATAGCTAAAACTTTTGAGTTGGATACCTTAATATAATCTACAATTTACTATCTAGTTGTGAGGTGCCACACGCATAGATCAAAATCTCACCGAGATATCGACCCTCGAGTTCTGAGATTTTAATCCTTGGCCACACGTACCATATGTACAGCAATCCATGAGGAGCTGCACATGGGGAGGAGTATTATAGAATAATCCAGCATCAATTAACTCTAGTATCTTGGATGATTACATACACCAATTGGATCTACAGCTGAAGCTTTTGGTTGAATAACTCAACATGACGATTATAGTTGATTTATTTGGGATTGAAACTAACATTCTCTTTCAATATAAACTAGGAAATTTTTTTCTCTAATTATTATTTGGTTAATGAGTCTAAGAATGATAATCACTAGGCCCCACTAATGTTGTTTCATGTATGGTTCTAATGTAGTAGAAATTCACTTATCATCAAAGTCTTCTAAAATAGGAAAAAAATTACCAATGAATTGGTGTACAAAAAAATCTAGTATGTCTGTTGTTGCAAAATCCTTTATTTTTTTGCTAAGAATTTCTTCATTGATTCTTCTAAAAGTTTATATTCAGGTTTTTTTTTTTTTTTTTTTTTTTTTTTTCTAATGGATTTATTTATTTCCATTTAGAAGAAAAAAATCATGCGAGCAAAATTTTACATGTAAGATTTTCCTAGTTGGAAAATTTGTCTATGTTTGTTCATACAAAGTAAATTTTTAGTGTTTGTTTGCCACTCATTTACATGTAATATTTTCTTCACATAAATTAGATATGATAAGAGGAGACCGATGAAATTTATCGTTTTTCAATGAAATTTTTTCATTTTTAGGTGGTTCACTATAAACAGAGCCTAATAAGGAAAGAAATAGAAAACTGAAAGACTAGTTTTGTCAGACCTGTTCAATATATCATGACTAAACTTAGACACCATCTTATCTGCAGGTGGCCATTGAGGTGGTATACATTTCAATTCAGGCCTTTCTCTACTCGCTTCTCCTTTATTCTATGATTGGGTTCCAATGGCAACCTGCCAAGTTCTTGTGGTTCTACTACTTCATGTTGACGAGCTTCATCTACTTCACAATGTATGGGATGATGGTGGTAGCACTGACTCCGGGCCCCCAAATTGCTGGGATTGTTATGTCATTTTTCATAACCTTCTGGAATTTGTTCTCTGGTTTCCTCATTCCTAGGCCGGTAAGTGAATTCAAAAAGCTCCTAATGATGTCAAGTGGTGGTAAAAATGATGCATATGCGTGTGCAGGACCCCTATCATTCTGCAAGTTTCTTTCAAAGCGAGCTCACTGAAGCTCAGCAAGATTTGTACTTGTGACAGTGATTTCACCTAGATTTCTAGAGAAGTTTTCCATAGCAAGGATCGTTTAATTAGGCCAGTTCTTGTGTTGAAAAGCTTAGTTCGATCCATTCAAGTGCCTCAGCACCCAATCAATGTATCATATGCATTTTTAGTGTTTCCCAGAATCTGATATTCTAACCTTTGCAGGATATTCCGATATGGTGGAGCTGGTATTATTGGGCTTCCCCGGTGTCTTGGACACTCTATGGTATTCTGGTTTCTCAGCTGGGCGACATAGAATCATCAGTGACCATACCTGGAGCAGGTGAACAGACAGTAAGGATGTACCTAAAGGATCACCTAGGCTTTGAGCATGACTTCTTAGGATATGTTGCTCTAGCTCATGTTGGTTTTGTACTGCTTTTCTTCTTTGTCTTCGTGTATGGTATCAAGTTCTTGAACTTCCAAAGAAGATAACAGAGTTAAGTATGAGATGAAGATTCAAAAGGTATACTTGGGAATGCTGGGGTGTTATTTTGTACAGAGGAGAGAGAATTATTCTTTGGTGGATCATAAATAGAAGAAATACATGCCTGCAAGCTATACCACTACTTGTGAAATCTGAAGACAAGATTCCCTCCGAAGATCATTAACATAAGGGATTAGTTGATCTGGCAGCGGGTGATAAATTCTCTTTTTGTTACTTAGTAACTTTTGCCTTCCTAATTATTCTTGTCTATCTTCCATGAAAGCTGCTATTCTTTCATTTCCTCTTTCCCTTGAATGCTGACAAGTTGTAACACCAAACTTTGTTGTAATATTCTGAATTCTGAGGCTTACCTAGGATTGTAACAGATCATCACATTTTCAAATGGACGTCCGCAGCGAACCAATAGGATTCCCATTCTCCACCTCACTGTTTCGACCTCTTTTGATACCACTGATAGGGATTCTAGAGCAACTTGTCAAAAGCTGGCATGTAGATATCAATCCACATTAAATCTCAGATGGGACCAAATGGATATAAATGAATTGAATTCGAATCAAATACCACTCTCTGAATTCGAATCCACTGGATTTGTAAAAAACGCATTATGTGAATCCGAAATAAACAAACGAGATGCTCATAGCTTGAAGGCAACCAGAGGAATGCCATTATTGTTGTCTTGACCATCTTAGATGTTGCTGTTGAAGGGTTTTGCCTCAGCAGGTTCAATACACAGTGTAACAGGAGATCTGAACTTACGACATCTAAGAAAGTTGGCGGAAGGTGCTGGCTCTGCAAGAACAAAGAGAGAGGTGAGCACTGCAAGATCTGCTCTTGAAGAAGGCTTTACAATCGTGAAGATCTAATCTGAACGAGGACGGAGGGCACCGCTGCGATCAAGAACAGCTTAACACCCACCGCCGATCTCAGGACGTTCTCCGATCATCACTGTCCACTAATGGAAGGCTGTAGGCTCTGAGCTTTCATCTTCCATATCGGGTTCATGCTCCTCTGTCTCTCTCAAGTGACTAAATCCCAATAGTCAATTCCGGTTTTGATCTCTACACCTTCCTCTCGTTGTTTCAAGTCCTTCAACGATTACTTCCTTAATTTATTAATTGCCTTCATTGATTATATCTTCACATTAATGACGTTCCTGCAAAACCCTAGAAAGGCACAGAAACCTTCAGACCTTGAGACGTTTGAATCTATCCGACTCTCCCCTTTCCGGCAAACCATTAAGTCTTCCCCATCCATTTCACAGCTAAGTAACATCAGTCCCCCACGGTAAAGCAAAGGCTCTCAACTTCCTAAGAAAAACTAGAGAGTCGCTCACGAAACCCCTAAACGGATCGGAGCGGGACTGTATTCGTTTCGTTTCGTTTCGTTTGCGCCGCCTTCCGTGTTCTGAGGAACCTATAAAAATGTGACAATAGAATGATCATTTCTCACTGTTCAACTGAGCTGAGCCGAAGCGTCCTCAAACACAGGAACCTATAAAAATGGGAGAGCCAAGTGGAGTGCCAGAGCCAACGAAGCCCACGAGGGTCGTCTGCTGCATAGGGGACATCCATGGCTACTTCTCCAAGCTCCAGAGTCTCTGGTCCAATCTCGAAAAACGAATCGATCCACCTGCCTTCCAGACCTCCCTCATAATCTTCTTGGGTGATTACTGCGACCGAGGCCCCGATACCCGAAAGGTCCTTGACTTCTTGATCTCTCTCCCTTCCAGATATCCTAACCAAACCCATGTCTTCCTTTGCGGAAACCATGACCTTGCCTTCGCAGCTTTTGTTGGGGTCCTCCCTCCACCATCCGATGGGTCGGCTTTCGCCGAGACATGGAAGGAGTTCGAACAAAATGAGGCCAGGGAGGGGTGGTATAAGGGAGATGGGTACGAGACTATGCATCTTCAGGGAAGACGTTGGGCTGGCTCCATTAAGGATAGGTTTAATGCTGCCAAAGGGATGGAGTACAAGGGTTCGATCTACGACGCTGGACCTACGTTCGAATCATATGGCGTTCCCCACGGTTCTGCAGGTATAGTAATTCAAAGCTTAGTCTGGCTTTCTTTCTGCCATTTATGTGTGAAAGCATTGATTGGTTCGTACCTACAGAGTTGATTAAAGCAGTCCCTGATGAACACAAGAAATTCCTCGCTGATTTGGTCTGGATCCATGAGGAGGTTAGAAGCAAGATCCTTCCCCTTTTTTCATCTTCTGTAATTGGAGCTTTTGATAACAGGACTGCCAGTAATCTGGTGAGGTTTCCGGGAAGGAAAGGTGGAACTAACACATGTATGTTATCAATTGGTATTTTACAGGACGACGTCTGCATAGATACTCCTGAAGGAAGAAAGCACTGTAAATTGATAGCAGTCCATGCAGGTTTGGAGAAAAAAAAAGGGTTTGAACAGCAACTCAAAAGTTTAAAGTCCAAGGACACGCAGGTGGCTAAAGTGGAGGCTCTTAGTGGGAGGAAAAATGTTTGGGAAATCCCGGAGGTGGTAGCTTATCTTTTATTACTACTATTCATTTTTCTGAAAAATTTAGGTATGGGCAGCGCTGTCTTTAGCCTAATTTGAAGTCTGCATCAGTTTGTTCTTTGAACCAAATTTACGAGTACATTTTTCATTAATATACCACTTTCTCTGCCATTTTGGAAACCTGAATTAAAGGCATGAGTTATTATCAAGCACTGAATGCATATTGGCTCAATATCTTGCAGGAGCTAACAAAAAATTCAACTATAGTAGTCAGCGGGCATCATGGGAAACTTTATATTGATGGTCTCAGGCTGATCATCGATGAAGGTGGAGGTTTAGAGAAGAATCCAGTGGCTGCTGTTGTGCTTCCTTCTGGGATGATCATCCGTGATATTGATGAAACAGAGTGATAACTCACAGCTCTAATTTTGGCCTGGCCTCGTTCATTATAGTAATTTACTAATTAATGTCAATATGCTTAACAAACTGTATGTGTAAGCATGAGTATGTTCTTTATCAGCTGATGAATTGCATTTGCCAGTTCTTATGAAACTTTGCTCAATTTTCTGCCCTATGCAGACATTAAGAATACAGCTTCTTAGACAATTTTTGGATCTTGACTGTTTTTTTTCTTTCTTTGTTTTTTTTTTTTGGGGTATGTGTCATTATTTTCGTTACTTTGAATGCATTACTTCTGGATTTGAATGCCTCCTATTTTCTATTGATATATGCATGAAATCATCAGTTGATTGAATTAATGAAGTCATCAGTTGATTGAATTAATGAATACTCAATTACCAAATTAAAAAAAGAAAAAACAGTGCAACTATGTTGACAGTCATAACTCACTGAAGGCACCCTAGAATTGGATCAAATTCAATAGGAGATCTAATGATACTTTGTTCTAGTCTGGTTACCTTTTCTACTCTTCCCTTGTGGAATTCCCTTATTTTATTACTCCCACTTCTTTGTGTTTCCCTATTCTATTGCAATGGAGGACCCTCCTAAAATTAAGTAGCATCTTTTGAAGGTTGTACTCATTCATAATTTTAGAAGTAAAAATAAGCATTAAGATTAGAAAGATATTATTGAAGGAATCAGAAGTGTGATTAAAGCATTGGTCTAGTAGGGAATTGTGGACCCTTTCTCTTTGGATTTTTATGATAAAAGGGAAACAATTTTAAAGGAAAAAAAAGCATTGTTAAGAGGGAGAGCTGCAAGATGCATTGGCTTTTCTTCTTGTTTACCGGTATAATTTTTGAACAATATACGTAAGAGTCGAAGGATTTGAGGATATTCTTTCGCCAAGAGGAATATTGGATTTGGGTGGATAATAAGAGATCATCAATCTAATTATATGGAAAGTCTTTTGTATATGCATTACCAATTAAAAGAATGGGAAAAAAATCTTTATAACAAATCAGAAAATGGCAAAAAGGCTTTGGTAGGGTTGATAAAGGGGGCTTTACTGTTTCTAGTAGACTGCATCTAGTCAAAGGGTACCATTCAGCATAAGAGAATTAAAATTTAGGCTGGGTACTGTATGTAGCCTCTCCATGCATGTTAAGATCGCCACACCAAATTGTACCTTTTTTAGCACAGGAGGAGATATGTACTTGTTTCTCTGATAACTGGCTGTGTAGTAGGATTCTGAGATAATGCTACCCTGCTATGTTTTGCAAACCAGGCCTTTGGTCAAATGAGATGCTCATCACCAAGGCTGTGGAGCAGATCCCTCTAATAAAATGTTACCCTATGATGTAAGTGGTGAATAATCCATATGATTTCTAGTTACATGATATTGATTTGATGTCCTTAGAGAGTATGTGTTGATCTTTTCTTGAAAGGGTGAGAAAACTTCCATCATTAATTTTCTGTGAATCTGATGAATAAGATTGAACTTACGACAGTTGGTCATTACCTGAATCAACATGTTTTAAGCATATATAGTTCATTTGACATGTGTATTTTGTTTTGAGCATATAACTATTGACTATAATTTTTTGGGTAAAATTCAATAAATTGTTTGGTGTTACTGTATGTATCCCAACTAATGTAATGATCAGTCAACTTTGCGGAGTGAGTGGTATTTTGCTGGTTTTCGCTAGGTGGTATGGGGTATCGGATGTCTAACCCCCTTCTAATTCCATGACCTTGTTCTGAAGCCCTTTTTGGGATACAGTCTTTTGGTGTCACTCATGGTTCCCATACCATGTTGTCACTACTCTACAGGGTTTTTCTTGTAAAGGTTTTTGTCTACTGGTATCAGAATATTGTCTGTTTGTCATTCAACTCTTACTATTTGGTATAGGAGGTAGTGTGATGCCACTCTGTTCCAAGTCTTAATATGTTGCCTGATTTATCTAGTTTGCTATATATTTTCTTGTATTGGTCTAGTTTATGCTCTATTAGCCTTATTTTTAATTTGTCATTGTAAATCATTTTTTCGTTAAAGATGTCAAAATGAGAACTTCAATGAGGGTGCTACCTAATTGGCCTTGGTTTCTAACTTGTTATTTGTCTTGTATGTCAACTCCATCAAATCCTTGTGTTATATTAAAGTCATGATATAAGATATAACACATTTTCCTGTAGCCAGCAAAATGAGAACTTTATTGTGGTAGATTTTTGTTTACAAATTCACTAAGGTCTAATTGCAATTCTCTTTTCTCTCCACACCAATGTTGAAGAGTGTTGCACAGATCATGATCACCAGAGTTGACTTCATGGTAAAAAAACTAACTGGTCATTGAAATGGTACCACATTTATTCTTGTGTGTGTTTTGTTTTTGTTGTTGATGTTTCTTCATGAGGAAGCACTGGGTGTGATGAGAAGTTTAGTATGGCCCCTGTAAGTACAGGTATACTTTTCTAAATCCTGGAAAGGTGTGAAGGATTGGCTAACTCCACATATAGAAGAAATACAAGTTGCTGAGTCGAGGGACCTGGCTAGCAACCTCATAAAGAAACCACCATGGAGGAGGGGAGTGAAAATTTGTACTTAATGAATGTTGTAATAGCCTTATCTGAAAATAATCTTCTCCTTTTTTATATAATGGTACTTCTGTGTCTAGATATAGCAGAAAGCTGATGGTACTAACCAACTGGTTAAGGTCATCTGCTGCATTGTTGCTTACAAAAACATGTAAGTGTCTGTGACAAAAACCTATGATTGGTTTCTGCAAGATGACCAACAGTGCGGTTTTAACCCTAAAGAGTTGTGTGTTTAAGATTTCCACAAACAATTTTTCTGTGTTTTAGACAATATTAAGCTATTTTGTTTGGCAAAAAATGAATGAGAAAGAAAAGGGGAAAATGATTGAGAAAATTTTAAAGAAGGGAGAAAAATCAAAGAGTGAAATTTTCTTGCCAAGTAATTTAAATTTGTCAGAGGAAGAAAAAATGTTGGGAAATTTACTCAGACCACTAAGGTCCAAATATAATGATTATCCTAAAGTTTACAATAATTATGCCTACCATCTCTAAATGCCAAACATTGTTACACTGGGGTTCATTCTGTTATATTTTTTTTCTGTTAATACAAAATTTAAATTAGGAAAAATTATCTTTATGGGCATTATGAAAAGTCCATATTATCCTTTTGTAAAGTGAAATAACAAAACTAATCTTTCAATTACTTTCCCTTTCCCTCCCCTTTCTTCTTCGTGTATCTTCTTTTACTTTTGAAATTATGAAGACAAGAAACAGTTGGAAGGAACTGCAATGGAATGAAGTGAAGACATTAGTGGATGGCTTGCAATCTCTTTGACACTGAAGGCAAGTAAATTTGGTCATTTCATCACTTGTTAATGGCAAAAATCTATCTGATCCTTCTCTTACACCTCTCAAACACAATCTCTACCACTCGAGCTACACTCATTAAAATTACACTCATTAAAATCCCCCCCTTTTTTTAGATAGTTTCTGGTTTTTGCTTTTCCGGATACATTTTTTTGGAGGTAAACTGAAATTTGATTCTTCGTTCTGTTCTTTCTTCAATTATAGACTGATCCGCATATCATTAAATGAGTTGGCTTATTCAGGAATTTTTTTTTTTTTTTGGTAGAAAGGAAATTCATTGAAAAGAAAACTGAGAATAAACCATGGCTTCATCACTGATCAAAGACTAACGCCAAGAAGGGGAATACAACCAAACCACCTTTCTCGAATAGGTAGTGGCCATCCTGGCTAGGGTATGAGCAATTTGATTAGTTCCCCTAGGTACAAACTCAAAGGTGCAATTAGAAAATTTAGATCTCAAAACAAAAATGTCTTCTAAAATTGACTGAGAGTCAAGATCATCAGAGGAACAAGACTTCTGAACTGCTAAAATAATACCCAAACAATCGGATTCAACGATAATCGAATCCCAATTCCTTTCAGCAGCTTCTTGTAATGCCGCTCTTATAGCTATAGCTTCTCCACTCCTGGGTAACCGAAAAACAGCAGGAATAAAGATTACTGCTTCCAAATCACCCAAAGAACTTCTGCAAATGATCCCCAAGCCTCCAGCATCATCAATAATACTAGCATTAGTGTTGATTTTGACAGTTCCTGTAGGCGGCACATTCCAAATGGATCTATCCTCAGCCCTGCATAATAAAGAGTTATTTGAACCTGATTGATTGCTTGAGAAGATAAATATTCCTCAAAAGCCATATTAGCTTTCACAATGACTTCCATGGGAGACCATTCTTTTTGATTAAAAACCAAATCATTCCTGGCTTTCCATATAAACCAGCATGTAAAAGAGAAAAGGCTGAAGTTATGAGTAGATTCTTGCTTCAAATGAAAGGCCAAAGAACTCCATCTAGAGATCCAGCTAGCAATAGAAAGATTGTGATTCTTGGGAATAACCAAAGAAAGGGGGGAGCCAAACAAGACGGCTCTAGAAAAAGGGCAAGTGAAAACAATATGATCGATACTTTCCAAGTCATGGCCACATCTTCTACACGTTGGATTGATGTTGAGATTTCTCCTCATAAGATCATCACCAAATGCGATAGCATGGTTGCAGCCTCTCCAAAGGAAAGATTTTATTTATTTTTGGTAATGTTTTGCTATGCCAAATCCGCTTCCAGACTTCTTTTGGAATAAGTTTCCATTGGGGAATATAAGAAGATGAAGGAAGCCTACGTTCCTCCTCATCGATGAGATTTGATAAAAAAAAATGGTATACAGATTTAACAGTTAAAATATCATTTTTTGCTCTTCCCCAAACTAATTTATCTTCCTTATTATAGAGACTAAGTTATATTTTAAGAATATTTGAAATATCCTCTGGGTGAAAGAATAATTCCCATAGATCTTTTCGCCAGATCCTATTTTGTTGGCCCATGAGCTCAGAAACATAAACAAGAGGGCAATCCTGAAAATTTGGATACTTCAGCTGAAAATTAGGAGAAGAGGGAATCCAATTATCCTCCTTGATTTTAATGTGGAACCCATCCCCAACTTGCCAAATAAGACCAGTTAGAAGAATTCTACGACCTTCAGGGATGCTCCTCCACCCAGGAAGGTCGGTTGCCAATATTAGCCATTAGAAAATCCAAATCTGGAAAATAAATTGATTTATAGATAAGGCTTTAATTTGAATCTGGGAATTTTCATAATCTCCATTCTAATTTGGTCACACAGAGCCAGATTCTGCAAATAAGGATCCCTTAAACCCAATCCTCTATTCTCCTTGGATCGGCAAAGCCTATTTCAGGACATCCAATGGATACCTCTTTGATCCCTTCCTTTACTCCAAAAGAATTGACCTGCTTCCTCTTTTAATTTGTCATGATAAGACTTAGGTAATTTAAAATGGGATCTGGAAAAATTAGAGATGGAGAGAGCAACTGATTTCAAAAGAACCTCTTTACCTGCATGAAATCAGAGACACCTTCCATCCTTTCATTTCGTTAGTGGCTCGCTCCAAAATATTCTGGAAAGCTTTAGCTTTAGAAAAGCCAAATTTGGAAGGAAGACCAAGGTACTTTGACGGATCTTCACTATAAGGAATTTTTAGAATTTTGGAAGACCATCGTTTAATCCTACTAGGGGTATTAGGACTAAATGTGACAGATGATTTCTTGAAATTGACCTTCTGACCAGTAGCCGAACAGTAGAGGTCCAAACATTTTTTGAGAGAAGAAATTTGCCTCAGATTAGCCTTAGAAAATAATAGGCAATCATCCGCGAATAAAAGGTGGGTAAGATGGCTACTTGTAGATCCGAATTGAATACCCTGAAGATTGCCTTCTATGACAGTCTTATCAATATAGGATGAGAAAACTTGACTACAAAGAATAAACAGGGTAAGGGATAATGGATCCCCTTGCTGAATTCCTCTTGAGGGAGTAAATTGGCCTTTTTCAGTCCCATTGATCAATAGAGTATAGGTCACAGTACTAAAGAAGGGATATTATCAGATTAACCCATTGAAGGTTGAATCCGAGCTTGAGCAAAATGGCCTTAATATAACTCCATTCAAGGTGGTCATACGCTTTTTGCATGTCCACCTTCAAAGCCAGAAACCAATCATTCCCCTTTCTCTTCTTTTTAATAAAATTGAAAGCTTCATGAACGACCAGAATATTATCTGATATGCTCTTCTTAGGAATAAAGGCGGACTGAGAAGGAGACAGTCCATGTACATCTACTATACTCCAATCATCAGTGTGCATTCTCTCATATTTATAAAATATGAAACCCATCTGATTTAATAGATGGCAAAATTTTAGAGTCATTTAGAGGTTTACCAAAAAAAAAAAAAATTTAGGGTCATTTAAGTAAGGCCACGGCAAAATGTCCAACCTAATATCTATCACATAGCAATAAATCTAGTTCTCAAATTTAATTCACAAATATACTTTTGCCATACCCTATTTATTTATAAAACTGAAAAAAAAATCAGTTATCATCCAAAATAGTTTCAAAACATCACCTACCACCTATACCTTTAAAAAAAATCAATTATACTCAAGTAACGGATGGAGGAGATGGAAATCAGCGTTAGACATTTTTACCCTTTTTGTTTTTAATTGAAAATTTCTAAAAACTAATAAAATTATTAATATAACCCTTTCTATTTTCTAATTTATTGAAAAAGCAAATTTGCCTTAGATAATTTACAATCTTTGAATGGATTAAAAAAAAAAAAAAAAACACAATGTGCATTAAGAAACAAAAGTTGAACCTTGAAGGATACGCACCAAAGTCATTTCTCAGCAACTCAAAAGCTTCTGCTATAGAGGCAGAGGGTGAAGGCGACAATGGAATTGACTGTTGAGAAAATCCGACCTTCTTCTTGAAGTCCTTAAGCAATGTAACCCAGTTCATCGTTTTCCAGAACGACTGAAACAAGAGAAAATGTCATCCGAAGAAGCTCCTCCGGAAATCCATCTCACTGAGTTTGTAAAAACCCTAGAAGAATCAGTACGCAATACCCGCTGAAACCTAGCTCTGGAAACATACCACCATTGGATGACCCTTCGAAACTGAGAAATAAAACGATTAATTCCTTGCCATCATCAATGGCCGACCCTTTTCCGATACTCTTTTTTAACTCATTTTTTGGGATCTTGGCTACCATTCTCCTCTGTTTTTCCTTCCAGTTTCTGATCTTGATTTTCTTTTGTTTTTTCTTCCACTTTATTTTTATTCTGGCAGCGCCATTTATTCAGGCGACCAGCGAGGTAGTTTTTTTCTTTTCTTTTCTACTCGTCGTCCTATGCTACTTTTATGGTATTTTTCTTACTGTGCCTTTTCTCACTGGAATTTTTTTTTCTTCTTCTCCTCCTTCCTCTGCCTCATTCTTTTTCTTCGTTTTTGTTTTCTTTTATCTATTTATTTATCTTCTTTTTCTTCAATTCTCCATTTGTTTTCTTGTATTTTCTTGTCTGGTTCCCTTTTTCTCCCTTCCTTCTCCGACGACATGTCTAACAACCTACGAGTGGAGGGAACCAGGTCACTCCCATGGATTTCAGATTTTCATCGAAACTGAACGGTTCCGAATTTCATTTCTCTTCGGAGTGATAAGAGTCTCCTACTGTCGGA